>BTPG01000004.1:225802375-225946510 GCA_036245525.1 Semisulcospira habei | reverse complement strand
TCCCTGCCCGTGGGGCTGGCCTTCGTCCCTCCTGGGAGCGCTGTCCTGCTCCGGTTCCGGCTTGTGAGTTCGTCGGCTTCGCCGGTCAAGTTCGCCAGTTGGGCGCCTGAGACCTTCGTCGCGGACTCAGCCTTCCTCTTCTGGACGCTTCTGGGCCTCTGCCGCCTGGGCGCTTCTTCTTCTTCGACTACAGGTGCTACCTTCCCCTGTCCCTTGCGAGATGTCCAGGTAAGGTCTCGATGTTTGCCAGCGCCGCGCCTCTGGCGGCATGCGCCGGCATCCTTGCTTTTCGTTGTTGGGAAAGCGATATGGCTCAAACAGGATAGTAGGGAAGGGTGGAAGTGTGCGCGGTTTTTCAAGGACCGCTGTGAGTTGGCCTTAGTCGCCTGCTCGGCGTTACACCCTTATAACTAGCTAGCTTCGGGGAACGTGGCCTTCTCCTAGGACCAGTCGCTTCGTTGTTTTTCACTATGTTGCAGTGCTCAAGCCCGCATCTGCACACCATGTGGCGACTTGCTGTGGCCGAGTTACAAGCATGCGACCTACCTCCCCGGCGCTGGCTACGCTTCGGGACCCTCCCGTGATGTCTGCGCTCTGGGTAGAGGACCTTGGGACACCCAGCGGCGGAGCCTACGGCTTGACAGTTCGCCCGCCCCCGCAAGCATGCTTCGGCCCCAGATTCAGCAGGAACACACTTCGCTGCCGTTGGGGGACGGCAGACAAGGCTCCCCCCTTGCGCACCCACTCTCTCGAGTCGGGTCCGCAGCGAGTCCGCTCGCCCCCGCTCTGCGGAAAACAAACCCCAACTTTCTACGTTGGGGGACGCCTTGATCCCCCCTTGCGCACCAGCTCGCTCGAGCCAGGTCCGCAGCGAGCTAGCTCGCCCCGCCTTGCGGAACCCAAGCCTCACAAGACCTCTGGCAGAACTGGACACTGCTTCTCTACGCTTGCGACTCTGGGTTCGCGACCGCCTGGACTCGGCTCCTCGCCCCTCGCCTGCGGACGCCCCCCTGGATTCGGCGTCTTACAGCCCGGACCCGCAGCCCTGCGTCTTCGGTTCTCGCCTTCTCTTCGCTCGTCGCTTCAGCTTCGCGGACGTCGCCCTCCTTGTTGGTCCTCCGTGCTGCTCGCCTCTGGCCCCGTCCCCCCCCCCCCCCCTCCTGTCCCCGGCACCCTTTCCCCACCCTCCCCGCTCCCCCTTCGCGCCTTCGGCCACGGGTTCCACCTTCCTTCGTACGGACGCTCCTCTCGTCTGTCTTGCCTTCCGCGCCTCCTCGGCCGCTCGCCCTGGTCTTGCCTCGTCTGACGGCGGCTTCCGCCTCTCCAGCTCCTGGTGCGTCGGCCTCCTGCTCTGCCCATCGATGTGGATCGCTGCCTTCGACTCGCTCTGGCGGATTCGGACTCGGCTCCCCCCGTTCTACCTCCATGCGTTCTCTTCTACGTCCTTGACCCTGCGTCCAGGACGCCCAGGACGGAGACTCTTCCCTCACTCGACGCACCGCACCGCTACTGTCTCGCGTCTTCTCAAGCCGACGCCTTCCCCGTCGCCCGCTTGGACGTTGTTCTCTCCCCCCTAGAGGTTCGTCCCTGCCACGCCCCGAGGTTCAAGGGTTCGGGTCTCCTTCTCCGCCTCTGCGACTGGATCCAGGCTCCGACGCGGGTTCTTCGTTGCCGTCACTCGCCGGTCGGTGGATTGGCCTTCGCCTTTCCACGCAGCTGGACGCCGGACATGCACAGGCCTTGCTTCTGCCTCTCTGCAGTGGTTCCTGCCGATCAGCAGCAACTGGTGGATTTCGTGCCTCGCGCCGTTGCTTCCTCCCTGTCGGATTCGGTCGGCGTTCCCCTCCGCAACGCTCTCGCCTGTGCTGGATCCCTCGACTGGGCCAAGCGAGCACTCGTCTACCTGGAGCTGGCTCTTCTCCTTCTCGCCGCTATTCGGGCCCCTCCTTGCTCTGCTGTGGAGAGGAAGTCCTGCCTCCGAGCGGCGTGTCAACACTTGGGTCTTCGATGCTCCGACGCCGCGCCCTAGTGTGTTCGTCGTCCGCCCCTACCACCCCGCTGGACCTACGGAGACAGCTGCGACAGGCTCAGCTCGGCATCCCCCTCCTTCGGTCCTGGCAGTTGGTGTAGGACGCGTTGAGATTCTTCGTCGGCCCGCTTCACCTCCTCCCGCTTCCAGCCACCCGGATCGCCGGACCCGATGGACACCCACCCTCCCCCCACCGGGTCTGCCCTAGGGGACCTTGGTGGGGTTGTCTACTTTTTAGTTCCTAGGGTCACCTTGTCTAACCCCTGCAAGGTGGGTTCTACTCTTTTGGGGGTTTGTATTTCTGTCTTTCTGGTCCATTCATCTGTAATTTTCTTTTGAAATTCTCCCTCCTGTCTGCGCTTCTTGCAGTTGTCTTCATTTAGCGCAGGCACGTCCTGAGAAGGCCTTTGTCGCTTGCAGGACGTAAAGCAATCTATACTTACTTACTTTGGACACCCACCCTACCGGCGTCGCTGACCTTCCCCGCGCGTGCCCGCCGCGCCTGCCCGCCCCCCAACCCCGCCTCTGCCCCCGCCTGGCCTGGCACGGCCACTGGCGGTACCCGACCTCGCCTTCAGCTTGGCACGAGTCCCTAGCGGCGCCTCCTCCCTTGGAGACTGTTGAGCCTTCGCGCCGAGTTCCTCTCATGGGCTTCCCTGTCAGCCAGGATCTAGCGGACGCCTACACCCTCGTTCCCGTGCTTCCGGCTTCCAGACGCTTCTGCGTTTAGCTTCGACGGGGTCCCTACTGTTCCGCTGTCGCCCGCAGCCTCCGCTGGGTCTTCAGCCGTCTCTTGGTTGGCGTCTGCAAAGCCTGGGCCACGCGGACTTCGTCGAGACTTCCTCGAACTTGTCGACGATCTGCTCCGGCGCCTCAGGTCGGCTCCCTCCCGGGAACAGCAATGAGACGCCTCCTGGACTCCTCGACATCTGTGGCTTCGTAGTCTTAGGCACCTCGGATCTCGCTCTGTCCCGCCGCTTTGCACGCCGTGGTTGGAGTTCCTGATGGATCTCGTCGAGTGTGACTCCCGGAACTGAGGACCCAGAAGTTGGCGAACCTGGCTCGTCTTGGTGCTCCGCAGGAGACAGTCTCCGCCAGACACTGGTTGCAGCTCCCTGGCCTAGTGAGCACCGCTGCGGATCTCCTTCCCCTTGGTCGGTTTCTGCTTGCGCCCGCTTCCCCTTCACCTACTCCTTCGCTGGCGCCCTCGACCGGAGACATCGAGGCCCCCTTTCGGCGGTCCCCTGCCTGGCTTGCGCCTGGAGTCCCTCTCCTTCGCCTTCCCCCCCCAGTTTTCCCTTGTGTCGACGCCAGTCGTTCCGGCTGGGGTGCACTCCTGCTGCCGGCGTGCCACGGCTTCCGGCAGCTGCCCTCCGGCCCTTGCGGCCAAGCCTTCAACTGGTTGGAGTTACAGGCGATTCGGCTGCTCTCCTCCCTTGGAGACCGACTTCGGACATCAGGACCTGTTCGTCGTTCCGACTAGTCCTCTGGCGTGTCCTACGTTCAGAAGCAGGACAGGACCTGCTCCCGTTCCTCTGCCTCCTTCTTACCGGTGCCGCCGTGGGTGCAGGATCTCCGCGTCTCTCCCGAGCGAGATACTTCACGGCCACCTGCTTGTCCTTGCGGGCTTCCCCTCCTGGAACGGCCTCCGTCTCCGCGCCAAGTGAGGAGTAAGAGGAAGAGGCGCTTCACCCGGTCGTCACCCGGATGTTCTGGGCCACGTGGGAGCCCCCCTCCCCCACCTCCCCCCCCCCTTCGTTCTTCGCGACAGGGTGGTACCTTCAGCTCCCCCCTCCTCGTCTCAACCGTCCCGAAACCCCTAGCCTGGGCGGCCTTTGCGCTACCCCTTTCTAGGACGGCCTCTGCGCTTCCACTGACCCCTCCCTCAGCCGTGTCCCCAAGGTGCTTCTCTTGCGCAGGGATGCTACGCGATCCGTTTGCTGGGAGCGCCGTTCTGCTGCACCAGATCCTGCGCCCACCGACCTCCTGATCCTGGCCACGGGCCCCTCACTCCGGCTTCCTGCTCCTCGCTCGATGCTCTAGCTACCGCGCCAGGCGCTCTCCTTCCGTGCTCTGGGAGACTCCTGCTACACGCTTGGAGTTTGGATGGCAAGCCCTCGCCGCTGGAATTCTCGAGTGCGGCAGTGACAGCTATCGCTTCAGGCCATGGATCCTCGACCCTGCGTGTCTAAGAGGGAAGGTGGAGAGTACTGGGACCTTGGTGCGTCCTCCGTCGCCTCTCCACTACTGATCTGACTTCCCGCCGCTGGCGGAGTTCTTCATGGCTTCGCCGAACAGCACTTGGCACCTATCACCTCAGGGGCTACCTCTATGATCGCCGACGCTTTCTGGCGCCAGGGCCGAGCGGAACCCCTTGCCCCTCGTCGGCACACAGCGACCTGCCCTCCGCTCCCTGATCCCGCGCTGGGACTTACCCTGGATACTCTTCTGGATGAACGCTAGCGTACGAGCCACTTCCCCTAGCAAGCCTGGCGGATGCTACACGAAGACTGGCTTCTGCCCACCGTAGCCACACCCTCCAGATTGAGTGAGCTGCCCGCGCCTTCCGCGCCCCCGCCTGACTGCAGTGCAGGTCGGATGACCCCGTGCAGCTACTAACGGACTCGGCCTTCCTGGCCCTGAACCAGTCCCCCGCTGACAGCCCCACAGGTGATCTCTGTGCGATCGCTTATGCCGATTGACCCCTACGAGGAAGTCAGACAACACGTCCTGGTGAGAGCCTTACGCGTGTACCTACGCCGTTCCAAGCTGCTCCGCCAGGGACGCACCCGCCTCCTTTGTTTCCTCTGTCCCCAGGTAGACAGTAATCTCAGCCCAGAGGATCTTCCTGGCTGGATGGGTGATGTGCTCCGCCTACCAGGACCTCTGCCCCGACGCTAACGGCTACTCTTCAGGGCCCATGGCTGCTAGCTTCACGTTTGCCCGCTACTGCGCTGTCCGAGACAGTCTGGCTGCCATAGGCTGGCGGACCGAGTCGACCTTCACCCGGTTCTACCTCCGTCACCTGGTTGGCCAGCGAGACAACCTGGCCCTGGTGGGGGACATCGCGGCGGCGCAACACTCCCTCCCGGCACCTTTGGTGCCGTTGGTAATCCTTTAGCTAAAATTATCGGGAGCTTGCGCCGGGGAGGACGGGGCTGGCTAGCTCAGTCAGTCACTGAGTTACACGGCACCCTCCTCCTTCTCGCCATTCTCCTTGTAGTAATGGCATCGGTAATGTTTTTGAGGAAACAAATTAAATTTTTCTCTAAAATGTATTTTTTCAAAAAATACTTACCGATGCCATTACTCGGATGACCCTCCCACCTGCCCCGCTAGCCGCTCCTCAGTCAAATGAAAGAACTGGTTGGATTGGTAGTGAGCTGGCGCTCGCCTGTCGGCGGGGGAAGGGAGGCTACCCGGGTACTAGACCACGGTACCCTTGGTGGCCTCCCCTGGCTCTAAGGGTACACATCGTAAGTTTTTGGGCTAAAATTACGCTAGCTATAGGTTGTTCCTTGTAGTAATGGCATCGGTAAGTATTTTTCAAAAAAATACATTTTAGAGAAAAATTTAATTTTTTAAAACCTTTACTGCCATAAGAAATTAAATGCTCTTCTAGACCTTTCAGGGTTTTGAAAATTCAACAGAAGCAGCCATGGATGTGATGTCACTTGTACCATATGCCACTTTTAGGCGATAATAGCCTTTCCCCATAAAATGTTTAGTCACCATGACTTGTCAATATAGTCACCTATAAAGCCTTTGATTGTTGGCAATGACTTGTCAACATAGTCACCTATAAAACCTTTGATTGTTGGCAATGACTTGTCAATATAGTCACCTATAAAGCCTTTGATTGTTGGCAATGACTTGTCAATATAGTCACCTATAAAGCCTTTGATTGTTGGCAATGACTTGTCAATATAGTCACCTATAAAGCCTTTGATTGTTGGCAGTGACTTGTCAATATAGTCACCTATAAAGCCTTTGATTGTTGGCAATGACTTGTCAATATAGTCACCTATAAAGCCTTTGATTGTTGGCAATGACTTGTCAATATAGTCACCTATAAAGCCTTTGATTGTTGGCAATGACTTGTCAATATAGTCACCTATAAATCCTTTGATTGTTGGCAATGACTTGTCAATATAGTCACCTATAAAGCCTTTGATTGTTGGCAATGACTTGTCAATATAGTCACCTATAAAGCCTTTGATTGTTGGCAATGACTTGTCAATATAGTCACCTATAAAGCCTTTGATTGTTGGCAATGACTTGTCAATATAGTCACCTATAAAGCCTTTGTTGGCAATGACTTGTCAATATAGTCACCTATAAAGCCTTTGATTGTTGGCAATGACTTGTCAATATAGTCACCTATAAAGCCTTTGATTGTTGGCAATGACTTGTCAATATAGTCACCTATAAAGCCTTTGATTGTTGGCAGTGACTTGGCAATATAGTCACCTATAAAGCCTTTGATTGTTGGCAGTGACTTGTCAATATAGTCACCTATAAAGCCTTTGATTGTTGGCAGTGACTTGTCAATATAGTCACCTATAAAGCCTTTGATTGTTGGCAGTGATTTGTCAATATAGTCACCTATAAAGCCTTTGATTGTTGGCAATGACTTGTCAATATAGTCACCTATAAAGCCTTTGATTGTTGGCAATGACTTGTCAATATAGTCACCTATAAAGCCTTTAATTGTTGGCAATGACTTGTCCAAGTGATTCTTGCAGGAATCGCCTCGATAATAGTCGCTACCCACAGCCAAGAGACAACTGGTACACAGCATTCAAGTTGTAGTGGCAGTACCCCTGTACGTTACTTACTTTTTGTGTGCAGGACTTTGCGGTGACAGGAGGGAGTGTCTGCGTGGACCAAGTGCGGAAAGGTTTCCAAATGATGGATCAGCTTGTGACTCAAGGGGTTAAAGGTACAGTGTGCATGTTCATTAACTCTTTGGAGACTTTTTTTTGGGGCTTGGCTATTCCCCGGGAACGCACGTTTTTCGAGTATTTTGGGGTAAATTATACAGAGGACAGTTTTTCATGCACAAGAATGCTACACATAATTATCAGTAAAAACCGCATTATTTCAACGTTCTAATGATATTAGTTTTATGTACCAAAATGGGCAGTGGGCAGATGTTCACATCTGCACGGGACATAGACGACCCCGCCCTCCACGAGTCGCCTGCTGCCTTGCAGGCCTGGCCGCTTGGCTGCGGAAAGGCTAAGGGAGGAAACCCCTGACATCAAAGCCCCCGTGTCTCCGGGGAAGGCTTTTGAGCCAGAGACTAGGACAAGGACAGTCTGATATAAAACCTACGACCCGAGGACCTCGATGCCATCGTCCCAGCTTGCTAGGCCATGGCAGATGAACCAAGGGTTTAAAGGGTGGGGCCAGTACTGCGCACACTGCACTCCACCAAAAAGCTCCACCGCGCAGGCTTTAGGAAACATCCACGGACCATGAAACTGACCATTCCAAGTCCTGTAGCGACGGGTGAGGGGCGAAACGGCAGGTGAAAGATGTCACTGGAAGCCGCAGTCTCAAACCTGCATGCAGGCGGTTCAGGATATTGGTCGCCTGATGTTGACCTGGGGATGACAACATCACTCGGCACACCCTGAACGACCAAGCAGCCTTCTCTAGGGACAGCACTGCTTGCTCCACACGGAGAGGGGCCTAGAAAAGGTGGCCTAACCAAAGCTCATCCCCTCGCAACCCCAGTTGGCTAGCCGCGGTCAACGGGCATCTTCTCCTGCGGTCAAAAAACAAGAAAGAATAACGGATCCACTCTCATGACGACCACGACCGGACTCAACGTAGCATGCTGGAACGTCCGTACCATGCTCGACAAAGCAGACAGCGGACGCCCTGAACGTCGCTCCGCCCTCATTGCCCATGAATTGCGGAGGTTAAACATCGACATCGCCGCGCTCAGCGAAGTACGCCTTCCGGACGAAGGCAGCCTCCAAGAACTTGGTGCTGGGTACACCCTCTACTGGTCAGGCAGGCCTGCCAGCATCAGAAAGACGGCTTTCAGGCGTGGGTTTCATGGTCAAGACATCCATTGCGACTAAGCTGGAAAACCTACCAACGGGCCACTCAGACCGCATCATGTCCATGCGCCTCCCACTGAGACACCAGCAGCACGTCACCCTTCTCAGTGTGTACTCCCCAACCCTCCTGGCAGAGCCTGCTGAAAAGGACAAGTTTTACACTGACCTGCGCAGCCTCCTACAGAGTACCCCTGCAGACGACAAAGTCATCCTTGGCGACTTCAACGCCAGAGTGGGCCAGGACTCTGAAGCCTGGAAAGGAGTCCTCGGCAAGCATGGCGTGGGGAACTGCAATGACAATGGCCGCCTACTGTTGGAGTTCTGTGCGGAGCAGCAACTGGTCATCACCAACACTACTTTTCAGCAAAAGGACAGTCGAAAGACCACCTGGATGCATCCTCGCTCCCAACACTGGCACCTTATCGACTATGTCCTAGTGCGTCAGAGGGACCGCAGTGACGTCCTCCTCACCAGAGTGATGCCCAGCGCAGAGTGCCACACTGACCACCGCCTTGTCCGCTGCAAACTCAGGCTCCACTTCAAGCCAAAACCCAAGAAATGGGGGCCCCCCAAGAAAAAGCTTGATGTTGCCAGCCTTCAGCGTGACGATGTGAAAGCTGCCTTTCAGACAGATTTACAGCGCAGGCTCAAAGACACAGCGGACCCAGTAGACTCCTCCCCTGAAACACTTTGGGAACAACTGAAAACTGCTATTGCAAAATCCTCTGCAGAAGTCTTGGGTTTCGCCAGAAAGAAGAACAAAGACTGGTTTGACGAAAACGATGTAGAGATCCAGGAACACCTAGCAAAAAAAAGAGCCGCCCATCAGGCCCACCTAGCCCAGCCTTCCTGCCCTGTGAAGAAGTCTGCCTTCCGCCTCGTCTGCAGCAGTCTCCAGCGCAAGCTCAGAGATCTCCAGAATGAGTGGTGGACCAGACTTGCACAGAGGACCCAGCTTTGTGCTGACAATGGTGACTACAGGGGCTTCTACGAAGCACTGAAAGCAGTGTATGGCCCCAGGCACCTGGTACAAAGTCCCCTGCGAAGCGCGAATGGCCAGGCACTCCTCACAGATAATACCTCCATCTTGAACCGCTGGTCGAAATACTTTCAGAGCCTCTTCAGCGCTGAGCGCACTGTTCAAGAAGCAGTCATCCTACAAATCCCACACCTCCCAGTAAAGGTTGAATTGGACGAACCGCCCACCGCTGAAGAGACCCTCACAGCCATCCACCAGCTCAAGAGTGGCAAAGCAGCAGGCATTGATGGAATACCGCCAGAGATCTGGAAACATGGAGGCACAGCACTGCACAACAAGCTCCATGACCTCTTTCTCTGCTGCTGGGAGGAAGGAACACTACCAAAAGATCTCCGTGATGCAGTCGTTATCACCCTGTACAAGAACAAAGGCGAGAAGTCTGACTGTTCCAACTATCGGGGAATTACCCTGCTGTCCATTGCTGGGAAAATCCTTGCAAGGCTGCTCCTGAATCGGCTGGTACCTGCCATCGCTGAAGACCAACTCCCAGAGGGCCAGTGTGGCTTCAGAGCAAACAGGAGCACCACCGATATGGTCTTTGTGCTGAGACAGCTACAGGAGAAGTGCCGCGAGCAGAACAAAGGGCTGTACGTAACATTTGTCGACCTAACAAAAGCGTTTGACACTGTGAGCAGGCAAGGCATGTGGCAGATCCTGGAGCGACTTGGCTGTCCCCCAAAGTTCCTCAACATGATTGTCCAGCTACACGAGGACCAGCAAGGCCAGGTCAGACTCAACAATGACCTCTCAGAACCATTCCCTATTCTCAACGGCGTAAAGCAGGGCTGCGTGCTGGCACCGACCCTCTTCACCATCTTTTTTAGCATGATGTTGAAGCAGGCCACAGTGGACCTCGATGATGACGATGCAGTGTACATCAGGTATCGTCTCGATGGCAGCCTGTTCAACCTCAGACGACTGCAGGCCCACACGAAAACCCTAGACCAACTGATTCGTGAGCTGCTTTTTGCTGATGATGCTGCCCTCGTTGCACACACAGAGAGAGCCCTGCAGCGCATCACGTCTTGCTTCGCAGATGCTGCCCAGCTCTTTGGACTCGAGGTCAGTCTGAAAAAGACAGAGGTCCTCCATCAGCCGGCACCCAAGACAGTGTATCGCCCTCCTCACATCACCATTGGCGAGTCTTAACTAAAGTCAGTGCACCAGTTTACTTAACTTGGCTGCGTTATCACGTCGGACGCCAAGCTGGACAAGGAGCTTGACAGCAGGCTGGCAAAAGCGAACAGCGCTTTCGGGTGACTTTTCAAGCGGGTGTGGCACAACAGCTGAAAACAGGCACCAAGATCAGCATGTACAGAGCTGTGGTCCTCACCACCCTGCTGTATGGTTCCGAGTCCTGGGCCCTCTACCGCAGCCAACTACGACTCCTCGAACGCTTCCACCAGCGCTGCCTGCGTACCATCCTGGGCATTCACTGGAGTGACTATGTCACCAACGTCGAGGTCCTTGAACAGGCTGAAACTGTGAGCATCGAGGCTTTGCTGCTGCGGACACAGCTCCGCTGGGCGGGGCATGTCTCCAGGATGGAGGATCATCGCCTACCAAAGATCACCCTGTTCGGCGAGCTTGCTACTGGACACCATGACAGAGGGGCACCAAAGAAGAGATACAAAGACTGTCTCAAGAAGTCACTTAGTGCCTGCCAAATCGACCACCACCAGTGGTCTTTGCTTGCTGCGGACCGTGACACCTGGCGCTCCACCATTTACAAGGCAGCTGTCTCCTTTGAGGACTCTCACAGAGCTAGCCTTAAGGACAAGCGGCTCAGGAGAAAAAACAGAGATGCCGCAGCTCAGAACCCTGGCCATACCTTCCCCTGCAGCCACTGCGGTCGAACCTGCCTGTCTCGGATTGGCCTCCGCAGCCACGAACAAGCCTGCAGACGTCGTGGGCAACTCCTATAAAATCTTCGTTCGCGAAGTCAAGCCAAGCAAGCAACAACAACCAAAATTTAAAATAAAACAAACACCATATTTGCTTACAATACTGTATCCCGACATTTTTTCACCATTTTGGATCGTAGAAACCGCGTGACCTACATCCACAGTCGCTCATGTAAATTCAAAAACAAAAGCAACCAGCTTTAGCTTTCCAACAAAGAGAAATAACTGCTGATAGACGAATTGTTTCTAAATCGTATAACAGCAGTTGTTTCCCTTTGACCATATTTACCATCATGGGGAAACAAAAAATAGTCATACGCGCTTATATTGCGTACATGTCGCCAACGACTATGTTCAGGGTGTACGTGCTGAAAGCGTGTACGCGTCTCAAAGAGTTAACTCCGTTTACTGTCGGGGTGCAAGAGGCGTGGATCATCAGGAGCCCCAGCATCGGGTCCCAGCCACATTCTTTCTATGTAATACCCATCACTTGTCACAAACTTCACATGTATAATAGAGCGACAGAGTACATTTGATTCCCCTGTTGTGTTACTGTATTGGACGTTTTCCGTATGATGTCAATAAAGGTTTACGCATTCCAGCACACCGTGGTGTCGGATATAAAAGAACGCGCACTGGTCTTTGGGTGCCTGTTGAGCAAAAGGTGCTCGGGCCGACGTCAGCCTTAGCTGGCCCGCGCACGACAGTGCGCGGGCCAGCTAAGGCGGATGTCGGCCCGATGACCTTTCGCAAAGCGGCTTTTCTTCACAAGTCTGTAGACATTCAGGATGACGTTAATGTGATGGCATATATCACGGTCTCACCTTATGACTCTCAAGTACCACAGTATATTGAGCCTGACCTGTACTCATTTTCCTCGTGACAGGTCTAGAAACACTGACGATGGATTTCCAGCTGTGCGAAGCGCTCATCGACTCGGAAGCCCTGTATAAACACCTGCAGGGATGGGTGCGGAACGCGTTCACGTACTTGGCCATGTTGGATTACCCGTATCCCACAGGCTTCCTCGGATATCAGCTGCCCGCTAATCCTGTCAAGGTGAGGTGAACGATTTTATAAGTCTGGATGTCAGCATCAGTGGAGGGGTCAACTTCACTATATTTAGCTGTAAGTGTATCTGCCTTGAATCTATCCAGCAAAACTTATTCACCATCAATCCACCCCATAAAGATTTTTGCTGCTGCGATGCCATCCTTATTTTTTATGTCTTGGTTTCTTTTAGTTGTACTTTATGTAAATCTACCAAGTTATATCTTTCTAGGATAGTTCCACCCAGTGTCAGTTCACCCAGGCTTGAAAATACCCGTCTAGAAAGTCAGGGTGGAATAAAGGGGGCACAAAATGTACATGGGGTGGATATTCACGGAGGTGGACTTTCATAGGGTAGATTGATGCTGGTCAGATTTTCAACTAAATGTAGCAGTGGCTGACCCCTTCAGCGACAGTAATGATTCCTATGAATATGATGATAATGACAATCATAAAATGATAATAATAATCACGCACGTCTGTGTAACCGCATAATTTGGTGTTTCAGTTAGTAAATTAACCCATTTAGACCCAAGGTGACGTTTTGCAAATGTGGGAGATGGTTAGTTCGGGGTTTAACGTCTACGGCACCGAAGTGATAATGGACGGCCCTTACGGGCGGGTTATGGGGGACAGGGAAATCTATTGCCTATGGAGTACGACCTGAACACGATCAAGCGCACTCTAACTGTGCCACTTTGATTTACCAGGACCTTTCAGCAGACGTGCTATTGAACAATCCCGTCATTTCCCCCTGGATTGCGAGTCCAGCTACCGGGGCCGGGACGGGGATTCGAACCCACGACCCAGCGATTCCCTTCGCTCTCCTGCTCCGACACTTAACCGCCTGAGCTATTTCAGACTCCAAATGTGGGAGATGTCACCTACCAACTACAGACACCAGTTGTAGGAGAGGAGTTGACCACGATAATTCAAGGGTAGTGCCAGATTAGCTTGGCGCCAAGCTAATCTGGCACTACCCTTGAATTATCGTGGTCAATCCATCTTCTGCTGTAGTGCGTCGATGCTAAATGAGTGACGGATCGCAATAACATGAAAGAGAATAATGCGGTTTGTCTTTGCGGCTCTGCGTCGTCATGATATGCTGAGGCTGTGCTGTAAATGTCTATGTCTATACATGTGTCGTTTGCTTGCTTGTGCAGGTGGCGTGCGACATGCTTCTGAACGCCTCTGATCCAGTCAAGGGACTGGCAGCCGCTGCCGGTAAGTGCACGGATATAGACGGAATCCACAGGTTTATAAATTTAACCCATTCAGCCATGGTATGTGGACCTACCATGATTGTTACAATTAATATCGTTGTTAAACGTAACCCTTTGTAGGGCTGTCACGCTCGCTCTGCTGGTCCCACAGTGTCCGTCACGTCAGTTGTCGCCCACGCTAGGGTTGTTTAGTGTACTGGCCAGCTGAAACAATTCGGTCTGTTGGGGTTAGAGACTGTGCCCATAATTCATTACCAGTTTCCGTTGCTTTCTTCTTTGAGCTAGCGTGTTCGAAGGTGAAATTTTAAGCTAATCTGGCACCCCAAAGCAGGCGCACAGTCTTCATGCTAGACACCTCCTACTGTTGTAAAAGTGATTGTTAGGTTTCAGAACGTTCATCCATTAACCCTTCACTGCCAAGAGAAAAAAATGAACTTGATCCAACCGCAAGACATAGATCCTCATCAGCCCCCACGACTGCTGGGGTTCATGTAGATTTATGCTCTGGCAGTTGAATCATGTTCATGCACATTTTCTTGGCAGCAAAGGGGTTACTGGTCTACTGGTTGATGGGCTGTGTGTCGTACTAAATGTGGCTGGTCTGCTGGTTGATGGGCTGTGTGTCGTACTAAATGTGGCTGGTCTGCTGGTTGATGGGCTGTGTGTCGTACTAAATGTGGCTGGTCTACTGGTGGATGGGCTGTGTGTCGTACTAAATGTGGCTGGTCTACTGGTTGATGGGCTGTGTGTCGTACTAAATGTGGCTGGTCTACTGGTTGATGGGCTGTGTGTCGTACTAAATGTGGCTGGTCTACTGGTTGATGGGCTGTGTGTCGTACTAAATGTGGCTGGTCTACTGGTGGATGGGCTGTGTGTCGTACTAAATGTGGCTGGTCTACTGGTGGATGGGCTGTGTGTCGTACTAAATGTGGCTGGTCTAATGGTTGATGGGCTGTGTGTCGTACTAAATGTGGCTGGTCTACTGGTGGATGGGCTGTGTGTCGTACTAAATGTGGCTGGTCTACTGGTTGATGGGCTGTGTGTCGTACTAAATGTGGCTGGTCTACTGGTTGATGGGCTGTGTGTCGTACTAAATGTGGCTGGTCTGCTGGTTGATGGGCTGTGTGTCGTACTAAATGTGGCTGGTCTACTGGTGGATGGGCTGTGTGTCGTACTAAATGTGGCTGGTCTACTGGTTGATGGGCTGTGTGTCGTACTAAATGTGGCTGGTCTACTGGTTGATGGGCTGTGTGTCGTACTAAATGTGGCTGGTCTACTGGTTGATGGGCTGTGTGTCGTACTAAATGTGGCTGGTCTACTGGTGGATGGGCTGTGTGTCGTACTAAATGTGGCTGGTCTACTGGTGGATGGGCTGTGTGTCGTACTAAATGTGGCTGGTCTACTGGTTGATGGGCTGTGTGTCGTACTAAATGTGGCTGGTCTAATGGTTGATGGGCTGTGTGTCGTACTAAATGTGGCTGGTCTACTGGTTGATGGGCTGTGTATTGTACTAAATGTGGCTGGTCTACTGGTTGATGGGCTGTGTATCGTACTAAATGTGGCTGGTCTACTGGTTGATGGGCTGTGTATCGTACTAAATGTAGCTGGTCTACTGGTTGATGGGCTGTGTGTCGTACTAAATGTGGCTGGTCTACTGGTTGATGGGCTGTGTGTCGTACTAAATGTGGCTGGTCTACTGGTGGATGGGCTGTGTATCGTACTAAATGTGGCTGGTCTACTGGTGGATGGGCTGTGTATCGTACTAAATGTGGCTGGTCTACTGGTTGATGGGCTGTGTATCGTACTAAATGTGGCTGGTCTACTGGTGGATGGGCTGTGTATCGTACTAAATGTGGCTGGTCTACTGGTGGATGGGCTGTGTATCGTACTAAATGTGGCTGGTCTACTGGTTGATGGGCTGTGTATCGTACTAAATGTGGCTGGTCTACTGGTTGATGGGCTGTGTATCATACTAAATGTGGCTGGTCTATTGGTTGATGGGCTGTGTGTCGTACTAAATGTGGCTGGTCTACTGGTTGATGGGCTGTGTGTCGTACTAAATGTGGCTGGTCTACTGGTGGATGGGCTGTGTGTCGTACTAAATGTGGCTGGTCTACTGGTTGATGGGCTGTGTGTCGTACTAAATGTGGCTGGTCTACTGGTTGATGGGCTGTGTATCGTACTAAATGTGGCTGGTCTACTGGTGGATGGGCTGTGTATCGTACTAAATGTGGCTGGTCTACTGGTTGATGGGCTGTGTATCGTACTAAATGTGGCTGGTCTACTGGTTGATGGGCTGTGTATCGTACTAAATGTGGCTGGTCTACTGGTTGATGGGCTGTGTGTCGTACTAAATGTGGCTGGTCTACTGGTTGATGGGCTGTGTGTCGTACTAAATGTGGCTGGTCTACTGGTGGATGGGCTGTGTATCGTACTAAATGTGGCTGGTCTACTGGTGGATGGGCTGTGTGTCGTACTAAATGTGGCTGGTCTACTGGTTGATGGGCTGTGTGTCGTACTAAATGTGGCTGGTCTACTGGTTGATGGGCTGTGTATCGTACTAAATGTGGCTGGTCTACTGGTGGATGGGCTGTGTATCGTACTAAATGTGGCTGGTCTACTGGTTGATGGGCTGTGTATCGTACTAAATGTGGCTGGTCTACTGGTTGATGGGCTGTGTGTCGTACTAAATGTGGCTGGTCTACTGGTGGATGGGCTGTGTGTCGTACTAAATGTGGCTGGTCTACTGGTGGATGGGCTGTGTGTCGTACTAAATGTGGCTGGTCTACTGGTTGATGGGCTGTGTGTCGTACTAAATGTGGCTGGTCTAATGGTTGATGGGCTGTGTGTCGTACTAAATGTGGCTGGTCTACTGGTTGATGGGCTGTGTATTGTACTAAATGTGGCTGGTCTACTGGTTGATGGGCTGTGTATCGTACTAAATGTGGCTGGTCTACTGGTTGATGGGCTGTGTATCGTACTAAATGTAGCTGGTCTACTGGTTGATGGGCTGTGTGTCGTACTAAATGTGGCTGGTCTACTGGTTGATGGGCTGTGTGTCGTACTAAATGTGGCTGGTCTACTGGTGGATGGGCTGTGTATCGTACTAAATGTGGCTGGTCTACTGGTGGATGGGCTGTGTATCGTACTAAATGTGGCTGGTCTACTGGTTGATGGGCTGTGTATCGTACTAAATGTGGCTGGTCTACTGGTGGATGGGCTGTGTATCGTACTAAATGTGGCTGGTCTACTGGTGGATGGGCTGTGTATCGTACTAAATGTGGCTGGTCTACTGGTTGATGGGCTGTGTATCGTACTAAATGTGGCTGGTCTACTGGTTGATGGGCTGTGTATCATACTAAATGTGGCTGGTCTATTGGTTGATGGGCTGTGTGTCGTACTAAATGTGGCTGGTCTACTGGTTGATGGGCTGTGTGTCGTACTAAATGTGGCTGGTCTACTGGTGGATGGGCTGTGTGTCGTACTAAATGTGGCTGGTCTACTGGTTGATGGGCTGTGTGTCGTACTAAATGTGGCTGGTCTACTGGTTGATGGGCTGTGTATCGTACTAAATGTGGCTGGTCTACTGGTGGATGGGCTGTGTATCGTACTAAATGTGGCTGGTCTACTGGTTGATGGGCTGTGTATCGTACTAAATGTGGCTGGTCTACTGGTTGATGGGCTGTGTATCGTACTAAATGTGGCTGGTCTACTGGTTGATGGGCTGTGTGTCGTACTAAATGTGGCTGGTCTACTGGTTGATGGGCTGTGTGTCGTACTAAATGTGGCTGGTCTACTGGTGGATGGGCTGTGTATCGTACTAAATGTGGCTGGTCTACTGGTGGATGGGCTGTGTGTCGTACTAAATGTGGCTGGTCTACTGGTTGATGGGCTGTGTGTCGTACTAAATGTGGCTGGTCTACTGGTTGATGGGCTGTGTATCGTACTAAATGTGGCTGGTCTACTGGTGGATGGGCTGTGTATCGTACTAAATGTGGCTGGTCTACTGGTTGATGGGCTGTGTATCGTACTAAATGTGGCTGGTCTACTGGTTGATGGGCTGTGTGTCGTACTAAATGTGGCTGGTCTACTGGTTGATGGGCTGTGTGTCGTACTAAATGTGGCTGGTCTACTGGTTGATGGACTGTGTGTCGTACTAAATGTGGCTGGTCTACTGGTTGATGGGCTGTGTGTCGTACTAAATGTGGCTGGTCTACTGGTTGATGGGCTGTGTGTCGTACTAAATGTGGCTGGTCTACTGGTTGATGGGCTGTGTATCGTACTAAATGTGGCTGGTCTACTGGTTGATGGGCTGTGTATCGTACTAAATGTGGCTGGTCTACTGGTTGATGGGCTGTGTGTCGTACTAAATATGGCTGGTCTACTGGTTGATGCGCTGTGTGTCATACTAAATGTGGCTGGTCTACTGGTTGATGGGCTGTGTGTCGTACTAAATGTGGCTGGTCTACTGGTTGATGGGCTGTGTGTCGTACTAAATGTGGCTGGTCTACTGGTTGATGGGCTGTGTGTCGTACTAAATGTGGCTGGTCTACTGGTTGATGGGCTGTGTGTCGTACTAAATGTGGCTGGTCTACTGGTTGATGGGCTGTGTGTCGTACTAAATGTGGCTGGTCTACTGGTTGATGGGCTGTGTATCGTACTAAATGTGGCTGGTCTACTGGTTGATGGGCTGTGTATCGTACTAAATGTGGCTGGTCTACTGGTTGATGGGCTGTGTATCGTACTAAATATGGTTGGTCTACTGGTTGATGGGCTGTGTGTCATACTAAATGTGGCTGGTCTACTGGTTGATGGGCTGTGTGTCGTACTAAATGTGGCTGGTCTACTGGTTGATGGGCTGTGTGTCGTACTAAATGTGGCTGGTCTACTTGTTGATGGGCTGTGTATCGTACTAAATGTGGCTGGTCTACTGGTTGATGGGCTGTGTCTCATACTAAATGTGGCTGGTCTACTGGTTGATGGGCTGTGTGTCGTACTAAATGTGGCTGGTCTACTGGTTGATGGGCTGTGTGTCGTATTAAATGTGGCTGGTCTACTGGTTGATGGGCTGTGTGTCATACTAAATGTGGCTGGTCTACTGGTTGATGGGCTGTGTATTGTACTAAATGTGGCTGGTCTACTGGTGGATGGGCTGTGTGTCATACTAAATGTGGCTGGTCTACTGGTTGATGGGCTGTGTGTCGTACTAAATTTGGCTGGTCTACTGGTTGATGGGCTGTGTGTCATACTAAATGTGGCTGGTCTACTGGTTGATGGGCTGTGTATCGTACTAAATGTGGCTGGTCTACTGGTGGATGGGCTGTGTGTCATACTAAATGTGGCTGGTCTACTGGTTGATGGGCTGTGTATCGTACTAAATGTGGCTGGTCTACTGGTGGATGGGCTGTGTGTCGTACTAAATGTGGCTGGTCTACTGGTGGATGGGCTGTGTATCATACTAAATGTGGCTGGTCTACTGGTGGATGGGCTGTGTATCGTACTAAATGTGGCTGGTCTATTGGTTGATGGGCTGTGTGTCGTACTAAATTTGTCTGGTCTACTGGTGGATGGGCTGTGTATCGTACTAAATGTGGCTGGTCTACTGGTGGATGGGCTGTGTATCGTACTAAATGTGGCTGGTCTATTGGTTGATGGGCTGTGTGTCGTACTAAATTTGGCTGGTCTACTGGTGGATGGGCTGTGTGTCATACTAAATGTGGCTGGTCTACTGGTTGATGGGCTGTGTGTCGTACTAAATGTGGCTGGTCTACTGGTGGATGGGCTGTGTGTCGTACTAAATGTGGCTGGTCTACTGGTGGATGGGCTGTGTATCGTACTAAATGTGGCTGGTCTACTGGTGGATGGGCTGTGTATCGTACTAAATGTGGCTGGTCTATTGGTTGATGGGCTGTGTATCGTACTAAATGTGGCTGGTCTACTGGTGGATGGGCTGTGTGTCGTACTAAATGTGGCTGGTCTACTGGTTGATGGGCTGTGTATCGTACTAAATGTGGCTGGTCTACTGGTGGATGGGCTGTGTATCGTACTAAATGTGGCTGGTCTACTGGTGGATGGTCTGTGTGTCGTACTAAATGTAATAATAATAACAATGATGTCTATAACCTCAGGTAGAGCTCTAGGCGCCTTACAAATTTCAAAAATACAATTACAAAAACTGTACACAATATTGCGCACACACACACACACACACACACACACACACACACACACACACACACACACACACTCCAGGCACCACAGCAAAACTACAACAGAATCCTCCGCAGCCAATGATTAATCAGTGGAGTAATGGAGTTGGAAAAAATGTGTTTTTAGCACAGATTTGAAAACGTCTTTTGAAGCACTGTGACTGGTTTTCAGGGCTGTTTTACCAGAAGGACAACTCTGTTGATCCAGCCTGCTACAACATTACCGCCGACTTTATAGAGTGTGCGGACCCCACCGGCTGTGGGACAGGGCCCAATGCAATGGCGTGGGATTACCAGGTTATACACAAACTTGTGTGTGTGTTTGCGTGCATGTGTTGGGAGGTTTTGGGGGAGCGTGAGAGAGAGGAGGTGGAAGGTGTCTATGTTTGTTTTTGTCAGAAGTGGGGAGGAGTGTGGTTGTAGTGGTGTGTGTGTGTGTGTGGCCGCATGTGCGTTTGTGTGCGTGTGCATGACAGGGAGAGAGATGATGATGTTCACGTGTAGTTGTATGGTGCTGTAAAATATATATATCCATGTTATGTGGATAGTCCTGGCACTTCAAGGACCAGACATTAACCCTGTAACTGCTGGGCACCGCGAGCCTTTTCTAGCCACAAAAGATGTAAATCGCCATGGGCCCCTGCAGTCACGGGCACTGATGATGATTGATGTATTTTGTTAGTCCTATGTTCTTTATGCCTGTTGTGGTCACTTTTACATCTGAGTTCTTGACATGAATGTTGGTCAGCGTGCAGTCGTGTCACGCACAGTTCATCATCCTTGGCTGTGAAGAGGTTAAGACAAATAGGCAGGTGAATAAAGAGAGGTCAGAGAATGGTTCACTGGGTAATTATGGGATGGTTGTCAACTAGATGTTTATCTGGTGTGAACATTGCTAACACTTTCCATCCTCATACACATTCTTTCTGCGATAATGAAGACAAGTAGCGACTGATTTTTCTTTGTCTATTTTAAGAAGGCTCCCACCCAGGTCTGCCCTGGGGGACTTGCGTGGGATTAACTACTTTTTAGTTCCCAGGGTCACCCTGGTCAGCCCCACAGGGTGGGTTTTCCCATCTATTCTGGGGCATGAGTTTCTGTCTACCCTTGGTCCATTCACCTGTATTTTCCTTTTTTAAACTCTCCCTACTGTCTGCGCTGCCTGTAGCTCTTGATATTGGATGTGTGTTGCTAAATGGTCTTAGGTTTATTTAGCGTATTAGACCGGCTGGCGACATACATTCAATATTCTGTTTAGTTTTTTTTTCACAAGCAGTGCAGGTACGTCCTGAGAAAGTCTTGTTGCTGTCGTGACGTTAAGCAATGTACAACCAACTATTTTAAGCAGGGTATTTACCCAAAATATTAATAAATTGTGTTGTAGCTGTCTTTTCTAAGCGTGTTTCTCTCTCCTTTGGGTTCTTTGATACACTACTGCTTGAAATTAGTTTGACTATGATAGTTCAAGGGTGGTGCCAGAATAGCTTGGCACCTCAGGCGCCAAGCTATTCTGGCACCACCCTTGAACTAAAATCTCCAAATCTGTAATGCAGCCTTCATTAGTTCATAGGACAATAAGCAAATTTTTAAAAATCAGCTTGCGATCTGCTCGCCAAATAAATGTCTAGTAAAGTTCACAAGAGATTTATTGGCTAATCTTTTGTTTACACTATGTACCTTATTTTGCAGGCTTGCACAGAGATAACTCTGCCGCCTGGAAGCGATGGTGTGAGCGATATGTTCCCTTCCCTACCCTTCACCCCCGACATGCGCAACGATTATTGCCAGCAGCGCTGGGGCGTAACACCAAAAATGGATTGGTCAGGGGTTCAGTTTTGGGGAACGAGTAAGTTGTTGCTGTGCTAGTTGCAACAAACGGCATCCTCCAACAAACGATGGTGAAGTCTTACTGCATAGCCAGCAACTGATAAGAACACTCCAAACATCTCCAAGAGGCATAGATCCTCATGCGCCCAAGGGGCGCATGAGGATCTATGCCTCTTGGAGATGTTTGGAGTGGTGTCTGTGCTTATGCATGGGTGGGACTTTTCCCGCTACAGCCGGATTTCCGGATTCAAAAAGATTTTTTTTTTTTTTTTTACTGAAAATGTGCCCCAAGACCCTCGCTTCAGAATTCAACTTTTTTTTTCGGTCCCACCCATGCTGATGCAGGCATGGGAATTAGAAAAGTGAAAAAAAACTGAAATTTCACCGGGCAAAAAATCAAACGACGGGGAGGGGGGGGGGGGGGGGCGGGGGTGTAGCGTGGTCCTTCATTTCAGCGGCCAAAAAATCTAACGACAGGGGGGGGGGGGGGGGAGGTGGGGGGTGCTTACCAGATCATGATCAGATGCACACTAAACAGCACTCTGTCTTGAACAATATCCTTTCTCACCGCCATTTACAACAACTCGTGATACCGCCAGTTTCCCCACAAGTACAGTGCGCGAGAAGGGAAGCGAGCATGAAAACGGTGTGTTCAGTGTTGTATTGCCCGCGTGCACGGTAAAGTAATGACTGTGTTAAAGCCACAATAGGTGATGCGTAACTCTAGCGGGCGGCATATCACTTGAACGAATGCCTCGCGGTGTATAATGTCCGGTGATCAATTACTTTTTGCACCCCAATTTTTTTTTTTTCGGCGGACAATTTTTTTTTTTTGGCGGCTGAGCAAATCATTTCGGCGGAAATTTGCCTTTAGGCGGACAATTCCCATGCCTGTTATGGTACAAGTTGGTTATCTGCCGCGATTTCGCTCCGTTTCATTGTCGGGAGTCGTTCGACCCAAACAAAACTTCACTAAAAACAAGATCAGTAGAACGATTCTGTAGCCGCTGTTTCATTCCTGATAAACCACGTGGGACTTTGAACCCCCGTTATTATTTTAACCCCCATGTGCGTGCTTTGCAGACCTGTGTTAACCCTTGGGCTGTTGCTTGCAGCTTTTGTCCCAACAAGACCAGCTAACAACACCCAAGGGGTTAACAGCACTGATGTCTGCATGGACATGGGGCAAACGTAACACTCGGTAGCATCTGTTTGAACCCTTTGGGCGTCGGTAGCGGTTTTAGTCGCAATGATTCCTACAGGAATGATGGTGACAAGAAGTGCTACTGACGGCCAACGGGTTAGTACAGGCCAGCAATAATGTGCGTGTCATTGGATGTGCTTGTCCGTCTTTTTATTGTGGAAACGTCAAGGCCGTTTACACTTGCTACCCGGGTTGAACATGAGTAGAGTTCTACCCGGGTCGGTGCGTTGACACTTTCATTTGGAACCCGGGGTTGACATGCCCACATGATGCGACAAAGCATCTTAGCAATGCATCATGGCGCCCTCCAGCAGACAGCACGTAATGTGGATCGTCCTGTGATGTATTTTGGCTCTTGGAGGTAGATAGTGACCGTTTTTCTTCTTCTTTTTCTTATTTTTTTATGTACTATTTTTTTGCGGCATAAAAAGAGACGATCTCGAACACGAGATTCAAGCTACTCGTATTAGCAAAGTCTGGAAAAAAAAAGATTTTTTTTTTTTTGTTAGTACAGGATCATCACCTTTATGACAGCCTTGTTGATTAACCCTATATCATTCTGAGGCTAAAACTTCAAATGTGTACAGTGACACATGCAAGCTAACATTACAGTACTTACAGATAAGGATACAGACCAATGGCTTTAGTTCAAGGGTGGTGTCAGAGTAGCTTGGCGCCTAGAGGCGCCAAGCTATTCTGGCACTACCCTTGAACTATTTTAGTCAAACTTATTTCACCCACGGGTGTATTCTGAATGATAGGGTTAACAGCGTTCTTACATGGTCAGTTTGATCGGCAACCACTTATTTTATTATCAGAACTGTTTGTTCACTGCCCACGGTCTCGAGGCTGCCGGAGGTTTATCATGCTATAAAATATATTAAACCTAACGACTATTTACCACCTGCAGGAGATGGATCGACCATAATTCATGGGTAGTGGCAGATTAGCTTGGCGCCATCAGGCGCCAAGCTAATCTGCCACTACCCTTGAATTATTATATAATAATTAGCATCTTCAGCACTGGCATGGGTGAAAAACCATACAAACATCTCATGTTCACTGTTGATTTGCACGGTTGACTGTGAAATCTGTTGTACTCACAAACCAGATAGGTGAGGCTATCACTGCTATACACCGTGTATGATGTTTCTCCTGCCTGCTTCCTAAGTTCCAGAAAAGGACATGGGTTATAAGCGAGACCTGATGCATCCTTTTTAGGGATGTAGATGATCGTCTGGTTCTGAACCTGTGTATTTCTCTGTGGGCTGGCGACTGGGTGCCTGATACTAGGTAGGGGCAGAGGATCTAACTGTTGTCCAGCGCTGAGTAATTCCCCTTGGTATGTGTATGAAATCTGTTGCGTCAGCGGAACTGAAATTACTGCCAGCGACGTCACGTCCCCGATTTTGTTTGTTTGTTGCAACATGCATAGTGATGACGCGGAATGGAATGCAGTTTAGATCCAACCCCGGTTCAACCCTGCTTCGGACCAGGGCTTGAACTCTACCCTGCTCCAACCCAAGTTGGGTCAAGTGTAAACGCTCCAACCTGGGCTGTACTTAGGTTCGGCCCAGGTTGATGTGCAAGTGTAAACGTCCACATCATTTCAAAATTTGAAACTTTTGTGTTGCAGTGATAAATGCATCGTCCAACATCATTTTCTCCAACGGAGATTTGGACCCGTGGAGTGGGGGCGGGGTAAGTGTGACCATTTAGCCCTGACGCACTACAGAAGGAGATGGATCGACCATGATAATTCAAGGGTAGTGGCAGATTAGCTTGGCGCCTTCAGGCGCCAAGCTAATCTGCCACTACCCTTGAGTTATCATGGTCGATCCATCTCCTGCAAGTGGTAAATAGTCGTTAGACGACACCCAGAAAATTGTGGAAATGCGGCCGTGAGGTTGAATGAATTGAGCAGTGTCAGTGTGAATGCCTGTCTATCCCATGGTCTTCCTGCTGTCACTCGGGTGACCCAGTGTACAGACACCACCTGTCTATGGACTGCAGGGATGGGAATTGTCCGCGAAAACGCGGGATTCCGCGGGGGAAGAAAATTTTTCCGCGAAATTGAAAAGGCGTCTCCGCGAAAAAACATCGTGGGTAGCAAAACGAGCAAAGCACCGGTTTTACTCCGCGGGCAGGCTATGACATGGCAGGCTGCGTTCGCGGCACCCACTGGTCACTCACTCCGTGCGCCGCGCGCTGCGCAGTAACCTAGGCGGGCAGACACGCGCTCTGAAAGAAGCCAGTCTTCCGGTGGAGTACGTACTTTCATTGTGTTGATCAACATGGCTTGCGGCGTGACTCGTGAATCGTGGCGGCAAATTTGACGATTCAAGCAGTCTTAAGAAGTGGAGATGGGACTGGATATCGGCCGAAGTAAAGTTAAACAGTCTTAGGTCCAACGCCAAGGGGTGGTGTGGTGGGTGGGTGAGTGCCAAGCTGTCCGAAAAACCGCTAGTTTCTGGCTGCCCAGTGCCTGCCTGATGACGGCATCGTGTTTGTTCAGGACCCTCCTTTTTCCCTCTTTAGCACCAGCCAGCAGTCCAGCGGCACTGTCCGTCCCTGAGAGCCAGCTCCGTCTTTTTCTTTTGTTATATTACTCAGCTGGCAAACCGCAGGTAGTGCGTTGACATATCTGAACTAATTTTTTTTTTTTTAATGAAAAATTCAGGCTAAATTTTGAAACGTTAAACAATATTTCAAGAGATCGTGGAATTTAATATGTACACTACATACCTATCAGAACTCCAAATTTATGTGCCCACACACTGAGTTTCAGTAATAGTATGTGCAACTCTACATCTTTTAGTCCACACTTTAACCAGTACTGAATAACATCCTAACTTTAGGATACAAACGAGGCTGGTAGGGTAATAAAAGCTAGGTTTGCATCCACAGTCTCGTGGGGGGGGGGGGGGGGGTTCATGAAGATCTGTGTCACTTGCAGTTGTACTGGTCTGACTTGGACACTGACTGTTTCCAGGCAAAATGAACACTAGAGGGGACAGAAACGAAAAGTGAAGTGTTGTGTGGGTGACGGTCAACTGCATAAGATAAACATTGGGCTGTTGGCACCAGTTTGATGAGTTTTGTGACTTCACCCTGCGGTCAGGGGGTATCAGATTTCCCTGAAATTTCAGGGACTCGGGTGGCGTTGGAGCTAAGACTGTAGTGGGTGAGAAAATTCAGAAAGAACGCGTGGGCACACGCTTTCGCAAAGTTGACGTTAGTGCCGAAGTTTTCAGAGTTTTTTGCCATGGCCAATTCCCATCCCTGAATGGAGACCACTTTCTGACAGTCCTTTTGGTGGCTGCCTGACATAAGTTTGATTGTATGGTGTTAGAAAATACGTGTATAACTGAAAACATTGACCTTAGTAAGACCTCACCTTACAAGTACCGGATGTACGTTAGTAAAGATGCTTAGTTTAAGTTGACTTTAACCCATTCAGCCCTGACGCACTACAGCAGGAGATGGGTCGACCATGATAATTCAAGGGTAGTGCCAGATTAGCTTGGCACCATCACCCGCCAAGCTCATCTGGCACTTCAATTGAATTATCAAATGCAACTGATACACAGACAACTGATACACACAGATGGGTGGGACTTCTTCAGAATACAGCCGGATTTCCAGATCCCCCCCCCCCCCCCCCCTCCCTCCAGCCCCCAATTTTTTTTTTTTTTTTTTTTTCTACTTCAAAAGTGCTCCAAGACCCTTGGTTCAGGATTCAACGGGTTTTTTTGTGGTCCCACCCATGCACACATATATGGCGCCTAGAGCTTTTGTTATCAAAAATATAGGCGCCTTAATAATAATCGTTCTTATTATTAGGTGATGCCTACACAATTTGGGTTAACTGTGGTTGCGGGGTCAACCCCTTCTCCCGCAGACACACCACATCAAGATATGGATCCACCATGATAGTTCAAGGGTGATGCCAGAATGCTTATAGGCGCCAAGCTATTCTGGCATCACCCTTGAACCATCATGGTCGATCTGTGTCCTGCACTGCAATGCAGTCTTCAAAGGGCGGCGGCAACATTTGGGGATTTCGATCTCTTGGGGTACAGCGAGTTAAATGGTTTTGGCTTGATGGAAACACTATTTCCCTGCAGGTGCCACAAAGCCTGTCTGATTCCCTGATAGCAGTGTTGGTGAAAGGCGGGGCCCACCATCTGGACCTCAGGTAGGACTCTTCGTCTAACGAACCCAAGCCCTGTTTCGAGTGTCCATCCTGTGAGAGATCACCTGTCATTAAAGACCGTCAATCAGGTGTCTGTCGCGCCACCCTGTGATGTTTTTAAATGACGGGTGACACTCTTTGCCCTTCAAGACTTCTTTTTTAACCCATTACATCCTGAGGCTGATTTTTTAAAAAAGAATTTGCTTTATGTCCTATGAAAGGTATATTACAGATTAGCAGATCGATTAACCATTTTAGTTCAAGGGTGGTGCCAGAATAGCTTGGCGCCTTAGGCGCCAAGCTATTCTGGCACCACCCTTGAAGTTGAACTATCATAGACTTATTTCAATCAATAGCGCATCAGAATGAGAAGGGTTAAGACTATCATAGACTTATTTCAATCAATAGTGCATCAGAATGAGAAGGGCTAAGAAAGCACCTGTCCATTAAGACCACATTTGTCTTGGGGTAAAAAGGTGGGTGCTAAAAACAGGTTCCTCTGTCCTGCACTAGTAGTAGCGCACTCTTATTAATAGAGAAGTTAGTTAGTTATTTGGGTTTAACGCCGAACAGGCAACTAAGGCCATCTCACGGTGGCAATAGAGAAGTTATGTTTATGCCGAACGACTCCCAGCAATGGACGAGAGCGAGGTTATGGCCGATAGCTGGTGTGCACCATATGCACAGGCAACACTCCAAACATCTTCGGGCTCATGAGGTTCTAGGTCTCCTGATGTTTGGATTGTTGTCTGAGCTTCTGGTGCACGCTGGTTATCCGCAGTAACTTTCCTCTCGTTTGTTGTTGGGAGTTGTTCGGCATAAACATAACCTCCCTATAATCATCATTATTACATTATTATTATTATTATTATTATATTATTAATATTATTACTATTATCATAAGTATTGTCACTCTCATTATTTCAGATATTATTCTATTATTAATATTATTACTATTATCATTATCATTATTGTAAGTATTGTCACTCGCATTTCAGACATTATTATATTATTATTAGTATTATCACCATTGTAAGTATTGTCACTTTCATTATTTCAGATATATTGTTATTATTAATATTATTACTATTATCATTATTGTAAGTATTGTCACTCTCATTATTTCAGGTATATTGTTATTATTAATATTATTACTATTATCATTATTGTAAGTATTGTCACTCTCATTATTTCAGGTATATTGTTATTATTTATATTATTACTATTATCATTATTGTAAGTATTGTCACTCTGATTGTTTTTGCAGATATTATTATTATTATTATTATTACGTTCATAGGGGAAGTAAC
This sequence comes from Semisulcospira habei, assembly GCA_036245525.1. NCBI lineage: Eukaryota > Metazoa > Mollusca > Gastropoda > Semisulcospiridae > Semisulcospira > Semisulcospira habei. The sequence continues at coordinate 225,918,446 of BTPG01000004.1, read as the reverse complement.
CAGCTGGACCCTCCTGGCGTGATTGATGCGAGAGAAGTGGAACGTTCGTACATTCAGCGTTGGATAACCGCTGCCGGGCGTCCATAGAGTTACGTCATTGTCTGTCTGTCGGTTCAGCACACTGTAGTCAAATGGTCCAAATTGGCGCTGTCCTCTAGAACTAGGCTATTTTCTTAGTTGCCTGCTCGACGTTAAACCCAAATTACTAACTCTAGAAGGCTATTTTACAGTTATAAGACACAGATCGATCATGATAGTTCAAGGGTGATTCCTGAATATCTTGACATCGAGAGGAGTTTTCCTCTGAATATACTACAGTTCAGGTGACAGATCGACCATAATAGTTCAGGTGACAGATCGACCATGATAGTTCTGGTGACAGATTGACCATAATAGTTCAGGTGACAGATCGACCGTGATAGTTCAGGTGACAGATCGACCATGATAGTTCAGGTGACAGATCGACCAGGATAGTTCAGGTGACAGATCGACCATGATAGTTCAGGTGACAGATTGACCATAATAGTTCAGGTGACAGATCGACCATGATAGTTCAGGTGACAGATCGACCATGATAGTTCAGGTGACAGATTGACCATAATAGTTCAGGTGACAGATCGACCATAATAGTTCAGGTGACAGATTGACCATGATAGTTCTGGTGACAGATCGACCATAATAGTTCAGGTGACAGATCGACCATGATAGTTCAGGTGACAGATCGACCATGATAGTTCAGGTGACAGATCGACCATGATAGTTCAGGTGACAGATCGACCATGATAGTTCAGGTGACAGATCGACCATGATAGTTCAGGTGACGGATCGACCATGATAGTTCAGGTGATGGATTGACCATGATAGTTCAGGTGACAGATCGACCATGATAGTTAAAGGGTGGTGCCAGAATAGCTTGGCGCCTTTAGGCGCCAAGCTATTCTGGCACCACCCTTGAACTATCACGGTCCACCCACATTTTGTCTTTGTGTTCCAGGGGTCAGTGAGTTAGTGTATTGCTAGCCATTGCTAGTCCACAGAGTTACATTGTAATCAATTTGACGTCTGTTAGCCTATTGCTACCATCTGAGCAGTCATAACACTCCTAATATCTTTACGTGAGTTTTGCTTAGTTTTTCTGTATCAAAATCAGGATTTTATTTAACGTCTTTTCACACATTGGTGATGTTAAACAACAACAACAACAACAAAAAATCAACAACCAAACATACAACTTGTGAATATCAAAGAATAGCAATAATTAACATCCAACCACACACACAAATGACTTATTATAGTAGTTTACCCACTGGACTATGAATTGTGATATTACCTATTGGAATTGAAATATTTCTTTGTAAGATGTTATACATATTTTCTGCTAATTTTTCAACTGTTATGTTTTGTCAACAGATTCATTGTAATAGGACACTCACAGATTATATGTTTAACATTTGATGTCTTTTGAGAATTTTGTTTCCAAGAATTTAGTCTTGTATATTGACAAAGCTGTTTTTCTTGAACAAGGTGGAACATGATAAGTATTTGTCATATCATCTTTGCGGAAAAAGCTGTTTAACACAGAGTACATTTCATGTAGAGATAATAGAGATAGTTTTTCTGTGTGATGACAACAACATTGTCTTTTCTTTTGTGTGTGGGTGTTTTTCTCTCTCATGAATTTGTGTTTGCATATGTCCTGGTCTGTGGCTTTGCACCTTAGGAACTTGATCCATTGTTCTTTGATTATTCGTTTGTGGGTATGCAAAACTGTTATTTTTCTTTGTTGACATTATGGATGGTGCCGTCAGTTTCGGATTTACAGCGTACAGTACAGGGGTTATTACATGTAGTCTGGTCTGTGATTTTTTACCTTACAGCTTTTGATGCATCAGGTCTAAAGTCACAGTCCAGAACACACAATAAGCGACTGTAAAATATTTCTGCACTCGCAGAATATTTCTAAGCTTTGGGATCACCACAGTACTATGATGGTGATGATGATTTTTGATGTAAGAAATATGCAATGTTACTTATTTCTCTATATGTGTGCACGCATGTGTATGTGTGTTTGTTGTGCATGCGTGCGTGGGTGCGTGTGTGCGTGCATGCTTGAGAGAGAGAGAGAGAGAGAGAGGGAGTGTAATCACCTACCCCCAGGTTGCCATAACTTTGATTAATCTGCGACTGTTAGTTGTGGTTTTAGGCGCGATGATTCCTGCAGGAATCATCGCGACAAAAATCACTACCGACAGCCAAAATGGTTACCGCAGGGTGTTTGTCGTACGTTATCTTGTATTGGCATCAGACAGCTAAACACTGTAATACCAGGTGGTTCACCCAACAGCTAGATTTTCAACCACATTCTCTGGATTGTACAGTGATGTCATACTAATGTAATTAACCCATTACATCCTGAGGCTGATTTTTTGTTCCCAATTTGCGTATAACCCTTTGAAGGCTACATTACAGATTAGGACATAGATAGCCATGTTATTCAAGGGTGGTGCCAGAATAGCTTGGCGCCTGTGGGCGCCAAGCTATCCTGGCACCACCCATGAACTGTCAATCCAATTTATTTCATGCAGAAGCGTATCATGATGGAAAGGGCTACGTGAATGACGGAACGCATGTTTCAAACGTTATTGCTCTCGGTGGACGCCCGGCAGAGATCCGGCAGTGATTGTGACGTGGCATGTAATTAGTACATGACATGAGAAATGTTGAAATATGGGCGCCTTGCTCAAATTCAAACAAGTACACCTGTCCAGTTGGGTTGGGTTAATAAGATGAGATGGTTTATTGCCATATGTTTCCATGTACAAAACAATAAAAAAAAAACATTGGAATTTGTCTTGATGTCGGTTACTAAGACTAAAATCACACACACACACACACACACACACACACACGCACGCACGCACGCACGCACGCACGCACGCACGCGACAGACAGTAACCTCTAAAATATGATTTTCATGACAAATACTAAGCAAATACCGGTATTAAACACGGCGAACCGGCACACCTCTCACATTCAATTAAAACTGACTGTACACATTCGTTCTCGCTCGCCACTCGCGCTCTCTCCAATCGGTCCGGTTGACCAGAGAGAGCGCGAACAGCCAGAGTGAAAAAACTGTTGCGGAATCTGCTGGTCCTGGTACTGATGGTAAAATAACGGGAATGCTCGTTGACATGTACTGTGTGTAGACTTTTCTAAGGAGACAATCACTGACTTTGAAATAAACACACCACAAGGGATGTTTCATTCCGTCTTTGGCTTTGCGACCCAGTAAGTGATGACACCAAGCACCATCCGTTTTAAGCACGCGAGGTCATCATTACAACTTGCATGGCGTTTTGCATGTCTAACATCAGTATGCATGCAGACACGAGTACTGTTAGACTTTCCACTGGACGCACAATTTTGTTTCTGAAATTTCCCTTCGTTCATCGACCAAAAGCCACGACCGTCCAAGTTACAGGAATTCAAATTGGTGTCTGCAAGAGACATGGATCCTCATAAGCCCCCGCTATGGCGGGGGCTCATGAGGATCTATGTCTCTCGCAGTTGGATTGCGTTCACATGTTCTCGGCTGTGCTGCATGCACGAGGGATTAGATTGATTACTTACTGAATTATGCAGTGTTTGTATGTAGACAGAAATCTATAACCGAGGCATCACTAGACCCCCCCCCCCCCCCACACACACACACACACACACACGCACGCACAAACACCTCGTGTCGGGTCTTGTCGGACCTTTTTTGTCTACCGTTTTAAGTCCCTTCTATATATAGAAGGGACTTTTTTTTAGGACGGGTCGCGGTGGGGCGAATTTAATAGCATGTCAAAGGCGGGCAGGCTAAACCTCTAACAATTTAAGTAACAAGATAAAAATTACGTCATGTCTAGTTACGCTAACCTCGCTGCTGAACGTACATTTGGCGCGAAGCGCCGTATGTGCGTATGTATGTAAACAAGACAATCTCCGATATTTCTGTACACGCAAGCTTGAACTTGGCGACTGAAATACTTTCTTATGTGGGTGGCTAAGAGAGCCTCCGAGCATATTGTAATTGAATGTCTCATTGAAGACATAAACAACCGTTTATCGGAAGTCGGTTGACCCAGATTAGTGTCCGTAATTTTTGTCATATTTACTTGAACATTTGCATATAGCTAGTTTGCAGAAAGACATTGGATGAGTTCGTTAGCCAGCTTTGTATCCTTTCAACTTCTTTAGTAAAAATTCATTCTTTTCAGAAAAGAATTAAAACACTAAAAATACCTTTACTTCTAGAGAAAAACAGTGGAGGTGACGTAAAAGAGGCAATTCTTTCACCACGAAGACACTGACATAATACTCTAAATATGACGTCATTCTCTCTCGCGCGCGGCTCACTCTCTCTCTCACAAACAAGCGCGCGTCTCCGGGAGGAATAGATCCTCAGGCACATGAGGCTCTGTGCCTCTTGGAGATGTTTGGAGTGCACACGCACTAACACGCACACACACATCAACGCGTTTTCAGAATAGCATGCAGGTGACCCGTGTACTTAGTATATCATGTAGCTGCTTTCATCAACCTGCTTTCACACAAATTATAGCAAGACTGAAATTGTACCGTGAAGTTCTAGTTTTGTCACCATTTTCTCAAGCCTATGAAGCGAAAGTGAAACTCATATCACGTAAAATATAAAATTACGTAAAAACTAAAACTTACGTCATGACAAATGACGTTTGACAAATCAATGACGCGTATGTCCTGCATCCCTTACAGAACTCGCTGACGCATTGGCAGATCTGCGAGACGTTTTCAATTGGAGATAATTCAACATCAGAATCGGGTCAAAGATAAAAGGGAGAGACCATTGACAGCGAGGACAGCTCTCATATAGAAGGGACTTTGTGGGTTATGGTTCATCCCATCTTGATTTTTTTGCGCTTGGTTGAAGGTCTCGAAGAAAAATTCGAAACCATCTCCCCCCCCCCTCCTCCCTCCATTCCCCCCACCCCATTCCGAACAAAGAGTAGAGATTGGAGTGTCGTCTATACTGGAGTGTTGTCTGTATTGGGGTGTTGTCTATACTGGAGTGTTGTCTATACTGGGGTGTTGTCTATACTGGAGTGTCGCCTATACTGGGGTGTTGCCTATACTGGGGTGTTGTCTATACTGGAGTGTCGTCTATGCTGGAGTGTCGTCTATGCTGGAGTGCCGTCTATACTGGAGTATCGTCTGTGCTGGAGTGTCGTCTATACTCCAGTGTCGTCTAAAGCTGGAATGTCGTCAATACTGGGGTGTCGTCTATACTGGAGTGTTGTCTATGCTGGAGTGTCGTCTGTGCTGGAGTGTCGTCTGTACTGGAGTGTCGTCTGTGCTGGAGTGTCGTCTATGCTGGAGTGTCGTCTATACTGGAGTGTCGCCTGTGCTGGAGCGTCGTCTATACTGGAGTGTCGCCTGTGCTGGAGTGTCGCCTGTGCTGGAGTGTCGTCTATGCTGGAGTGTCGTCTATACTGGAGTGTCGCCTGTGCTGGAGTGTCGTCTTTGCTGGAGTGTCGTCTATACTGGAGTGTCGTCTACGCTGGAGTGTCGTCTGTGCTGGCGTGTCGTCTACGCTGGAGTGTCTATACTGGAGTGTCGTCTGTGCTGGAGTGTTGTCATATCTATACTGGAGTGTCGTCTACACTGGAGTGTCGTCTGTACTGGAGTGTTGTCTATACTGGAGTGTCGTCTATACTGGAGTGTTGTCTGTGCTGGAGTGTTGTCTATACTGGAGTGTCGTCTGTGCTGGAGTGTCTATACTGGAGTGTCGTCTGTGCTGGAGTGTTGTCATATCTATACTGGAGTGTCGTCTGTGCTGGAGTGTTGTCATATCTATACTGGAGTGTCGTCTATACTGGAGTGTTGTCTATACTGGAGTGTCGTCTGTGCTGGAGTGTCTATACTGGAGTGTCGTCTGTTCTGGAGTGTTGTCATATCTATACTGGAGTGTCATCTGTGCTGGAGTGTTGTCATATCTATACTGGAGTGTCGTCTATACTAGAGTGTTGTCTATACTGGAGTGTCGTCTGTGCTGGAGTGTCTATACTGGAGTGTCTTTGCTGGAGTGTCGTCTATACTGGAGTGTCGTCTGTGCTGGAGTGTCGTCTACGCTGGAGTGTCGTCTGTGCTGGCGTGTCGTCTACGCTGGAGTGTCTATACTGGAGTGTCGTCTGTGCTGGAGTGTTGTCATATCTATACTGGAGTGTTGTCTATACTGGAGTGTCGTCTGTGCTGGAGTGTTGTCTATACTGGAGTGTCGTCTGTGCTGGAGTGTCTATACTGGAGTGTCGTCTGTGCTGGAGTGTTGTCATATCTATACTGGAGTGTCGTCTATACTGGAGTGTTGTCCATACTGGAGTGTCGTCTGTGCTGGAGTGTCTATACTGGAGTGTCGTCTGTGCTGGAGTGTTGTCATATCTATACTGGAGTGTCGTCTACACTGGCGTGTCGTCTGTACTGGATTGTTGTCTATACTGGAGTGTCGTCTATACTGGAATGTCGTCTATACTGGAGTGTTGTCTGTGCTGGAGTGTTGTCTGTGCTGGAGTGTTGTCTATACTGGAGTGTCGTCTGTGCTGGAGTGTCTATACTGGAGTGTCGTCTGTGCTGGAGTGTTGTCATATCTATACTGGAGTGTCGTCTGTGCTGGAGTATTGTCATATCTATACTGGAGTGTCGTCTATACTGGAGTGTTGTCTATACTGGAGTGTCGTCTGTGCTGGAGTGTCTATACTGGAGTGTCGTCTGTGCTGGAGTGTTGTCATATCTATACTGGAGTGTCGTCTGTGCTGGAGTGTTGTCATATGTATACTGGAGTGTCGTCTATACTGGAGCGTTGTCTATACTGGAGTGTCGTCTATACTGGAGTGTTGTCTATACTGGAGTGTCGTCTATACTGGAGTGTTGTCTATACTGGAGTATCGTCTGTGCTGGAGTGTTGTCATATCTATACTGGAGTGTCGTCTATACTGGAGTATTGTCTATCCTGGAGTGTCGTCTGTGCTGGAGTGTTGTCATATCTATACTGGAGTGTTGTCTATCCTGGAGTGTCGTCTGTGCTGGAGTGTTGTCATATCTATACTGGAGTGTCGTCTGTACTGGAGTGTTGTGTATACTGGAGTGTCGTCTATACTGGAGTGTCGTCTATACTGGAGTGTTGTCCGTATACTGGAGTGTCGACTATACTGGAGTGTCGTCTATACTGGAGTGTTGTTTATACTGGAGTGTCGTCTATACTGGAGTGTTGTCTATACTGGAGTGTCGTCTATACTGGAGTGTCGTCTATACTGGAGTGTTGTCTATACTGGAGTGTCGTCTTTACTGGAGTGTTGTCCGTATACTGGAGTGTCGTCTGTGCTTGCGATGCACGCTGGTTTTCCGCTGTGACCTGACTCTCATCCGTCATTGGGAGCCAGCCGTTCATCTCTAACGATACCTCGCTAATATCTCGCAAATCAACTGTGAGCGTCACGGCCAGTAAACTTGGCTGCAGCGGCAGGTGTACATCAGTCGTCTGCCAGCGAGAGATGCGTGATTGTTATCGGGTGTATATTGCAACGCGGGATACGCGCGGGGCGGTCAGGGTGTGATTTCCTATCTGACACCGGCTTCGTTCAGTCATTATTTCCTTTTAACTCATTCAGCCCCGACGCGCCCCAGCAGGGCTTGGATCGAGCGCGATACTGAGTTCAAGGGTGGTGCCAGAACAGCTTGGCGCCCATAGGCGCCAAGCTGTTCTGGCACCACCCTTGAACTATCATGGTCGATCTGTCTCTAGAATGGCAATACAGTCCTTCAGAGGACAACGTGAAAATTAGGGCCGGGATTTCGGTCCTGGGGTAGAATGGGTTAATTAATGTCCCTATCTATTACGAATGCTGCTGCTGATGATGATGATGATGTCCACTTGTAATGCGGGAAAAAAGAAAAAAAAAAGGGACTAGCTAGAGGGGGGAGGTTTTGGGGGGTGGGGTGGGGGGGGGGGCGGGATATGGACCGGTATACGTAATTCTGACCGCTTGGTGATATCGGGGGGAGGGAGGAGGAGGAGGGGGGGGGGGTATTTACAATGGTACGTCTGACAGCTATGCTGGTCTATGATTCCTGACTCACGGCCACCCCATGGCCGCAAGGGCCAGAATCACAAACCATCACACTGACCGGTGGTGACGTCAGGAGTTGGTACCTATGCACCGTGCTGAACCCCCTGATTCCTTTCTCGGGTTGAACACTCGGTGCCACGACCCGTGTGAACACAAATTACACATCTTTTGTGACCTTTCACTCACCCGTCAATGCGGCATTTCTGGTAATATTTCATATCTCTTACACTGATGGACTAGATAGCACACAGCTGCTCCCCCCACCCTCCTCCCTTCTACCCCTAGCGTAACCCATTTAACCCCAATTCCCATTTTGGAAGTGTCACCTAACGATTGACTATGTACCAGTGGCACTGAGGAGCTGGATCGACCATGATAATTCAAGGGTAGTGCCAGATTAGCTTGGCGCCGTCAGGCGCCAAGCTAATCTGGCACTACCCTTGAATTATCATGGTCGACCCATCTCCCACTGTTCAGTGTGTCAGGGCTGAATGGGTTAACTTGATGGGTATCCGAAAGCAACACGTCAGTCTCGACTGAATTAGTTACCACCACCCTCAAACCCTCACTTAATAACAGTTGAATGTGTGACCTATCAGTCACCGGCAACACCTTTCCAGTGTTAATTTTAAAACACAAAAAAAGGTCATTGGGATATTGTATAAAAGGCAGAACAAGGTATGGGACTGACACACACAGCACAGCCGGCTGACCCTACTTTTGTCATCAACACCACTTCTAGTTTGTGTTCGGGCCAGACCAACAAACCAATCGTCATGAAGACTGCCATTCTGCTCATACTTGCGGTAAGTTTAGTGGATTTTTTTCCCCCAGTCGTCTGCCACTCTGCGGTCCTGTTAGTTAGTTATCTGGGTTTCGAATGCGTCACGAAATGTTACTTGAAAACTGAACTTTCAATAAATAAACCTAACCTCGCCCATTCTCGCCGCACATAAACGAGAGCCACCGCGGCAGACAAATGATTCAGACATTCGCAATGATCAGTTTTGTCCCCTGAGGAAAATGACGCGTTGAGGTCACGCAGAGGTCAATTTTCCTGGGTAAAATTTTAATGTGTTCGTGCGCTTCAACGCGCGCGAACACACTACAATTTTACCCAGGAAAACTGATCCGAATAAAGCCAGAAGGAATAAAATCGTCATTGCAAACGCGTCGAGCAGACGCCGGCTTTGTCCCTCTGACGGTGAGGATGTCGCCCTGTGAAGTCGAAAGGCAGTAAGTCTACATTTTGTAAAAAGCGAGATTTACATTGTGTTACAAAGAAATTTTCGTTTATCACAATCAATGGACTTTGCGTCTTGTACTGGTTGGTTAGTTCTGTTGGGTCCCAACTTCGGCGTCAACCCAACCTCGCCCAGAGTGATGTATAATGCTAAAAAAATAGTAAGGGACATTATCTTTTCAGCTTGAATTACTATAAGTTCTCAGAATGGGTTATATCCGTGATTAGCCATCCCATTGTCCTCCGATTTCACAACATTGGTGTGACATATAGTGCTCACAAAAAGTAAGAAACGTCATAATTTAAGCTTGAATTACTAAAATGTTGGAAAACTCCTGACACCTGCAAACTACATTCACCCTTTTGGTCTGACTAATGTTTTGGGACATTTTAATAATTCAAGCTAAAAGTAATGCGTCCTTTACTTTTTGTGAGTACTATATGTCATACCAATATTGTGAAATTGTAGGGATGGCTAATCGCTGATATACCCGTGATATGATACCGATTCTGAGGACTTTTAGTATTTCAAGCTCAAAAGTTAATATACCTTACTATTTTTTAGCATTATATGTCACTCTGGCCGAGGTTGGGTTGACGCTGAGGTTGGGACCCAACAAGTTCGGGGGTTTGACGTCCACGGCACCAGACTGATAATGGACGCCCCTCAGTGACGGGCGGGTTATGGGGACAGGGGCAGCTATCGCGTGCGGAGTACAGCCTGAAAACGTACCAAAACTAAGCAAAAACTGAGCACACAGGTTAATGGTTTCTTAACGCACTGTACCCCAAGACCGAAATCCCCAAATTTTGCCGTTGTCCTCTGAAGACTGCGTTGCAGTGCAGGACACAGATCGACCATGATAGTTCAAGGGTGATGCCAGAATAGCTTGGCGCCCATAGGCGCCAAGCTATTCTGGCATCACCCTTGAACTATCATGGTCGATCCTTATCTTGCTGTGGTGTGTCTGGGTTAGAATGAGTCAGCCCATAGGCGCCAAGCTATTCTGGCATCACCCTTGAACTATCATGGTCGATCCTTATCTTGCTGTGGTGTGTCTGGGTTAGAATGAGTAAAAATTTGATGACAAGTCAAGGGTGCACAGTTTTCCCTTCGGCTCTTTTAGTAAACAGGCAACTTAGCGAGAGTATTTGCAAGTTCATTCCAACAGTTTTTATTACCTTTATTATGATTATTATTTTTCTTCTTCTTATTATTATTATTATTATTATTAATAGTAATTAGCTTCCTTGTGATTTTCAATGTGAGATGCGAGTACTTTCATGTTACAAGTAGACCAAGACTGTTTTTGTTCCCGCTTGTTTCTTTAGTGGAAGTGTAGGATTTATTATTCAAACAGTTTGTAATACCTTTATTATTATTATTGTTTAGTACCTTTATTATTATTATTATTATTATTATTATTATTATTATTATTATTATTATTATTATTATTATTATCATCATTATTACATGTATTATTATTATCATTATTATTTAGCTTCCTTGTTACTTTCAGTGTTAGATGCGAGCACTTTTATAATTATATATGTGGTACTAGCGGCAAAGGCAATACATTATGATGATAATGTATTGTCTTTGGTACTAGTACACCACGACAGCTTGTTTTTGTTCCCGTTTACTTCTTTAGCAGATGGGTAGTTTGATTTTTTTCCCCACTGTTGTTGATGTTTTTGTAATTTTAAACAGGAGGTCCTCAACTTAAACTTTGAATATTACAGGTCACTTGCGCGGCTGTGGCTATGGGAGAACGGGAATGCGATGACGTAAGCACACAGTCCTTGCTTGAACCCCTGAATATCTTCCTCACTCTGGAGCCCGTGTCTCTGTCCCAGGGTCCGTTGCATGAGTGAGCTTAGTCCTGCGCCAGCCACTAAGCAAGGCGCTCCGCTATAGGCGCCTTGCTTAGTGGCTGATGCAAGACTAAGTATAGCGGAGTTGCTTATTGGTTGGCGCAGGACCGTAGTATAGCGGAGCACCTTGCTTAGCGGCTAGCGCAGGACTACGTATAGCTGAGCACCTTGCTTAGCGGCTGGCGCAGGACTAAGCTCACTCATGCAACTGAGCCCAGAGCCCCTGTCTCTACAACAGCCTCCCACGAGAAATCTGTTTATCACAATCTGCACAGCCTCCTTCCGAACTCCCGTTAAAACCGACATGCCTAGCCCACCTTTTTTAAAGCTGAGGTGCAATGAGAAAAACCCGCCCAGCGCGTGTTTTAAAAAGACTCTACAGGACCCAGCTTGGGCCCTGCCCCTAAGTGGGTCAAATCGGTTCGTAACACAGTTGACGGAGTTGGCAACTGCGTATCCCGAGCTTGCAAAACTCTCGGAAAACGACAGACCACTTCCTGTTGCACGGAAAACATCGCGATTAGCAGATCGGACAACAGCAGACGATTCTGTGACACTTTGAAACTGACCAACAGCCACGGATTTTACGCGTTGGGGACTATGATGGCACAATGTACGGCTGTACATGCTGTAAGTATGACTCCTGACACTTTGTAGTTGTGAACGAATTTTTTCAACACGTACCTCCAGTCCAATATAGGCTAATATAAATAAATAAAGAAGCATTGTGATGTACAACCAACACAGTAAATTGGATGAGAGAGAGAGAGAGAGAGAGAGAGAGAGAGAGAGAGAGAGAGAGAGAGAGAGAGAGAGAGAGAGAGAGAGAGAGAGAGAGAGAGAGAGAGAATCGACTGTTTACATAGATGCCAAAAGATACAAGGCCATGGGTCGAGCTGAATTTTAGTAGCTGCCCTTCGTATGGAGAATTTTTTTCGCTGTAGGCCACTCCAGATGATTGATTGATTGTACATTGCTTAACGTCCCGACAGCAACAAGGCTTTCTCAGGACGTGCCTGCACTGCTTGTAAAAAAAAAACTAAACAGAAAATTGAATGTATGTCGCCAGCCGGTCAAATACATTAAATAAACCTACAACATGGGGCATAAATAAAGCTAAGACCATTTAGCAACACACATCCAATATCAAGAGCTACAGGCAGTGCAGACAGTAGGGAGAGTTTTAAAAAGGCAAATACAGATGAATGGACCTCGGGTAGACAGAAACACATGCCCCAGAATAGAGAGAAAAACCCACCCTGTGGGGCTGACCAGGGTGACCCTGGGAACTAAAAAATACCTAACCCCACCCAAGTCCCCCAGGGCAGACCCGGGTGGGGGACACTCCAGATGAAAAGATATAATAACAAACACAAAACGACAAATAACCCCTCCTTCCTCACCCTTCCGATATCGAATAAAGCTTCAGGCTGTGCTGTGTAACTTACGGATAGCTCGGCCTGGTCCATATCCAGTGTGCGTCCAGGCAAGACACAAATGGCCTGCTCTGTCCGTCGGGTGGTCGAGTGTCGTCTGCTACTGTTGCTGTCAGTAGAAATATCGCTGGTTTAGATCAGTGATCGCGGTTCCCACTCCGCGCTGCATACAGGAAGTGGCCTGTCTTTTTCACGGGAGTTTTGCCAGCACGACAAACGCAGTTGAAAACTGAGTCAACCGAGTTCCAAACCGGTTTGCCGAAGTTAGCCGAACGTTCACGACAGGGCCCTCGCTGGGTCCTGCAAAGTTTTTTTAAAACACGTGCGGGGCGGAGTTTTTTGACTGTTTCTCAGCTTTAATAGCTGTTTATTGACGATATTCCGCTGACCTGCAATCTTGTGGCAGTGTGTGTGTGTTGTGTGCGTGTATGTATTGTGTGAGTGTATGTATTGTGTGCGTGTGTGTGTGTTTTGTGTGTGTGTGTGTGTGTGTGTGTGTGTGTGTGTGTGTGTGTATGTGTTTGTTTGTTTGTGCGTGTGTGTGTGCGCGTGCGTGTGTGTGTGTGCGTGCGTATGTGTATGTGCGTGTGTGTGTGTGTATATGTGAGTGTGTGTGTATGCGTGTGTGTGTGCGTGCGTGTGTATGTGTGTCCGTGCGTGTGTGTGTGTGCGCGTGCCTGCGTACGTACGTGTGTGTGTGTGTGTGTGTGTGTGTGTGTGTGTGTGTGTGTACTGGAAATCTATATGTAAGCTATTAGTAGGATGAAATATTAGTCACTTCTGAAACGCCTAGAGCTCTTTTGAGGTTAAATGCTACGTTAGGTTTACATTATTATTATTATTATTATTATTATTATTATTATTATTATTATTATTATTATTATTATTATTCTTGTAAACGGTGTCTGATAGCAAGAGGCGTAGATTCTCATGAGCCCATGGGGCTCATGAGGATCTATGCCACTTGCACTGCAGGGATTGGCTGGGCCCCAGTTAACAATGATATTGTACCCCAACACCATGTTCAACATCACGGCCGGTCTATAAATCCCCTCACTGTCTATAATATCCCCTCAATGGGTCCGAAATAGCTCAGGCGGTTAAACGTCGGATTAGGAGAGCGAAGGGAATCGCCGGGTCGTGGGTTCGAATTCCGTCCCGGCCCCGGTAGCTGGACTCACAATCCAGGGGGAAAAACGGATTTGTTCAATAGCATGTCCGTTGAAAGGTCCTGGTAAATCAAAGTGGCACAGTTGGAGTGCGCCTGAGTTGATCAGTGTTCAGGTCGTACTCCATAGGCAATAGATTTCCCTGTCCCCCATAGCCTGCCTGTCAGGGCCGTCCATGATCACCTCGGTGCTGTGGACGTTAAACCCGAACTAACCATATCCCCTCACTTTCTAGGAAACGTGACTAGCTCCTCATGAGCCCCCGCAGTTGCTGGGTGTTACGTGCTAGTCACGTCACAGTGGCAGGGGCTCATGAGGATCTATGTGTCTTGCTGACATCACTGTATATCCGTGCCCGTCTGACGGCTTGCTGGGTGTTACGTGCTAGTCACGTGGCAGTGGCAGGGGCTCATGAGGATCTATGTGCCTTGCTGACATCACTGTATATCCGTGCCCGTCTGACGGCTTGGGAAACACAGTCTGCGGCGTCTCAATGCAGACCCTCTGTGTGCACAGGGTCTGCGAAACTGTAAGTCACGTTATCGTACTGTATCGTGCCACACACTCAAGGATTACCCAGAATGCTACAGCGTGTCCCGCGTTGTTGTAAATGTACGTCATAGGTCGCGCACGGGTCACTAGGCCATAATATGCAGTTGCAGGGAAAAAGAATGCCGGCCAAACGCAGAGACTGAATTCTTTCAGTCCTGATTCATCAAAAATGACCGAGTGAATGAATGAATGAATGAATGAATGAATTTTTTTTCAACCCACTCATAATCACATTAAATTTTAGTCTAAATATGTACATTCCATTTAATGTTTAATATAAAAAAAAAAAAAGTTTTTCTTTTACTTCTGGGTCACCATGCATAACAACGTTAGTTTTCCCCATCTAAGTCATTCTACGTTTGCTAAGCTTAGATATGGGCACATGCGGGAGCGCAGGTACTGGCTTAGGGGTACTGGCTGTGACGGCCCCAGCAGCAAACTGTCTTCGGGCCCCAGACGGCCGCAGTGGGCCCGAGGACCTTTGCTTGCTGGGGAAGGGTTACAGCACGTTCTTTTTATCTTCCTTTTTCTTTCGTGTTATGCATGCGACATTTTCCTTCAGTACTGAATGTGTTTCTACATGACTGATTTGTGGTTGACTCCTACAGGATGTCTGTAGACGTGGATTCAAGTGTGTTCGTGACGGCTTGAAACGGCTGTGTGTCTGTAAGTTCACACACACACACACACACACACACACACACACACACACACACACACACACACACACACACACACATACACACACACACACACACACACACACGCAAACACACACTCACGCCCGCACGCCCGCACACATTATTTTATATTTTGCATTTAACCGCTTCAGTGCCGTCTGACAATCTACGTTAACTGATTCAACACCAACACCCTAGGTGTCCCGGGAACATGGATTCCAAGTGATATCAGCAAGAGGCACAGATCCTCATGAGCCCCCACATGAGGATCAAGGCCTCCAGCAGCTGGGGGTTGTTCAAAATGTGTCGGCACTGACCGGGTAGAGATAGTAATACTGAGCGGACTAAAGCTTCATTATCATAATGACTGAGTTAAACCCTTATTTATAACTTTTTGACTCTCCATTTTCCATGTCCCCGGCACAGAGTAAATACCATTGGAAGTTACCCCTAAATCATTATTATTTAAACAACCACAATTTTATGAAAATCAAAAATAATACTTAAGGGGTTAACTCAGTCATTGTGTTCCCCCCCCCCCCCCCCCCCCCCATGCTGGTAACCCTGGAGCTATCACATACACAAACACCTCATGTCTACGCTTGTCTGAAAGACATCCACCTCTATTCAGATATACCATAAATGCGCTGCAATTATTCACATTTTCATGTCGGGACTAGATTGCTCTATAAAACCGAAATCTCATATGCCACCCGTCACGATATGTACCACACTTCAATCCGTATTCATGAAAACCTTCTTGCCTTTCCATTTAATGTAAAATCACAGACAACCCCACCCCTTTTTCACAAAGAGAGGCCCGTGCTTATGTCAACATTACAAGCACTGATGAACCTGACTCGGGGTGTTTAATGTTGACTGTTATTATTTAATACACTGGAGAAACTACATGGCTGTGTTTACAAAGCACTTGAGAAGCTGCATGACTGTTTATACAGCACTCGAGGTGCTGGGCCTGACTGTTATTAGATACCACACTTGAGAAAGTGCTGACCGAGTTTGTACCTGAGAAAACTGCTGGGTCATACACAAAAGCTTTAACTTGATCTTGGCACAGCACTCCATGCATACACATAAAGTGATAGTCAAAAGTGGTAAGAGTGGTGTTTTATATCTCTGCTTGTTAGACTGCCTGGTTTTGTCTGCTGATTTTATTCTGCACTCGAAATCAGACATGAACAAACCAGTTTGAACAGGAACAGGACTTGTGGCGTGCCTTGGAACTAATGTGTGTTAAGATATTTTCTAGTATAAAACCAAACCCCAGAGCTAGGTACAGTCAATCATGACACAATACTCTGCTAAAAGTGCGATTGCACAAACCTGTCTTCTTCGTAAGCGGCTGTGTTATCGTCAGGCAAGAGTGGCTCGTTTTAAAGAAGAATTGGAGAAACTGAATGATTATGTACAGGATTTAAAATCAAGCTTAAATAACACTGAAGAAGAGATGAAACCTATTTGTGATGCAATAATTGTGTATGAGAATGAAAAAAACTTACAGTCATTGTCAGCCATGATAAAACAATATGGCAACCTTGAGGGAAAGGCAGAAAAAATTAGAAAAGTCATTCTTCAAAAGGAGCTAAAGGCAAGATTGAAAGAAAAAGATATACAGATGAATGAAATGGTTGCAAATAATATTTCTGACAAAATGAGTAAAATAGAAAATGAAAACCCTTTACTTCGAAAATTGCATGAAATTATTCATATAAAGAAACAAGAAAAAGCAGCAGCAGAAGCAGCAGCAGCAAGTGGAAGCAATGCATAAATAACGGAGTAGTTCCACAGTCGCTTACGAAGAATAAGCGGCTTACATTTGCTCTCGGCTTTTGTACATACCATCAAATTTTACACACCACAGAATATTTTTATCTTAGTGTGGTGTGTTGGAAAAACACTTTCACGTGATATGCGTTTACGCAGCCCAGGAGTGTCATGTTCGAGTGTTTTTCCTAGGGATGTACCACAGCTCAGCACACAGACACACACAAAACTACATCCGAGAGCAATACACCTGTTCGGCTTTGACATGTGGTCTTTGGTACAAAATAGGTGACCACTAAAAATTTTTCATCTTCTTTGAGCTGTCAAAGGTTTCTGACCTTTCTGATGAGACTAATTAAGTCGAAACAGCTCCTCGTTTCAAAGGTAAGTGCTTTTTTATTTCACTTATTATTAAAAATATATTTTATTATAAAATGAACACAGATGAACTGCTATTATTAAATGATATTGGCGCTGTAGAAAACATAGACTTAGATTCGAAGCGGGAACGACTTTTATCTGTAGTGATTTCTGGTCATTCCAAAACTTATCTCGGAAAGCAATATTCAACCGAAGATATACAATCCCTCACGGCTGCTGATTTATTTAAACTTCATTTTAAATATGAACAACACATGGCCCGTGATTTGAGCAAATCAATTGTCTGCTTATATTCAAAAACTGTGAGTTATGCCCTTCCTGTAGACATTGAAAATCTCACAAATGACCTCGAGAGTAATCCCATTGTAACGAGTGCAATTGGTAAATTAGCTTGCCTTTTATTCTACAGGTTTGGTAATTTGCTTGCTCCACTGGTAACATTAATTGTAACTAGCAGCCATATCAATTTCACGAAATTAAATTTTTTTGTTGATAAAAATGGACGACCAACAGACGACCCCCCAAACGACCCCACAGATGAACCCTGTTTCGGATCCTGCCCAGACCCCGATTCACACAGTGACAAAAATTAAAAACCCAGGCAGAATTCAGTCTGGTAAACATTTAGCCGAATGGAACAAGCAGAAAAAGTTACAGCTACAGGCGCTAACAGAAAAGGCTCATGTAAGTGACCCGCCGTCAACACCGTTGGGACCGTTAGGACTGTCAGGACTTTCAACACCCCTGTCACACACACATCAAAGTGAAAGACCTTCAACCCAGTCTAATTCTGAAACAGCAAAATATGTAGTTGCCGCATTTGTTGTCGGATCTGGTTTTGTAGCTTACCAATTATACAAAAAATACAAGCCGCACACTCGTACAGTGACCAAAAAATTAAACACTCCATCATCAAAAACAGAAGTCTCCACATTACCAACAATACCCAAAGTTGTCGACCCATTTATCATGCAGTAATAAATTTATTATTTTAATTTTTTCTTGCCTAAGAAATGAATGACTCAAAGAATTTAATGAATCTTGTGTATTACTCTGCAGTAATCAGTGCATTAGCAGTAGCTTATTCTATGCTGGGAAAAAATCTACTCAAAATGAAATCAGAAGACCTCAGTAGACTCGATTTCGAAGACAGCGCTAAGCTAATTGTAGTTGTAACAGCATCAATCGCCACGAAAGACCTTCTTGTTAAACAAGGAATTATTCCCGAAAATGTTTCTATGTAAATAAAATAAATATGGCGACGATAGCTATTATGGTGGGAGGAGCAATGGTCAACGCCCTCGCATTTAGCGGCTCTAATTATCTCTTTTCTAAAATGGGTAGAGAAGAATCTGCACAAGAAATAAAACGACACAATGAAGCGTCAGAAAAATTAGCACAGGCAGAACAGGCGTATGAAAAACAAAGAATTGAAAAACTTGATTTTATCAATGACAGACTTAGATTAGAGAATCACGCACAACATACGTTTTCAAATACAGACGAAGCAATTCGTGAATACTATCTTGTCACGGGTGAAGACATGTCTATCCCAAAACCAAAACTAAGTGACTACTATCAACCAAGCCCAGAACAAAGAAACGGGGAGATAATCTTTGTTCTAGTGGGAATGATATTTGTTTATTTTACTGGAGTTTTCATTGCTAGAAAAAATGGCAGCCGAAAATAAACTATCGAAAATATATTACTCACCATCAGGGTATTATAAAGGAGCAACCGCTATTCAGAAATTACATGCCGCTGTGGGCGGAGATATAACACTCAATCAAGTCAAGCAATGGTTACAGAGACAGGCAATTTGGCAGATATATCTCCCTGCTCCAAGAAAGATAACAAGACCCCATTTTGAGAACACAACACCTAATGACACGCACCAAATGGACCTCCTGTTTCTTCCGCATGACACAATAAGAAAGAAACGATACAAGTACGCTTTGACTGTCGTAGACATAGCTTCAAGGTACAAAGACGCTGAACCCATATCTGACAAAACAGCCAGTACAGTTGCTACTGCTTTAACAAAAATATATAGTCGTGGTCCTTTAAGATACCCTAGACTAGTGCAGGTCGATGACGGATCTGAATTCAAAGGTGCTGTTAATCAGTTATTTGCGAAGCATGGCGTACTGGTCAGATGTGGCATTCCAGGTGTGCACAGATCACAGGCAATTGTAGAAAACTTTAACAAACAGTTATCAGAAAGACTTTTCAGTTACCAGTATTCTAAGGAACTCATGCATGACACCCGGAACACTGAGTGGGTAAAGAGATTACCACATGTGATAAAAGCAATGAACAATGAAGGACACCCAAAACCTGCTGATGCTATTAAATTGAAAACAATTACAGAGCCAAAAACAATGTCAGCACAGGCACCCGACAGAAGTTTATTTACTAAACAGGTAAGATATCTATATCAACCAGGTGAAGCTGAAAATGACATAAAGCGCAGGGCGACAGACCCTATCTGGTCAACATCCGTTCATAATATAAAAAAAATAATTCCTAGCGCAGACGCAACAATATATTACCTGTTCGACCCTGCACCCCAGAGGGCATTTGTCAGAGAAGAATTACAGATTATTCCCCCAGACACCGTTACTCATTTCAGTAACTAAGTCATCAATTAATTCATCAACCAGTTCATCACAAATGTCTTCAGATAACTTGAGCCTGTAATGTCCAGGTGCATAAGCTTTTTCCTTAGTGTGAAACACTCTTTTTGTGTCTCCAACTGCAAGTGATTTCTTATGTGTTTGAATTATTTCAAGATTATGTTTGTTTGATCTCAGTGACTTGTTTGGATAATCAGGCATTAATGCACCATCTAACACTTGCTTGTAATGTTCATGACGTATGTCTTTATTTTTTATTGCTGTTTTTTTTATTCCTTTGGCTTTCGACTGACTTCCCTTCTGGTGCAGTATAGAATACATTTTGGATCTCAGTCCAACATACTCAACTATTGGCACACCATTTAGTTCATCCTTAAACTTACCAGGCACTTTCTTGTTTTGTGTGCTGAACAGCGGGTGGTCTTTAGGATAGTCAGACGTGTCATACATGTGTAACTCTGTTTTCATGTCTTCATAAAAGTCTTCAGTACACACATCAATGATCATAGAGTCAGTGTCAGTGTATAACAATCGACACTCAGGATACTTCGGTTTAAAGTAATCATAATAAAATTCAAGCATCACCAGTTTTGACAACTCCAGAATTGCCATACCAATGAATACTGGCTTGTCCAGTTTAACAATCTTTTTTTTGAGTGACACAGCATACAATGATGAATGAAATTCTTTATACCCTGTGTACTGCGGCTTACCTGTAAGTTTAATTGCGCCCAATTCAGTTGTGACCAGTCTCACATCTTTTCTGTGATGAGGATTTTCCATCGTCTTGCCAAAACAGGCATTGTTCATAAGCTTAAAGAAGTCTTTGTCAAATGCAGTGTTGCCGTCTCTGGCACGAAGGGTTGTGTTCTTCATTATGTAATCTTTCATGAAAGCACTCTGATCAAATTGAATACCTCTGTGAACTTTCTTTAGTACTAACCCATGTCTGATGTAAAACTGTAACAAGCGGTAGTGACAAACGTAATTGAATTTGTCATTTAGATTTGGCACAAGTTTAGTGTCTTCTTTTTTCCCCGTCATACTCATTTTCTCAACAGCTAATGGATAATCATTGTGGTAATCATGTAGATGATGTGGGTACTCTAGGTCTACTTCAAAGATCCAACCCTTCGCATCGTTTCGGTCAAGATTCATAATATTGTTTGTTAACCCTGTTACATCATACTGTGACAAATCATACAGACAAAAGTTTTTCAAGGGCAATAATTCACACATTGCGAACCCATACAAGTTACATGCATCCAAGTACATAATGAATGAGCTTGACCCAGGGTTTGAGGGGTCAAAGTCCGGGGTGTCCAGATATTTATTATTTGCCTTTGCATAATTGTTCGCTGCAATACTAATCCCTTCCCTCAATCCACGTTCCACCATTTCACCCATCGTACGATCAGACAACAGGTCTATAGATATCTTACTGGATTTCAAAAATGCATCCCATGTCATGCCAGGACTAGTAATGTAACAAGCAGGGTCAAGTTTGTAGTGTAACAACCCCTTTTCACGGTAACTTTCAAATACGTCTGCTAGCAAACAAACGTCTGCTTTCAAGTACTGGTCATGGTAGTCACCAATCGTCTGACACCCTAACTTCCCCCACGCATCAAGAGCATGCTGGTATTCAGAGTCAGAAATACCTTTTCCAGTTAGTGTAGAATAAAATTTCTCTTTTGGTGGCAGTCTTGTTTCTTCAAACACAACCCAGTGATCAATGTACTCATATGGATAAACACCTTTCTTAATCAAGTCTGGCTCAAAATATTTACTCGTTATTGGATACTCAGTCAGTCCTTCTGCCAGACTAGCCAATCCTAAAGACAAATGTTGCATGGAGTCATAAAATGCTAATTTATCTAACCTAAAAGTCAAGTATTTTTCAGTTGTCTGGGCAATACAACTTATGTTTTTGTACGACTCGTCTACAGCCTGCATGATAATGTGTGAATCATACCCTTTGAGATTGTGAAAAAAGATTGGTAACTTGTATGTCTTAGGATCTATTTTTAATTTCAAGTTACAATCACCATGTGCAGCACCCCTGTAACGCCCAGTTATGTGATCGTGGTCACGAACTTTATCACCCCCTAAAGGCTGTTCACAAATCCAACACGTCTCAGCTGTATCAAATTTCAGTTTGTCTTCTTCTGTCATCACCAAAGGCATCTGACATGTTGTGAGATACTGTACTACCTGACTATACAGATGTCTCATTTCTGTTAAAAACAGACAAGCTGCATTTTCACCTCTGTAGATAACAGGCTCTGAATGAAGACCGTCTGACCTAACAATAATGTATCCAAAAGAACACACCACTTGGTCACTCAACTTTATAGTCTTTGGTAATGATTCTGGAACAGGACCTTCATATTGAACAACTAATGATTCAAAATCTGCATACACTACAAACGGCAGCTTTTGTTGATTCCCATAGTTCTTAAAATACACTTGACTACCAGGATCTGGATACTTAAGTACAGTTTGTATGTCATCAGCTGATCTGCAGTGTAAAACATGTTTGTGCGCTAGTAAAATAGAGGAGAATCTTTGTAAACATCTCTTGCACACTTCCTGTTTGCCATTGTGTTTTGTCGTATGTCCGTGAATTAGACGTGACATATTCCTGATAATTGTGTAGTGAAAGTTATTGTCATCGCCCATTAGCAACATGTCAACATGTTTATCTTCTGACTGACCATATGTTGGTGCAATTGGGGACACTCTAATTGGCTGTAACTTGTTCTCAGATTCATTATCCCACACATACACATTCACAGATATACCAGGATTTAATTTTTCAAACAAGTCTATGTCCTCTATTTTAACAGGGAACTCAATGCCACTAAAGTTGAGTTCATTTACAAATTTGATGTAGTTAGATACGCGATCAGGTCTTGACCTCACAAAGTGTAGTTTAGCAAGCACACACCACATGAAACAGAAATTGTCTTTGTTCTGTATGTTGACAACTGCCTTTTTGTTTGCAACCTCAGTTGGCAGTGGTATCCATGCTTTACCTAGTATAGGATGATACCTTGACTGCTTTAGTTGCAGTTCATGTACATGTCCTTCGTGCCAACCAGACCCCTTCATTTTTGCACTGTCAATCGCCTGGAGAAAGTCTGGTAATAGTCTGTCTCTAAACACGTTCTCTACCTCCGGTTCTCTTCTTGTGTTAACTGTGTGTTGTCTTGTTGATATGTACGATACAATCACTTCACCGTCTACTCTAGTAAATTCTATTTTAGCAACAATCTGAATCTTCACACTGCCTGTGATAAGATTTTGTTGTATGACAGAAAAAGAGTTTTCTATTGATTCATAGACGTTATTAGTATTGGATATGGGTAAGTTTGTTGTGTGAAACACGTTTTTTAAACCAGATGAGCCAGGGTTTGATGGGCCAGGGCTTTGTGAATTGTCCGTCATTTTTATTTGACCGACAAAATAATAAAATAAAAAATATTAACGTTAACTCTGCTGGCTCACCTTGTGTAATACCACTTTATTAACTGTAACACTGTCAATATAAACATTTAGTTTGCGCAGTTGTTTAAATATGATATAACAAACGTCTCCTAACCAATCATAGTTGGTATCATTAACTTTAAAGGTAGGTGTCTTTAAATCAACTGTCATGCACTCCACATCTGGATGCTCATCGACATAATCTAAAGTCACACTATATGTAGCATATATTTCTGATGGTGCTGAAAGGCTTATGTAAGTCTGTTTGGGTGATATTAAGTCAGTAAAGTGCATAACATCTTTGAAAAGGTGTGTGAGATCAAGCACCTGTATGATTTGTCCGTCTGTCATTTTTATTGGACAATCAAATGTATAAATTAATTTACATCAATTTACTAACCCATACCCTGTTGGCTGATCTGTCTTTAAAATGAGCTTTAGATGCTTAGTTGATTTCAGTTTATTTTTTACATCATCCCGTTCATGCTTATTTGGGATGACGTCGTTCTCTCTGAGACAGTCTTCAAAGCTGTCACGATCCTTACAGTAAAACAAACAGATAAACTTTAACTGTTCTCGAAAATCTTTCAGTACAGCATTATATTTCTGAGTGAGAATCCATACACTGACATTTGCGTGTCTGCCACTGAAGGCAAGTTCTGCTAGAGTGTTTCTCTTCTTGACAATGTCTTTCTCTGCAGAACAGTCATCAACAATAAACAACGTTGGCTGTCCTTCAAATTGCATGTAAAAATATTGTAGGTAGTCATTCAGTTTTTTCTCAGGGTCGACTAAGTATATGTTGCTGTCAGTCCAAATGAATAAACGGTTGTGATAAGCTTTGTTGTGTTTGATTGTAGGACAAAATATTACAATGTTTTCAAAGTGGTGTATGTATCTTGTTTGTAATAAGTCAAGTACGAATTGAGTTTTCCCACACCCTGTGGCACCAACAAATAAGCCACAGTGTGGATCGAGTGTCATTAAGCTACGGTTCATTTTAATACACAATATAATTTTAATATATGTGTCCACTCAGTCTGCTTTCTGCAACATTGAGTTGTGCATCATATATCAGGTACAAATATATGTTTATGGCTGCAGCAGTTTCAACCTTCTTTTGTATCTGAATTGTTATTCCGTCACTACCGTTCTCGACAGTTCGTCCTGACCCATGAAGATAATCGTCATCTGTACTACGAAGGTCTAGCCACAGTGCATACTTGTTTGTAAGGTATTGTCCGATCCTAACATCATACAGATGTAGATCTTTGCACGCAATGTTTGCTGGTTTATCTCTAATCCTTCCACCTGCAAAATACTTTGTGGTTTCATCATAGTGCTGGTATGGTAACATTCCTGAAGCGTACACTTGATTAGGACGGCCTTCAATTGTGCAGGACAAATGTGTAATCTTAGGATTGTAGAATTTTTTCTGAATCCCGTTTATATGGATCTGCTGGTTCAACAAACAACATAAGAATACCTTTCAGTGACCTAGCAGGTGTGTTTAAGTTTATGTTCCACATTGGGTCGCTTTTGTCTTTGGGTATTAAACTATGTCTAATCACCCTGTCATAATAAATTGGAAGTCTTGACTGGTACTGATTTTGAATGAGTCTGGCTAGATCAGTGTGTGTGACAATTTCATATTCCAAGGAAATGTTAGAGATCTTGTATGTTGCATCTGTGGCAGATGATTTTATAACTTTGGAGTAGTCATTGAAGGTTAGTTCAAAACTCAGACGGTCATTCAGTGCCCCTTGATAATAAGGCAAATGAGCTGTGAGGATTTCAAACTCAAGTGGAATGTAAAATCTGGTTCCATATGTTTCTGCTAATATAACGTCCTGGGCTGCTGACGTTGATTTATCTCCAGCATTGATTCGAAGTTTACCAACATTATCAGATTGTATGCCTTGATAAATACGGTCCTCTCGTTCTTCTCTTGTGAGCCAAAGGTCTTTGTAACAGTAGAACACATCTGAGTCGTCAAGACTAAACACTTCCTGTCCTTCAAGTTTTACTTTAATATCTGACACCTTTACATCCTTTTAGATATCTAAGTATGGCCTTAATTCATGACGACAATTAAGCACCACTATCACGAGCCATATCACTAATTCAGTGCTTCAAACAACCCAACAGCCATAAAATCCAAATTTTATTGACGGAACTTGAAAACCGCTAACATGTAGCTTCGGCTGTCCACTTGAGCAAAAACAAAAATGGTCGAAAGTAGTAAAACGTCTGCCGGCATCCCGCGCTTTCCGTTTATTATAAACTACTAAGGTCGGTTGCAACAACAAAAACACGCTCTGCGCAATCAAAACTTACGATCCATCCTTATCCGACTTATAAAACCAGCGTATTACGTAGGCTGTCCATTAGATTGCTTCCTGATTGGTTTAAAGCACAACTTACATAAGTCCGCACTAAACAAGAAAATACTCCGCCTCTGTGTCTGTCAAACTCAGTCACATACAAACGGCTGCAACAAAAATAATTGAAATTAGTGCTGTATCTTAGTATTTCCTCTATTCACATATCTTTACTATCGCTCACGCGACAAAATAATTACTCAAAAATAATTATTATTTATTCATCATGTACCTTACATTTCATCATACTATAACACAATACTATTCTGTGGTTTTTCTTTATCTCACACCTCTATCTCATTTGCGACTTCCGTCTAACCCACCTTTCTTGTCTTGTCATGCCGCCAACGAAATTTACTGTTGTTCGCCCACCATACATAATGATACATAAACATAACGATACTAGGTATGAGTGTTGGGGTGTGCGATGGCCGGCGGCGGGGGAATCCCTGCCCCGCTCCAAGGGTGGAACTCGTCAGTCCCGTCACCCCAACATCAGACTGATCATGCATGCACGATCTTAGCGCCTGAAAATGAAATTATGAATGATGAATGAATCCCTCTCCTCTGGACCCCGAGGTTTAGGAAGTAAGGTTTTAGTCTGGACAGCAGACCACGGGCAAAGCAAGTATTTTCCGTTGCACATTAACTAACTACTAATGTCTTTCTACTCACATGTGCTTAAGTCGCGTATTCTCCCATAATATTATTTCTAGAATCAACAACTGCGTACTTGTCTCTACTTCTAATTATATTTATTCTTAATGTTCAATATTCCTCTTCACTTATATAAAATATTTTACTGCAATACCACCACAAATACGTATTCATAAAATACTCGCCGAATACCCGAATTGTCCACGCAAAAAATAACCTGCAACTCAAAACACATAATTAGTTCACCTATCCTACCTATACGGGGGACTTTATGTAATATAATAGTCAATAATCGTATACGTTAACAACTTCTTTTTAGAAAAATAATCAACGCCTTATTCAACGTCTGTCTCTTCTTTGTAATTTACACATTCACTTTTGGCAGCATTGTGTCCCAATGGACGTCATATTTCACAACCAATACCTGTTTTATTTTTGTTTTCACTACTTGTCTCTCTTATTCTGACCGTATTCTCGACAGTGTATTTTCATGTTTATTCAACGTTTATTGCATCTCTCTGCAACTGCATCTGGGCCTCTCCATATAATTCCACATCATTGGTCATTACCATTTATACTGTCCAATTATCACTGTGTGCCTGTAGTCACACTACATGTACGTATGCTTCCTCATCTCTGTACTTTGCCTCTGTCGGCTGAGCCCCGACCTAACTGCGTTTTCAATACACACGCGTATATATATATATATATATATATATATATATATATATATATATATATATATATATATATATATATATATATATATATATATATATATATATATATATATATATACTGCGACTTAAACAGGGACGACTCGTGACGCAAAATACCCAGCTTAAAAATTACCGTTTCCAGACTTGGCTCTAGATGTATTCCTACACGTCCTCACCTCTCATGCGCATATTAAGAAGTTCGGATAATGAGCAGACAGAAAGGGTAAGAAGGTACCTTTGTTTTATCTAGATATCATGCGTCAGTGTCGTCCTCCATTATCACACATTTGGTCCTATAAATAAGCCTTCTGTAAAACCAGAAGAAGTCGCATTTAGTCCACCTGATGACCCAGGCACGATCAGGCGGAATCCCTATACCCATGGGTGTGTCACAGGTCACCATCCCGGTGCCTCATAGCTCAGTTTTACATTATTTCATTTCATTTCCCTTTGTCACATTACCACGTGTACGTCTCTGTACGTCATTGTTCCTCACATCAGTATTAGCAACCCTGCCGTGCAGTCGGTCACCGCCTATGATACAAACTGTACCCATGCACAATGTGTCAGTATTAGCAACCCTGCCGTGCAGTCGGTCACCGCCTATGATACAAACTGTACCCATGCACGATGTGCATGTGTGTTCACGCATCCCGCCTGAACACGAGGCGAACTTCTGTGAAATCCCCGTCCCTTTCCTGGGAGGGGTTACATTATACGCATCAGGAGGAGCCCTGAACACAGTCGACTCTTCCCCCAGCCTTACACGGCGGACGGCGACCCGTAGTCCCGGTGCGTCTCCGCTAAGAGCCCTGAACACAGTCGACTCCCAGCTATGCCTGGCCTTCTCTTGGCAGCAGGGCTTATAACCATTAATATTCACTCCTTAGACAATAGTTTGGACAGTATCCCTTTCTCTTTAATCATATTCTCTTCATTAATCAACTAGGCCCATAAGGTACTTCGAGACCAGCTTAATCCACGACCCACTCATGCCAACACTGCATATCAACTCCCTGTACTTTACGTATTAGCGTCCCCCGTATAATAACAAACAAACCACGACCCATTCATGCCAACACTGCATATCAACTCCCTGTACTTTACGTATTAGCGTCCCCCCGTATAATAACAAACAAACCACGACCCATTCATGCCAACACTGCATATCAACTCCCTGTACTTTACGTATTAGCGTCCCCCCGTATAATAACAAACAAACCACGACCCATTCATGCCAACACTGCATATCAACTCCCTGTACTTTACGTATTAGCGTCCCCCGTATAATAACAAACAAACCACGACCCATTCATGCCAACACTGCATATCAACTCTCTGTACTTTACGTATTAGCGTCCCCCGTATAATAACAAACAAACCACGACCCATTCATGCCAACACTGCATATCAACTCCCTGTACTTTACATATTAGGGGCGTCCCCCGTATAATAACAAACAAACCACGACCCATTCATGCCAACACTGCATATCAACTCCCTGTACTTTACATATTAGGGGCGTCCCCCGTATAATAACAAACAAACCACGACCCATTCATGCCAACACTGCATATCAACTCCCTGTACTTTACGTATTAGCGTCCCCCGTAAAATACAAACCGCCTCTTCCCTATTTTCACTCTTTCATTACAGAATCTTAACAACAACCTCAATATCACCTAACGTCGGCACATCGCCTGTCATTACTAAAAAAAAAAGAACTTCAAATCATAACATCACTAAACCAAACAATATAAATATATAATTCCCGACACCATCATAATACAAAACCTAAACAAAATAATCACATTTAAAACATTTTCGTGATTTGCTATACACAGTTTGCCATGTTCTCATTGCCTACTTTTTTTTAACTTAGAGTTTCAGTGGTTATTGAGCAAGCGTTTCCTTGCAATTTATTCCCATAAATACTTCAAAAAAATAAATATTTCTTGTACACTAACATTAAACAGTTTTTACTTACTATTCTACCGTTTTCTTTCATTTTTAAATTCAAAACCGCATCTCCACTAATATCACCGGACCGTTTTATTGGGATCTTTTCCATCCTAGCTTTCTATGCATGTGACTCATAAACCGATTTAAGGGGAGTTTGACTCGCTTGGCTGCAAGGAGGTACACCGGTCGAGGACACAAACAATCTCAATAACCACTGAACAAGTACACACGAGAAACATGACGTCAATCATACCACTCTCGCATGCAAGCGGCATAACAGACATAATCAAGGTTCTTTTGGTTTTACTACGTATATATAAAATGTTACATTGGTTAATAATAAATGGTTTGCTCACCTCTGACGTGTATACAGGATACGACGACCATGATGGTCACACGGCCTATCCCAGCACCAAAGCTGGTGCCAGGAGGGAGAACAGTCCTAACATCACATTTCAGAGTCGGTGTGCTGTCTCGAGGATGCCACAACGTGTCACTTCAGGAACGGCTCTCCCCCGAACGCACACCGACCATTCTTTATATACATTTCTAATTACTTCAAATTACATGTGTCCTTAACCAAAAGTCCTGCGTCATTGCTTTTTCCACTCGACCGACCTTTCATACTCTTATGTGGACACGACCAAAAGTCTTGAGTCAGAGTTTCCACTCGACCAACCTTTCCTTGTTTGGACACCCGTGCCACCCGATTCTTAGATAACCAGTATCCATGTGGCCGTGTTTTTCTGGGTCAAGCCTTGCGGTTCACTATTATAACTCCGTTTCGATCACTACCTCGTACCTGGACTTCGACCCCACATTTTAACCCTTATTATCCCTATTAACCCTAGCTATCATAATTGTCACTCTGTGACAGGATGCATTGTATGAGACAGTGTATCAAAGTGTGGATGCATTTGTGGATGCATTGGGAGTGCTGGGATTGCATCGTGAGAATAAAGTACTGTTGGAGCTGTTATTCCAGTGTGGTCTACAACCTTGTGACGCGTGTGACGGGTTGCAGCTGAGTGAAGTTTCTTTACAAGAACCCTAAGTGAGTGTGTCTGGTGTGATTGCATCATACTACGACGCGACAACGGCTACCGCGTAACAGTGCCCCACACACAATTTCTGATGAATGTACAAGTAGTGGTGAGGTAACCTTTGTCAGTAAATCTTCATTGGAAACGAATGTATGTACTAACTGTCTTCATGCCAAGCTTTCACTGTAATGACTTTTACTCTTTTTGTGAACTAGGATACGGTAAAGCCAAACCTGCTGGCGACATACGTTCAATGTTTTTTCAGTTGTTTTTTTCACAAGCATCTCAGGAACGTCCTGAGAAAGTCTTGTTGCTGTCGTGATGCTAAGCAATGAACAACCAACATCCATGCGGCCATGCTTACACATGTATGCATAGTAGCAAAATATATAGTTGAAATGCCAGAACATATGTCACCTGTGCGTACATTATTCATTACCTCACTCTTTCTCTCAGCGGGAAAAAATTCATGTCTTCTTTATGTCTTCTAATATGTTCTAGCATATTTTGCAGCATAACATCGTAACTTTTTAATGTTTAATGTTCGATGTTTTGCGTAGTGTCTGTGTGTGTGTGTGTGTGTGTGTGTGTGTGTGTCTGTGTGTGTGTGTGTGTGTGTGTATGTGTGTGTGTGTGTGTGTGTGTGTGTGTGTGTGTGTGTGTGTGTGTGTGTGTGTGTGTGTGGTGTAATGTGAGCATTGATTATTTGAAATGGAATTATTGTTGCCTGTACTTTTCACTATTACATATACTTTTTATATATAAAATTATGTGTATGTGTGTTTACGTGCGTGCTATAGCTTAGCAAGGACATGATTGAAAAAGGTCATTGAAGGTACCCAATCATTTATCTTTGAAAAATAAAGTTTCATTTCAAATAAAGTTTCATTTCATTTCTCTCTATCTTCCTGTCTCTGTGTGTGTGTGTGTGTGTGTGTGTGTGTGTGTGTGTGTGTGTGTATGTGTGTGTGTGTGTGTGTGTGTGTGTGTGTGTGTGTGTGAGTTAGTGTGTCAGTGTGTGTGACTGGACAGAGAGAGGGAAGGAGCCGGCGGGCGCGGGGAGTAGGGCGGGGGTGGGGGGTGGGGGGTGGGTAGGTGGAGAAAAAGAGTTATCATTGAGGTATTACAAGAACACACCGAACTTCTTTCAAAAAGAAAAGCCTTCTAGTGTAAAAATAGGTTTAGGGAAAATTTGTCAGTGTTAAACGTTTATTAGAATTGTTACGGTATTTTGGGGAGGGAGGTGGCCCGGAGGGGGGGGGGGGACTAACAATGCTGACATTCCATTGTCTAATAATCATCTCATCCTGTGTACGATCTCTGTCAGCGCGTCTAAGGGTGTCGGCAGAGAGCGTGCATCCATGGGTAGGGCGGGGGTGAGGGGGGGGGAGGGGGGGGGGGGGTCCCGTACTGATCCACTAGCGACTGACAGGTAAACAGAGTAGTCACACAGTGCAAAGGCAGATGATGTTTCTGAGTAGTCATCACCGTTGCGATACCCCTATGCTGAAAATGGACCATGCTGACACATGACATTGGAGGGGCAAAAATAGGGCACTCACACCCAGCTTTCACGGCCTGTAGAACAACATGCTCAAGATTTTGAGAGTGGAATCATTTGGAATCTCAACAAGGGGGTGTTCAAGTACACCGATCCGTCAAAAACCGTCAAAACCTCGTATAGCCCTTTTCACAGCACACTTGGCACATGATAACTCAGACCGATTACAGGACTATCTCCGTATTGTGTGCTTTGGTAGAGATAACATACATAGCCCCCACTGACCTTGACCCAGTAGCGCCCCTCCCTGTTAGCGTCCCCCCACCCCCCCCCCCCCCCCCCCCCCTGCCAGGCGCGCACTTGGTTTGACATGACCACAGAAGCCAGACCTATCTATTGGACACCGTTAATTATCTTCGCAAGTTTTCATCTTCCCGGGTCTCTTTGGTCAGTGAGGAAATAACAATCGTCACAAGGCGGAACACGGACTCCCTGTCTTATTGACTTCTTTTGGTCCACTCCTCCACAATAGGGCTCGGGAAGCTGACGGCATCACGCTAGTCGTGGTGGCCATCTTGAGAGGATTCACGATAACGGCCTACAGGAGGGAAATCGCTGTCAGGACAATGTCAGGAAAGTCCAGACGTGCTACAGGCAATAACAGCAAGTCTTGCCATCACCGTAGGAAACCGCTCACCATGAGAATCTGTTTTTGTTTGTTTCCAAAGAGGAAGAAAAATGAAGAAAAACGTGTTGAAACACTATTTTACTACTTATACGATGACTATGGTATCCTCTTAAGATGGCGGCTGACGCGCCGACGCTGCTAGGCAACGCGGGGAACTTCCCCAGCCCTATACCATTCACTCATTCAGCCCCGACACAGCAAGACATGGATCGAGCACGATAGTTCAAGGGTGGTGCCAGAATAGCTTGGCGCCCATAGGCGACAAGCTATTCTGGCACCGCCCTTGAACTATCATGGTCGATCTGTCTCTAGAATTGCCAGTAATGCAGTCTTCAGAGGGCAGGTTCAAAGTTTGGGGCAGCATGTGTTAACGTGCGAACCTGCCGGTAAAACTGATAAACTCTCCGGGCTAAGTGCCAGATAACTCGAGTAAGGTCGTTGTGCACGCGCCGGGAAATAAGATAGTCATGCTAATCGGGATCAGTGTTGGGGAACGAGACGGGAAGGTATTTTTGCCACCTGGAAATTGGGGCGCGGTGATGAAAGGGTTAAACGTACTTAGATCAAAGAAACCATGCGTCAACCATGCCCGTAGTGTGGAAGAGAAAATAAGCGGGTACGTTTTGTGTGCGTAGTAGAGCTCTTTTCGATTACTTTCGCGTGAATGGTGCACCCCGGGTACTTCTCGCGAGACAGGTAATGATTCCCGTTTGTCACCGGCTTGCTCTTTACTGACATTGCCCGGCTGTCAGTTACACTTCCTCATCACGCAAGTGGCAGTGCCGGACTATTTTAGCGATTGAGACGCTGAAGAGCTAAGTTGTGGTAAGTACCGAGATGTTATGTAGCACCAGACTGACACGGTTTGACGTTAAATGAAATTTGCAGATAATGAGGAGTTTAAGTTTCCACAGTTGAATTAAACCCGACCACACAGACTAACAAAGTGCCGACCTCAGGTACAACTTGAAAATCGCACTCTGTGGTTTAACTAAATTCCTAAGTTTGGGACTTGTTCTCTGGAGACTGCAGTTCAGGAAATACATCGACCATGACATCGCAAGTGTGGTTACAGTAGTGCACAGCTCAGATCATGGGTACCTTGGGCACTTTGAGTAAAGGAAAGTATATTTCTGCATAACAAATCAACCTAACACAGATTTACCAGTGCAAAAATGTACACAAAAGACGTAGGAAGCAAACTGAAGCAAATATAGAACAATCACTGAGTGTTTAATGGTTTTGTGAGCGCCTAAATTCCGAAAACGCACGAAAACTTGCAACCATTTTGTTACATGGCCACATGTCTCTGCTTTCTACGAATAACTGTCTTTCCTGATTCACCATATGCGTTGTTTGGTGTTTTGAATCTACAGACCATAGCCTCTGTACCTCCATTTAAGCTATCCATGTACTTACAATGCAATAGTGACGCAATTAATCTTCCCTTCTGCTCATAACGCGTCGTGTCACCGACATCCATTATTAGACGACAGGCTGCAGTCTCATTAACAAAGCACTAATCCACACAACGTGCTTTGTGCTGACAGGAGGATACTTCCTACAATAATTTTTGTGTTTTTGTAATACACATGTTTGGTTATGGTTGACCTAGAGACATTTTTCCGCCAACCGAGTTTCGCGTACCGTGCATGATGATTCATTCATTACCTCCAGTTTATTGTCCCTCTGGCACAAAAGTGATCGGGGACTAGCTCTTAGGCTTTAGTTAACAATGGTGCACTACATGGTCAAATACTTTTGGCTTGAGTTAAAATAGATCACACTTATGGTTTCGGTTTGGTCTCTCTCTCTCCAATAACATCGGTCCACTATATACAATTAACTTATAATTTTACTTTCAGAATAAAATCAAGGTTAAAATTTCAGGACCACCAGTTAAATTATAAAAAAAGAATCAAAGTTAAAAATCACAATCTATTTACAATAAACATAACAGTCAGGATATAGACTAGGACACTGCGAGCATGGGCCAGCGATCTGGTCAATTATTATTTGTCTATAGAATAGTGTCTCGACAGTTTACACGTTCATATGTCCCCAAAGGGGGTTGATACTTAGCTTCAGCACAGGTGCAAATACACTTATAATTTAGAAATATTATTATTGAATAAAATTTGGTTGCTTACTCAAATTAGTTTAGCAAAGCTAGAAAGTTTTAAGACCGCTTTGACTCTGGCAATAGTGTCAGTCAGCCGTCTCCAAAATAGCATGAATAGATGCGGCTCCAGGATACGCAGTTCTGAAGTCCGCACACTCAGCGGCGAAGGCCCCACACTCCAAGACCGCGTGGTCAGGGGTGAAGCTCTCGCCGCAGAGACAGGTCGGGCTAGCTCAACTGGCTCGCCAACTGTTAGTACAAATTCTGTTGCGTGAGCGGAAGACCGATCTTTCAATATGACTTCAATTGTTCACGCGTGACGGTCAAAATGCGCCACAGGGGATCCAACAAACACACACAACTTTGACGTCGGCAGTTCAGTACGAAAAGTCACGTGATAGGCAAAAATCGACCACGAGGTTTGTTGTGTCCCCACTTTGCGGCGTACGTGGTGAGCGGAATATGTTACGCCACAGGCTGTGCCGCGCCCCAGCTTGTGCACAAATGGTCTTCCGGTCTCGAATTAATCACGTGACCAATGGAACACCTTTGGGTGTCGGATGTGCAGACGTACAATGGCCGACGGCGACACGAGCCTAAAAGTCTGATGCAACTGATAATATCAAAAATAATGAAATCTAGTTGTGTTCTGTTATTAATTCGCCGAAACACTGAATTTGTTTTTTTTTTTCTTTTAAATTCATTTATCAACTTATGATTCTCGTTTGGTAAACTTTTCTTGTGTACTGACACCACTATAGCCGCTAGATGTTGCAGTTTTAACGTATGTGAGGTGACTATTTCTTTATGCAAGGTGAATTCGTCTTACATTTTGTGTATGTTGTTTGTTTGCACACTTTCACTGTATCACACTGTTTTTTCCATTGCTTATATCTAATTACCGTGAATAACACAAAACACATACACACTTAAATCGTGATTTACTAGCCGGCACAGATTCAATTTAAACATAACAGCTGTTAAGACAAATAGCAACAACTTCCTGTACGTTTTGCTTTCGCGAAAATATGGCGCCGCCCCAAATGATCCACCAGTCAATAAGGGGCAAGCCACCATTACGAGACTATTTGAGACCGGAAAGGTTTTTGTGCTCAGGCTGGGGCGCTGCACAGCCTGGGGTGTAGCAGAAGAAATAGCAGAGCGACCAATAATTTTTCAAATTTCGTCTCTTCTGATGATCGATAGCCGTGGCAGACATTTTTTTCCACAATAAAAAGACAGTTGTGAACTTTGATCTGAGGTGTCTCAGTCATTCTTCTGTTTCTCGTGTCTTGGTTATGCGCAGCGGGTACACCTTTTAACACTTTTTGTGTGCTTCCACCCATCAGATGACTATAACATAATAACTGTAAAAGTATTATTATAGGCCTTGAAGTATCATGTATGAATTACATTGTATTGCCGCTGATGTGATTACTTTGAAAACTTCAAACCTACTAGCTTCTGCGCTTAACGGTGTCCCTACATTTTGTTTAGTGTTTTAAACCACCTTTTCCGTTCATATGTCTGGAATTGCTTAATAACATGTAGAAACAGTATTTCGTATGAATCCTTAGTGGTTTTGGGCCTGTACATCAAATGTTGTGATCTTGATACACCACCCAAGGACACCACGCTCTGCGCAGAAGCTAGCCAACACCAGTTCTCATTCACCTCATTCAGTCATTTTTGTAACGTTCTTGCTCCGTCAGTAATGCGAATTTTCAGACAATACAGACACTAAATTATATATTTCTATCTTCAAAATGTCTGTCAGTCCATTTTGATTTTGGCATGGTTGTGTAACACATCTGGCATCCATGATCTGAGCTGTGCCCAGTATCAGTACAGTTGGAAGCCTATAGGTGACAAAACACCAGCCCTTGACACATGACGGTCAATTCATGCTAGTGTCGCAGTGTGTCATGGCCCGGGCATTGGCGAGTTCTTTTGAAAGGCGGTGTTGTTAATCTGTTGACTTACAGAACTAAATTGTTCGGCGTTAAACCCAAAATAACTAACTAGCTAACCAAAACTAAATGTCTTGCATGCAGAAGAATGGACGTCATTTCGCCGATCTGGAAGTCCGAGGGTTAAACTGTCCATCGGAGTAAAGCCTTTTCGCTTGGCTTTATTTACTAAGTCGACTTAACTAGGTCGAAGCTTACACAGAGTTCGTCGACATGAGTACGTTTTTCAAAGTGAAGGAAAACTCTGTTCAAATCTCTCTCACAGCAAGAAAGTCCGTTTCATCAAACGAAAATTAATCTTCGAATCGAGATATTTGTAAAACGTGAAGTAGTTATACTTTGGAAAAAAAAGGAGGGGATATTGAGATTTCAATGTAAACGGTCAAGAAGTTTCAAAACTGGCCTAATTATGAGTAATGCGAAAAGCGTTTGCCTCGCATTTGAGTCCATGTTTTGTTGTATACAGTCCCATAGGCTTAAGTCGACAAACGGATAAGCGAACAACATTTGTTTCCCCGGCCAAAGCTGTTCTTTCTATGACTAATTTTACAACGGATAACTCCAACTCGCTTAAGTCGAACTGGAACTCAAAGTCGGATAAGTCGACTCGTACTCAAAGTCGGATAAGTCGACTGGAACTCAAAGTCGGATAAGTCGACTGGAACTCAAAGTCGGATAAGTCGACTGGAACTCAAAGTCGGATAAGTCGACTGGAACTCAAAGTCGGATAAGTCGACTCGTACTCAAAGTCGGATAAGTCGACTGGAACTCAAAGTCGGATAAGTCGACTGGAACTCAAAGTCGGATAAGTCGACTGGAACTCAAAGTCGGATAAGTCGACTGGAACTCAAAGTCGGATAAGTCGACTGGAACTCAAAGTCGGATAAGTCGACTGGAACTCAAAGTCGGATAAGTCGACTGGAACTCAAAGTCGGATAAGTCGACTGGAACTCAAAGTCGGATAAGTCGACTCGTACTCAAAGTCGGATAAGTCGACTGGAACTCAAAGTCGGATAAGTCGACTGGAACTCAAAGTCGGATAAGTCGACTGGAACTCAAAGTCGGATAAGTCGACTGGAACTTAAAGTCGGATAAGTCGACTCGTACTCAAAGTCGGATAAGTCGACTCGAACTCATTTTTTAAACTGCAGTTCCATACGCCTATGTCAAAGACGGATAGTCGCTTAGGTGGAACCAGATTTTCCCCCTGCCCAAAGCTGCTCTTCTAAGACTAATTTTACAGCATATTTCTAAAACGGCCCAGTCTGGGGGTTAATTACACTTCGGATAAGTTGAATGCGTTCTTGTTTTTCAAACTCGGGTAATTTGGACCATTTTCTTTTTCCGTGGCCAAAGCTGCTCTTTAATAAAGTTGCAGACCGGTACGAAAAAGTCCGCATCAGTATTTTAACACTCAGTCTCACACATGAACGCTAACACGCTCACACACTACTCTCTCTCCCTCTCTCTTTCTCCGGAGCTCTCAACCGACCAAAAGCTCAAGGCACTGAACATACTACCTCTAAAAGATCACTTTCTGTTCAATAAGGGTGTGTTAATGTACAAGCTGTACTAGCAATCATGTCATATGTACCTAAGTTCCTTTTTCTCAGAGCAATCCCCCGAAACTTCTAGGAATAGACAACAATTCAGGGTCCCTCTCCCTCGTATTGATTTATTCAAAACCAGTTTGTCCTAATCAGGAAGTTCATTCTAAAATTCTATTTAGGAGTAATCCGAACTGCAAACACGCTCAACACTCTTACGGACAGCCTCTTCAAACACCTGCAATCTTTGACCTAATCTAATCGTCACAGTCCTGGGATCACTTCGCAGGATATGGCGTGTGTGTGTGTATGTGTGTGTGTGTGTGTGTGTGTGTGTGTGTGTGTGTGTGTGTGTGTGTGTGTGTGTGTGTGTGTGTGTGTGTGTGTCACAGCGACTAGAGCCAGCGTTTGAGGACGGACAAGCTTGAAATTTTAGGATATTGTCCCTAAAAGAATTATATCGAGACCTTTTTTTTCGATGTTTTGATTAAGATGCTCATTGGCGAGAAAATAGCCATTTCACAAAAACCGGTTGATCCAAACTGGAGTCCGTATTTATTTTTATTTTTACTAGATATTTTGCATATAGCTAGATAAAAGGGAGATATTGAATGAGTTCGTTAACCAGCAGTTTGGTTCAGCCACTCCATTTTCCGACACTGTGATTGGTCAGCATCTGAAAATCGCAGGGGGTTCAATGCCCCAATGCCTACCTCCTAGAACCATTGCCGTAGCTGTCATTTTTCATCAGCTGGCCAATCCGCAATTCTAGTATCGCGCACGAATCTGTCCTAGGTCTTTTGTCTGAACGCTTAGATCAGGGCTGTCTGACACCTTCAAAATAAATAACCGAAAAACACAAAGATTAAATGGTGGTTGACGATAGGAAAATAAAAGAATTGTACCTTATTTCGGCATGACTCAAGGGGTGAGCACAATACACACGTGCTACACAAATGTGTGGCAGTTCAAACTCTGAACTGAGACTCTCGAAACTTCCCATTGTGCTCCATGTCAACACGTATGCTGTTTAGAAAGCAAAGACTGTTGACACTCGTGTAGTAAGAGAGAAAGAGAAATAAACAAAGAAAATGTGACAGATCTATGACATTTCAGTTTTTGTTGAAAAGATCGAGTCATTGTTGAATGCGTGTTTGAGCTCAGTACACACTTCATAAACGAAATCAGATCTACCGTATATCCAGTCGCTTGCCACGCAGTCCTGCGCTCAAAATTTAGAAGTACTATCCCTTGAACCCAGCGAGAAAAGTCCGCGCTTGATTGCTACAGATTCTGATCTTGTCATCATCATCATCATCAGTCCCTTGCCCGAACTGGGCGTTGGGGGGACTGAAAGGCAGCAGCAACAGACAGTGCTCTCCACTGAGTTCTATTTTGGGCGGTGGCAAGCAAGTCTGGCATCTTGAGTTCGGTCCATTCTTTTATGTTTGCGACCCAACTCTTTCTCTGACGACCTCGCCGACGACTTCCTTCGAGAGTGCCTTGGAGGATAGTCTTGGACAAGGTGTTGTGTCGGGTCACGTGGCCAAACCAAGCAAGCTTGCGCCGTTTCACGGTTGCCAGAAGGGGTTCATGTGGGCCCACCAGGGAAGTGACGATGCTCCGTACATATTCGTTGGTCTTGTGCTCGCGGTACGAGATGCGGAGCAACTTCTTCAGGCACTTGTTCTCAAAGGCCTGGATTTTCTTTTCTGAGTCTGCAAGCAGTGTCCAAGTCTCACAGCCGTAGAGTAGAATAGACACTACGAGGGACTTGTAAAGCCTGTACTTGATGGTGAAGCTGATGGAGTTACTTCGCCATATCCTGTCCAGCCTGGCCATTGCGGATGTTGCTGTACCTATCCTGATACGGATCTCTGCTATGCAACTACCGTCTTTGGACAGGGTGGCTCCCAAGTACTTGAAGCTATTGACCTCTTCTAGCTTCTGGCCGTTCATGTGAATGTTGCTGCTGCTGTCGCTTGTGGTGTTGATCATCACTTTGCTTTTATCCGTACTGATCTCCATGCCATAAGACCCTGCGCTACTTGAAAGTTTGTCTGTCAGGTTTTGGAGCTCACTATTGCTGCCTGCCATGAGGTCAATGTCGTCTGCGAATCGAAGATTGCACAGGGATCTGCCACCAATAGAGATTGAAGTATGGTGGTCGTGGAGGGTTTTCTGCATGATCTTCTCCAGGAATATGTTGAAAAGGACAGGAGAGAGCAGGCATCCTTGACGGACACCGATCGTCGTCCTGAAGAACTCGCCTGACTGATTGTTAAGTAGAACCGCGCTGCAGGCGTTCTTGTAAAGCGCTTCTATCATTTGGATCAGTCCCTCCTCTATGTTGAACGATCTCATGACTTGCCAGAGTCCGTCGTGCCAGACGCGATCAAATGCTTTCCTGAAATCAATGAAGTTGTGGTAGAGTTCGCGCTGATGCTGCAGATGTTTCTCGATCGGGACGCGGCAGTTGAAAATCTGCTCTACAGTGCTTCTTCCAACTCTGAAGCCAGCCTGTTCTTCTGCCAGCAGTTCCTCGGCGAAAGTTTTGAGGCGGTTGAGAATGATTCTAAGCATTACTTTGCTAGGGTGACTTATCAGACTGATAGTTCTGTAGTTCTGGCACTGTTTCAGGTTTCCTGTCTTGTCACTGGCTGCTTAAAAGCAGCACCGCTGGTAAACGTTTGAAATTCCAGCGGCAAAAATCAAGCACATTTGCACGACCGGACATGATAGCCTATTCACGACCGGACATGATAGCCTATTCTAACTGTTTGTCCAGCGCTGTGATTCCCCTTGGTTTGTGTACTATTCACAAAGAGTCACGTCCCCTGTGTATTTCCCAGAAAATACAGCCTGACGTCATAAATATTTAGCGTTTTACGTCTCACGTCAGACACACATTCGAGGCTTCAAATAGTGCGTAATTTAGACTTAACGACAATGGCATTGAACCGTCTGTGTTTGGTTACTTCTCGGGTTACATTGTGGTCTGTAGTCCTCTGAAGCTGATTATCAGACCTCCGCGCCTTCAGCTCGTCGGTCTGATAATCTTCTTCATCGGACTACAATACCACGATGTAACCCGAGAAGCAACCCAACATAGACGATTTAATGCCTAATTGTACATCTAGAACTTTTTAGTGATAATTAAATATTTGTTTTGAAAAAAAATATTTTTCACCTTTTGGGGATTAATTTCACGAATTATATGGGTTAATCTTAAAAATAATTGTACACAAACCAAGGGATATTACTCAGCGCTGGACAGACAAACAGTTAGATCCCCTGCCCTTGCCTATCAGGCACCCATTCGCCAGCCCACAGAAAAATACGCAGGTATAGAACTAGACGATCATGTACATCCCTAAAAGGATGCATCAGGTCTAGCCTATAACCCATGTCTTTTTATGGAACTTAGGAAGTAGGCAGGAGAAACACACATACACACACAAGAAGGTGCACTACTAAATGTGGTCGGGTAAATACCCTAATTTCCCACAGTAGATGCACAAGACAATACACAACAATGTAACGAGACAAGTGTTTTGCCTCGAGTTATAGAATACTCACAAACCAGATAGGTGAGGCTAGCGCTGGATAGAACTGTACACAAACCAAGGGATATTACTCAGCGCTGGACAGTTAGATCCCCTGCCCCTGCCTATCAGGCACCCATTCGCCAGCCCACAGAAAAATACGCAGGTATAGAACTAGACGATCATATACATCCCTAAAAAGGATGCATCAGGTCTAGCCTATAACCCATGTCTTTTTCTGGAACTTAGGAAGCAGGAACTTAGTTTGTCTGTCCAGCGCTGAGTAATATCCCTTGGTTTGTGTACAATTCTATCCAGCGCTAGCCTCACCTATCTGGTTTGTGAGTATTCTATAACTCGAGGCAAAACACTTGTATCGTTACATTGTTGTGTATTGTCTTGTGCATCTACTGTTGGAAATCAAGGTATTTACCGGACCACATTTAGTAGTGCACCTACTTGTTTGTGTATGTGTGTTTCTCCTGCCTACTTCCTAAGTTCCAGAAAAAGACATGGGTTATAGGCTAGACCTGATGCATCCTTTTTAGGGATGTATATGATCGTCTAGTTCTATACCTGCGTATTTTTCTGTGGGCTGGCGAATGGGTGCCTGATAGGCAGAGGCAGGGGATCTAACTGTTTGTTTGTCCAGCGCTGAGTAATATCCCTTGGTTTGTGTACAGTTCTATCTAGCGCTAGCCTCACCTATCTGGTTTGTGAGTTAAAAATAATTGAATCTTTTTTTTACGACAAAATAATCTTCCCATTAATAATCGCATGATTTTTGGTATACGGTATTTACATAAGCCTACAGTTTGTCTCGGCTGTCGGGTATGATTAGGTCAATTGTGACCTGTATGCCCTAGATGTGAAAATCAGACAATTTTCTGCACCACTTTTTCGGAGTCATTTGTAAAACAGCTAACATAACTTTAATTTTTCTTTTACGAAAAAATCTATCTTCTTATTAATATCCGCTTGATTTTTAATAAACAGTGTTTGCATAAACCTGCTGTTTGTCCCGGCCCTGGGGTAGGATAAGATCAAATTGTGACCTGTGAGCTCTAGGCGTGAAAATCAGCAAAAAAATTGCAAAGCTGATCCTCTAATACATCAAAATGTTAGTACTGCGATGATGACGTAAAACATCGAGTCGTCAGTATGAACACGGCGTCGTGGGGCTAATGATGCCATGACGTGAAGCTTGAAGTGACGTCATTTCGATGCTCGTGCTATTAGTCTTCTTCAGAATAGCTATGCTACGGCCAGACCACAGAGCTTACGAATGGCGGGAATCGCCGTGTGTCCGTCTTAATTTATGTGTGCCAGTGTGTGTGTGTGTGTGTGTGTGTGTGTGTGTGTGTGTGTGTGTGTGTGTGTGTGTGTGTGTGTGTGTGTGTGTGTGTGGATCAGAGTTTGGTTTAGAGTAGAAGGAGATGTATTCCTGTCGCTAAACGAGCCCACAGCGCGTACTAATGACGGGAAGCGCTGTGTGTCCGTCTTTTATTTGTGTGCGCCGGCGGTGTATTGATCAGAGGTTGGCATAGAGAGGAGGGAAATGGATCAGCATAATAAGCCTAAAAATATGAACAACTCTGAATGTTCCTAAAAGATAAACGCATCTGAGCTCCAAACAATACGGTAGACTTTGAGATGAAATCCTCATCTTGTCAAAGTATGAAGTGCCCCTCCGGTGAGCTGATGCCCTTTTTGACCTAATCTGTCTTGAGTTTCTAGCTAGGGTAGTTCTGAGTCATCACTGCTGCGACACCCCGACTCTGACAATGGGCCATGCTGACACACGACAATGGAGGAGAAACAATAGGGCACTCACACCCCAACTTTCACGGCCTGTCGAACAACATAAATGGTGGTTGACGATAGGAAAATAAAAGAATTGTACCTTATTTTGGCATGACAAGGGTGAGCACACTACACACGTGCTACACAAATGTACGTTCAAGTACACCGAGCCGTCAAAAATTCGTATAGCCCTTTTCACAGCACACTGCGCACATGTTAACACAGACCGATTACAGGACTATCTCCGTATTGTGTGCTTTGGCAGAGATAACATACTTAGCCCCCACTGACCTTGACCCAGTAGCGCCCTTCCCTGTTAGCGGCCCCCCCCTCCCCCCCCCCCTCCTGCCAGGCGCGCACTTGGTTTGACACGACCACAGAGGTGGACACCGTTAATCATCTTCGCAAGTTTTCAGCTTCCCGGTCCTCTGTGTACTGCCTCCTTGGTGAACAAATAACAATCGTCACAAAGCACTCACAAACCAGATAGGTGAGGCTAGCGCTGGCAGAATTGTATGCAAACCAAGGGGAATCACAGCGCTGGACAGACAACAGTTAGATCCCCTGCCCCCGCCTATCAGGCACCCAATCGCCAGCCCACAGAGAAATACGCAGGTATAGAATAAGACGATCATTTCCATCCTCAAACGAATGGATCAGGTCTCTTATATAACCCATGTCTTTCTCCGGAACTTGGCGATTGGGTGCCTGATAGGCGGGGGCAGGGGATCTAACTGTTGTCTGTCCAGCGCTGTGATTCCCCTTGGTTTGCATACAATTCTGCCAGCGCTAGCCTCACCTATCTGGTTTGTGAGTATCTATAACTCGAGGTCAATATCGTCTGCGAATCGAAGATTGCACAGGGATCTGCCACCAATAGAGATTGAAGTATGGTGGTCGTGGAGGGTTTCCTGCATGATCTTCTCCAGGAATATGTTGAAAAGGACAGGAGAGAGCAGGCATCCTTGACGGACACCGATCGTCGTCCTGAAGAACTCGCCTGACCGATTGTTAAGTAGAACCGCGCTGCAGGCGTTCTTGTAAAGCGCTTCTATCATTTGGATCAGTCCCTCCTCTATGTTGAACGATCTCATGACTTGCCAGAGTCCGTCGTGCCAGACGCGATCAAATGCTTTCCTGAAATCAATGAAGTTGTGGTAAAGTTCGCGCTGATGCTGCAGATGTTTCTCGATCAGGACGCGGCAGTTGAAAATCTGCTATACAGTGCTTCTTCCAACTCTGAAGCCAGCCTGTTCTTCTGCCAGCAGTTCCTCGGCGAAAGTTTTGAGGCGGTTGAGAATGATTCTAAGCATTACTTTGCTAGGGTGACTTATCAGACTGATAGTTCTGTAGTTCTGGCACTGTTTCAGGTTTCCTTTCTTGGGGAGCGGGATCACTAGAGACTGTGTCCATTCTACTGGCCATTTCTTTTGCTCCCAGATCTTTTGACAGAGTGTAGTGAGGACC
Organism: Semisulcospira habei; assembly: GCA_036245525.1. NCBI lineage: Eukaryota > Metazoa > Mollusca > Gastropoda > Semisulcospiridae > Semisulcospira > Semisulcospira habei. The sequence continues at coordinate 225,873,648 of BTPG01000004.1, read as the reverse complement.
TTCGTTGTTACTTCTCCTCCATGTTTCAACAGTTCAGCAGGTATGTTGTCTACACCTGGAGACTTTCCTCCCTTCAGGCCGCGTACGGCTGCTTCCACCTCTTCAGCTAACACTGGCAGGTCTTCAGCCTTCCTGGCCCCAGCCTGGTTGTTTTGGAGGATGCTGGTGTCTGGCTCAGCCTTGTAGTTATACAAGTCTCGATATTGACCTCGTGGCAGGCAGCAATAGTGAGCTCCAAAACCTGACAGACAAACTTTCAAGTAGCGCAGGGTCTTATGGCATGGAGATCAGTACGGATAAAAGCAAAGTGATGATCAACACCACAAGCGACAGCAGCAGCAACATTCACATGAACGGCCAGAAGCTAGAAGAGGTCAATAGCTTCAAGTACTTGGGAGCCACCCTGTCCAAAGACGGTAATTGCGTAGCAGAGATCCGTATCAGGATAGGTACAGCAACATCCGCAATGGCCAGGCTGGACAGGATATGGCGAAGTAACTCCATCAGCTTCACCATCAAGTACAGGCTTTACAAGTCCCTCGTAGTGTCTATTCTACTCTACGGCTGTGAGACTTGGACACTGCTTGCAGACTCAGAAAAGAAAATCCAGGCCTTTGAGAACAAGTGCCTGAGGAAGTTGCTCCGCATCTCGTACCGCGAGCACAAAACCAACGAATATGTACGGAGCATCGTCACTTCCCTGGTGGGCCCACATGAACCCCTTCTGGCAACCGTGAAACGGCGCAAGCTTGCTTGGTTTGGCCACGTGACCCGACACAACACCTTGTCCAAGACTATCCTCCAAGGCACTCTCGAAGGAAGTCGTCGGCGAGGTCGTCAGAGAAAGAGTTGGGTCGCAAACATAAAAGAATGGACCGAACTCGAGATGCCAGACTTGCTTGCCACCGCCCAAAATAGAACTCAGTGGAGAGCACTGTCTGTTGCTGCTGCCTTTCAGTCCCCCCAACGCCCAGTTCGGGCAAGGGACTGATGATGATGATGATGATGATGATAACTCGAGGCAAATTTGTATCGTTACATTGTTGTGTAATGTTCTGTGCATCTACTGTGGGAAATCAGGGTATTTACCCGACCACATATAGTAGCGCACCTTCATGTCTGTGTATGTATGTTTCTCCTGCCCACTTCCTAAGTTCCGGAGAAAGACATGGGTTATATAAGAGACCTGATCCATTCGTTTGAGGATGGAAATGATCGTCTTATTCTATACCTGCGTATTTCTCTGTGGGCTGGCGATTGGGTGCCTGATAGGCGGGGGCAGGGTATCTAACTGTTGTCTGTCCAGCGCTGTGATTCCCCTTGGTTTGTCACAAAGCACAACACGGACTGCCTGTATTGTTGACTTCTTTTGGTCCACCCCTCCTGTGACAATAGGGCGCGTGAAGCTGACGTCATCACGCCAGTTGTCGCGGCCATCTTGTGAGGATACGGGACTAAGCGCTCATAGGGAAATCGCTATTTTTGTAATGTCAGGAAAGTCGTGACGTCATAAAAGCAAGTCTTGCCATCACTGTAGGAAACCGCTCATCAGAATCTGTTTTTGTTTGTTTCTAAAGAGGAAGAAACATGAAGAAAAACGTGTTGAAACACTATTTCGCTACTATCTGATGACTATGGTATCCTCTTAAGATGGCGGCTGACACGCCGACGCTGCTAGGCAACGCGGGGAACTTCCCGAGCCCTATACCATTAACTCATTCAGCCTCGACACAGCACAGCAAGACATGGATCGAGCCCATAGGCGCCCAAGCTATTCTGGCACCACCCTTCAACTATCATGGTCGATCTGTCTCTAGAATTGCCAGTAATACAGTCTTCAGAGGGCAGGTTCAACATTTGGGGCAGCATGTGTTAACGTGCGAACTTGCCGGTAAAACTGATAAACTCTCCGGGCAAAGTGCCAGATAACTCGATTAAGGTCGCTGTGCACGCGCCGGAAATAAGATAGTCATGAAAATCTGGATCAGTGTTGGGGAACGAGACTGATGGTATTTTCGCCACCTGGAAATTGGGGCGCGGTAATGAAAGTGTTAAATGTACTTAGATCAAAGAAACCGTGCGTCAACCATGCCCGTAGTGTGGAAGAGAAAATAAGCGGGTACGTTTTGTGTGCGTAGTAGAGCTCTTTTCGCGTAGGCAGATTACTTTCGCGTGAATGGTGCACCCTGGGTACTTCTCGCGTGACAGGTAATGATTCCCGTTTGTCACCGGCTTGCTCTTTACTGACATTGCCCGGCTATGTCAGTTACGCTTTCCCGACACGCAAGTGGCAGTGCCAGACTATTTTAGCGTTTGAGACACTGAAAAGCTAATAGTCTGGTTGCCATTTAGTGATTTTTAGTATATCCTAAAAAAATGTACCTCATAATTGTTCTGAGCGGTTTTCAGCTCTTTGGTACCCATAGATTACAGATCCAACTGATGACACTCTGTCACTGTTGAGCATTTTGATATATTCAAGATGGCTGCCAAACTATAAAAAATGCCATAAAACATGTTTCATGCAACACAGAGGGCTATATTTTAATGAAATAAACAGAAAATATGATTTAGGTAATATTTGAAATGAATATGTATACTTCTGATGTTTGTTTACATGCATATATTATTCAAGATGGTCTCCAAGATGGCCGCCAAAACATTAAAAATGACGTGAAACATGTTCTACACCACACAGAGCGCTCATTTTGTGACAGAAACCAGGATATATGATTTATATGATATATTGCAAGAGTTTACACATACATTATTAATGATGACCTGTAATTAGATGCTGATTATTCAAAATGTCTCTCAATATGTCGACCAGTATATTTAAAAACTGACCCTAATATATGTTCCGTACCAGACAGAATGCTCATTTTTTTTTTGTTGAAAACAGCAAGAAGTATAACAGTTGTAGCGAGTAAAACACACAATAGTTCTAACATTTGATTGGGTGTACATTATCCCTTATGGCATCCAAGATGGCTATCGCAAATTATGATTTAAATGGAACATGGGCTCTCCATTACACCAGTCATAATGCAACACTTTTTCTAATCCGAACAGAAAATGTAAACTGAGGAAAAGTCACTGATATTTTGTGACGTGATTGTATAGAGAAGTATTTCTAGACCTGCAAGAGTACTTAGCATGTGAAAGTTCAGTTTTTATGGGTCAAGGACACAGTCAGTTACATCTCGCATTCCTCTTCTTCGTCGTCTTCATTTTCTTGCACAGCTGCACGTTTTGTTTGTTTGTTTGGAAGGCTGCTGTCGTTGGTGGTAGTGACTTCAGCTTGGGAGTGGACACCACCTTCTTGGACGTTCTTACTAGCCATGCTTCGTACCTGATCTTTGACATGCTCAATGTACATCTGCACCCATTACAAGCACCAATGAAATGGGTTGCATGGTGGATGATGTCACTGAAACTGGCATGTGAAGACGAAACCCTTTGAGAAGCACCCTTAGGACTGTACCTTTGCCAATGCCCCACATACAGGCGACTGTGTCACACCCTTTCAGGGCATGTGCTGCAAGCAGTTCAGGCACAATATCCTTGTGTTTCTTCACACTTGCCGCTGTGTCAACAGAGGTCTTCTGAGCGCTGGTGCCTTTCATCACAACGGTAGCATTAATCTTGCAAGACATGTAATAATGTAAGAGCAAAATGAACACATCTGTGTCATCTGACATTATCCTGATGGATGTGTACCTATGCTCCGCTGCCCGGACCATTTGCTGGGCAATAATGATGTCAGCTTCTACATGAGTTGTCCGCATATCATCTGCTGGGGAGGGGATGCTCTTCATGACTTCTGTTGGGACGGGATCATCACCGGTCAGTAGCAGCTTGTGTTGAATGATTCCCTTGGCCGGAAGACCAGCCACTTTGACTAGCAGTTGCTCACAAATGATGGCGATGAGCTGTGTTTTATTTTCCGTAACAGTTAGTGCAACGTTTTGAGGTGGTAGTGGAGTGTCTGGCCTCAGCTGGTGACGCCTTATGGCTGTTTCCACAGCACGAGAGGATCTGGTGGTACGTTTGATGCTGATCGGATAGTACCTGTCAAAGACAAAGTACACATCACTTTCTCGGAGCTTTGTTATAATGCAGCATAGAAAGCTGTGCACATACATTTGCACAGAGCCTTGCGATGGCCAGTATATTGTCCACATCACTGCACAGCCATCTATGATGACAACATCTGCCTTCTGGCATGTACGTACGGACATCTCGCACTGCAAGTTTCGTTCAGTACTGACTTTGTTGTAGCAAATCGCATGTATCCATTTCCGCAAACATAGATGTCGGGATTGGCGCCATTTCATGTTTGAACTCAACAGGTTTTCAAGGTCTAGATTTCTTGTACTCATCAGGCCCATAGCTCTGCTGTTGATCAGTTCTGTGTCATACTTTGCTCCAGATCCTTGTTTCATATTTTTCTTGCTTACTACCATGTTGACAATTTTTTTGCTCAGGGAGGTATTGAATCCGTCAGGCCACGATCTTTCAAAATCTTGCATTTGTGAAATTCCCAACTCAGGAGCTCTATCAACATTGACGTTCTGGCTGGATATCATTCCCGTCGCAATGTTGACAATTCCATTGCTTGGGTGGTCATCTGGAGTGAGTGGGTTGATGCAGGCTTGAAGTTTCTTTCGGATTTCTTCTCTGTCTTTTCGGGCTTGCATCTCTTCTTTGTGAACAGTCACACTCTGTGATGCAGTGTTGTGTTCTCGGATTTTAGCAATGTCTCTGATGAGCATGTATGGAGACTGAGTGCCCATTTGTTCTGCGCCCCAGGGATGAGCGTGATGCCGATCAAGCCACCTGGACCGTGCCCATATCTCATGAAAGTTGTTTCGATGAACATGTCAGACCCAGTGTCATTCCAGAGTCTAGGCTTGTGGCGCATCACGTGCTCTCCTCGGAGAAACCTGTCCAATACGTTCTTCGGCAGACGCTCCATATACCTTAGGTAGTACAGGCTGTACCTCGCATAGTTCCAATGAGCAGCAGCAGCACACACACACACTGTGCATGCCTGCACGCGCGCACACACGCACGTACGCATGCACACACACACACACACACACACACACACACACACACACACACACACACACACACACACACCATTTCTTACCTCTGTAGTAGCTTCTCTGCATGTTTTAGTCATATTTCTGTCCGTTACGGCAGTTTGTGCTTTATAACTGAAGAGTTACCCCAAAAACACGATTATGAACTTATGACCAGTATGGGCTTCCATACTTTTTCCACATAGCTTTACAATACAATAATAATACTTTATTAATCCCTCATGGGGAAATTCACATTTTTTGACACCACAGGTGCTGCTTACATTCATTCACTCACTCGCTCATTCCACGAATTACAATAACAGAACTACAAAACTGATGGACAATGACTCGGGACGGGTGAAGCCCGTCGCCAAGGCATCTAATGGCCAGCGCCAGTGACCTCATCCCGACCCGAACCTCCCTGACAAAAACAGAAAAACTAAGACAGCCATATGTCTCCTGAACACACTATTATAATGTTCTTTATTAAGTTCCTACTTGGCTAAAACTAGTACATAAAACAAGTTAACAACAGAAAACAAAATACCCGCGTCGATACGGAGATGATCTCCGATCTAGGCAACATAAAACTAAACAACGGTCAAACAGCACCTGGGGGCCCGTCGCCGCCATAGTACAGCGCCGGTGTTTAGACAGTCGCTCCGGCATAAACAGTCACCACCTTAATTATACTGAACTTAACTAGTATATAACTTCATAGTCATTTTAAAAGCAAAAGTAGTAGAACTACATCATTAACGTGAAAGCAGTCCAAAATTAATGGTTTCTAAAGAGTACACACACGGCTGTTCAGTAAGAAACACAGTCACTGCGTTTGGGAGGTGTCTGTCATTACATCATTCGGCTGGAATGTGGGGCCTGAAGCTTGCTGGTACTCGCTTCGTTGAGTGCTCTAGCGCAGGCAGTGATGTTGAGCGTGGCGTGCCGGAAGAGCCACTCCTGAGATGAAATGATGAAAGGGGAGGAAAGCACGTTGGTTGTATTGCCACAGCATAGCGCGCGCTGTTCTTCTGATATCCGCTTGGTACAACAAGAATCAGCGTGTATCAGCTCCCAGCATAGCGGCACAGCGGAGAAAAATATAAAATCCAATTAGCAGTCACAGCACATCAAATTACCAAAAGTCATCAAAAAGAAATACCGGTCGTGATGCAGCATTGCAGGGCCTGACATCGTATGTCAAACGAAGGTACAATGTCTGCTAGAATACTGCCGGTGGCGACCATTTCTGCCGGAGCGGGCGGCCAGGAGGTGTTGCATGGCCGCCATCTTGAATGATACCGTCTCGCACATGTATTTTGTCTCCTACCTCCATGATAACCCCGATGTATGACTTCCAACAAAAGATTTGAATTTACAGCGCAAATTAACATCAGCATTATTTAGTACATTTTACAACATGACATTGATAATATAGGCCAAACTAACAAATACTGGCGGAACTGAGACTTAGATCTCGACCTAGTCCGGGACGCGGCCGCCCGGGCCGCGGTCAGTGAGCGCTGCGGGACTAAAAATTAATGACACATCTCCTATCCCTATAATATTAACAACGACAAACAAAACGCAATTAGAAGAAGTACTTTGAACGAAAAGTAAATAAAATATCCTGGAAAGATTAACAACACTGCATGATAATCAGACTGGCCGTGCCACTAATCATTAGTCACGGTCGGCCGTTAAAACTCTACTGGTCAATCCTCAAATCATCTGCAGGAAGTACAACCAAAAGAATTTAAACAGGTACTTACCGGTTTGTCTTGCGTGTTGGCGTGAAAAAAAAATCCACTCAAATATATAATAATATCCAAAAGCGATGTACTCTGCAACAATGTTTATGTGCTGACCGCTCACTGATAGCGGTCTGAAATTGTTGGTAATTAAACCCCGAGGAACGTAGGTACAAAGTAAGATCAGCAAGAGCCTTTGATTCTCCTAAGCTCCTGGGCCTGCGGGGGCTCATGAGGATCTTTGTCTCTTTCAGTTAGGCGGTGTTCGTTTTTTCCCGAAAAAAAAAAATAATGAAGTCATGCACTGTTTTAAGCACATTAAAATCCGGTCTGACGGCGAATTTTGCATTTTACGATCAGCATAATTCAAATTATGTGTTATATGTTGCTGTATTTGTTTGACGAGACACGGATCGCGATTAGGACCCGAAACAACATAAAGCCTGCCAAAGTTGTATTACGTATACATCAATATCAACTGCAAGAGATTAATTTCTTTTTGGGGTGATCGCGACAGGTTTACCAGTAGCTCTATCCCCGCCGACCCAGGAACTGCGCGTCACTCGTCACTTTCAGAGTCTGCTCGCGTACACGGCGGGAGTCAGCAAGAGACGTAGATTGTTGTAAGCCTCCGCTCTCACCGGAACCTCATGAGATTCTATGCGTCTTGCAGATGCTGAGTGTCTTGCCGGCGCTTTCGGTACAGGCTGGTGTATGGCGTACCGCGTAGGCTAAAGCTAAACAGCGAGTTTTATTTTGTCGTTAATTAATTTTAATAAAAAATGCTCAAGGATGACAGAGTGTCATCAGGCGGATATGTAATCTGTATGCACCAGAGAAGTGAAAACCACTGAAAAAAATTATGTGGACGTTAGAAAGAGGTGTCAGAGGCTTCTTCCAGACTATAAGTTGAGGTAAGTACCGAGGTGTTATGTAGCACTAGATTGACACGGTTTGACGTTGAATGGAATTTGCCAATAAGCAGATAATGAGGAGTTTATGTTTCCAAAGTTGAATTGAACCCCACCACACATACACAGACTGACAAAGTACCGACCTCAAGCACAACTTGAAAATCGCACTCTATAGTTTAACTAAATTCCTAAGTTTTGGACTTGTTCTCTGAAGACTACAGTTCAGGAAATACGTCGACCATGATAATGCAAGTAGGTAGGTCCACTCAATTTTGTCTCTCTCTAGAAACTGCCACCAAACAAATGCACCACTCGGAAGTACACGTTAAAAGAAGTGCGCATGCAAAAAATCATAACTTTATTTTGATTGGCTTCCGAGATATGTGCATTTGAATATGACCTAAAATGACCTCTTTTTGTATTTTTAAGAATGTGCTATGTTTAGACACCTATAAAATCATAACGTGAAGGTAGAATTGTGTGGCTTTTACTGTCACGGATCAAAACAACATTTAGATTGCCCTGAATATTTTTCTAGTCCCACACATCGATACGTTTGCAATTACAGCACGCCTAAAATGACCAAAAATGCCATTTAGACATGTGTCAAAATGAGGGTTTACATGGCTTATACACCCTTCAAAAAACTTTATATCTTAGGTAATTTTCATCGTAGACACATGAATCAGACACTAAAAATGTACACGAAAACACGACAAACCCCCTTCTACGTGATAATTTCACCTTAAACCAAGCATATTTCAGATATGACAACTTGAACAAGTCTAAACTGTAACCCCCAGCCCTCAGGATTGCACGTGACTTTCCAGCTGACGTAATTTTTCACGAGAAAGTAGAATAAACCTTCCATACTCGCTATGCTGTCAAAATCACAATGCGGGTTCCGCTTAACCTGCTAGTATTTACTAGTATAACGATCATGCTGCGTCGTGCACCGACCGAGGGCGTGGCTTATTTGACTGCGAGCCTGCGTCCACGGTGCCTAGTTTGACCTTTGATCTTTTACCCCTCGGCCACGTGGCGTGGGTGGGTAGTCTCCTCAGTCACTGACTGAGTGGACTAGCGAAGGGGTGCCATCTTTGTCCAGGATTAGGACTTGACGTCAGCAGATATGTTGTTCAGTCTTTTTCACTGGTCCGGTTTTTAAGGAGCTGTGCTAACCCAGGTCCTACCATGTTGGATTGGTCCTTAAAAATACGCATTAGTTTTTGGTCCTTTGGATCCCAAGTGTTTCCCGTGCTTGGAGACCCGTGTCGGGGGAGAAGAGGATCCAGGTGGCTGAAACACTCCACTTTGGCCTTGACTTCTACTTAAACGGGCCTAGTCAATCGGCTCTTGTCACGTTGAGCCCTATCCCACTGTTGACATGCGGTTTGATATATGGAGCACCATGCTATAGCTCTGATGCTGATTAGCTGCTTTACGCCAGTCTTACACCGCATTCAACAGTATGATATAAGGCGGTGGCTCAGACGGTTCAATCGGGCTTACCCCCTTGAGTATATCTTTCGGGCAGTCTCCATCGTGCGTCGGCTGGAGACCCGCCGACAGATGCACTTTCCCATGTTGGGCTCGGTGGTGGGCGGGGACCCCCGGGGGGTGAATATCTATCATACTATAATATGGAAACACCCCCCCCCCCCCAAAAAAAAAAAAAATAAAAAAAAAATAAATAAAATAAATAAATAAAATAAAAAGAAAATTAAAAAAAAAAAAAAAAAAAAAAAAAAAAAAAAACTGGCGCCAAAGCGGCACATAGCCGCCGACATTGTCCTTGAGAATGATAGCGACTCCGACTGTGAGCAAGCGACGCCTCAGGCGTCGGCCGCCTGACCTCACTTTTTCATTGGCCACAGCAAAGTTAAAGAGAAGCCTGTTTCCAAGCTGCACCCTTTCCTGGTAGGGGAGACCCTCAGGAGCCGTGTTGGCAGGCCTGATGCCCAGCGCCTCAGGTCGGGTGACTTGCTGGTAGAGTGCCGTACCCGGGCACACTCCAATGGGCTACTGAGGCTCTCCTCTATCGGAGACACTCCAGTGGATGTCACACCCCACAAAACGATGAATTCTTCCAGAGGAGTGATTAAAGATCAAGCATTGGCCGAACTGTCTGAAGATGAACTTGAACGGAACCTTAAGTCTCAGGGGGTGACTTCCGTCAGGCGCTTCGCTTCCAAGCGAGGTGGTGGGGAGATCCGTCTCCCTACCATCATCCTGACGTTTGGCACTCCCACCCCTCCTACTACCATCTGGGGAGGTTACTACTCCTTGAGAGTGAAAAAGTACGTCTCTCTCCCCCTCCGGTGCTTTAAGTGCCAAAAGTATGGACATGGGCAGAAGACATGCCGTCAGGCAGAGGCTCTATGCGCGCGCTGCACTAAGCCCAGACACTGCTGAGTCCTGCACAGCCACCCCCCTGTGTGTGAATTGCCAGGGGGCGCATATGGCTTCGGACAAGAAATGCCCTCGTTGGGTATCCGAGTGCAAAATTCAGCAGGTGCGTGTGGATAAGGGGCTGTCCTCTGCGGACGCCAAAAAACTGGTTGACGGCCCTGGTGCAGCTGAGGCTGCAACAAACTCAAGTAACACTTCTGTTTATACATTCAGTGCTGCGGTGGCAGGCAAGCGCCCCACCAAAGATTTTTCTTGCCAAACCCCAACTTCTTGGTTGGGGGCGGAGCCTCGGCTCCTCTCGCCCCTGAAGAGTAACCCTCCTCCAGTGGTGACGAGGAGCCAGGGAACGCAGAAGGCGGACGCTACCGGACCGGTGTCGCCGCCTTCTGCTGCCCCTAAGCCTCAGTCCCCACCCAAGCCTGTCAATCTTACTACAAAGGCCTCTGGCTCTGGTCAGCCTTCTAAGTCCGCTAACTCTAGCGGCAGGAACGCTGCCCAGAACCAGAAGTCTAAGAAAGCTATTGGGACCGCTGTGCGCACGGGCCCAGAAGGGGGACACTGATGTCCCCCTTCAAAACAAATATGCTGCATTGGAGGAGCAGATGGAGGGAGTTGAAGCAGTCGTAGCTGGTGTTGCGGCAGCTCCACTCCCCTCATCTCCGAAGAACCAGAGGAGGCCCGGGAGCCGGCCCCCTCTGTTTCTTCAACTCCTTCCAAAGCAAAGGAAAAGGGGGGAAGAAACTCTTCTCCCCCACATAAGACATAATCATGTACTCTCTGCTTCAATGGAATTGTCGTGGTTTTCACGCTAACTTTGAGGAATTACGTCTTTTAGTCAAGTCCTATAACCCCTCAGTAATGTCTCTTCAGGAGACTTACCTGAAGACTTCTGACCCTGTCTCTTTTAATGGTTTTAACGCTATCCATAAAGGCTGTGATTCGGAGAGGCGCTCGGGTGGAGTGGCTCTTCCCATTATAAGCCACATTTTATGTAGCCCCGTTAGCATCGACACCTGTCTTCAGGCTGTCGTAGCTCGGGTTACCTTACAGAAGACCATAACCATATGCAGTGTTTGCCTGTCACCATCCCTGCGGGTCTGTAGTAATGATATTTTTAACTTAGTACATCAGCTGACCCCTCCCTTTATTCTCATGGGGGATTTAACGGTTACGCTCACCTTTGGGGTAGTAACCACTATGATGGCAGAGGTCAGATGTTAGAAGATGTTTTTTCTCAACTTAACTTATGTGTCTTTAACGATGGCTCACCTACCTACTCTAACCCAGGTTCAGGATCTAGTTCTGTTCTAGACCCACTGTGTGTGATCCTTCTCTCATGCTGGACTTTGACTGGAAGGTTCACGACGACCTGTGTGGCCAGTCAGCTGTGAGGAGGATCCACCAGTGGGGCGCTGGAATTTCAAGAAGGCTAACTGGCCTCTGTTCGCCTCTCTCTGTCAGTCTCTTCAGGCAGTTCTGCTGGCACTCAAGCATGCTTATCGGTCTAGGGAAAGGAACTTCCTGATTTTCTCTGACTCTCTTTCTGCCCTGCAGGCCCTTGAGGGCGCAGGAACAGACCACCTACTGCTGGTGCAGATTAGAGAGCTCTACGCAGACTTGATGAAAGAATATTATGACATCATTTTTATTTGGGTCCCAGGGCATGTGGGCATCGAAAGCAACATGTTCGCAGATTCTGCTGCCAACGATGCCCGCAGCAAGTCTGTCCCTGACGCACAGACTGTTTATAGTGATTTTAAACCTGTGATTAGTGCGTACATAGCCCATGAGTGGCAGTCCGAGTGGGACAAAGCGGAAGCTAACAAGCTGCATGAAGCTCTTCCTAAGGTGTCCGACAGTCTACCTTATCGCTGCGGCAGCCGCCGTGAGGAGACTGTCTTTGCTCGGCTCCACATCGGGCACACGTATGTTACGCACTCTTATTTACTGAAACAGGATGAGCGTCCATGGTGTTATGCCTGCGATGAGCAGTATTCAGTTAAACACAGTTAGCTGTCTTGTGCCGATTTAATTGACACAAGATATAAACACTTCACAGCAGACTCCTTGAAGGTTTTGTTCCCGGATGTACCTCCGGACAAGATCTTTAGTTTTCTGAGAGAGTGCAATATTTGTCATAAGATCTGAGCATTCATAGGCTATGTTAATTCTATTGGTTTGACCTTTTTGAGAGTCTGTAGACTTTTCCGTTAAAGACCTGTGCGACATTTTAGCATGAAATATTTTAAAGATATATTTACACCTTGTCATAAGGCCTTTCTTTTAGTCTGGCTGGCCAGATTTTTACCCATCCCGCCGTGAGATGGCCTTAGTTGCCCAAAATAACTCCTGAAATCCTCATCTTGTTCTTCATAAAAAATGAAGCTGAAGTCACTGACGTCAGAGTGTCAGGAAAGAAAATAACACAAAATGTTATTATTTCCTAGTAGGAAATGCAGATCTATGAGAAAAATAAAACAGTTTTATTATTTCTTAACAGAAAATGCAGATGACGCAAACAATCCTTCCACCGATGTCAGCACAGATCGACATCGGCACTTCTGTCTTGCGAGACATCGAACGCGGGGTAAGTAAACATCTCAGTACGTGTCTAGACAAATAACGGCAGTATCTATTGGGGCCTGACGAGCAATGCGCGTTGACATGTTTGAACAGTCTTAGCGCGTGCAGTCAGCGCGCTCGCCGACACCTCACTCCATTACAAATCCGAAGGGAACAAAGATATATCACGCCTGAAAATTAGAACAGGCGCTGCAGTGTGATTCGATACCATTTTGCAACCTTTAAAAGCAAACACCCGCACAAACCTCCGCCAGCAACAAACTCATCACCATCATTCTGCTTTGGCTTTGTTGGTGTGGGGTTGGTTCGAAACATAGCTCAGTTCTGCTCAGCGTCGATCCGCTCTTCACCGTCATGCCACGAATGTCAAGCATCCTCAAGCTACCCGACTCATCCTAATTCCTCTAACCAACGCAACCTGACGCAATGAAATCCACTACAGGCAGCCATCTTTAATCCTTTCAGTCGGCTCAGTGTCTTATCGCTCATTTTACACCAAATTTAATTCATCTCCTTTGGGACAAATTTTCTGTTTTATAGTCCCTACGTTGCATAGTCTTAGTCCAACTCAAGTATCGGCTAAGTCAGCCAAACTACCAACCCCATCAGTGAGTATTTTGCTCCTGATCTCTATAACGTAGTTGTTTTAATACAACCCAGCTGTTATACCCTTATAGTCTTAGTTTACTATAGCTTAATCCTTACTCCCTTCTATTTTATCGTCTCTTAGCCTTGCTTCTGAGCAGACACTAAAAAGTCCGATTGGGGAGCCCCTGCATGGCCTCCCTGATCGGCTTGATCTCGTCCGAGACCGAGGATGGTTTTTTTCCTCCTCGGCCTCGGATAGAGGTCGCCGTAGTCGTTCCCCCATCGGAGAAAAAAAGAAAAACAGGACCCCCCCCCCCCCTCCCAAGGCCTAATATTAATACTATACTGTGTTCAAAGCTGTTCCGCTACCTGGAAGTACGTCGCGTCTTTGAAGCAAAGCGTCATTGTTTGACGCTTGTCTTCGAATCGACCCACTCGGGACCGGACGCCATCTGGGTTTTGTAAATTTGCGGTGGAGAACACTTAGGGTGAAATCATAAGACCGCTCATGTGATCCCCAGTCTAAGAATAGTAACGCGCGTGCAAATGGAAATCAGCTCGTGCATGTGTAATCGAAAGAGCAGACGACAAGAAATATAATGCGTTTTTAAATACATCTGACTGTCTGTTGTGTACCATAGTACGTGTGTGTATGTGTGTGTAAATGGACTCCTGTGCCTACAGTGGCAGTAGCTCGTAGACCAAGCACATACCAAGGAAACAGCCCTTGGAGTCCCTGCTGTATGTTAAAAACGTGTATGAGTCGTGGGGCGGCGCTAAACAACTTAGAAATATTAAATGAAGAAAGGAAGGAACCAGAGAAGCAACCTACCTGGAGGCCCTGTGTCCCCTTAAACTCATGCAGAAGGTTTTATTAAATGCACAAGCTACTGTCAGCTACTGCGACGCGAAAGATTTCAGACCTCCCGCAAATTTACGTCACTCGACAGGAGGATGACGTCATATTTTTGTTCATAATTTCTTTGACGCCTCATTCTTGCAATACATATGAAAACACTGTACTCCTTGGGAAGGCTCTTTACGGGAAGAAAAAAACTACTAAGTAATTTTGCACCACCAGCTAATACTTTTACCAAGGCAAATCTGCGGCGGAGATACAAGCATCACGTTTTCCAAAAATGGCGATTTTTTTTCCGGTCTAACGACTGTCGTGTTACCGCTTCTATGTGGCCTGGATGGACTTCGATTCAAACCACAGATGCACTGACAAAATACAGGGAAGCCAATTTTTAACTTGGCGGCTATCACGCTATTTATCCACTGGGCATGTGCAGTCTCTAAGGGACATAATCACCAGAGAGAGACAACCACTATACAGGAGTTGTCTTCCATAGACCAATATGCCTCATCATATGACACCTCCCTCTTTTAGTTAAAAAACTTATCTAAACTGGACAAAATCAAATTCTTATCTAGCAAACGAAACCGAATCTTTCCGAGATCGAACCATAAATGTAAGTGTTCAAGTTATATACGACCAGCAAAGCGTCTCTATCATTAATAAATAAAAGAAAAAGCAAAGCGTCTGTTTAATCATACTAAAAGAACTAACTTGAAACTAAAAACACAAGCTCTCAGCTTTTACTCTACACAAACCTATCTATCGCAAAAAAAAAAAAAATGCGATTCTACATGTATGTTCACCGGCCATACATGGGTAACTACACCACAACGAAGATCAGGTCCTCGAATTACTGGAATCTTGCAGGCTTGATAACCACCCTGCCAGATCTAGTAGTGTATGGCTGTACAGTTTGTGAATCAGGTTTTCTGCCTGAAGGCTGCAGACTTTCTGTCTGGGCTGAGTTTTGCGCTGAAGACGAATATTGGGACTGCTGCGGCTGTTGAAGCTCGTCTGGCGTCGTCGATCCACTGGTTAACTCCTTGTTCTCGCCCATCTGCCTCAGCTCACTGGCGGCAGCTGGACTCTCTGTGCACACTGGGTCTAAGGTGCTTACGGTTACGTCTCAGTACTCCGCTTGGAGTTTTGACCAGGTATGACCTTGGTGCGACTTGGCGGATCACCACACCTGGACGCTTCCACCCGATGTCCCGTTCATCCCTCACAAGGACAGGGTCTCCTGGGGAAAGCTCCGGTAAGGGACGTGCTGTCTGATCAAAGTACTGTTTCTGGTACAACTTTGATCTGGCGCCTCGCTGTTGCACAACTTTTGGATCAACCGGCTTTGGTGCTAGCGTGGAAGGTAGCACGGGCACAGTCGTATGCAGCCTGCGGCCAAACGCTAGTTCTGCAGGACTCACACCTAAACTAGGGATAGGCGTCGCGTGGTAGATCAACAGGGCCATGTGTTGATCATCCTGCTTCAGAATGTTCTTTGCACTTTGGACTCCACGTTCTGCTTCACCATTACTTTATGGATAACCCGGGCTGCTAGTCACGTGCTTGAACTTCCAGTCTCTGGCGAATCTTGCGAACTGGAAAGAACCAAACTGTGGTCCGTTATCTGAGACCAAAGTTTCTGGAATGCCATGGGTGGCAAAGATCTCTTTTAACTTCTCGATCACTGAGTTTGATGTCTGGTTGTTTGGGAGAGTTTTTATGTTATGTACCTTGAATAATAATCAACTGAAACAAGGTAATGGTGTCCTTGTACTTCAAGAAGATCCACTCCAATCTTCTGGAACGGGCTATCAGGCATTTTCGATGGTAGCAGAGGCTCACTAGCCTGTGACGGCCTCTTCTCAAGACAGTATTGGCATGCTGAAACACGGTCTTGGATTTCCTTTGAAATCCGTTGCCACCAGACGACTTGTCTGGCACGTTCACGACACTTTGTGATACCCAAGTGTCCATCATGGATCCTGTCTAGGATTTATGGACGCATGCTGTAGGGTATGACAATGCAATAACCTCTTGTCACATGCCACTGACAACACTAAGTTCTCCGAAAAAGCAAAATAGTCTCTCGCTGCCAGTTTCACGTCAGCCTTGTAAGTCGGCCAACCAGTCTGTGTGTATTCACGAACTGTTCTCAGGCAGATGTCTTTATCTGTCTCTCGCCTTATCAACCGTAGTTTGCTCTCAGATACTGGCCAAGAAGATGTCACTTCACTCACGTATGCCTGAACATCTTCTTCTGTAGTAGCAGCACTGCTGGCTGATGGACTTCTGGACAGCGTATCAGCAATGTCTTTGCCAGGTTTGAACTCAGCATGAGGCTTGAACCTCATAGTCGCATTAAAGTCTCTGGCATCTCAGAGGCGTTTCTGAGAGATCCTTTGTGTTGATGAGGGAAACAACGGCTTATGGTCCTTTTGTAATGTGAAGCTTTCAAGCCTCACTAAGTAGTGCTCGAAACGCTCACAAGTCCACACGGTGGCTAGACACTCCTTCTCGATCTGCGCGTAGTGAGGCTCTGAAGACGTGAGGGTGCGCGAACAGAATGCAACAGGGTGTAGTCCATCACTACCTTCCTGTAGCAGAACACCTCCGATCCCATAGCTGCTCGCGTCTGCAGATACTATGGTCGGCTTGGTAGGATCGAAGTAGGCCAATGTCGGTGCTGTGGTCAGCATCTCCTTTATACAATGTTTTTGTTGTTTATTTACTCTGTTGTTTACAAACAAAACAAGACGACTTTTAGTAAAAACATAGAGAAAACATTTATTGACAAAGTCATGAGATTTTAAAGTCGAGACTTAAAAAATGACCAAGAAATATTGACTTTAATAAAAGTGTGGGTACGCCTGCACCCACGGGGTACGGCGAAGGTTTTAACTTTGCGGAATGCTTCAGCCTGCTCAGGCCCCCAGGCCCATGTACTCTCTTTAGTCAGCAGGTCGTTCAGTGGTTTCAATGTAGCTGAAAGTTGTGGAAGGTATCTCCCGAGGTAATTAATCATCCCCAGAAATCTTTTCAGCTCGGTGACGTCTGCTGGATCTGGTAGGTCGATGATGGCATCAACCTTGGCTGGGTCGGGTCTGATACCCTTGGAGCTCACAATGTGGCCAAGAAAAGCAATTTCACGCTTCCTGTATTCACACTTGCTCTCGTTCAAAGTCAGTCCCACACTGTTCAGTCTCTGTAAGACAGTTTGTATCAGTTTCTCGTGCTCTTCGTCACTCTTACTATGGAGTAAGATGTCATCAAAGTAGCATATGACACCTTCTATGTTGCTCAGGATCTCAGTCATCGTTCGTTGAAAGATCTCTGGTGCACTGGAAATTCCAAAAGGCAGCCGTTTCATGTATTAGCGTCCAAACGGGGTGATGAAACAAGTAGGTTTGGCTGTCTCGGGATCCAGGGGAATCTGCCAAAATTCACTCTGCTCACCTAGTTTTGTGAAGATAGTGGAACCCTGAAGCTTATGGAGAATGTCATCCACGGTAGGTATAACATACCTTTCTCTCTACACTGCTTCGTCAAGTCTCTTGAGGTCAACACAAATTCTGATGTCGCCGTTCGGTTTTATCACAGGAACCATAGGTGACACCCACTCTGTTGGTTCTGTGATTTCCTCGATGATGTCCTCATCTTTCATGCGTTGAAGCTCTTTCTTCACTTTTTCCTGACGGGGAATCGGTACTCGTCTTGCGACAGTCACACTGTATAGTGTCGCTCCATCCTTCAAGCGAATCTTCACCGGCGGGCACTTCACTGTTCCCAGACCGACAGTTCCGATACGCTTCACAAGGCCAAGCTCTGTGGCTGTGCCTCTGCTCAGGAGGTTGTCTGCCTCCCCATCTATGACGTATATGGAAGCTTGAGTAGTTTCGAGTGTAGTCTTGAATACTCCTAGGCTCCTCAACTTCCCACCTGAGCTGACAAGTGTGACGTTGTCTTGTTTCAGAAAAGGCTTCGCCCACGTTGCTCTGCTGATGACATTGACATCTGCGCCCGTGTCAATCTTGAAGCTGATCTGCTTGCCTCTCACAACCAGGTTAACTCGCCAAGGAGGATCGTCAGTCACCACTGATCCAACAAAGAGTTCTTTCACATCTGTAGTCTCAACTTCTTGGACACTCTTTGTCTTTGATCTACACACTCTAGCAAAATGTGACATTTTACCACACTTCATGCACTTCTTTCCCATTGCCGGACAGCGTTCTTTCATGTGAGATAGTCCACACCTACTACAAGTTGGAGCTTGGTCCATCTTGCTACCACTCTGCTGATTCTGCCTACCTCCCCTCTGAGGAAAGTTTTTCTTTCTGTGATATCTATCTCCATGGCTCACTCTGTCAACGTTGTGCCCCGCGGCTCCCTGTAGCTGCAACTCTCTTTTAACCTGCTCTTGCTGTCGAGCCATTGTAGTTGCTGACTTCAGCGTTAGGTCTGCTGTAAGTTGAAGCTTCTCAGAAAGTTCTTTGTCTAGCAGGCCTATCACAAGTTTATCCCGAATGCAGTCGTCTTTATTCGGAAATTCACAGTGCGTTGCAAGGTCGTGCAGACTTCTAATGTACTCTTCTACTATCTCTCCAGGGTGCTGGTCTCTTCTCGCGAACGTAGCCCTCTCATGAATGAGATTTCTCTTCGGAAGAAAGTATTCGTCAAACATGCCCACAACAATGTCAAAGTCGTTCTTCTGTTAGCCATTCAAGTTGAATGTTGCGAATATCTTGCCTGCCTCTGCTCCTAAGGCGTACAAAAGGCTACTAACCTGCACCTCGCCACTGTCTCTGTTCAGCTTTGTTGCCAGACGAAAATGCTGGAAACGCTCTTTCCAACCGCCCAGGCGGTTGGCTCATGAAAGTAAATTCCTTTGGTGGCTTGAACATTGTCCTCTTCCAGAAATATACACTTCAAATGAACAGTCACTGATGCTGCACGTTTACTTCTGACACCATAATAATAAATAATAATTACGGTATTTATAATGCGCTTATCTTATAATAATTGTAACTCTAAGCGCGCACTCACAACTCGCACACGCATGCGCACGCTTTAGACAGTGACTCACGTACCACAAATAGTGAAAATACATTACGACGGTCAGCTTGGGGTGGGGAGTGTGGTGATGTAGTGCTAGAACTGTTGAAAGAGGTGAGTTTTGAGGGCGGACTGGAAGGAGGAGAGATAGTGTTTCTGACGGAGAGAGAGTGGGAGAGTGTTCCAGGTGGATGGACCGTATACTGAGAAGGAGCGGGGGCCGAAAGTGCTGAGTTTGGAGCGGGGGAGGAGGAGGCGGTGAGGGTCGGAGGCGGAGCGGAGGGAGCGGGAAGGAGTGTAGGGGTGAAGTAAATTGGAGAGATAGGTAGGAGCGTAGTTGTTCAGGGATTTGTAGCAGAGAGACAGAATCTTGTATTGGATGCGCTGGGGGATGGGGAGCCAGTGAAGGAGCTTGAGCAGGGGAGTGATGTGGTCGGATTCTTTCTTTCTGAGGACGAGGCGGGCAGCATTGTTCTGGACGCGCTGGAGAGTGAGAGTGGTGGAGTGACCATGTCGTGTTACCGCTTCTATGTGGGGGCTGGATGGACTTGGATTCAAACCACAGATGCACTCACAAAATACAGGGAAGCCATTTCTTAACTTGGCGGCTAACATGCTATTTATCCACTGGACATGCGCAGTCTCTAAGGGACATAATCACCAGAGAGAGACAACCACTATACAGGAGTTGTCTCCGATAGACCAATATGCTTCATCATATGACAACGACGAAAACAACCTACCCCAAGCAACGGATCCACTCCAATCCTAGTGTGCGCCATGACACCTACAGTCAATTTAGACATTCCGAAAGCGCGAGGATCCAAAATATCTTGTGCGCCACCACAATCATGTCAGCTAAGTTAGTGCGCCACTGATTTTCAGCGGTTGGCTTCGGGGCCTTGGTTCTAGAGCCCCCCAGAATAACTGAGGCCCGGGCCAGGGTTACTAACTCCCGGAACCAAGGCACTCAGCAGCAACACCTCCGCGACAGTACCGCGACGCCCCCTCTGGTCTTACCCTCCGCAGTATAGGCCAAAATACGTCGTTAGTCGCGTGCCCTAGCCAAAGATCACAAAAGTTACTACTCAAACCAAGGGGAATCACAGCGCTGGACAGACAACAGTTAGATCCCCTGCCCCCGCCTATCAGGCACCCAATCGCCAGCCCACAGAGAAATACGCAGGTATAGAATAAGACAATCATTTCCATCCTCCAAAACAAAAGTTACTGTCCAGAAAAACCAACATGTTGGTGGCTCGGTGGTGGAGCGCACCAAAAATAATAAATAAATCAGCGCATTAAATAGGCGCTTTATCCCAATTGAAAATCGGCTCAAAGCGCCGCCGCGAACTGAACCCAACAAGCACGCTCACGTGAATCACGCGCATTCACTCACACACTGTACATAAACACAGAACATTCACGTGGTGCTAAGGGCAAGCTCAAGCGATCTACTGAGGTTTTGAAAATTCAAATCGTTTTATATTTGAAATTCGGTAAGTCAGTGGGCTGAAATTTATACCAAAGTCGTGGAGGAGGAAGAGCCGGAGTACCTGGAGAGAGAACCCCCGACGGTCCGCCCGAATTAACGGTGACACTAGAGGAGAAAAGTCCGACGCCGGAACCGGGTATCAAACCTCGCACCTCTAGTAGTGGTGGCAGGCGCTTTTACCGTTGCGCCACGGACCTCCCCATCCGATAGTATTTGGGGTTGTGCACGGCAATCCCCGCGTCTGACGACCTCAAGAACATAAATCACTCCTTCACCACCCAGGGCTATAAGACGATAGTCACATGAAATTACACACGACTAAGTACAAGAAATTAAATTCTCCTCCCATCAGGTGCTCAGTCGTGGCATTGAAGTAATCTTCCAATGGGTTCCCTCTCATGTCGGTATCCTGGAAAATGAGGCTGTCGACAGAGCTGCCAGGCTTGGTGCCGCTGGTGGCCCAGGCTCACAACATATTCCTCTGCCGCCGTGGCGGAGCTGCAAGCCAAATTAAAAAGACAAATACTCATTAATTATAAACTGTAGGCTTATGTAAATACCGTAAAGGAAAAATCATGCAATTATGAATGAGAAGATTGTTGGGTTTTTTTCATAAAAAAAGATTCAATTGTTTTAAGATTAACCCATATAATTAGTGAAATTAATCCCGAAAACGTGAAAATATATTTTTTTCAAAAAATATTTAATTATCACTCAAAAAGTTCTAGAGATACAATGCTGGTCAACGAATTCATTCAGTAGCTCCCTTCTAGCTATATGTAAAATATCTAGTATAAATGAGAAAAATTACGGACTCCAGTGTGGATCAACCGGTTTTTGTGAAACGGCCATTCTTTAAAAAAATTGTTTTGCCATTGAGCATCTTAAGCAAAAAATCGAAGAAAAAAAAGGTCTCATGATAATTGTTTTAGGGACAACATCCTATTATTTCAAACTTGTCCGTCCTCAAACGCGGGCTCTTGTCGCTATCACACACACACACACACACACACACACACACACACACACACACACACACACACACACACACACACACACACACACACACACACACAAATCACACAAACACACACACACACACACACACACACACACACACACACCACACACACACCACACACACACACACACACACACTACACACACACACACGCGCGCGGCGCTTGGTGCCATAAAGACGCTCTCTAGCAAGGTTTGCGTAGCTAGACGTGACGTCATTTTCATCTTGTTACTTTTTTGCCAGAATTTCTGCCCCGCACGCCTAAAACGTCATGTGCATGCTCCGGAATGCGCTCCGACCAGCCCCATTTCAAAGTCTACCGTATTTTCAATACGGTAGACAACCAAGATGGGATGTCCACCATATTTTTTTTTTAATACGGTAGACAAAAACAGCCGAAAAAGACAAAACATTGGACAAGACATAACGTGACTAAGAAGATGAAGTATAATGATTTTCGCTCAGGTCTCCCCCTCCTCCCTTTCCCACTTTCGTTCGATTTTTTCTTTTTGACGATGGAAAAGGTAATGTGTAACTTATCGGCATATCACTTGTTTCCCCCCTCTCCCTCCCCTCCCCCCTCCTGCCCCCCCTCCCCCCCCCCCCCATGTAGTCATTATATATGTAACATCTCTGTGGGTTGTTACTTTGGATATTTCTGTTGGTTGTTTCTTTTGGTACAAATGACCGTTTGTCACAGGCTCAGAAACCTAAACTGCAACAATAAACACAACAGCAACAATAACAACAGCAACAAAACAATAACAACTCATTTGCGTGTAAAGGCAATTTTTCAAATCTAATTTTGTTACGGAAGTGTCCATTCTACCGTGTTTCATGCCCCAGTAAAGGATAGTATGAGCTACCAGGTGTACATAAGAGGCGCGTTGGAGAGAGGTGGTGGTGGTGGTGGTGAGGCAGGGAGAGGGAGGCTTGAGTGGTGGACAGATTGTTTTTCCAATTGTAGGACTTATCGACTAACGCTGTACACATTTTATTTGCGTAAGACTATCAGTACCAAGGACTGATGATATGTAGAATTACGAGACAATAAAAAACATAGGACTGTTGATACATAGGACTATCGGCCACAGGACTATCGATATATAGGATTATCGGTCACAGCACTATTGATACGTACCGCCGTGAGATGGCTTAGCTACGTGCTCGGCATTAAACCCCAATAACTAAATAACTATCGATACGTAGGACTGTCGATACGTAGGACTGTCGATACGTAGGACTGTCGATACGTAGGACTGTCGATACACAACCGTTTTCTTGCCGACGGTCGACGAATCCACCGATGTCACCATGTCCACAGTTTGGCACAGATCTAAATTTCCAGGACTCTTTACATATGCTTTGTTTTTAACTCTGCATTGGATTTACTTCCCTTGGCTTCCTGTGAACGTCATTTCCTGTAAACACACTGGCCACACAGCAATTGCTTCCGGTGCATGTTGTAATATTTCCGCAAGAAATAGTTTTAAAAAATGTCCTCCCTTTTCGCAATTGTTTTAGGTGGGCGTTTTGAGCAGCAAAAGGCATGACAGGTGGTGTGAAAAAGAGCAAGATCTGGGTGATTTTAGTCGACCTAGTGTGTTCATGGGAGCCTTATTTGGGGCATGTGCACGGTTGTCAGGCCACGGACCACAGTGCTGTTTCCGTACTGTCCAGTCTCTTAGCCTTAGTCAGTCCCAGTCATCCCCTAAGTTTACAATTCCCTAAAAAAAACACTACCGCCCACCAGCTGCACATTTGCCATGCACAAAATACAAAAAAAAAAAAAAAAAAAAAAAAAAAAAAAAAAAAAAAAAAAACCAGCACATCTCTTGGCTATGAAACTAGTTCCTTACCAACCCTACACCCAAGCACAGCTGAAATCAGCGTGCCCCTCAAATCACTACGTCAAAGGCAACTCAACATAGGCCCACAAATGTCCACTGGATAAGCTCAGGATGGTATGAATCAAAGCACCAAACATGTCTCCTCTCAGCTAACCAGAAATTTCCAGCAAATTCCAACATTCAGCCCAACTGCAAATTTTCAAACAAGGCAAAAATTATTTTTAAAAACACGGGACCTTGCACTGCCTGAACTTCCCAATTTAAATGTATACCGTGACCTGTCATGCAGGCTTGCAGACGACAGTTTTGTCATGGGGTACTTAGTGCATTATAGTCTTGCGGGAAACGCAAACAGACAAATAGATTGATTGTACATTGCTTAACGTCCCGACAGCAACAAGGCTTTCTCAGGACGTGCCTGCACTGCTTGTGAAAAAAAAAAAAAAAAAAAAAAAAAAAAAAAAAAAAAAAAAAACCAACAACAGAACATTGAATGTATGTCGCCAGCCGGTCCAATACCTTAAATAAACCTAACACATGGGGCCTAAATAAAGCTAAGACCATTTAGCAACACACATCCAATATCAAGAGCTACAGGCAGTGCAGACAGTAGGGAGAGTTTTAAAAAGGCAAATACAGGTGAATGGACAAAGGGTAGACAGAAACACATGCCCCAGAATAGAGAGATAAACCCACCCTGTGGGGCTGACCAGGGTGACCCTGGGAACTAAAAAATACCTAACCCCACCCAAGTCCCCCAGAGCAGACCCGGGTGGGGGGCAAACAGACAAATAGAGATAGATACTGTTTATTGCCATTTGCCTTAAGAAACATAAAGCATAGGAATGTGTGTTGGTGTCGTTACAATTACAAACATCACAGTCAACAATAAGAAACAATCAATACTGTATCACACAAACCCAATGCCCTACACACACTGTAAAAACTTTAAAACTAGGCAACTAATAACACAAACCGATACGTACCCACTCACACACGCACGCACACACACACAACACACACACATATTAATATAGGAAGTCTAAATTAATTAAAGTTTATCGTTTAAAATGAAACAGAACATCTTACGAGTAAATATGTCATTAATTTAGTCGGGTCGGGTGTAAAACTGGTTAATATATATCACTATAAGACTAGGCTTAGTACTGACATACACTATCCTCTCAACCGTTGGGGGCGCGCCCTGCCGGGGGAGGAGACTCATGGAGTCAACTCGACCAAAAGCACCACCAACAACCAAAGGGAGAGCACAAGGGATGGGCGAGGTGCTCTGTAGGCCGGCCACACAATTCCACACACATACGCACACTTACTCAGTCATTCACGCAAACATCAGTCCTCGGCAATGAAACTCTATGATCGACCCACAGAGCACATCATCGCACGCTTATAACACTGAAAGGGCTTGGACAGCACTAGGATAAAACTGTTACTGAAACGGTTTGTCCTTGCTTTGAGAGGAGGTTATTGAAACAATTAGCCGGGTGTGTCAGTAGTGTCGCGTGCAATAAGCCCTGCACGTCCAAGCAGCTGCTGTTGGTACACACTGTCAAGACTTGGCATGTCTTTGCCGAATATTTTGGATGCCGTCCTGACGAAATTGTTTAGAACTGCTGGAAATGTTTCTCCTGTGATATTTTCCGCGTGGATTTTTTGCTTTGACAGAAAGGTTCTTCGTTCATAGCTTTATGTTGCAAGAGGCTAATAGGTAATAGGGAAAAATGTGTGAAAAGGGAGAGAAAGAAGAATAGAGATCCGAAAGACAATGAAATCAATAATGCGGCATGATTCTCGGCTTTGGACCAGCACTCATTTTTATAAACAAAAATAAAATTATTTAACTTCTAAGACAACATAAAAATCATGCATTACAACTGGTTTGTCATCTTGATTAGTTACAGATATACACAGTGATTCAAAGAAACTAGAACCTAATTTCTTAAACTGTAAATTCAGAAATCTAACAGCCACACTTTCACAATACGGAGCAGTTCCAGTTGGTAAGCATCTCAACAAAGTTGAAGGCTTTCCATTGTGAACATTTTCAGTTGTGTTCATTTCTTTCAAATAAACATTTAGTACTGTGTGTACTGACAAATTGACAGGTCGTTTTCCAGTTATTTTATCTTTTTTTGGTGTTAGTAGACTACCGAATATTAATGATGATGATGCTCAATCTTCATCTGGAAATGTAACAAAAAAAACCCAAGTAACCTTCCAAGACTAATTGATAATGAATACTCACTACCTTTTGGAAATTCTAATGTAACAAGTAAGTTAGCTGGATTTAAAGTTGCTTTAATTTTAAATCCATTTTGTAGCCATTCAGCTAAAGTACAAAAGTCATAATACCCAGATCGTAAAGTATCACTGATTCTAATTCCATCAGCTACAAAATAACTTGTATCATCTTCTACATTAAACCACTTTAGACTATAAAACATTTCATGGATAGCTACAGCCTTGCTAACATCACGATTATCAATCCCATTAGTTAACAACACTGGTTTGCTTGTGTCAAGATTTGTTAAGGTAATAAACATTTTTATTATCTCATAAAAAAGAAAAATGGAATTTAAATCACCATCACGTGTCAGCGCAAGCAGTACAAACGCATTTCAATTTAATGTGGATGCTAAGGACAATGTCACACCTACTTATGAACAGAAAATAATTCAACTAAATCAGCTTGATATAGCTGTAAACGAACAAGATTTATTTCAAGTCAAAGTACCCAACCCCTTTAACCATTACCTAAACCCTCCAATAACAGACGATGTAACTGCAAGAAAGTGGTCCTCAAGTCCACTACAGATGTTTCAAAACCAACTTAACTTTGCTATTCTATGTTCCACTACAGGATGTGGTGTTTCATTTACAGACCACTTGAATCACTCAAACAAACTGATTAGGTCTGTGTATCGTTTCCACACTTATTACCAGCTTAGAAGAATACTGTCAGAACTGCATACACCACTACCAACTGAATCTAGTTTCAACAGGTTTAACAACCCCATGGATATGAAAGCGTTTGAACGTATATGTAATGAATTTAACATCAGTCCCGGTACCAGGTATGACTTTACACAAAAACTTGATGATCACAACGGTATGGGTACATTGTATTATGCTATGAGTCACAGACAATACCCTCAAGATTACTACCATGGTCACACTTCATTCTCATCTAAATCACAAGTCTGGTTAGGATCAATTGAACAGAAGCAGACTAATGCGTGGACCACATTTGTTTTAGACAAAAGTGACGGGTTTACTCAAGCGGGAGTAGAGCGCGTAAATGAGTCTATCAGAACATATGTCTGGTGTTTACTAGGAGCACAGTCATTAACAAAATCAAACATTTTAAACGGAAGTGGAAAATTTGAAGCACAAAAACAGTTTCTTGCAAACCTAGAAGATTCGATCAACTCAGTGGTAGATCTCCCATCAAGCATACAGCGCTACCAAGACGTACTCAGATATGCGAGATCGAAAGTTGACTTTGTAGTAGGCATCGGGTTATACATGTTGCCGTCTGATCTTCAACTCCAAATGGGTACAATAACAAATTATAATAATGAAATAGTTGTTGCAGGTGTTGGTCAGAAATTAGGACTCAATCAATCTGTAAACTTAGGAGCAACAACCGCGCATGTACAGTTGTTAAAACCATTACACACGGTTACTTCCCCTGCCCCAGCCCCGACAGTAATGCAAGCGGTAACACCATCACCAACCCCCGGCACACATGAGTCAGAGAGAACTGCATTGGTAATCGGCCTCACCGGATTAGGGGTATTACTTCTTTACCTGTTTCATTAAATACCCAGTTATTAACCCTCCTACTGTCAGCAAAAGGACCCACACATTCTCCGCCATAAACCCTACTACCTTTGCCGCTGTACTAATAAGCCAACTGACAACTGTGCCAATTATGCCCAGCAATGCATCAATTGCTTTCAGAGCCAATTTCTTAAGCAAATCTGAAATGTGTGACAACTGTTTCTTTACCCATGACTGTATATCGTTTGGGTCTGTTGGGGCCGGGGTTGGTGGACCAGGTGGTGCTGGACCACCACTGTGCTACCACCACCAGGTCTGCCAGAGACAGCCAACACAACAGTACTGATAATAAATCCCAGAGCAGTAATTAAACTCGCAATTGTGATACCCTGTTCTCTGAAAAGTGTTTTCAATCTCTCAGCCAACGTTTTCTCTTCGTGAAAAATTTTCTGAATATTTTCTCTAATCCTGTTGACCTGTGGTTTCAGTTTTTCTCTCCCAATACTAATCACTTTTAACCTTCCTGATCTTTCTATCTGCAAATCATTTAATCTGTGTTGGATTCTTTCTTTCATTTCGGTGTCAAGATTCCCATTGTCTGCGGTAGCCAGTTTTTCTTTTTCACGTTCTATGTGTTTATCAAGCTCACCCAGTTTGGCTACATTATTTACCATTTCACCCCTTATTGTCTGCAGTGATTTATCCAACCCTATAATCTCCCTCATTGACAAAGGTGGGTCTTCTATTGTTTTCATAACGTCATTTATTTGTCCTTCAGTAAATGAGGCTTCTTGTATTACTGTGTTTGCTATTTCTGGCAGGCTTGTTACTGCTGCCATTGCAATTTCTTGTCCCGTTGGTAATCTTGTTTGTGTGTCGTGAAGCGCACTAACAAGATGTGGCATGACAGGAGACCCTCCAATTCCAAGTTGACGCAAGGCACCAACACCACCTTCATTTTTGATTGTACTTAAAGCTCTAAACTCTTTTGTTAGTCAATAGTACTTTTCTTTTGTCAACAGTATTTAAATATAAATGACCCTTGCCATCAAGTTCAAACTGATTAGGATCTATGTTGTCTGGGCAGTCACCAACATGATCATAAAATGAGTTCACTTTGGTTTCTAAAAGTTCATGACGTAAACTGTAAATATTTCTTGTACCAGTCATATCTGCCGTATCTATTGTATTACCAAAATCATACATGTCATCCATTTCAATATCTTCATGATTAAATCCTCCCGTGGCCATTGTTTTTATTAATTTAATATTTTTTATTGTGCATAATAAAAATGACATCGTCTTACAGATCAAAGTTAGACCCATATAGAAAACTATGTGATCCTCTTGGTGTTAAGGGCATTAGGCAATCAATCGTCATCACAAACAATCCAAGTACCATAGACCAAAACCAAACACTTACAGTCAAGTTTCCAAACCTAGGTCCCAGTGACGTTATTGTTCCTGGCACTGCACGCCTAGCATTTAATATCGAACTATCATCAGACGCAGACATAAACAGAACACTAGTTAACAATCTAGACAGAGCAATTATTAGAACTATTAAAGTAAAACTTGAAGGACAGGAAGTGTTTAGTCTTGACGATGCTGATGTGTTTTACTGTTACAAAGATCTTTGGCTCACACGAGAAGAAAGAGAAGACCGTATTTACCAAGGCATACAGTCTGATATACCAAACTTAGAATCAATGCAGCAGATAAATCAACGTCAGCAGCCAAGGACGTTATTTTAGCAGAAACATATGGAACCAGATTTTACATCCCACTTGAGTTTGAAATCCTAACAGCGCATTTACCTTATTACCAAGGAGCACTGAATGACCGTCTGAGTTTTGAACTAACCTTCAATGACTACTCCAAAATTATTAAATCATCTGATCTCAATACAACATATAGGATCTCTAACATATCTTTGGAATACAAAATTGTCACACAAACTGAACTAGCTAGACTCATTCAAAATCAGTACCAGTCAAGACTTCCAATTCATTATGACAGGGTGATTAGACATAGTTTAGTGCATAAAGACAAAAGCGACCCGATGTGGAACATAAACTTGAACACACCTGCCAGGTCACTGAAAGGCATACTTATGTTGTTTGTTGAACCTGCGAGTCCATACAAAAGGGATTCAGAAAAATTCTACAATCCAAAAATCACACATTTATCTTGTACAATCGAAGGCCGTCCTAATCAAGTGTATGCATCAGGAATGTTACCTTATCAACACTACGACGAGATCACAAAATATTTTGCGGGTGGAAGGATTAGAGATAAACCAGCAAACATTGCGTGTAAAGATTTACATCTATATGACGTTAGAATCGGACAATACCTGACAAACAAGTATGCACTTTGGTTAGACCTTCGCAGTACGGATGATGACTACCTACATGGGTCAGGTCGAACTGTCGAAAATGACAGTGACGGAATTACAATTCAGATACAAAAAAAGACTGAAAAAGCCGAAGCCATTAACATATACCTATACCTTATTTATGATGCTCAACTCAATATTGCAGAAAGCAGACTAAAGGGTCACATATATTAAAATTATATTATGTATTAAAATGAACTTGATGACAATTGACCCACACTGTGGTTTATTTTGTGGCGCCACAGGGTGTGGTAAAACTGAATTTGTACTTAATCTCTTACAAACAAGATACATCCATCATTTCGAAAACATAGTGATATTTTGTCCTACTATCAAACACAACAAAGCTTATCACCCGATTATTCATCTGGACTGACGGCAACATCTATTTAGTCGACCCTGAGAAAAAACTGAATGACTACCTACATTATTTTTACAAGCAATTTGAAGGACAGCCAACCTTGTTTATTGTTGATGACTGTTCTGCAGAGAAAGACATTGTCAAGAAGAGAAACACATTAGCAGAACTTGCCTTCAGTGGCAGACACGCAAATGTAAGTGTATGGATTCTCACTCAGAAATATAATGCTGTACTGAAAGATTTTTGAGAACAGTTAAAGTTTATCTGTTTGTTTTACTGTAAGGATCGTGACAGCTTTGAAGACTGTCTCAGAGAGAACGACGTCATACCAAATAAGCATGAACGGGATGATGTGAAAAATAAACTGAAATCAACTAAGCATCTAAAGCTTATTTTAAAGACAGATCAGCCCACAGGGTATGGGTTAGTAAATTAATTTAGTCTTTTGTTTTGTCTAATAAAAATGACAGACGGACAAATCATGCAAGTGCTTGATATCTCACACTGCTTCAAAGATGTTGAGCACTTTACCGACTTAATATCATCACCCAAACAGTTACACATAAGCTTTTCAGCACCAGTGGAGATATATGCAACATATAGTGTGACTTTGGATTATGTTGATGAGCTTCCAGATGTGGAGTGCATGACAGTTGATTTAAAGACACCTACCTTTAAAGTTAATGATAGTGACCGCTTGCTCTGGTTAGAGGAACTTTGTTATAACATATTTAAACAACTGTGTAAACTAAATGTTTATATTAACAGTGTTACAGTTAATAAAGTGGTATTGCACATGCAGCGCCAGCATAGTCAACGTTAATATTTTTTATTTATTATTTTGTAGGACAAATAAAAATGACGGACAATGCAGAAAGCTCATCAGGCCAATCAGGCTTAAGAAACATGTTTAACACAACAGACTTACCTATATCCAATAGTAACAATGTCTATGAATCGATAGAAAGATCTTTTTCTGTCATACAAGATAATCTTCTTTCAGGCAGTGTGAAGATTCAGGTTGTTGCTAAAATAGAATTTACTAGAGTAGACGGTGAAGTGATTGTATCGTATATATCAACAAGACAACACACAGTTAACACAAGAAGAGAATTGGAGAACGTGTTTAGAGACAGACTGTTGCCTGACTTTCTTGAAGCAATTGACAAAGCAACCACTGCCAACTGAGGTTGCAAACAAAAAGGCTGTTGTCAATATTCAGAACAATGACCACTATTGTTTTATGTGGTGTGTGCTTGCTAAACTACACTTTGTAAAATCAAAACCTGAGCGTGTATCTAACTACACTAAATTTGTAAGTGAACTCAACTTCAGTGGTATTGATTTTCCTGTTAAAATAGAAGACATAGATTTGTTTGAAAAACTAAATCCTGGTATATCTGTAAACGTGTATGTGTGGGATAATGAGTCTGTTGACAAGTTACAACCCATTAGAGTATCACCACTAGCTCCCACCTATGGACAGCCAGAAGATAAACATGTTGACATGTTATTAATCGGTGATGATGATAACTTTCACTACACAATTATCAGGAATATGTTGTGTCTAATTCATAATCATACAACAAAACACAATGGCAAACAGGAAGTGTGTAAGAGATGTTTACAAAGATTTTCTTCTATTAAAGTTGCACACAAACATGTTTTGCATTGTAGGTCAGCTGATGACATACAAACTGTACTTAAGTATCCAGATCCTGGTAGTCAAGTGTGTTTTAAGAACTATGGGAATCAGCAAAAGCTGCCGTTTGTAGTGTATGCTGATTTTGAATCACTGGTTGTACCATATGAAGGTCCTTTTCCAGAGTCATTACCAAAGACTATAAAGTTGAGTGGTGTGTTCTTTTGGATACATTATTGTTAGGTCAGACAGACAGCATTCAGAACCTGTTATCTACAGGGGAGAAAATGCAGCATGTCTGTTTTTAACAGAAATGAGACATCTGTATAGTCAGGTAGTACAGTATCTCACAACATGTCAGATGCCTTTGATGATGACAGAAGAAGACAAACTAAAATTTGATACAGCTGTGACATGTTGGATTTGTGAACAACCCCTCCAGGGTGATAAAGTTCGTGACCATGATCACGTAACTGGACAGTACAGAGGTGCTGCACATAACAATTGTAACTTGCTATTAAAAACAGATCCTAAGACATACAAGTTACCAATCTTTTTTCACAATCTCAAGGGGTATGATTCACACAGTCATTATCATGCAGGCTGTAGATGATTCTTACAGAAACATAAGTTGTATAGCGCAGACAACTGAGAAATACTTGACTTTTAGATTGGACAAATTAGTTTTTTATGACTCTATGCAACATTTGTCTTTAGGTCTTGCTAGTTTGGCAGAAGGACTGACTGAGTATCCAATAATGAGTAAATATTTTGAGCCAGACTTGATTAAAAAAGGTGTGTAGCCGTACGAGTACATCAGTGAGTGGGTTGTGTTTGAGGAAAGGAGACTACCTCCAAAAGAGAAATTTTATTCTAACTTAAATAGTGAAGGTATTTCTGACTCTGAATACCAACATGCATTTGATGCATGGGATAAATTAGGGTGTCAGACTATTGGTGACTATCATGACCAATACTTAAAAGCAGACGTTTGCTTGCTAGCAGACATATTTGAAAGTTACCGTGAAAAGGGTTTGTTACACTACAGTCTTGACCCTGCTTGTTACATAACTAGTCCTGGCATGACATGGGATGCATTTTTGAAATCCAGTAAGATATTTATAGACCTGTTGTCTGATCGCACGATGGGTGAAATGGTGAAACGTGGATTGCAGCGAACAATTATGCCAGAGCCAACAACAAATATCTGGACAACCCGGACTTTGACCCCTGAAGCCTGGGGTCAAGGTCATTCATTACCTAAGTAGATGCAAACAACCTTTATGGATGGGCGATATGTGAATTATTGCCCTTGAAAAACTTTTGTCTGTATGATTTGTCACAGTATGACATAGCAGAGTCAAGGTTAACAAACAATATTATGGCTCTTGACCAAAACAATGCAAAGGGTTGGATCTTTGAAGTCGACCTAGAGTACCCACACCATCTACATGATTACCATAATGATTATCTGTTGGTTGTTGAGAAAATGAGTATGACGGGGAAAAAAGAAGACACCAAACTTGTACCGAAGTTGAATGACAAATTCAATTATGTATGTCACTATCGCTTACTACAGATTTACATCAGACACAGGTTAGTACTAAAGAAAGTTCACAGAGGCATTGAATTTGATCAGCGTGCTTTTATGAAAGATTACATAACGAAAAACACAACATTGCATGCAAGAGATGGCAACACTGCATTTGACAAAGACTTCTTTAAGCTTATGAACAATTCCTGTTTTGGTAAGACTATGGAAAATCCTCATCACCGCAAAGATGTGAGACTGGTCACAACTGAATCGGGTGCAATTAAACTTACAGATAAGCCACAATACACAGGGTACAAAGAGTTTCATTCATCATTGTATGCAGTGTCACTCAAAAAAAAGATTGTCAAACTGGACAAGCCAGTATTTATTGGTATAGCAATACTTGAATTATCAAAACTGTTGATGCTTGAATTTTATTATGATTACTTCAAACCAAAGTATCCTGAGTGTCGTCTGCTATACACTGACACTGACTCTATGATCATTGACGTGCCTACTGAAGACTTTTATGAAGACATGAAAACAGAGTTACACATGTATGACACTTCTGACTACCCAAAAGACCATCCATTATACAGCACACAAAATAAGAAAGTGCCTGGGAAGTTTAAAGATGAACTGAATGGTGTGCGGATAGTTGAGTACATTGGACTGAGATCAAAAATGTATTCTATACTGCACCAGAAGGGTAGTCAGTCAAAAGCAAAAGGAATTTTAAAAAAATCAGCGATAAAAAATAAAGACATTCGTCATGAACATTATAAGGAAGTGTTAGATGGTGCATTAATGCCTGATTATCCAAACAAGTCACTGAGATCAAACAAACATAATCTTGAAATGATCCAAACACATAAAAAGTCACTTGCAGTTGGGGACACGAAACGTGTTTTTCATAGTAAAGAAAAAGCTTATGCGCCTGGACATTACAGGCTCAAGTTATCTGAAGACATAGCCGATGAACTGGTCGAAGAATTAATTGATGAGTTAGTTGTTGAAATGAGTAACAGTGAGGGTTTGGTTGCCGGTTGAGCTGTTATAATTTATGCAAAGTGATTTTTACCGGATGAGATGTTTTTCTAATAAAATAATAAATCTATGGGAAAAAATTATTTAAGTTTGTGTGCGTGTGCGTGCGTGCGTATGTATGTGTGTATGTATGTGTGTATGTGTCCTCTGTGTGCGTGTGCGTATGCGTGTTTGTATATATGTATGTGTGTGTGTTTGTGTGTGTGTTTATGTGTGTTTGTGTGTGTGTGTATGTGTGTATGTATGTGTGTCTGTGTGTATGTGTGTGTGTGTGTGTGTGTGTGTGTGTGTGTGTGTGTGTGTGTGTGTGTGTGTTAGTGCAGTACAGTAGGCAGGTTTGCTGTTCTTGTCTGATCACCCGAGTTACG
Organism: Semisulcospira habei; assembly: GCA_036245525.1. Classification (NCBI taxonomy): domain Eukaryota; kingdom Metazoa; phylum Mollusca; class Gastropoda; family Semisulcospiridae; genus Semisulcospira; species Semisulcospira habei. The sequence goes on along the minus strand of BTPG01000004.1, from coordinate 225,838,879 downwards.
TTGCCGTGGTCGTAAAAGAGTGTATTGGACATGGTCGCGATTTTTTTAATTAACAGTGCATGATTAGGTGTTGACAGAGACAATAGTTATAGAGAAAGAAGAATAGAGATCCGAAAGATAATCAGACCAATAATGATGCATCGGTCATGGTCGTCACTTTTTAAAAATTAAAGGGTTGATTCGGTAATAACGGGGGTGTAATGGGGGTCAAAATTTTTAATATTAAAAATGACGTAATTTAATGACCGATGCGGCATTATTGATTTCATTGTCTTTCGGATCTCTATTCTTTTTTCTCTAAGGGGGCGTAACCTAATTGCCCCGTTGATCCACTTCAGCTTTGGTGGTCTCAAACCAAAAGTGCATCTTGTAATCGTAGATACCGTAGCCATTAAAAAAATGTGAATTATTGCTGGGGGCATTACAATATTTTCTTATTATTTGCATTTTTGTCCAGGAGAAAGGATCATCCGTGGCGTTTTTCCAGATTGTCAGGGAGGCCCTATTTAGGTGGCATAAGCCGTCTGAGGAGCCATTTGTGATGATGTTTCTAAAAGTATTCAAAAAGGTAAGACAGTTAAAATCCGTGCCCGCCGTTTGGACAGGCAAGTATCATAGTTTGATTGCATACTCATCCTCGCTTCACTGTGACTGGCGTAACAAGAAATTGTCGCTGTTCGGTCGCAAGGGGCACGTTCGTGAGCCGCCAAATGTTGCCTTATTATGTTGCAGCAACATTTTGCGGTTCGACCCTCCTCTAAATAAATCAGAATTTAATCTAAAAGCCAAAATCAGGCACGATTGTCTTAAGGCACATCTTCTGCATCATCTGTAAAAGAAAACATAATTAAACACTATTGAATCTCTGGCTCACAGTGACGGTATTTGTGCACCCGGTACACGGCCAGTTCCGCAAAATCGCAAAAAAAAGAGACAAAGTAATGTATCCAAGAACTTCAGACATCCCCGACTTAGAAATACCATTTGCAAAATTCACCAAAATTGCACCCTTTTAGTTAACAACATGAAACTTTGGGAAATAAGTGTTAAATACGAAAACTATATTGAGTGTGAATTTCAGACTTATTGGTCGCACGGTTTTTGTGTTTGTTCAAATGGTCCTTAACTTATTTTGCCGGCGTAGTATAGCCTAACTACTTTTTTGTCACGTGACCATTTCTTCGGTCAATCGTCCTGCTTTTAGTATATTTAACTCACTCATAATAACTTTGTCTTCAATGTTTGATGATTGTCCATTTTATATAGGCACGCAAGGAGATTCGATATGAACTGTATCGACTACGCAAAGAATGTCTGCAGGACGAACTTGGAAGTAAGCGCCTGAGCCAACTTGACACCAGAGTGAGAGAAATGGATCGAGGATGGCCCTGGCCTACGCCGGCTGCTTCTAGTGACACACAGGTAAATACTGTGCATAGACTGAACGTTGTCCACGCACTGCGTGTATTCTGACATTGCAGAACCACACCTTTCTGTCGTGTCGTGTTCCTGGTCTGGCCATCCATCCGCTACTTTCTTCTCTCTGCTTTCTGTTTTGGTTCATTGCTAATAATAGCCCAACGTACCGGTACGCGGCACCCGTACCGGTACAATAATGTCATAGGTTTTTGTCTACCGTATTAAAAAAAATACGGTAGACTTTGAAATGGGGCTGGTCGGAGCGCATTCCGGAGCATGAAAATGAAGTTTTTTGGGGCGTGCGGGGCAGAAATTCTGGCAAAAAAGTAACAAGATAAAAATGACGTCACGTCTAGCTACGCAAACCTTGCTAGAGAACGCCTTTTTGGCGCCAAGCGCGCGCTCGTGCGTGCGTGCGTGCGTGCGTGCGTGAGTGTGTGTGTGTGTGTGTGTGTGTGTGTTGTGTGTGTGTGTGTGTGTGTGTGTGTGTGTGTGTGTGTGTGTGTGTGTGTGTGTGTGTGTGTGTGTGTGAGTGTGAGACAGAGACTAGAGCCCGCGTTTGAGGACGGACAAGCTTGACATTTTAGGATATTGTCCCTAAAAGAATTATCTCGAGACCTTTTATCCGATGTTTTGATTAAGATGCTCATTGGCGAGAAAATGGCCTTTTCACAAAAACCGGTTGATCCACACTGGAGTCTGTAATTTTTCTTATTTTTACTAAATAGTTTGCATATAGCTAGATAAAATGGAGATATTGAATGAGTTCGTTAACCAGCATTTGCCAATGAAGATAAGTAGCGGCTAATCTCTCTGTTTGTTTGTTTGTCTATTTTGACAAAGGGTATTTACCCGAAATATTAATAATTATGTTGTACCCGTCTTTTCTAAGCGTGTTTCTTTCTCCGTTGGGTACTTCTTTGTTAACCAGCATTGCACCTCTAGAACATTTTTAGTGTTACTCAAAAATGTTTTGAAATATATTTTTACGTTTTTGGGATTAATTTCACAAATTATATGGGTTAATCATAAAAAAATGAATCTTTTTTTACGAAAAAAAAAAACCAAAACACTCTTCCCATTAATAATCGCATGATTTTTCATATACGGTATTTACATGAGAATACAGTTTGTCTCGGCTGTCGGGTATGATTAGGTCAATTGTGACCTATATGCCCTAGGTGTGAAAATCAGACAATTTACCGCAGCACTTTTTCTGGGTCATTTGTAAAACAGCTAACATTATCTTTAATATTTCTTTTACGAAAAAAGCTAATTCTCATTAATACCCGCATGATTTTTCATAAACAGTGTTTGCGTAAGCCTGCTATTTGTCCCGGCCCTAGGGTAGGATTAGGTCAAATTGTGACCTGTGAGCTCTAGGCGTGAAAATCAGCAAGAAAATTGCAAGTTGATCCTCTGATACGTCAAATGTTAGTACTGCGATGAGTGACGTATAACATCGAATCGTCACTATGAACACGGTGTCGTGGGACTAATGATGCCTTGACGTAAAGCTTCATGCGACGTCATTTCGCTGCTCGCGCTATTATTCTTCTTCAGAATAGCTATGCTACACAAGACCACAGAGCTTACAAATGGCGGGAATAGCCGTGTGTCTGTCTTTATTTATATGTGCCAGTCTGTGTAGATGAAAAGGTGTGTTTGCGTAGGAGATGGATTCCTGTCGCTACACGAGCCCACAGAGCGTACTAATGGCGGGAAGCGCCGTGTGTCCGTCTTTATTTGTGTGCGCCGACGTGTGTGTTGATCAGAGGTTGGCGTAGAGAGGAGGGAAATGGATCAGCATTATAAACCTAAAAATATGAACAACCTGAATGTTTTTAAAAGATAAACGCATCTGAGCTCCAAACAATACGGTAGACTTTGGGATGAAATCCTCTTGTTTTGGGGTACACCGGTAATACCGTGGAACTAATAATAATAATAATAATTACGGTATTTATAATGCGCTTATCTTATAATAATTATAACTCTAAGCGCGCACTCACAACTCGCGCACGCATGCGCACGCTTTAGACAACGACTCACGTTCCACAAATAGTGAAATACATTACGACAGTCAGCTTGGGTTGGGGAGTGTGGTGGTATGGTGCTAGAACTGTTGAAAGAGGTGAGTTTTGAGGGCGGACTGGAAGGAGGAGAGAGAGAGTGTTTCTAGGGGAGAGAGTGGGAGAGTGTTCCAGGTGGATGGACCGTATACCGAGAAGGAGCGGGGGCCGAAAGTGCTGAGTTTGGTGCTGGGGATGTGGAGGCGGAGAGGGTCAGAGGCGGAGCAGAGGGAGCGGGGAGGAGTGTATGGGTGAAGTAAGTTTGAGAGATAGGCAGGAGCGCAGTTGTTCAGGGATTTGTAGCAGAGAGACAGAATCCTGTATTGGATGCGTTGGGGGATGGGAAGCCAGTGAAGGAGTTTGAGCAGGGGGGTGATGTGGTCGGATTTCTTCTTTCTGAGGACGAGGCGGGCAGCATTGTTTTGGACGCGCTGGAGAGTGAAAGTGGTGGAGTGAGGGAGGCCGGAACTCTACTTATTATAGCTAGACTAGGTGATGCTGTGATCTCGGTGAGGGCCACAGTAAATGATTGTGTACCCCTACCCCAAAGTTGAAAAGATACAAGAAATTAATGAGAAATAACTACTCCAGGGAACCTGCTTTATTTATACCTTTCTTCGTCTACCAAGTCTCAACGATGTAAGCATAATGTGCAGGAAAATGAAGAAAGTCGACATCCTGGTTTTGTGATAAAAACCTTTTGAATGATAGCCTCCCCTCCCCCCCCCCCTCCCCCGCCCCTTAAAATTGGAAAAAAACATTGTTTCCGATGTCCTCAAACATTTTGTTCACAACTGTTACTGATATCCTTTTTAGGCTTAAACCGCTTGAATACATTACCACATATACCTAAGCCTGTTTTATAATGCTATGAATGTACTTAGGTGCCCCAGTGGCTGGTTAAAAAAAAAAAGATGAGGATTTCATCCCAAAGTCTACCGTATTGTTTGGAGCTCACGTGTGTTTTACTTTTAGGAACATTCAGAGTTGTTCATATGTTTAAGCTGATCCTTCTGATCCATTTCCCTCCTCTCTAAGCCAACCCCAATCAACACACACGCCGGCACACAAATAAAGACGGACGCACAGCGCTTCCCGCCATTGGTACACTCTGTGGGCTGGAGTAGCGACAGGAAATCTGAAGAAGAAGAATAGCACGAGCAGCAAACTGACGTCACTATAAGCTTTACGTCATGGCATCGCTGGTCTCACGACGCCGTGTACACTGTGACGAATTTGACATTTCACGTCACTCATCCGAAAGGCACGCTGTCCCAGAGCTGACTGTTTTGTTCCACACAGCCTCTTCCAGGGCTGACTGTTTGATGGGAGTAAATAGTGGCTCCAAAACTTGCAAAAATCAATTATTATTGAAAACGTTGAAGAGGTACAACGCTGGATTACGAACTCATTCAGTATCTCCCTGCCCCCCCCCCCCCCCTCCCGCCTGATCCGAACGACAATGGCACACACAAACACAGACGGCAGACACACGGCGCTTCATACCCGTTAGACGTTCTGTGGGCGGGCGTAGCCACAGCCATTTTGAAGAGAAAGTTGGGATGGTCCATGCCCACAAAACCTCTTCTGTATGAGCTTGCATGTGTATTCCACCTTTTCCACAATACGTTCGCATACAAAAATAAATGAAGGTGAACATCGCGCCAGCTCATACTCATGTAAACCAGTGACGTGCTGGTGATTTGCGTCAGTTAGGAACATTGTATAAAACACTGACGCGTTTGGTGCTTTTTCGTCACCGTTACTGTTTGATTCTTCTGATCAAATCAAGGAGTCCTACTTTTGATATTTTTTCCGCATTGAACTTTTATTTTCGAAAAGGATGTAGAGGTACAAAGCTAGCTAACGAACTCATCCAATGTCTTTCTACAAACTAGACATATTCAAAATTTCAAATCCATATAATAAAAATTGTGGACTCTAATCTGGGTCAATCGACTTTTTATAAACGGTCTTTTATGTCTTCAATGAGACATCCAATTACAATATGCTCAAAGGCTCTCTTAGCCACCCACTTAATAAAATATTTTGCCAAGTTTCAAATGTGTGCGTACAGTAATATCGAAGAATCTCGTGTTTACATACATACGCACACACATACATACATACGCACAAACGGCGCTTCGCGCCAAAACGACGTTCAACAGCAAGGTTAGAGTGGCTAGACGTGACGTCATTTTTATCTTGTTACTTCTTTGCCAGACCATGAGCCCCGCCCGCCTGTTATGTCCTTTGCATTTTACGGAACGCGCTCCGACCAGCCCCTGAGGGTCGGATAGTCCGCTTGTGTCGATTTGTTCTCTCAGATTGTGTGTGTGTGTGTGTGTGTGTGTGTGTGTGTGTGTGTGTGTGTGTGTGTGTGTGTGTGTGTGTGTGTGTGTGTGTGTGTGTGTGACGTTACAAGATTTCACGTGAAGACACCACGACACCAGGAGGCCAGTTTAATCGTTCTGCGCGTGAACATAACAGTTCACCTACACACATGATCCCGATGGGCGCGCCTCCAACACCTCCAGGATCGCCGGGAACACCGTCTGCCTCCACATCTCAGCAGGTGAATCAGCAGGTATTTCGTGAAAATTAAATCAATTGCGTTTTCTTTGTTGTACAGCAAAAATCACGTGTAAAGATAAGGAATAGTAGACAAGGTGATGTTGCGCTTTGTTACGTTTGTAGTTGTGTTATTCTTTGAGAGCATGTGTGTGTTAATAATAGGAAAGATCCGATATTCATTTGAGTTATTTTGCATAAGAATTACGTACCTTTATTTTAGTAGGATTCATTTTCTTTTGCACGGAGAATTGCGATCGAGTTTTGTTGTGACGCCTAGTTTCGCTACAATGTTGTAAAGTTTGACCTGCACTGGAAGGTTTGAGCAGGGTCGCGATCTTTCTGGTGACCTCAGAAACGACGTCAAAGTTGTCGGCAACATTTCGTAACATTGTATCAAAGGCGTTGAAATTTGTAATTATTTCTAGAGCATTCTTTTTCATGAATATTAAAAAGTTTTGGTTACGTTTTCTTTTCTGACTGGTTGTGTTGTGCGAATTTGCTGGATTATTATAAATCTGTAAAAGTATAAAAGAGCGTGTTAGGAAGTATGTGTGTACATTGTATGAGAGACGCAGTGTGTCAAAAGTGTTGATGCATTGTAGAGGAGACAGTGTATCAGTTTGTGGATGCATTGTGCGGAGATCGCTTCGCTGCAATCAAATATTGTTGGAACCGTTACTCCAGTGTGGTCTACCACCTTATGCCACGTGTGACGGGTTGCAGCTGAATGAAGTTTCTTTACAAGAACCCTACGTGCGTGCGTCTGGTGTGATTGTATCCTACGACGACTACGACTACCACGTAACACGTTTGAACATACAATAGATCTGTAGAAGATATTTTGATACACTCAAAAACAACGACAAAACATGACTGAGATAAAAAGTATGAAAAACGTAGACTTGTTTAAATTGAAATCGTTTTTGTGATCTTTGGACAACAACTATTCAAGGGTAGTGCCAGATTAGCTTGGCGCCTGAAGGCGCCGAGCTAATCTGGCACTACCCTTGAATTACAGTTGTTGTCCAAGAATCACAAAATCGATTTCAATTTAAACAAGTTTTCGTTTTTCATACTTTGTACAAGTAAATGTGTTCTACGCTCTGGATGTTTGTGACAGTTTCAGTTTCACATTGAACCAAAGAAGGTGAAGACGAAAAGGCAGCCACCCCAGGATGTTCCAGAAAGATCGCTTACTCATAAGAAAAGAAGGTAAAGTGGCATGTGTGCGTGTGTGTGTGTGTGTGTGTGTGTGTGTGTGTGAGAGAGAGAGAGAGAGAGAGAGAGAGAGAGAGAGAGAGAGAGAGAGAGAGAGAGAGAGAGGTGTTGGTCTCGCTTGCAATAGCGAAAGTGATTCAGAGTATGTACTGTGCCATCCCACCATGGTAGCTTTAACACTGAACATGCATTTTTTTTGTTTTTTGTTTAATATAACTTTGTTTTTGTTTTGCGCAAGAGAGGCTGCAGGGCGGAACACGCAGACGGCGCACCTCACCGCCACACACAAATACACACTCCTCCCTCTTCTACTATACCCCTCCACCTCTTCCGCCTCCCCCTCTCTCTCGTCTTGTCTCCCTTACCCTCCCACCCTTCTTCTCCTATTTCTTCTTCTCTGTTCCTCATCCACCTCTCCTTCCTCTTCTGAACTGCCTCCTTCTGAACTGCCTCCTTCTTCTCCCCCCTCCCCCTCGCTCTTCCTCCCCACACCCCCTCCTCCTTCGTCCGCTACTTCCTCCTCATCTCCTACTCCTCCCCTTCTTCCTCTCCTTCCTCCTCCTCCCCCCCCCCCCATTTTCCTCATCTTTTCCCACTCCCCTTCCTCCCCCCCCCCCTTCGTCCGCTGCTTCCTCCTCGTCTTCGTCTCCTCCCTCCTCTCCGGGCCTTCATCCTCCCCCCCCCCTCTCTTCCTCATCTTTTCCTACTCCCCTCCCTACCCCTTCCCGTCAGTTCTCCCCTCACCCTCATCCTCCGTCCGATCTTCTTCCTCATCTTTTCCCTCTCCCCTCCCTCCCCTTCCCACTCTGTCCCCCCTTAGCACCCTCCTCCTCCTCCATCCTCTTCTTCGTTCGGTTCTTCTTCCTCATCTTTTCCCTCTCCCCTCCCCCCTCTTTCCCCCCTAACCCCCCTCCTTCTTCTTCGTCCGTTTCTTCTCCCTCTTCCTCTTCTGCCTCATCCAACCTGAAACTGTGTCTGTTCAATGCACAGTCTGTCTGCAAAGATGGCAAAGCCGACGTGATTTCAGATTTCATTTTAGACAATGACCTAGATGTTGTGATCACCGAACAGTGGCTCCGCCCAGCTGGCGATAAACCCATCATCGCTAGCGCCACTTTGAGTGGCTACCTCCTGGCCTCCTTTCCGCGTGCTTCCAGATGGGGTGGCATTGCCATCATTCTACAGAGACTGTCTTTCCGCTCACCTCTCCTTCTCTCAGTCTCTCCCATTCACTCATCCCTCCTTTGAATCTGCCGATGCCGTAGCAGCATTACCTGGCCAGTCTCTCATCTTCTCATGTATTTATCGCCCCCCTCCAAGCTCTCAAAACAAACTCACCACTCTATGTTCGTCACCGAGTTCGACCACCTCCTCGACCATTATAGCACACGACCCGGAAAACATCCCCTTCTTGGCGATTTCAACTTCCACTTCGACAAACCCGATCACCCTGACACAAAACGCCTTTGCACGTCACTTTCAAACCACAATCTTACACATCACTAAACCCACCCACCGACTCGGTCACACCCTAGACTGGATCATCACCCGCACCTCCGATCAGCTCTTTCTCGACTCTTACACTTCCTCTGTGCTCCCCTCTGACAACCTCGCTATTCTCCCTCAATCTGCCTCCCCTACACAAACCCAAACTGCTTGTCTCTCGTCTCAAACTAAAATCTGTCAACCGAGTGAGCTTCTTCGATGAAGATGTCAACCTTCTCTCGGACCAACCCCCCTCTAGCTCGCCTGATCTTGCATCCCACTTCGATTCCTCCCTCCGAAAACTCCTAAACACCCATGTCCCTGTCACCATCTGCTCCATGCCTGACCGACTCCCCTCCCCTTGGCTCACCCTCTCTCCATCTTCAACTCGGCAGCACCCCCATCTCCCTCTCTGACTCGGCCAAGAACCTCGGCGTTATCCTCGATTCCTCTCTTTCCATGACCAGCTTTGTCTCTGCCACGGCCCGGGCATGCTATTTCCACCTCCGTCGCATCAGTCAGATCAGAAAATACCTCACCACTGAAGCTGCCACCAAACTTGCTGTCTCTCTCATTTTATCTTGCATCGACTATTGCAACTCTCTCCTTTCCGGCCTCCCTCACTCCACCACTTTCACTCTCCAGCGCGTCCAGAACAATGCTGCCCGCCTCGTCCTCAGAAAGAAGAAATCCGACCACATCACTCCCCTGCTCAAACTCCTTCACTGGCTCCCATCTCCCAACGCATGCAATTCAAGATTCTGTCTCTCTGCTACAAATCCCTCAACAACTACGCTCCTGCCTATCTCTCCAACCTACTTCACCCCTACACTCCTTCCCGCTTCCTCCGCTCCGCCTCCGACCCTCTCCGCCTCCACATCCCCCGCACCAAACTCGGCGCTTTCGGCTCCCGCTCCTTCTCTGTCTGCGGTCCATCCACCTGGAACACTCTCCCACTTTCTCTCCGTCAAAAACCCTCTCTCTCCTCCTTCCAGTCCGCCCTCAAAACTCACCTCTTTCAACAGTTCTAGCAGTCTAACGCCTCCACACACCCCACCCCCAGCTGCCTGTCGTAATGTATTTGTGGTATGCGAGTCATTGTTAAAAGCGTGCACATGCGTGCGTGAGTTGTGAGTGAGCGCTTAGAGTTATAATTATTATAGGATAAGCGCATTATAAATACCGTAATTATTATTTTTAATATAATGTACGTTTTTTTGTGAACACTTTGGCGAACACTTCAATAAAAAATTGTCAGATGGATAGTTGATACGACCTTCCTGTGCATGCTAATTTGGCTGACCACTCGTGAAGGCCGTCAGGGGTCAAGGGTCGAGGGAGGTCGACAATTGCATGACATTTTGTAGGAATTATATTATACTGAGCATAGTGCCGATAACAGGCAGATGTAATTACGAGACTTGAATCAAAATGTCCGAGTCGTAAGACGAGGATGTTTTGATTTCGGTTAAGTAATCACATCTGTCTGTTTATCGGCACTGTATCAAGCAAAACGTTGCTCAATATAATTTATGTACTCAATCCAAAACAGAATTTACCAGAGTCCTTCTGATTACCGCCATTGGTGCTAAAGTGGTCAATTTCTCTATATTTGGACATACAAATTCCCTGCTTTACACAACCCACCGAAATGTACTCAGCGCAAATCCACTCAGTGCATGTGTTCCTCTGATTTTCCATTTATTTTTAAAACTATAAAAAAAAAAAAGCTCAGCATAAATCTTCGCTGCATCATTCTGCCCAGCATACATCGACTAAGGCTTGAATTTACTCAAATATAAATATCTCAATGGAATAGCGCCATCACAAATTTACACAGGGTAGATTTACGCCCAGGTTGATTCAAGCTGTCCAGTTTTTCGCTGAGTATTTTCACGTTTTTAAGTCCCTTCTGTTTATAGAAGGGACTTTTTAGGATGGGTGGCGGTGGGGCAAATTTAATATCATGTTCATGATGTCAAAGGTGTGCAGACCTAATCCTCTGACAACTGAAGAAACAAGATAAAAATTACGTAATGTCTAGTTACGCTAACCTCGCTGCTGAACGTAGATTTGGCGCGAAACGCCGCGCGCGCGTGTGTGTGTGTGTGTGTGTGTGTGTGTGTGTGTGTGTGTGTGTGTGTGTGTGAGAGTGTGTGTGTGTGTGTGTGTGTGTGTGCGTGCGTGCGTGCGTGCGTGCGTGTGTGTGTGTGTGCGTGCGTGCGTGCGTGCGTGTGCGTGCGTGCGTGCGCGCGCGTGCGTGTGCGTGTGTGTGTGTGCGTGTGTGTGTGTGTGCGTGTGCGTAAACTAGAGAATATCTGATATTTCTGAACGCGCAAGCTTGAAACTTGACGAGATACTTTATTCAGGGGATGTCTAAGAGAGCCTCCCAGCATATTGTAATTGGATGTCTCACTAAAGACATAAAAGACCGTTTATAGAAATTCGGTTGATTCAGATTAGAGTCCGTATTTTTTTGGTCATATTTACTTGAAATTTTGGATATAGCTAGTTTGGATGTGTACCCTTTCAACTTCTTCAGTAAAATTTAAGTGTTTTCGGTGAAAAAAAATTAAAATAATAATCAACAAGATGAGGATTTCATCCCAAAGTCTACCGTATTGTTTGGAGCTCACATGCGTTTATCTTTTAGGAACATTCAGGGTTGTTCATATTTTTAGACTTACTATGCTTATCCTTTTTCTCTCCTCTCTAACCCAACCCCTGATCAACACACACGTCGGCACACACAAATAAAGACAGAAAAACGGCGCTTCCCGCCATTAGTGCGCTCTGTGGGCTCGTGTAGCGACAGGAATCCATATCCTTCTACTCTAACCCACCCTCTGATCCACACACACTGGCACACACAAATAAAGACGACACACGGCGATTCCCGCCATTTGTAAGCTCCGTGGTCTGGCGTAGTATAGCTATTCTGAAGAAGAATAATAGCACGAGCAGCGAAATGACGTTACTTCAAGCTTCACGTCATGGCATCATTAGCCCACGACGCTGTGTTCATAGTGACGACTTGATGTTGTACGTCATCATCGCAGTACTAACATTTGACGTATCAGAGAATCAACTTTGCAATTTTCTTGCTGATTTTCACGCCTTGGGCTTACAGGTAACAATTTGACCTAATCCTACCCCAGGACCAGGACAAGCAGCAGGCTTATGCAAACACTGTTTATGAAAAATTATACGGTATATTATTAATGAGAAGATAGGTTTTTTACGTTAAAAAAATTGAAGTGATGTTAACTGTTTTACAAATGACTCCTAAAAAGTGGTGCAGAACATTGTCTGATTTTGACACCTAGGGCATAATTATAGGTCACAATGGACCTAATCGCACCCGACAGCCGCGACAAACTGTAGGCTTGTGTAAATACCGTATACGAAACATCATGCAATTATTAATGAGAAGATTTGGGGGGGGGGGGGGGGGGGGGGGTTCATAAAAAAAGATTCAATTGTTTTAAGATTAACCCATATAATTTGTGAAATTAATCCCAAAAACGTGAAAATATATTTTTTTCAAAAAATATTTAGTTATCACTCAAAAGGTTCTACATTTACAATGCTGGTCAACGAATTCATTCAATATCTCCCTTTATCTAGCTTTACGTAAAATATCTAGTAAAAATGAGAAAATTACGGACTCCAGTGTGGATCAACCAGTTTTTGTGAAACGGCCATTTTCTCGCCAATCAGCATCTTAATTAAAAAAAAATCGAAAACAAAAAAGGTCCGGAGATAATTTTTTTTAGGGACAATATCCTAAAATTTCAAGCTTGTCCGTCCTCAAACGCGGGCTCTAGTCGCTGTCACATACGCACACACGCGCATGCACGCACGCACACACACACACACACACACACACACACACACACACACACACACACACACACACACACACACACACACACACACACACACACAGCGCTTGGCGCCAAAAAGACGTTCTCTAGCAAGATTTTGCGTAGCTGGACCCGACGTCATTTTTACCTTGTTATTTCTTGACCAGAATTTCTGCGCCGCACGCCAAAAACGTCATGTGCATGTTCCGGAATGCGCTCCGACCCATTGCAAAGTCTGCAGTATTTTTTAAAATACGGTAGACAAAAACTTGACATCTGGAGAGAGTCAGACAGTGGCGGCCGTGACGTAAGAGAAGCAGCTCCGTCACCACGCAGACATTGACGCAATGCTCTAAATATGACGTGATTATCTCTCTCACGCTCTCACGCACATACATATGCATCGATCCGCATTCACCGTCCAGGCGCATGAGGATGTGCGCTTTCAGAATAGCATGCAGGCATGCTTAGTGTAACGCACGCAGGCTTTCAACCGGTCGTACGCACAGACACAACAAACTCAACGGGCACATACACAACAACGCTAACTCTCAGTCGGACGCATTCAGGCAGAATAAACGCAAAGCATCATTTCTGTGGCCCAACATATAATACCAACGAAAGAACACGGTTCTCCTGAGAAAAACGACGTGTCATCCTGTACTTTAGCCAAAGGTAAAGACTCTAACCTTCCTCCGAATGAAATCACTCTGTGTGTCTCTCCTGTAAATTGGTCATCGCAAACCAGGCTACGTCTAACTCCGGATCGAGTTCGTATCGGATTCATGTCTATGGGGTGCTCACCTTTGTCTAAATGCGTCCGTGCAACCGCAGTTAGACTATGCTGGTGTTAAGTTCAGAATTTAGCTAACAGAGTCTGACAGCTACAGAGTTAACTGCATGTTGTGCAACCGGCCCCAGGTTTCGTCTGTTTGCAGACACTGAATGAAAAGTTTAGGACATCAATGGTTGATCGGTATTGCTGATGTTGTGAAAAGTTCTATAAAACATAGAAGTGGAGTGTTCGTATACTATCATTTCTAGACAGACCTCGCTACTTCTCAGACTGTTTTGGTTCATAATCATAGCCACCGAGCTTTGCTCTCCGTGACTATGAATCAAACAGTTTGAGAATGGGAGTCGCTCGGTCTGTCTAGAAATGATAGAATACGAACACTCCACTTATATGTTATAGGGCTCGGGAAGTTCCCCGCGTTGCCTAGGAGGTCAGCCGCCATCTTAAGAGGATAGGATAGACTTAAGATAATAGCCTATCTACGGTGTGGGTCGGGTGTGGGGGGGATTCTTTCTGCTGCTGGGATCTTACGGCTATTCAGCGCATCTGCATACGACACGGCCCTCCCCGAGCTGGCTATGCGAGCCTGAGCGGCCCTGTTGTGGCCCCTCTTGTGCACACACCCGCCATAGTGTGCGGCGTGGCCTCTCGTGGAGCAATTCGGGCAGAAGAATTCCTCGCGCCGGCTGACTGAACACTCGGGTGTGCTGTGGTCGCCACTACATTTGAAACACATGGGTTCGGCCCTGCATGTTTTTGTGTAGTGGCCGAATCTTTGGCAGTTTTTGCACATGAGTGCTTTTGCCTTGTACCTATCCACGTTGAGAATTTCACCTCCTAGTTTGACTATTTTGGGGAGAGTCTCTCCCGGGTACTCAGCCAGCACTGCTCGGCTCGGGTTGCCGTCCCGGGTAGTTAGTCTTTTGAGCACTCGGGCCCTGGGGTGGGTTTTTCGTAGTTCGCTTTCTACATAGGTTAGGTCCTCTTCTGGGTGTATCGGTTTTAGCACTCCCAGTGCGTTGACCTCGGCGATCTTATTGGGGGGGGGGGGGGGAAGGGGGAGGATGGAACACGACACCTTAATACCCCCTACTGATTTTCGGTTCAACGCGCGCTTTTGTAGTTCGCTTGTCGCGCAACTATTGAGGATGCGCCGGCCGTGCGCCGCGATTCTCGTTGTGCCTGTTGGCGGGTCGAACGCGTCGGATAGAGCTTCCTCTAACCCTTTGTTTGGGTTCGTTTGCGCGGACGACGGTTAACCGTTATAAATGGTTATTCTGCATCTTCGCTTTGGCGGGATGATGGCGCGTCCACGCTATCCTCTCCCGATTCTACCTCTATTACCCTTTCCTCCCCTTCTATGAGGGTGGCGAGGCCTGTTCCACTACCATCGTTTTTTGCCCGGGCGGCCGCTAGGCGGGTCACGCGCCCTTTGCTCAAGTTATCACGATGGTCATTCGTCTTCTCTGAGGTGGCTCTATTACTGGTCAGGCCTTTGTTCTCTTTCTGACCGCCATTTTGGCCTCTCAGGCCGCTAACGGCCAGGCTATCGTTGGTGGCCAGTATGTGCTGGGCCTAGGGTCAGCCCTAGTCTGCCCGCTTTAACTCATTCTACCCCAAGACCGAAATCCCCATTTGCCGTTGCCCTCTGAAGGCTGTATTGCAGTGCAGGACACAGATCGACCATGATAGTTCAAGGGTGATGCCAGAATAGCTTGGCGCCAATAGGCGCCAAGCTATTCTGGCATCACCCTTGAACTATCAAGGTCGATCCTTATCTTGCTGTCGTGTGTCTGGGGTAGAATGAATTATAGGAACGACTTAATAATCTAGGGGGGGGGGGGGGGAAAGGAGCCCTCCTAGGGGCCTTACCAGTGTTCGAACCTTACGTCGCTTGTCTGTTTTCTTGTCCTTGGTGGAAAAACATCTGAGGCCTTCTTACTGTTTTGGTCAGCCTTAATTATTCTATAGCCAAGGCCAGGACCACCACCCTTATCTCTTGGCTTGACTTCGCGAACGAAGATTTTATAGGAGTTGCCCACGACGTCTGCAGGCTTGTTCGTGGCTGCGGAGGCCAATCCGAGACAGGCAGGTTCGACCACAGTGGCTGCAGGGGAAGGTCTGGCCAGGGTTCTGAGCTGCGGCATCTCTGTTTTTTCTCCTGAGCCGCTTGTCCTTAAGGCTAGCTCTGCGAGAGTCCTCAAAGGAGACAGCTGCCTTGTAAATGGTGGAGCGCCAGGTGTCACGGTCCGCAGCAAGCGAAGACCACTGGTGGTGGTCGATTTGGCAGGCACTAAGCGACTTCTTGAGACAGTCTTTGTATCTCTTCTTTGGTGCCCCTCTGTCACGGTGTCCAGTAGCAAGCTCGCCGAACAGGGTGATCTTTGGTAGGCGATGATCCTCCATCCTGGAGACATGCCCCGCCCAGCGGAGCTGTGTCCGCAGCAGCAAAGCCTCGATGCTCACAGTTTCAGCCTGTTCAAGGACCTCGACGTTGGTGACATAGTCACTCCAGTGAATGCCCAGGATGGTACGCAGGCAGCGCTGGTGGAAGCGTTCGAGGAGTCGTAGTTGGCTGCGGTAGAGGGCCCAGGACTCGGAACCATACAGCAGGGTGGTGAGGACCACAGCTCTGTACACGCTGATCTTGGTGCCTGTTTTCAGCTGTTGATTGTGCCACACCCGCTTGAAAAGTCGCCCGAAAGCACTGTTCGCTTTTGCCAGCCTGCTGTCAAGCTCCTTGTCCAGCTTGGCGTCCGACGTGATAATGCAGCCAAGGTAAGTAAACTGGTGCACTGACTTTAGTTCAGACTCGCCAATGGTGATGTGAGGAGGGCGATACACTGTCTTGGGTGCCGGCTGATGGAGGACCTCTGTCTTTTTCAGACCGACCTCGAGTCCAAAGAGCTGGGCAGCATCTGCGAAGCAAGACGTGATGCGCTGCAGGGCTCTCTCTGTGTGTGCAACGAGGGCAGCATCATCAGCAAAAAGCAGCTCACGAATCAGTTGGTCTAGGGTTTTCGTGTGGGCCTGCAGTCGTCTGAGGTTGAACAGGCTGCCATCGAGACGATACCTGATGTACACTGCATCGTCATCATCGAGGTCCGCTGTGGCCTGCTTCAACATCATGCTAAAAAAGATGGTGAAGAGGGTCGGTGCCAGCACGCAGCCCTGCTTTACGCCGTTGAGAATAGGGAATGGTTCTGAGAGGTCATTGTTGAGTCTGACCTGGCCTTGCTGGTCCTCGTGTAGCTGGACAATCATGTTGAGGAACTTTGGGGGACAGCCAAGTCGCTCCAGGATCTGCCACATGCCTTGCCTGCTCACAGTGTCGAACGCTTTTGTTAGGTCGACAAATGTTACGTACAGCCCTTTGTTCTGCTCGCGGCACTTCTCCTGTAGCTGTCTCAGCACAAAGACCATATCGGTGGTGCTCCTGTTTGCTCTGAAGCCACACTGGCCCTCTGGGAGTTGGTCTTCAGCGATGGCAGGTACCAGCCGATTCAGGAGCAGCCTTGCAAGGATTTTCCCAGCAATGGACAGCAGGGTAATTCCCCGATAGTTGGAACAGTCAGACTTCTCGCCTTTGTTCTTGTACAGGGTGATAACGACTGCGTCACGGAGATCTTTTGGTAGTGTTCCTTCCTCCCAGCAGCAGAGAAAGAGGTCATGGAGCTTGTTGTGCAGTGCTGTGCCTCCATGTTTCCAGATCTCTGGCGGTATTCCATCAATGCCTGCTGCTTTGCCACTCTTGAGCTGGTGGATGGCCGTGAGGGTCTCTTCAGCGGTGGGCGGTTCGTCCAATTCAGCCTTTACTGGGAGGTGTGGGATTTGTAGGACGACTGCTTCTTGAACAGTGCGCTCAGCGCTGAAGAGGCTCTGAAAGTATTCCGACCAGCGGTTCAAGATGGAGGTATTATCTGTGAGGAGTGCCTGGCCATTCGCGCTTCGCAGGGGACTTTGTACCAGGTGCCTGGGGCCATACACTGCTTTCAGTGCTTCGTAGAAGCCCCTGTAGTCACCATTGTCAGCACAAAGCTGGGTCCTCTGTGCAAGTCTGGTCCACCACTCATTCTGGAGATCTCTGAGCTTGCGCTGGAGACTGCTGCAGACGAGGCGGAAGGCAGACTTCTTCACAGGGCAGGAAGGCTGGGCTAGGTGGGCCTGATGGGCGGCTCTATTTTTTTTTTGCTAGGTGTTCCTGGATCTCTACATCGTTTTCGTCAAACCAGTCTTTGTTCTTCTTTCTGGCGAAACCCAAGACTTCTGCAGAGGATTTTGCAATAGCAGTTTTCAGTTGTTCCCAAAGTGTTTCAGGGGAGGAGTCTACTGGGTCCGCTGTGTCTTTGAGCCTGCGCTGTAAATCTGTCTGAAAGGCAGCTTTCACATCGTCACGCTGAAGGCTGGCAACATCAAGCTTTTTCTTGGGGGGGCCCCATTTCTTGGGTTTTGGCTTGAAGTGGAGCCTGAGTTTGCAGCGGACAAGGCGGTGGTCAGTGTGGCACTCTGCGCTGGGCATCACTCTGGTGAGGAGGACGTCACTGCGGTCCCTCTGACGCACTAGGACATAGTCGATAAGGTGCCAGTGCTTGGAGCGAGGATGCATCCAGGTGGTCTTTCGACTGTCCTTTTGCTGAAAAGTAGTGTTGGTGATGACCAGTTGCTGCTCCGCACAGAACTCCAATAGTAGGCGGCCATTGTCGTTGCAGTTCCCCACGCCATGCTTGCCGAGGACTCCTTTCCAGGCTTCAGAGTCCTGGCCCACTCTGGCGTTGAAGTCGCCAAGGATGATGACTTTGTCGTCTGCAGGGGTACTCTGTAGGAGGCTGCGCAGGTCAGTGTAAAACTTGTCCTTTTCAGCAGGCTCTGCCAGGAGGGTTGGGGAGTACACACTGAGAAGGGTGACGTGCTGCTGGTGTCTCAGTGGGAGGCGCATGGACATGATGCGGTCTGAGTGGCCCGTTGGTAGGTTTTCCAGCTTAGTCGCAATGGATGTCTTGACCATGAAACCCACGCCTGAAAGCCGTCTTTCTGATGCAGGCCTGCCTGACCAGTAGAGGGTGTACCCAGAACCAAGTTCTTGGAGGCTGCCTTCGTCCGGAAGGCGTACTTCGCTGAGTGCGGCGATGTCGATGTTTAACCTCCGCAATTCATGGGCAATGAGGGCGGAGCGACGTTCAGGGCGTCCGCTGTCTGCTTTGTCGAGCATGGTTCGGACGTTCCAGCATGCTACGTTGAGTCCGGTCGTGGTCGTCATGAGAGTGGATCCGTTATTCTTTCTTGTTTTTTGACCGCAGGAGAAGATGCCCGTTGACCGCGGCTAGCCAACTGGGGTTGCGAGGGGACGAGCTTTGGTTAGGCCACCTTTTCTAGGCCCCTCTCCGTGTGGAGCAAGCAGTGCTGTCCCTAGAGAAGGCTGCTTGGTCGTTCAGGGTGTGCCGAGTGATGTTGTCATCCCCAGGTCAACATCAGGCGACCAATATCCTGAACCGCCTGCATGCAGGTTTGAGACTGCGGCTTCCAGTGACATCTTTCACCTGCCGTTTCGCCCCTCGCCCGTCGCTACAGGACTTGGAATGGTCAGTGTCATGGTCCGTGGACGTTTCCTAAAGCCTGCGCGGTGGAGCTTTTTGGTGGAGTGCAGTGTGCGCAGTACTGGCCCCACCCTTTAAACCCTTGGTTCATCTGCCATGGCCTAGCAAGCTGGGACGATGGCATCGAGGTCCTCGGGTCGTAGGTTTTATATCAGACTGTCCTTGTCCTAGTCTCTGGCTCAAAAGCCTTCCCCGGAGACACGGGGTCTTTGATGTCAGGGGTTTCCTCCCTTAGCCTTTCCGCAGCCAAGCGGCCAGGCCTGCAAGGCAGCAGGCGACTCGTGGAGGGCGGGGTCGTCTATGTCCCGTGCAGATGTGAACATCTGCCCACTGCCACCACCCTTATACGGGCTAAGGATCCCTGCAGCGTTTCTTCTTCCTACCACAGCCTATCTCTCCGTGATTGGTTCTACACTGGCTAGCCTATGAACTAACAGTTGGTGACTGAACCTAATTACAGCCCAGTCACCTGTGGAACAATACTTCTGTATGCTGCACTGTTTCACTTGACTGCACGCTGGAGCTCAACCTCTCTCCTCGCCGCACTCGCTTGCTCTATCACCTCACCCAGAGACTGAGGATCGGCCGCTTTATATAGGCTCCCAGCCTCTGGAACCGGAAACTACGTCACTGAGCTTCGCGCGTGTAGTCCGCTACACACCGACTAGCTAAGTCAGCAAAAATACTCGCACACAGTTCGCCAAGCGTGCACTGAACCACTGACTCGCAGGTATACTAATGGTCAAAACTTAAGGGCCACTTTTTATCGCAGACGCACTGACAACACCACACAAATAATGTAACAATACTTGGAGTGAATACTTTGCTATATTATTCAGCAACAATTTCATTTAAGTTTTGAGTAAATCAAGCAATTGTAACAACAGCAGTACGTTAGAATGTTCACCCACCCCTCATTTGAAAAATCACACAAGACTGGTCCAGTCAGTAGCGAGTGTACCCACTGTTTGCAGCCAAGCATTCAATGCAGCGTTGACGCATGGAGTTCACCAGGGTTCGGAGAACATGTTGTGGGATCGCTTCCCACTCTTGATGCAGGAACTGAGTCTGCTGGGGGACGCCTTGAGGTTGGGGGGGGGGGGGGGGGTTGCTGACCACACGTTGCCCCAGCACGTCCCAGAGGTGCTCGATGGGAGCCAGATCAGGTGAACGAGCTGGCCACTCCATCCTCATGATGCCCCGTTGCTAAGGTACTCATCAACTACACGGGCGCGATGAGGTCAAGCCGTTGTCGTCCTGCAGAACAGCATTGTCGCCTATGGCTTGGAGAGCTGGCTGGATGAGGGGCTGCACAATCTCGTCCCGATAGCGCAGTCCAGTCAGGGTGCCTCGGATGACTTGGAGGGGGGCCCTGCCTTTCCTGCTGAATCCTGCCCAGACCAAGACTGAGCCTCCTCCGTAGCGATCCACCTCTTGAACGCATCCACCCGTGAATTCGCACTGCTGCTCTGCATGAAGCCAGGCTAATTTCGCGCAGACGTCGGCAGACTGTGTTTCTGCTGACGTTAACGTTTGCAGCTTGCATCAGTTGACGTCGCAGAGTGGTTGACGTGACAGTTCGGTCGCGCAGAGCCGCCACACAGAGGTATCTGTCCTCCCTTCTGCTGGTGCAGCGCGGGCGTCCTGAGCATGGTCGTCGTTCTGCCCTTCCAGTTTCTTGGAATCGTGGCAACAGCCTCTGGATCACTGAATGGGACACCCCAAGACGTCTCTGAACTTCTCGTCCAAAAATTCCATCCTGCAGCCATGCTAGCGCCCGGCCTTGATCTAGTGGCGTTAGGCTTCGTCGTGGTGGCATGGTTAGGAAAGTGACAATTATGCCCCTACTGTACCGGTATTTGTAGCGAAACAAAAGTGCTCAGTGTTCACGACTGACCCATTTAGCACGTGCATCACGACTATACCGAGTTTTTCCACCTACCTGGCTTTGGTATGTTTGCCAATATCGCACAGTTTTTCACAAAAACTGACGATGTTTCACGTGCATTTGACACGTTCGTGGAACTTGATGAATTGTTGTATATTGGTCCCTGTACAGTGGACTGTCTAAGGTCAACTTTTAACCCATTTGAATCGAAAGAACATTGTAGTTTATTAGCGTACTTGCGACGATATACAATGACACAAAAAGTGGGGTGGCCCTTAAGTTTTGACCATTAGTATAGTCGCTAGCGATAGCAGAGGGCTCCTCTGCTACACTATTGAGACTGACGACACTGATGTCCGCTAGTGATAGTGACAACCTTAGAAAAGGACGAAATAAACAATCCTGCTGGCATTTTCCGCCATTATCCGTGTTCTAATTAGAAGTAGACTTTACTCAACAACACGCACGATTATAGAAAGCACTGATGTCACGACTACACAAACGAAATCTCCGCGCTGAGTCAGTCGACAGTCCAATACGAGGCACACAACAGGTCACCATTTGGACAGAGACAAACACACTTCGGAGGAATCACACCCAGATTCCTAAATAGTTGTTATTGGGGTTTAACGCCGAGCAGGCGACTAAGGCCACCTCACGGCGGTGTTCTTAAATAGACATAGTTATTTATGTCTGTGGTTGCACCTAAGGCAGCTTATCCGCTTATTTTCACCAACTTTGGAGGCGTGTTAGAGGGAATTTGCGCGATGAAACATGTTCAGCAGTGTCAGATTTGCTGGGTTCTGTCTGTTTGAAGCATACATTTGGTGTTGGACGGTAAAGTTCCTTCAGCCTATGTGCATGTAAACTTTACGTCATGTCACCTCCTTTGCAACATTTCAGAAAAGTCTGACGTGAACTCCAGACTATGCAGGCCCTAGACTGATTGTGACGTTAAAGAGTTTTGTGATGACGTCATTGTTTTAGTACGTGTAGTACACACAGTGCCAGTATCAGTGACGCTGAAGGGGTAAGGTCGCTATATTTCAGCGCAAATCTAAAACAAATGGGATAAACCATAATCCACAAAGTCCCTTTTGTTTGAGAGCTGTCCTCGCTGTCAATGGTCTCTACCTTTTGTCTTTGACCTGATTCTGATTTTGAATTATCTCCTATTGAAAAAGTCTCGCAGATCTGCCAATGCGTCAGTGAGTTCTATAAAGGGCGCAGGACATGCGCGTCATTGATTTGTCAAACGTCATTTGTCATGACATAAGTTTTAGTTTTTACGTCATTTTACATTTTACGTGATATGAGTTTGACTTTCGCTTCATAGGCTTGAGAAAATGGTGACAAAACTAGAACTTCACGGTACAATTTCAGTCTTGCTATAATTTGTGTGAAAGCAGGTTGACTTTACCTAGCTACATGATATACTAAATACACGGGTCACCTGCATGCTCTTCTGAAAGCGCGTCGATGTGTGCGTGCATGTGTGCTCGCACCAAACATCTCCAAGAGGCATAGATCCTCATGCGCCTGGAGGGCGCATGAGGATATATTCCTCCTGGAGATGTGCGCATGTTTGTGTGAGAGGTAGAGAGAGAGAGAGAGAGAGAGAGAGAGAGAGAGAGAGAGAGAGAGAGAGAGAGAGAGAGAGAGAGAGCCGCGCGCGAGAGAGAAATGACGTCATATTTAGAGTATTATGTCAGTGTCTGCTTGGTGACGGAGTTGCCTCTTTTACGTCACCGCCACTGTCTGACTTTGTCTAGAAGTAAAGGTTTTTTAGTGTTTTAATTCTTTAAGAAATGAAAGGATACAATGCTGGCTAACGAACTCATCTAATGTCTTTCTCCAAACTAGCTATATACAAAAGTTCAGTAAATATGACAAAAATTACGGACTTTAAACCGACTTCCTATAAACGGTTGTTATGTCTTCAATGAGACATTCAATTACAATATGCTCGAAGGCTTTCTTAGCCACCCCTTTAAGAAACTATTTCGCTAAGTTTCAAGCTTGTGTGAACAGAAATATCGGAGATTCTCTTGTTTACATACATACGCACACACATACATACATACATGAATACATACATACATACATATAATACATACATACATACATACATACATACATACGCACATACGCACATACATACATACATACGCACATACGGCGCTTCAAGCCAAATGTATAAAAAATCCAGACCAAAAAGGTGACTGCCAAGCGTGTAATATGCAAAGAAGTACCCAACGGAGAAAGAAACACGCTTAGAAACACAATTTATTAATATTTCGGTAAATACCCTTTGTCAAAATAGACAAACAACGTATGTGCGTATGTATGTGCGTATGTATGTATGTATGTATGTATGTATGTATGTATGTATGTATGTATGTATGTATGTACTATGTATGTATGTATGTATGTATGTATGTATGTATGTATGTATGTATGTATGTATGTATGTATGTATGTATGTATTTATGTATGTATGTATGTATGTATGTATGTATGTATGTATGTATGTATGTATGTATGTATGTATGTATGTATGTATGTATGTATGTATGTACTATGTATGTATGTATGTATGTATCATTGTATGTATGTATGTATGTATGTATGTATGTTTGTCTATTTTGACAAAGGGTATTTACCCGAAATATTAATAAATTGTGTTGTACCCGTCTTTTCTAAGCGTGTTTCTTTCTCCGTTGGGTACTTCTAAGCCAAATGTATGTTCAGCAGCTAGGTTAGCGTAACTAGACATGACGTAATTTTTATCTTGTTACTTCAATTGTTATAGGTTTAGCCTGCCCGCGTTTGACATCATGGACATGCTATTAAATTCGCCCCACCGCGACCCGTCCTAAAAAGTCCTTTCTATAAATGGAAGGGACTTAAACGTGACCACTTCAGCACCAAAGACGGTCATCAGAAAGACTCTGACAAAATGTTTGCTTAATATAGTGCCGATAACAGGCAGATGTGATTCATTCTATCTATCTATCTATCTATCTATCTATCTATCTATCTATCTATCTATCTATCTATCTATCTATCTATCTATCTATCTATCTATCTATCTATCTACTGATCTATCTATCTATCTATCTATCTATCTATCTATCTATCTATCTATCTATCTATCTATCTATCTATCTATCTATCTATCTATCTATCTATCTATCTATCTATCTATCTATCTATCTATCTGTCTATCTATCTAATCTAAACTAGTCTAGTCTAGTCTAATCTTATCTAATCGTATCTTATCTTATCTTATCTTATCCTCCACCCGGGTCTGCCCTGGGGGACTTGAGTGGGATTAACTACTTTTTAGTTCTCAGGGTCACCCTGGTCAGCCCCACAGGGTGGGTTTTTCCCTCTATTCTGGAGCATGTGTTTCTGTCTACCCTTGGTCCATCCACCTGTATTTGCCTTTTTTAAACTCTCCCTACTGTCTGCGCTGGCTGTAGCTTTTGATATTGGATGTGTGTTGCTAAATGGTCTTAGCTTTATTTAGCGTATTAGACCGGCTGGCGACGTACATTCAATATTATGTTTAGGTTTTTTTTTTTTTGTTTCTTCATAAGCAGTGCAGGCACGTCCTGAGAAAGTCTTGTTGCTGTCGGAACGTTAAGCAATGTACAACCAACTATCATCTTATCTTATCTTATCTTATCTCATCTCATCTTGTCTTGTCTTGTCTTATCTCTTATCTTATCATCTTATCATCTGGTTTCAGGACCGAAACACACCAAAGTGAGACACGTGACACTCGGAGACAGTCGGCAGCGCAGAGGGAAGCAACTGCAGGGGAGACATTGAAGACTATGGAGTGCGCATTTTGCCAGAGGCGCTTACCAATGACCCAGTACTTTCGGGAAGAAATTGTTAACTACAGACGACATATAATGGAACATCAGGAGGAAAACAGACTTAAATGTGAGTTAGTGTGTAATACACTGGCATTTGAACGACTCGGTTTATCAACTGACCGTTCATCGAATGGTCTAGTAATTGTTAGATGAAGTCTGTGGTTGCCTTGAACTGTCTACATTGTTAACTGGATTTCTTAATCCTCAGTTATCAGGAGGCGAGATTTTTTTGTGTGGGGAGGTATGTGTGTGGGAAGGGGGGGGGGTGTCGTGGGGGTGGGAGGGGGGGTGGATGGTTCTATTTTTTTTTAATGGAATTGTAGATTTTATCAAAGTTGTTGCAAACTTGTCAGTCAAATTTCGCATAAATATAGCTGATGATGATACCTTTCTATGCAAACTAATTTAATCAACCCCTCACAAAGATCAAAGGTCACGAGGGTTAACAAGTTTGTGAAGAATGCATACATTTGGAGAAATTAAAGATTTCGCTGCTACAAAAGCCAACCCTTCACTTACATTTATATACTTCAACACTTGCTCATTTTAGTGAGATGTTGGAAAGGTCAAGTCACAAAGGTCACCTTTTATGTGAATTGGTCACACAAGTGAGCCAAAAGGTTTTTGCCTTTCTTGTTTATGTCATAGTGCCGGTTTGACGTGGGATTGACTCGATAGAGTATTTTGCTTACTTCAGTTTTATCTTGATATAATCCTGAAACGCCTCCATAACACGAAGTGATACAGCTGTGTCGTTATGCAAACAATGCCGTACTGAACTGCGAGTGAGTGAGTGAGTATAGATTGCTTTACGTCCCGCAAGCGACAAAGGCCTTCTCAGGACGTGCCTGCGCTAAATGAAGAAAAGAACTGCATGAAGCGCAGACAGGAGGGAGAATTTCAAAAGAAAAATACAGATGAATGGACCAGAAAGACAGAAATACAAACCCCCAAAAGAGTAGAACCCACCTTGCAGGGGTTAGACAAGGTGACCCTAGGAACTAAAAAGTAGACAACCCCACCAAGGTCCCCTAGGGCAGACCCGGTGGGGGCGTACTGAACTGCGCTCAGCTGCAGGGTTGTGCTTGAATTGACGTCCAGTGTGGTCCTAATGGCTTCCCTACACGGAGAAACGAAATGCACAAGAAACGAAACATTTTCATTGCATTGAAATGCCTCCTCCGCACACGTAGAAACGCGGTGAGTTGGCTACGGCAAAAACTGAATCCACGAGTGTTTTATTTTATGGTAAATGGCGCGATCTTATCAGTGGAGCTATTTATTACACGACCATTTCAGATTTCTGCAGTAAATTTATGAGAGAAAAAGAAGCCGCGACATTCTTGCGGACAGGTAGACTAACGCTGAAGGGGTCAATTTCGCTAAAAGTTCGGCATAAATCTTACCAACTACACGAATCTACCCAACAAAAATCTGCTTAACCTTAACCACTCAGGCGTGAATGTATCTAGTGTAGATTTCATGTACTGCGGCTATTCTGTCCGTCCATTATCACTTCGGTGCCGAGGACGTTAAACCCGGAATTAATCAATCAATCAATCAATGCGGCGATTCCGCCCAAACCGTTTACTAGATTGTTTCAGACCCATCTTTCTTCATGCTTGGTGCAAGCTGCACTATGTTGATTCACGGTGAATGGGGTAACGCTCAGATATTATTTAAATTCCAGCATCGCAAATTTGCACTGGACAGACTCACGCCTAAATATATTTGCGCCGGATAGACTAATGCAGAGTGAGTAGATTCAGGATGTGTAGTTTTACGCCAAAATACAGCAAAATTGACCGCTTCAGCAACACTACCATTCGACGTCAAACCTTACGAAGTCAATGACAATAATGGCGTTCTGTACACGACGTCATTCGGAGTAAAATGTGCTCACGCGGCAGACGTATCCCACTTACGTGTTATGAGTGGGGCGTGATCCCCTCAGTGTGTTATGAGTGAGGCATAATCCCCTCAGTGTGTTATGAGTGAGGCGTAATCAACTCAGTGGGTTATGAGTGAGGCGTGATCCCCTCAGTGTGTTATGAGTGAGGCATAATCCCCTCAGTGTGTTATGAGTGAGGCGTAATCCACTCAGTGGGTTATGAGTGAGGCGTAATCCACTCAGTGGGTTATGAGTGAGGCGTAATCCACTCAGTGGGTTATGAGTGAGGCGTAATCCCCTCAGTGGGTTATGAGTGAGGCGTAATCCACTCAGTGGGTTATGAGTGAGGCGTAATCCCCTCAGTGGGTTATGAGTGAGGCATAATCAACTCAGTGGGTTATGAGTGAGGCATAATCCACTCAGTGGGTTATGAGTGAGGCATAATCCCCTCAGTGGGTTATGAGTGAGGCATAATCCCCTCAGTGGGTTATGAGTGAGGCGTAATCCACTCAGTGGGTTATGAGTGAGGCGTAATCCCCTCAGTGTGTTATGAGTGAGGCATAATCCCCTCAGTGTGTTATGAGCGAGGCGTAATCAACTCAGTGGGTTATGAGTGAGGCGTGATCCCCTCAGTGTGTTATGAGTGAGGCATAATCCACTCAGTGGGTTATGAGTGAGGCATAATCCACTCAGTGGGTTATGAGTGAGGCGTGATCCCCTCAGTGTGTTATGAGTGAGGCATAATCCCCTCAGTGTGTTATGAGTGAGGCATAATCCCCTCAGTGTGTTATGAGTGAGGCGTAATCAACTCAGTGGGTTATGAGTGAGGCATGATCCCCTCAGTGTGTTATGAGTGAGGCGTAATCAACTCAGTGTGTTATGAGTGAGGCGTAATCCCCTCAGTGGGTTATGAGTGAGGCGTAATCCACTCAGTGGGTTATGAGTGAGGCGTAATCCCCTCAGTGGGTTATGAGTGAGGCGTAATCCCCTCAGTGGGTTATGAGTGAGGCGTAATCCACTCAGTGGGTTATGAGTGAGGCGTAATCCACTCAGTGGGTTATGAGTGAGGCGTAATCCACTCAGTGGGTTATGAGTGGGGCGTAATCCCCTCAGTGGGTTATAAGTGAGGCATAATCCACTCAGTGGGTTATGAGTGAGGCGTAATCCACTCAGTGGGTTATGAGTGAGGCGTAATCCCCTCAGTGGGTTATGAGTGAGGCGTAATCCACTCAGTGTGTTGTGAGTGAGGCATAATCCATTCAGTGTGTTATGAGTGAAGCGTAATCCACTCAGTGGGTTATGAGTGAGGTGTAATCCACTCAGTGTGTTGTGAGTGAGGCATAATCCACTCAGTGTGTTATGAGTGAAGCGTAATCCCCTCAGTGGGTTATGAGTGAGGCGTAATCCACTCAGTGGGTTATGAGTGAGGTGTAATCCACTCAGTGGGATATGAGTGAGGCTTAATCCACCCAGTAGGTTATGAGTGATTTGTAATCCACTCAGTGGGTTATGGGTGAGGCGTAATCCACTCAGTGGGTTATGAGTGAGGCGTAATCCACTCAGTGGGTTATGAGTGAGGCGTAATCCCCTCAGTGGGTTATGAGTGAGGCATAATCCCCTCAGTGTCTTATGAGTGAAGCGTAATCCCCTCAGTGGGTTATGAGTGAGGCTTAATCCACTCAGTGGGTTATGAGTGAGGTGTAATCCACTCAGTGGGTTATGGGTGAGGCTTAATCCACCCAGTAGGTTATGAGTGAGGTGTAATCCACTCAGTGGGTTATGAGTGAGGCGTAATCCCCTCAGTGGGTTATGAGTGAGGCGTAATCCACTCAGTGGTTTATGAGTGAGGCGTAATCCTCTCAGTGTGTTATGAGTGAGGCATAATCCCCTCAGTGTGTTATGAGTGAGGCGTAATCCCCTCAGTGTGTTATGAGTGAGGCATAATCCCCTCAGTGTGTTATGAGTGAGGCGTAATCAACTCAGTGGGTTATGAGTGAGGCGTGATCCCCTCAGTGTGTTATGAGTGAGGCATAATCCACTCAGTGGGTTATGAGTGAGGCATAACCCACTCAGTGGGTTATGAGTGAGGCGTAATCCCCTCAGTTGGTTATGAGTGAAGCGTAATCCACTCAGTGGGTTATGAGTGAGGCATGATCCACTCAGTGGGTTATGAGTGAGGCGTAATCCACTCAGTGGGTTATGAGTGAGGTGTAATCCACTCAGTGGGTTATGAGTGAGGCTTAATCCACCCAGTAGGTTATGAGTGAGGTGTAATCCACTCAGTGGGTTATGAGTGAGGCGTAATCCACTCAGTGGGTTATGAGTGAGGCGTAATCCACTCAGTGGGTTATGAGTGAGGCGTAATCCACTCAGTGGGTTATGAGTGAGGCATAATCCCCTCAGTGTTTTATGAGTGAGGCGTAATCAACTCAGTGGGTTATGAGTGAGGCGTGATCCCCTCAGTGTGTTATGAGTGAGGCATAATCCCCTCAGTGTGTTATGAGTGAGGCATAATCCCCTCAGTGTGTTATGAGTGAGGCGTAATCAACTCAGTGGGTTATGAGTGAGGCATGATCCCCTCAGTGTGTTATGAGTGAGGCATAATCCCCTCAGTGTGTTATGAGTGAGGCGTAATCCCCTCAGTGGGTTATGAGTGAGGCGTATTCCACTCAGTGGGTTATGAGTGAGGCGTAATCCCCTTAGTGGGTTATGAGTGAGGCGTAATCCTCTCAGTGGGTTATGAGTGAGGCGTAATCCACTCAGTGGGTTATGAGTGAGGCGTAATCCACTCAGTGGGTTATGAGTGAGGCATAATCCACTCAGTGGTTTATGAGTGGGGCGTAATCCCCTCAGTGGGTTATGAGTGAGGCGTAATCCCCTCAGTGGGTTATGAGTGAGGCGTAATCCACTCAGTGGGTTATGAGTGAGGCGTAATCCACTCAGTGGGTTATGAGTGAGGCGTAATCCACTCAGTGGTTTATGAGTGGGGCGTAATCCCCTCAGTGGGTTATGAGTGAGGCGTAATCCACTCAGTGGGTTATGAGTGAGGCGTAATCCACTCAGTGGGTTATGAGTGAGGCGTAATCCACTCAGTGGGTTATGAGTGAGGCGTAATCCACTCAGTGTGTTGTGAGTGAGGCATAATCCACTCAGTGTGTTATGAGTGAAGCGTAATCCCCTCAGTGTGTTATGAGTGAGGCGTAATCCACTCAGTGGGTTATGAGTGAGGTGTAATCCACTCAGTAGTATATGAGTGAGGCTTAATCCACCCAGTAGGTTATGAGTGATTTGTAATCCACTCAGTGGGTTATGGGTGAGGCGTAATCCACTCAGTGGGTTATGAGTGAGGCGTAATCCACTCAGTGGGTTATGAGTGAGGCGTAATCCACTCGGTGGGTTATGAGTGAGGGCATAATCCCCTCCGTGGGTTATGATTGAGGTGTAATCCACTCAGTGGGTTATGAGTGAGGTGTAATCCACTCAGTGGGTTATGAGTGAGGGCGTAATCCACCCAGTGGGTTATGAGTGAGGGCGTAATCCACCCAGTGGGTTATGAGTGAGGGCATAAACCACTCAGTGGGTTATGAGTGAGGCATAATCCCCTCAGTGGGTTATGAGTGAGGCGTAATCCACTCAGTGGTTTATGAGTGAGGCGTAATCCATTCAGTGGGTTACGAGTTTGTACTTTTTCTTACTTGTTCAGACGCACCCCACTCATAAATATCGCATTGTAGGAGTGTAATAAATGTGTATGCTTTGCCTATAAGTTACTTATGAGCCGCCGTGAGATGGCCATAGTTGTCTGCTCGGCGTTAAACTCTAAAAACAAGATGAGGATTTCATCCCAAAGTCTACCGTATTGTTTGGAGCTCAGATGCGTTTATGTTTTAGGAACATTCAGAGTTGTTCATATTTTTAGGCTTATAATGCTGATCCATTTCCCTCCTCTCTAAGCCGCCAACATCTGATCAACACACACGTCGGCGCACACAAATAAAGACGGACACACGGCGCTTCCCGCCATTAGTACGCTCTGTGGCCTCGTGTAGCGACAGGATTCAATCTCCTTCTACTCTAACCCACCCTCTGATTCACACAAACTGGCACACAGAAATAAAGACGGACACACGGCGATCCCGCCATTTCGTAAGCTCCGTGGTCTGGCGTAGCATAATAATAATAATAATAATAATGGGTATTTATATAGCGCCTAACCTCCTGACGGAGCTCTAGGCGCTTTACAATGTTTGTTTGTTTAGTTTTATTAAACATAATGCAAACATAAATATACAGATAAGTAAAAAGTAAAACAGAAGATAGTGGTAGAAAACCCTTTAAAATAGAAACAAATAACGACGTTTCGGATCAAAGATCCTTCCTCGGGTGACATGGAAACAAACGTAGAACAGAAAAGAACACGACATAAAGATACTACAGATAAGTAAATATTAATAAAAGAACAAAACCAGTCCCATGTCAAAGTGTAGCGTATTTTCAGTACGGTAGACAAAAACAAGACAGTCCCGAATTACACACAAACGACATCAGGATTTCAAGTGTTTTGTCTGTATTGATATGTACCTTTTTTGTTTCAGATAACCCGCCTGGCACCACGGCAGAACAAATTCAACTGGACGAGGGAGAAGCTAACTTGAGAAGCGTCGCGGGACCGGAGGACAGGAAAGCTCTCCCTCTCAAACACTTGCAAACCTATTTTGCGTTCTGCAGACGCATAGGTTGCGATCCTGTGCACGTAACTGAAAAAGACAAGTGCAGATTCGCAATATCTCTATGTTCAGACAGAGGTCTTACAGTGGCCACAATCAGAATGTACTTGCGGGTTAGCAGCGTTTTGCGTGACGAAGCTGGTCTGCCAGATGTGGGCAGTCTGCTGATGGCGATGTTAGTTTATGAGCTTGACCAAAAACAGAGATTAGCTAACGCTCGACAGGCACAGCAACGCGGAGACCCAGGGACTTTCCCTTGTATTGAGCGAAAATGCAGTAGTTGTTTGTATGTTTGCCCAGAGACAACTATTAAAGATCGGTGGGGGAATACGAAGCACACAATTTATCGCAGGTTTTCATGCAAAACTAGCAGTGTTGTTTACCTGATCACCTGCCCAAAATGTAACATGCGGTATGTTGGACAAACTCAACACCGCGTCTCTAAAAGAATTAAGGAACATTTAGATGACATCAAAAACAAGAATAACACGTCGGTGGCCAATCATTTCAATAGTTGTGGCCACATTGTTGATAGGGATTTTCGTTGGAAAGTTATTTGGGAGGTGAAAGGATTCGACAACCTGAAAGAGAACTTGGAAAAACAAGAGAGGTTCTTTATTGAGAAATTTGGTACACTTTCCCCCCGCGGTATGAACAAGAAGCGTTAACACCTTTCTTACAGACCTGCTGCCATACTGAGCTTTACAGATGCCATGTCACAGTGTCCCAATGCCGCGCGTCTCGAATGAGTTACTTAACCCCTTCCCTACCGAGAAAACTGAACACAGTCCAACCGCAATTGACACACACACACACACACACACACACACACACACACACACACACACACACACACACACACACACACGCACGCGGACTCGAGAAGGTAAAAAGTGTGTTATTTTAAGTTACACAAAAAGAAATAACAGTTCTGAGATCATAAGCGAAGCACAACATCTCATCTTTGACACCCTCCCTCTCAGCCCCCATTCCCCTCTATAGATGATGTGAATGCAGGGGTGGATCTGGGGGGAACGGGGTTCCAGGGGTTCCGCCGCCCCCCCCCCCCCACCCCCCCCCCCCCCCCATCCCGAGACCCAATTTTTTTTTTTAAAAAACGCTATAACAAAGTCCCTTTTTGGGGTGTTTGGACCCCCCCCCCCCCCCCCGTCCCCCCTGTTTAACATTTTGGCGAGTTTTCAGACACGACCTCCCCCCCCCCCCCCACCACCCCCCACCTTCCCGGGGTCGTTTGATATATTGGCAAACGGTGAGAATCTTAAGTCTTAACATTTAAGCGCCTTCTCTGCACCCGAAACACGGCATTCTCCTCTTAGAAGAGACCAACACAATGTTTTGATTCGGGTGGTAGGTCGGCTTTTGTTGCGATAAAATCCATAATTCTCGCTTAAAATAAGTGTTTTTGGTTGCATTTGAAAGAGAAATGATCATCCTTCTCACAATATTACTCGGAAATTAAATAATTAGGCGGCAAATGGGAGATATGCGTATGAAACCGGTACAAGTGATCTTGGGGGGGGGGGGAGGGGGGGGGGGTGCATGTCTTATTCAGACTACAGCAGCAATCGCTTTCTTTCAAAATAAAAATCGTTCGCAGCATTTGGAATTAAATGCATGCCCTTTTTAAATGGTGAAGTCAGATTTACAAAGCTCTCGATGAAACGTGAGCAGTGCTTGATAAACAACGCATCTCACATGAAAATGTTATCCTGCAACTTTCGATTTTGTGGATTTCGTGTTCAAACTATTGTAACTTAATGGTAACACAACGGAAAACGATGCAGTTTGTTGCATTGTATCCACAGGTGCATACCTTTGTTCGTGTTGCAGATAGAATTTTAAAATCTTCAGGCATTAGAAAGATATCGTCTCCAAAACTTAGTAATTTTGTTTTTTGATGCGTTGTGTATGTGTTTCTTGAAACTGTCCTTGGATGGCGTATTTCGTTATAATTCTTCTTTTTTTTTCCATGAAGAATGTGACAGCAACGGCTGTTACCTGAATTTCTGTTTATTATGTACCAGCTTTTTAAATATATCCCACTTTTTGTATTATTGTGAAGGCAGTGAGCCACCGTTCACAGTGAATTGTATAGAAATTAACCCGTTCAGTGCGGAGTAAATTTAACACCACCCAGCTGCAAGAGGTATAGATCCTCATGAGCCCCCGAAGTCGCGAGGGCTCATGAGGATCTATGCCTCTTGCTGACAAAAATTTGAATCTATGTTCCTGGACACCTGGGAGTTTTGGTGTTGAATTCACGAAGGTTGTAGAAACGCAAGTCTGCGTCAGTTAGCACTGAACGGGTTAAATTATGTCTGACCTTCCGTTACGCGGAATAAACC
Source organism: Semisulcospira habei (assembly GCA_036245525.1). NCBI lineage: Eukaryota > Metazoa > Mollusca > Gastropoda > Semisulcospiridae > Semisulcospira > Semisulcospira habei. The sequence continues at coordinate 225,805,096 of BTPG01000004.1, read as the reverse complement.
ACGAGTGCTCAGTTTGACCAATCAAATGCGAGCTTTCGCGTAACGGGAGATCAGGCATGATGTAATTAATATGTACAAAGACTGTTGAGTACCTGAAATGGTTTTAACCTCAGAATACGTTTTCCTCCAAGTGGCCGAGTCGCTCTCACTCCACCCCGCCTCAGCGGCTGATGGTTATGCTGCATTGCAACAAAACAGTCAAAAGTGCGGCGGAGAGCGCACAACCTTTATCACCACACGTCAGTTAAGACGGCTACGTAACACATGCTCGGGGATTTGCGTGTGAGTTTTGTAAATTATTTTAGCAACTGAAAAAGGATACGGCCATTAGATATGCTTTTGGTGTATTTACAAAATTAATGCAAAGTGTATTTTAGGGTGTGCAATCTTGCTTTAATTCTGTTTTGGGCCCACATGCAAAGCGAAAAGGTCAAGGGTGATAGGGCATTGACTAACGTGTGAAAAATGCCAACATTTTGAAAAAAAAAAAACATCGCAGTTACAAAAACCAGCCCTTTACTTACGTTAGAACTGGATCGTTCATGTACGTGAGCCTTAAGGACTTTACCATTCTTGTTAGATATATGCGTGACTATTTGCAGGAACGTATGTGAATGCGTGACTATATGACATTTTACATGACATTTGTATACGACATTTTACATGACATTTTTATATGACATTTTACATGACTTTTGTATACGACATTTTACATGACATTTGTATATGACATTTTACATGACTTTTGTATATGACATTTTACATGACATTTGTATATGACATTTTACATGACATTTGTATATGACATTTTACCTGTGATGTATGTATTGACGCGTAAGCCCGTAAAATATTGTTCCAATTCTGTGGACAATGAAGTACTCTTTTCTGACCTTACAGGTGCGCTTCATTATACCGGATACCGGGGCGTGGGGGGTAATGAGGCTTACCTGTACATATGTGCATTATGTATCGCTGCTCGTCATTTTGATATGTATCTGTTCCTATGTATGAGACATGTTGATTAGTTCATCATACGTTTGTAGCACGATGTTATTGTTTATATATATCTTTTTAAATTTTGTATTATTGAATGTTGGACAATGTAGGTCTTCATTTCAATACAGTTAACCCATTCAGCTCCGAAGCACTACAGCAGGAGGTGGACTGACCATGATTATTCAAGGGTAGTGCCAGATCAGCTTGGCGCCTTCAGGCGCCAAGCTGATCTGGCACTACCCTTGAATTATCATAGTCGATCCATCTGCTGCGACTGGCACATAGTCGTTAGATGACACCTCCATCACTTGGAAAATATCGCCTTGGCGTTACATGGGTTAACACATAACCTATGCTATCTTACCCCCCACCCCGGTCTGCCCTGGGGGACGTGGGTGGGGTTAACTACATGTTAGTTCCCAGGGTCACCCTGGTCAGCCCCACGGGGTAGGGTTTCCTCCTGTTTTCTGAGATTTCTGTTTGTGTCGGCCTTGGGAGCACTCACCTGGAATGATCTCCCACGCGAACTGAGGTACGTGGATTCGAGAGAGGCATTCAAGCGAGCCCTAAAGACCCATATTTTTTTCTGTCTGCTACAAATGACTTTGTCACACACCTGTCATGTTAAAGTCATCTCTATGTTAGAAGTGGTGTGTGTGTGTGTGTGTGTGTGTGTGTGTGTGTGTGTGTGTGTGTGTGTGTGTGTGTGTGTGCGTGCGTGCGTGCGCGTGCGTGCGTGCGTGCGTGCGCGCGCTGGTGAATGCGAGTACGAGTCCTAAGCGTAGCACTTTTGAATGGTGACTTTATAGCTTGTTTACAGAGTGCGTTGTATTTTTGTTTTGTACTTTTTGTAAATTGCGTTTTTGTAATTAGTTATCTTTGTACACTTAGTTTTTGTTAAGCGCCTAGAGCTCTAACCTGAGGCTAGGCGCTATACAAGTAATTATTATTATTATTATTATTATTACTTCCCCTTGTTATACATGTTCCCAACTGTGTGATGTACTTGTAATCCTCGATACCAGATTGTGCTGCTAAATGTTTCGCTATATTACAAAAGCTAATGTTTTCACTCCTACGTCACACGACCAATCTCTTTAGCGCTAACTGTAGTACCACATGACCGAGCTACAAAAACCATTGTAGCGACAAATGGCGGACTTCTTTGTGACGCGTCTTGGGTGCCAGTTTTGTTCTATGAAAGATCACCAAACGTTCTAATGTACAAACATTTTCTCAGTGTTATTTGAAATAACATGCATACTGCTGGATTGGTTTGCAGCGCACATTTGCAGCAATAGTGTGTCGTTGCGGAATCGAAAGCACATGCGCGTCCCATACGATTATTTTGTTGAATAATTTTAAAACCTTTTATCTGCATAATATTTCATCTGTGATGCAAGTGACGTGTTTTTATTGTGATATGAGTGTGATATACTTTATGTGCAAACCTCCACCCTATTATTAACTTAGGTGCATGTGATATATTTCTGTTTCCATTTCACCGGCCCTACTCTTTTCGAACAGTGGTAATCGAATTTTTTACGTGAACACTTGATGATTATGCGTGCTGTAAACACGAAGGCACCGTAAGCCGAGTCTGTACGTAAACTTGACTCGATGGGAATGAGGAAAACTCCACATTCCATTCCTGCCCACCAAGGGCTTCGAACCCGGGACATTACGACTGCCAGCGCAGTGTCTTATCCACTAAGCTACGTCCCA
>BTPG01000004.1:225539199-225801875 GCA_036245525.1 Semisulcospira habei | reverse complement strand
TGTCCTCGCTGTCAAAGGTCTCTACCTTTCCTCTTTGACCTAATTCTGATGTTGAATTATCTCCTATTGAAAAAGTCTCGCAGATATGTCAATCCGTCACTGAGTTCTATATGGGGCGAAGGACATACGCGTCATTGCTTTGTCAAAAGTCATTTGTCATGATTTAGTTTTCACGTAATTTTATATTTTTCGTGATATGAGTTTCACTTTTGCTTCATAGGCTTGAGAAATTGGCGACAAAACCTGAACCTCACGGTACAATTTCAGTCTTGTTATAATTTGTGTGAAATCAGGTTGACTTTACCTAGCTACACGATATACTAAGTACACGGGTCACTTGCATGCTCTTCTGAAAGTGCGTCGATGTGTGTGTGCGTGTTAGTGCGAGCGTGCGGACGCGCTCCAAACATCTCCAAGAGGCATAGATCCTCATGCGCCTGAAGGGCGCATGAAGGTCTATTCCTCCTGGAGATGCGCGCATGTTTGTGTGTGTGTGTGTGTGTGTGTGTGTGTGTGTGTGTGTGTGTGTGTGTGTGTGTGTGTGAGAGAGAGAGAGAGAGAGAGAGAGAGAGAGAGAGAGAGAGAGAGAAAGAGAGAGAGAGAGATGATGATGATGAAACGTTTTTATTCAGGATAAAAAGTTTTAGGCATAGCAATGCCTATCTTCCAAACTGTCCTGCTACTCTACACATATAAAAATACATCAGACGATACATCAAAAGATAAAACATATGTAAGTAAAAAGACCCATCCCCCTCCCCTCCCCCCACCCCCCACCACCACCACTCAGAGGGAAAAAATATAAATTATAATATATATATATATATATATATATATATATATATATATATATATATATATATATATATATATATATATATATTATATATATATATATATATATATATATATATATATATATATATATATATATATACATACACAGGTATGAACCTGACATGTTAATGCAGACAGTCGAACTATTACATAATCTGTAGCAACAGTAGAAGAGTATTAGGTAATAGGAAACTTGTCACTAACTATATGAATAGTAGCATAAGGGAGCCGAACATACTATTACTTCTGAAGTAAATATTTGTGGAGGCGATCTTTGAAGACGCTAATCTTACAAATTGATTTCAGGTTGGAGGAAACATATTCCACGCTTTAGCGCCTGAAAAAGACAGACTGGTTTTACAGATGTCTAATCTAATTTTTGGAAGGTGGATCAAACTATTTCTCGTGTTTTTCCTATTATTGTCGGGAAATAGAGTTTTTAGATAGGGTGGGGCTTTTCCGTGCATGAGCTTGTGCAGTAGAACACAGCGATTAAATTCAAACTGTTTCTTCAATGTTAGTAACTTGAGAGATTTTAATTTTTCATCAGTCGAAGTAGGACTGGGAAGTATTAATTTAATGCCCCGACGATACAAGGAATTAACTTTTTTCATGTGAACTTCGCTGCATCCATCCCAGACAGTAGAACTGTAGTCACAATGCGTTTTGATATGCGCATGGAAAAAGAGTTTACGGATATCAGTATTAACTATATGGCGTAGTTTTGATAACAGGAACAGATTTGTGGAGATTGTTTTGCATATTGAGTCAGTATGCGGCTCCCAGCTTAATTGGTTGTCCACTATAACGCCTAATAAGCGATGCCTAGTTACTTGTTCAACAAGCTGTCTATCTAAGGAAAGTGTTAAAGGTGGTAGGCCATGCTGGTGTTTCTGACGTGTAGTAACTAACATGCTCTTTGTCTTTGGAATACTAATAATCATGTGATTATCACTGCACCAGCCTGCTACTTCATCAAGACTTTGTTGGAGTACCTTATTAATGGTTGTGATATCTTTATCAGATGTGTGTATGGCCGTGTCATCTGCGAACAGATCGCAGTTTGCGTCTAAATGAGATATGCACAGTGGCAGATCATTAATAAAAAGATTAAATAATAAGGGCCCTAGAATAGACCCTTGTGGAACACCGCAAGTTACTAAACCATCAGAGGAATACTTGCCATTTAGCAGTACTTTCTGTGTTCTGTCCCTGAGATAGGAAGATATAAAGGAGACAGTATTTGAGTCAATGTGATAGAATGGTAGTTTTTTTAGTAGGATAGAGTGGTTGACAAGATCAAAAGCTTTTTTCAGGTCAAGAAAGATTGTACCTGATACTTTATTGTCATTTATGGCAGAGAGCCATTTATCAATTAAATGATTGAGGGCAGTTTGGCACGAATGTAGAGGTCGAAATCCTGATTGTGCTGCAGTTATCAGATGGTTTTGCTCCAGAAAGTTTAGAAGATGAGTATGGATATGTCTCTCGAGCGGTTTTGAAATACAGGATAATATGGAAATGGGCCTGTACTCGTTTAGGTTGCTTAAATCTTTGCTTTTGGGAAGCGGGATTACCTTCGCTTTTTTCAGCTCGTCGGGAAAAACGTTATGTCTGATCGATAAATTATAAATAAAGGTCAGGGATTCGACGAGGTAGGGCAGAGATAGTTTTAAAATCTGACTACTAATGCCATCTGGACCGCAAGACGATTTGTTCTTTAAACTGGAAATAGATTTGCCTACATCTAGGACAGTCATAAGCGGTACTAAAAATGGGCCACAGGCTCTCTGTTGACTATGGTGACGTAGTTGATGAGAGCAAGTGTAGTTTACAGGGTTAGGTGTATTTGACTTCGCCAGAGTTTGAGCAACAGTTATGAAGTGAGCGTTGAATGCATCAGCAGTAAGATCGGGCGGAATATTAGGCGATCGTTTACTATTACCTTTGGTGAAATTGTTTATTACTTGCCAGACTGAACGGATGTCTTTGCCGTCGGCAATAATTTGTTCAGCATTTTGCCTCTGTGCTTTACGAACTAGAGATTTGACATGGTTTCGCTGCTTCTTGTATTCAGTAAATTTCCTGTCTCGTTTTAATTCATCTCTTACTTCCATTGCTTGTTTTATCTCACCAGAGAGCCATTTTGGCATAACAGGATATTTGACGCGTTTGATGCGCTTAGGCGCGTGTCTATCCAGAACGGCGAGAAACAGCTCGTACCAGCGTGACAGGGCATCGTTAGGGTTTTTGCAGTTTTTTATATCATAAAATGGTACTAAAGATAGTTCATATAAAAAAGCAGTTTGGTCGAATTTTTTAAAACATCTATACATTATGGTAGTGTGTCCTTTGATTGACTGTTTAGCTAACCTAACAGACAACGTAAAACAAACAGGAAAGTGATCACTAATGGAAATATTAGGTACGCTAACATTTTTTACAACGCTGACATTTGTGCTATATACATGGTCTATCAGCGTAGAAGATGAGGAAGTCACTCTAGTAGGTGACTGGACAAGCTTTTTCAACCCTAAAAAATTCAACATGGATCTCCACGAAGTGTGTCCTTGCTTTTACAAGTCTATGTTGAAGTCTCCCAAAATGTGTACATCACCTTTGGACTCCTGAACCACATCCATCATTAACACAAACTCGTCCTGCCAGGAGGCTGAGGCCGCTGGGTTTCTATATACAAAACCTATAAGAACAGGCGAGGACTTGGTCGTTTTAACTTCTAACCACATGCACTCTATATTAAGGGATTCTAAATCACAACGCCTCTTTGCATAGTTGTTGATGGAATTGTGTACGTACACAGCTAGGCCAGTATGTCCTGGGGCAGATGCATCTCGCCTGAGAATGGAGTAATTGTATATAGCTATGGCATGGGGTGTAGGGGGCTCTGGATAGAGGTAGTACCTTTGCTGTTCGGCAGCTGCGTCCTACATAGGACGGACGGGCATCACTGGTCCTCATCCATCTCCTTAATCTCTCACATGCTGGCTCCAAGCGCCACACCCTGGCAAACCACCTCAGCTGGTGGGCTAAACCACGTGAGGGGGTGGTGTTCACATTGCACCACTAGGCGGATGAGCTGTTTCTGACAGCCAACGGCTAGAGGACGGAGGAGATCAGGTTGGATCCAACGGCCAAATGTGGGGGAGTAAACCCTTCAAATCAGGAGTGGAGCCCCGAAGGCAGACAGCTGCCTGTATTCACGCACTGTTCTGGCAGCTCCTGCAGCCAAACTGATGCTAAACGTACTGCTTTGCATTCCTTTGGATACATCAGCGAGGCCGAGAGGGGATCTTGACGACTGGGCATCCCAGGATCTCCATACACTTCGCCCAGGCTTGCGCACTGGAGAGGTCACTCCAGTGACTGACCCAGCAAGCGCATACTCCATTGTCTTCCGAGACAGGATGCCGAATGGCATGGTCACTAATGTTAGCTGTTAGACGAGATTCCGTAAATCCAAAAATGTGAAATGGTGAGGACTGGTTTAGGAGAATAGTTATATCTGGTATTTTGTGACAAAGGTGATACACATTAAGATGCCCGATATTTAAAGAATGAATGCTGTTGCCACCTATTGACATATTAAAGGCGAAGGTATAGATAGTCAAGCAGAACAGAGCAAAAACAATAATAACAACAAATACAAAAATAAACAAAAAAAAAACAACAAAAAAAACAATGTGTGGGCTGAAGAAAAAAGAGAGAGAGAGAGAGAATGACGTCATACTTAGAGTATTATGTCAATGTCTGCGTAATGACCGAGTTGCCTCTTGTCTGTAACCGCCACTGTCTGACTTTCTCTAGAAGTCAAGGTTTTTTTAGTGTTTTAATTCTTTTCTGAAACTAATTAATTTTTACTAAAGAAGTGGAAAGGATACACAGCTGACTAACGAACTCATCCAATGTCTTTCTCCAAACTAGCTATTTTTAAAAGTTCAAGTAAATATGACAAATTACGGACTCTAGTCTGGGTCAACCGACTTCCTATGAACGGTTGTCTATGTCTTCAATGAGACATTCAATTACAATATGCTCGGAGCCACCCACTTATAAAAGTATTTCGCCAAGTTTCAAGCTTGTGTGTACAGAACTAGCGGAGATTTTCTTGTTTCCATATATACTCACACACATACATACATACGCAAATACGGCGCTTTGCGCCAAATGTACGTTTAGGAGCGAAGTTAGCGTAAGTAGACATGACGTAATTTTTATCTTGTTACTTCAATTGTTAAAGGTTTAACTTGCCCGCCTTTGACATCATGGACATGCTATTAAATTCGTCCCACCGCGACCCGTCCTAAAAGTCCCTTCTATAAATAGAAGGGACACAAAAGCTTGATAAATAACAAGATGGGATGAACCATAACCCAAAAAGTCCCTTCTATATGAGAGCTGTCCTTGCTGTCAATGGTCTCTACCTTTTGTCTTTGACCTGATTCTGATGTTGAATTATCCGGTATTGAAAAACTTGAGTCTCGCAGATCTGCCAATGCGTTAGTGAGTTCTATAAGGGGCGCAGGACATGCGTGTCATTGATTTGTCAAACGTCATTTGTCATGGCGTAAGTTTTAGTTCTTACGTAATTTTATTACTAAATATGAGTTTCACTTTTCTCTTCATAAGCTTGACAAAATGCTGACAAACCTAGAACTTCGCGGTAAATTTCAGTCTTGCCATAATTTGTGTGAAAGCAGGCTGACTTTACCTAGCTACACGATATACTAAGTACACGGGTCACCTGCATGCTCTTCTGAAAGCGAGTCGATGCGCGCTCCAAACATTTCCAAGAGGCACAGATCCTACTGCGCCTGGAGGGTGCATGAGGATTTATTCCTCGAGGCCTGGAGATGCGCGCATGTTTGTGTGTGTGTGTGTGTGTGTGTGTGTGTGTGTGTGTGTGTGTGTGTGTGTGTGTGTGTGTGTGTGTGTCAGTGTGTGTGTGTGTGTGAGAGAGAGAGAGAAATGACGTCATATTTAGAGTATTACGTCAGTGTCTGCGTGGTGACGGAGTTGACTTTCTCTAGAAGTCAAGGTTTTTCTAGTGTTTTAATTCTTTCTAAAAAGAATTAATTTATACTAAAACAAAAGTTGAAAGGAAACAAATCTGGCTAACGAACTCATCCAATGTATTTATCCAAACTAGCTATATGCTAAAGTTCAAGTAAATATGATGAAAATTACGGACTTTAATCTGGGTCAACCGACTTCCTATAAACGGTTGTTTTTGAAAATATGTTCAATTAAAAAATACCTTAGAGATAAATTCCAGGCGAATGCAGGGCGCGCGAGTTTGTTGACCGACAGCCGAAAGTCCCTTGCATTTTTACGTCACACGCACGCAGCGTGGGGTTCTTTGAAGGTTATACATCGAGCTTATAGTCCAGCAGCTTTTCGCAATTTCTGCAGGCTAAGTAGTTCGTCAAAAGTGTAACAATGGTTTGCAGGTACGAAACGAAAGTACTAATGCCATATAGTTTATGCATGGCAACAATATTTGTCCTTAGGATGGAGACATTTTTGTAGAAGTGTTTTTCGAAAGCTATTTTTCGATGTGAGGGAACCAGTCCTCGTACACCGCCCGGATAAGGTGCAAGACATTTTTTGTGCATAACATTGAAAATTTCAAGCATACAAGTTACAAGTTTATTCCAGTGAGTAAATTAAAATCATCAGCAAGTAAACATACATACATATATACGATAAAATAAGTTTAAAAGTATTATTTTTAATGCGGTAAGCATAGTCGCGTCGCTAGTTTCAAAATGGCGGTCAGCGAGAAGCCTTCTAAAGAAGTCAATCAGACGCGCACGGTTGATGAAGCGTTACTTTGCTCCTGAATTGAAACAGAGATTATTATCGATTTGAACATCTTATCAACGTCAAATACGTTATTTTTACTGGTCTTGAAAACAGCCTTTTCCATAGAACTCGGTCTTTTGTGGGAGGAAAGCATATCGAAAGTAAACTCCCTTTGTGCATGTTGTGCAATGTGTCTGCCGACCATCTTCAACATTCTTTGGCCGGATACAACATGCATGTTGTTCGTCTGTTTTTCAGCCTAACGGCTCTAAGTGCAGGTCTGCTCTTTTTTTATTTATTTTATTAGTGGAGATGGGATTTTTAACTGGTCAAGCACACTCGTATCCGACTGGTCTTAAGCACAAGCCAGGCAGAGTGAAATCCATCTCCGAACCGTTTCCATCAAAATCACCATGTTCAGCTAAACACCTAAATATAAAATTTTAGTTTTTGCAACCAATTCAACCAATCCGCACTCAAGTACTCACAAGGACTCATGATTAAGCTTTATCAGGACTGCATGAGACACAATACAGATAGTAGCCCTCTCTATTATATTACATGTTTTATTTATTTATTTTTATTGATTCATGTATGTATTCACTTACATATTTATTTATTATTTATCCTTTTAATTATGGATGGAAGGAATTCCTTGATGCACATGATCACTATAGTGGTATGGTAGTGGTCACCAAGGAGAGGAAATATGTTTTCAATATGCATACATCTGTGCATATTCATAATCTATCCTTTACTTAACATGCATATTTATAGGCCCCAGGTATCCCCAACTTATTTTATTAATTTATTATTTTTTTGTTTGTTTGTTTGTTTGTGATGTATGTTTGCACATACACATCAGCATAAAATGATTGATTGTACATTGTTTAACGTCCCGACAGCAACAAGACTTTCTCAGGACGTGCCTGCACTGCTTGTGAAAAAAATCCAAACTAAACAGAATATTGAATGTATGTCGCCAGCTGGTCTAATACACTAAATAAACCTAACTAGACCCTTTAGCAACACACATCCAATATCAAGAGCTACAAGCAGTGCAGACAGTAGGAAGAGTTTAAAAAAGGTAAATACTGGTGAATGTATCAAGGGTAGACAGAAACACACGCCCATGAATAGAGGGAAAACCCACCCTGTGGGGCTGACCAGGGTCACCCTGGGAACTAAAAAGTAGTTAACCCCGCCCAAGTCCCCCAGGGTAGACCTGGGTGGGGGACATCAGCATACAAGATGAGATACATATACACATATATGATGTGAACATAACATGTACACATATGGTAATAGGTGCATACCACCCGCTCCCCACCCCACATACAAAAACCACAGAACAAACATCTGTGCATGTTCATAATATATCCTTTACTTGGTATTCATATGTCCTAGTTATTTAAATTTATTATTTATTTTTATTTGTTTGAAAAGTAGGTTTTGTTCATATGCTGATGTTCACATACACATATAATATTGTAATACTGCCCACTCCCAACCCCACTCCACAACCAGAGAACACCCACCAAACAACACTTACATCTGTGCATGTTCATAATCTATCCTTTACTGAGCATTCATATGTCCCAGGTATCTTGACTTACTTTATCTTTTTTATTTAACCGCCATGAGATGGCATTGGTCGCCTGCTCGACATTAAACCCAAATAAGTATATATTTAAATTATTTATTTATTTTGTTTGCTTGTAATGAAGGTTTTGTACATACACATCAGCAAACAATGATTGATTGATTGTACATTACTTAACGTCCCGACAGCAACAAGGCTTTCTCAGGACGTGCCTGCACTGCTTGTGAAAAAAAAAAACTAAACAGAAAATTGAATGTATGTCGTCAGCCGGTCAAATACGTTAAATAAACCTACAACATGGGGCCTAAATAAAGCTAAGACTGTCTAGCAACACACATCCAACATCAAGAGCTACAGGCAGTGCAGACAGTTGGGAGAGTTTTAAAAAGACAAATACAGGTGAATGGACCAAGGGTAGACAGAAACACATGCCCCAGAATAGAAAGGAAACCCACCCTGTGGGGCTGACCAGGGTGACCCTGGGAACTAAAAAGTACCTAACCCCACCCAAGTCCCCCAGGGCAGACCCGGGTGGGGGCATCAGCAAACAAGAAAATATACACATATATAGATGGTAATAGGTGCCATACTGCCTGCTCCCAACCCTTACCTAAATACACACATAACACCGCAGAACACCTACCAAAAGAAGGACATACACATCTGTGTATGTTCATAATTTTTAATCTATCCTTTACCTAGCATGCATATGTCCCAGGTACCTTAGACTTACTTTATCTTATTTATTTAAATTATTTATTTATTTTGTTTGTTTGTTTTGTTTTGTTTGTTTGTAATGTAGGTTTTGTACATACACATCAGCATACAGCTCAAGAACATACACCATGGTGCCCCTGTGCATGTGGCCACCAGTACTATTCTGTCAGATCTGTCACACCCAGCCAATCATCTCTTCGAGCTTCTGCCCTCTGGCCGGCGGTTTCGTGCTTTTAGCTGTCAGCTTCCATCGTTGGACCCTCAATCGATATCCCAGCTTGGCGGTACCAATCAGCTGAGACACACCCTCCCTCGTGGGTTGGATAAGACGGCATCACTAGTGCGGAACTCCTTGGCCTGTGCTGGTTTTCTAGAGCTTCTCACTCAAGGTTTAATCCGTCGCATCGAGGACGCTTGGCAACCATCGCTTACACCCTTACTTGGTGACCTTCTCGCCCTCGGGGTTGCGGCAAACCGGGCAGCGTATCACTCATCGGTCAACACAATGGCGGCAGCATCCAACTGTGACCTCATGCGTCGTGATGCAGTCTTACTCGCCTGTCGCGGTATGCCTCCCGATCTGAAGACACAGCTGCGTCGTGCTCCCCTTGGTGGACCACTCCTCTTCGGTGACACCTGGCAGAAAGTGAAGGACGGCAATCCGGACCGCTGGCCCAGCCGTGTTACAGCCTCACGCTTTCACTCCGCCCGCAAGGCCGTGGGTCGCGCCCTGCGGACTTCCAGACCCGCTTCATCCTTCACTCCAGCTTCCGCCAAGACGTCCCATCACGATCCGAGGATATCTGTCTATGATTGCAGACACTTACCGTCACCTCGGCCACCCAGACCCTGGCGAAAACAAAGACCTTGCAGACCTGATGGCACACTTCGGCCTGCAGCGTCCGGTTCCCCGCTCACTGATTCCAAGATGGGACCTCCCTTGGGTCCTGACGTGGCTGAACTCGGACAGGTTCGAACCGCTTTCCCTCGCTAAGTTCTCGGATGTGACACGAAAAACATGTTTTCTGTTGGCACTGGCCACCGCGGCTAGAGTAAGCGAGCTACATGCGATGTCGGCAAGTCCAGAACCTCTCGATTCAGATGCAATTTTTTTCCCAGAAGCTGTCCTCAATACATCACCATGCACGGAACAACGTGATTCCATGATTTGTGACATATGACTGATTTGTGTTTAATATTGTGTTTATCTATCTTTTAGTGCTGTATATAGGATGATCGCCAACTAAGTGTATGACATGATGGATGCCCTACAAGTGAGGACATATTTTACTGTCGCCATGCCACACAAAAATCCTTGTAACGTTTTACTTGGTGAATAAATGTCTTATGTCTTATACACGTACATGGTAATAGGTGCAGTATCACTCGCTCCCAACCCCAATCCAGTTACACACACAAAACCGCAGAACATCCACCAATGTACATCTGTGCATGATCATAATCTATACTTTACTTAGCATTCTTATGTCCCAGGTATCTTTGACTTACTTTATCTTATTTATTTAACTGCCATGAGATGGCCGTAGTCGACCGCGCGGCGTTAAACCCAAATAACTATTTATTAAAATTATTAATGTGTTTGTTTGTAATGAAGGTTTTGTACATACACGGTAATAGGTGCCATACCGCCCCACTTTCAACCCCAGCCCACATACAAAACCACAGAATACCCACAAAAGACATGCACAATTGTATACTGATGGGCTTTAGTGGACTGTAAAATCTATATATAGAGACTTCAGGTTAAGCAAGTGGCTTGTATTGACTGCCTGTATTTTAGCTGCCCACCTACAAATTTCATGTGTCCAGTTAACCACACTGCACATGCAGCCATCAGTTCTGTGAAAAGTACTGTTAGCCTCATGCACAGGGGCACCAAAACTTAGAGATAAGGCCACACCTGATAACAATAACAGTACTAATAATAATATGCCTACTCAGCCACTAGTTCTGTAAACAGCACCTTTGTAAACAGTACCAGTGGCCAAATGCACACATACATCATGGATGTTGCTACCACTGATCACTTCAAACAATAGGCTGCCCAGTTCACATTTTGATACCGTGAACTAGCCTGCACATGCAGTCATCAGTTCTGTAAATAGTACTGGTGGCCACATGCACAGCGGCACCAAACTTAAAGGTGAGGCCAAAACTGCCACCTCAAACAAAACCAAACGCTACCTACACACACATATCAATGATACAGTCAACCTCTGTGTGCGTTAGGGGGGACACGCTTAAAGTATGTGACTGTAAATCTTACAGCGAAATGTCAAAACCAGTAAGAAGATAATGTAACAGCAACAAGTACATGTATTTTGTAAACCACTCAAAACATGACAACTCATCGAGTCTAATGGTGTTATGAATGGGTGATGGAAACACTGAAAGAAATAGTACGTGTACATTATAAAGTATGTGCCTCCTTCCCCCCCCCCCCCCTCCCATAACTAGCTGTTTATCATAAAACATAGATATCTCATTCATTTGATCACTTGACTGATTTATTAAATCATCTCTGTGTCACCTTTCTCCGTTTTCTTTGTCGTTTTAATCCCAATATGTCAGTGCTAATGTCAGCTGCTAAGAATCCTTGCAGCGAACTGCAAATGTCTATATGCAGACAAACTGCAAATAACACAGCAGCAAAATAAGTTCCTCTTTTGTGCAGTAGGCTACTGCTAGCAAGATAGGGTTCAATTTTAAACAAAGCATTGCATGAACTTCCAAGCGTGTTCACATTGTACTGTGTATTTTTTTTTCAGTGTGAAGTGTACTGTACCATCAGTGATCACTGAGACTGCAAAATTGGTACTGGCAGTGATCGCACATCACAACATAGCTTGTCAGTGCAACTGATTAAAATAAATGTTACTGCTGCATAAAATAATTAATCAAGTTCCGAAACTTTGCTCAGCCATGACAGTTAAAACCAAGTGGTGTGGCACTCTTTTTCTTTTACAGAATGCAGCATAGGTTTTGAAGATAGCGTTTGTGTTGTGGGTTACGTTTTGTTTTGGTGCTGTGTTGTCGAAATGAAACGGGCAAAGCGATGGTAAAGTGAATGGAAATAAACGTGACAAACCTTTATCAAGCCGTAAAAATGCACACAGCAACTTGACACGTTTGCTTTTTTTTTTTTAAACAAACAAGCTTATGTAGAACAAATAAAAAAGAACCCGTCGGCACACAGAAATTCACGTCCGCAGAGGTCGTGGCGTCACGTGATGTTTTGATCACGTGATTTTGGGATACCTTATTGTTGCGAAACGATATTAATTTTGCGTTCAAGGCAAGCGTTTTCGTAATTGTTTCTTCTCTTAATATATCTAAGTGTGAAAATATTTCTTTAAAAAATGAAATCCTTTTAAGTGACATATAGTGCATACTACCACTGAATACAGGAACAATGAGACCCGTGTAAACTACTGATCCCCTGTAAACATGGCCGCGAAGGTCCTGGTTTCGTCTGCAGCCATACTGGAAACAAAATGTGCTACAGAAAAATGTCTCCATCCTCCGGCGGTTTAAAACGAGTGCGAACTGCTTTTATTCATACTAGACTTCATTTTGATACACCCAAACCTTTGTTACTCTCTAGAAAATCACTATCTCGTAAACGGCTGATCGTCTATGAAGGGCAGCTGCTAGATTATTAATACTTTTTACAGTTGAAGACAAAATCGTGTTTTATACTTGAATGTTTTAGAGTATTCACTTTCTGTCTGCCTTTCCATGACGCACAGTAAATCGAGAGAGACAACCAGTGTGATCCAAAGATTGTTAAAGATGGAGTAATACGCATCTTTTAAAAATTTCTGAAAATTGTTGAAATATTACGATTGTTGTCTTGTTATATGCTTATCCGCAGCGGAGTCGACAGTAGTATGTAATCACTTACCGCCAAATGTACGGGCTGTCATAGCTGTACGGTTCGTCATTGGTCACATTTCTGATGACGTGACCGTCCCGGATCTGTTCCACCTTGCCACGAACGCCTAGACAAAAGCAAATAAATGGAAACCGAAATTGTATAACTAACCAGCATTTTGTTTGTAGGAATAGTGCTACAGATGCGTATTGAAAGGGTTTAACAAGCAGGAGCTATTCCTACATCAAAATCAAGTCAAAGACAGTACAGTGAGGATGTCCATCAAGGCACAATTCCGATGGATCTTCTCGATCACTGTGACATGCTTCCTCGCAGTTGTACTTTTAATTCCAAGAAATAGGCTACCTAACAAAGAAAGAAACGCGCTTAGAAAGGAAATAGTACTACACTATAGTTATTGGCAGCAGGGGTTTGGCAGACGGACGAAGGGTCTATGTCATTTGCTGAGAACACTTTGTGTGCACGTTCCTTGGACGGCTACGGGTCTGTGACATTGAATTTGAAATAATCCCAAAAATACACAACTTAGTGCGGCCTTTGCTAAAATCAAAAATACACAACTTAGTGCGGCCTTTGCTAAAATCACTTTGCACGCGCGTCCCTTTGACGGCTAGGGTTCTTTAAATTAAATTATGGCCCAAAAAGATCCCCAAAACACAGTCTGTGTCCACTGGCGGTGAAGGGGTTCAGTAAGTAAGTATTGAAGTAAATGGTTTGCACTAAGAAAGTATTGTGAAGCTTCTCACCCAGGTAATGCATGTGGTTGAACACGGCGATAACGTTCAGTGAACCGTTCAAGAACCGCTGCGTGCACGAGGACGAACAGCTGCCGGAGATGGTCACGCTTGGCTGACCAGGCGGGATGTTCAGATCCATCTGACCGTTGATCATGATGCTGGCATCGTAGGTCCTGAGCCGCGGTGTGTAGTAGAGCGTGACGCCTGACGAGTCGTAGTAGTCGTTCACCAGGTGCTTGTTGGTCCAGTGGAACTGTCACAGATTACAGTATAGCAGAACCTTTCAATCCAATCCAACCCAGTGCCCATTCACACAACACACAATGTAACGTAGGAACGTGGCCTAGAGATAACCCTTTGGCTGTCGGTAGCGGGTTGTTGTCGCGATGATTCCTGCAGGATTCATCGCGACAAAAAAAAAACCCGTTGCCAACTGCCAACTATTGGATGTAAATGAGACACGAGCATCAATGGTCAAGTAATGATCTGCTCTGTTGTCTCGAACGTGCCCTGTGGTTACCACGTGATGATACGAAGGACCAGTCAGTTTAACCGCTTCACTGCCAGTGGACGGCGCACCTTGTGTTTTTGAATGGCCGTCAAGATCCGCTGCCGTCAAAGGAGCATCGATACAAGGTGGTTTCAGCAAGAGGCACAGGTCCTCATGAACCCTCGCAACTGTGTTCATGAGGACCTCTTCCTGTTGTAGTTGGGTGGTGTTCAGTTTGTCTCGACAGTGAATGCGTTACGTTCCATGACAAGATTTCATGTTTGTGGCGCATGGACAAAACAATGAAAAGAAGAAACTCTGCGAGGAAAGACAAATAGAAAGGGTGTGATGATGGAGCAAAGGCAAGTTATCGTGTCTGCCCCATGGTGAATAAGTTTTGTTTGTAGTTTCGGTTCTACTATGATTGCGAATACGGTTTTATGAAGATTGTAACACTGATCCCATAATTTTCCTTACGGTTCGGCACGCTGGACGTTTGATTTTCAAACTAATTTGTAATGTTTTATTGAACATTCTCAAATAATCCAATTTTGGAAATGGTCTGTATCTAATACAGTTTTATGGTTCTTACAGTTCATAGCTATTCTTTAAATGTGCATGTTTTGGTACAGTCTCAAATGCTTAGGTCTTCAGATGCATCCATCATTATACAGTTTTGATTACAATTTCATCAATGTTTTAAATTCACACAGGGATTATGATTGCATGTAACCTACACTTGTTACAGTTCATTCCATAACGGTTCAATCTTTAAATGGTCGTGTCTTCATATTGATTTTACCTTACTTACTTACGCCTGTCACCCCTACCCGGGTATAGGCCGTCGACGAGAGACCTCCAGCAACTCCTGTCCTGTGCTTCTCCTTCGATTCTACTCCAGGTGGTTCCCAGTCTCTTGATGTCTGCTTGGAGGTCTCGACGCCAGGAGTTTCTCGGCCTACCTCTTTTTCTCTTTCCCTGGGGGTTCCATGACAATGCCTGCCTAGTGATACTGGAAGCTGGCTTTCTCAGACTGTGACCGATCCATCCCCATCTTCTTCGCCCAATTTCATTCTCTGCTGTTATCTGCTCTGTTCTCTCCCAGAGTCTGACGTTGCTGATCTTCTCTGGCCAGTGGATTTTCAAAATTTTTCTAAGGCAACTGTTCATGAAGGTCTGTACTCTGTTGACTGTGGTTTTTGTCAATCTCCATGTCTCTGCTCCATATAGGAGAACTGCTTTTACATTGGAGTTGAAAATCCGGACTTTGGTGTGTTGTGACAGCTCTCTGGAACTCCACACTTTTTTCAACTGGAGAAAGGCTGCTCTGGCTTTACCGATTCGTGCTCTGACATCTGCATCAGTGCCGCCTTTTTTGTCTATGATGCTCCCGAGATAGGTGAAGGACTCCACCTCCTCCAACGGGGTGCCAGCAAGCAAGACTGGTTCTTCCCTGGTTGCGTTCAGCCTCATTGTCTTTGTTTTCTGTTTGTGAATGGTGAGGCCCACTTGGGACGAGATGTCAGCTAGCCTCGTGGTCTTGTCCTGCATTTGTTGATGAGTGTGGGACAGTAATGCCAGGTCGTCTGCAAAATCGAGGTCGTCAAGCTGTGTCCACAGTGTCCACTGTATTCCACTTCGTCTGTGCTCTGAGGTCATCTTCATGACCCAGTCTATGGCCAGTAGGAAGAGGAACGGAGACAGCAGACACCCCTGCCTGACACCAGTTCTGACCTGGAGCTCTCTGGTGAACTGCCCTTCGTGGATCACGCGACATGTCATGCCATCATAGCTGCTCTTGACCAGGCGGACGAGCTTTGTGGGTACACCGTAGTGTCGTAGGAGTTTCCACAGAGTCTCTCGGTCCACGCTGTCAAATGCTTTCTCATAATCCACAAAGTTGACGTACAGCGGGGAGCTCCACTCCAGAGACTGTTCCACGATGATGCGGAGAGTGGCGATCTGGTCTGTACATGATCGGTTCTTCCTGAATCCTGCTTGCTGGTCTCTCAGCTGGGGGTCAACGGAGCTCTTCATTCTCTCTAGGATGATCCTGTTGAAGACCTTTCCTGGTACTGACAGCAAGGTGATTCCTCTGTAGTTGGAACACTTGCTGAGGTCGCCTTTCTTGGGAAGCTTGATTAGGTACCCCTCCTTCCAGTCAGCTGGCATCACCTCCTCTTCCCAGATCTTTCCAAACAGTGGGTACAGCATCTCAACTGTTGTCTCTAGGTCTGCTTTCAGAGACTCCGCTGGGATGCCATCTGGCCCTGCTGCTTTGCCATTCTTCAAAAATGCCACTGCTTTTCTGATCTCTTCCCGGCTGGGTCTGTCACAGCTGATGGGTAGGTCGGTCTCTGCCGGCTGGATGTCGGGTGGGTCGGGTGGGCTAGGTCTGTTCAGTAACTCTTCAAAATACTCGGCCCATCTGTCGAGTTGGTCTGCTCTGTCTGCAATAGGCTTGCCTTCTTTGTCTTTTACTGGTCTTTCTGTATGGCCATACTTACCCGACAATCTTCTGGTAATGTCGTAGAGCTGTTTCATGTTGCCGCTGCCTGCTGCCTTTTCTGCCTCTGCTGCCAGGCTGTCTGTGTAGGCCCTCTTGTCTGCCCTGATACTCCTCTTCACCTCGCGGTTGGCTTCCGAGTATTCCCCCTGTGCCCTTACTTTGGCTGCTCTCGTGCGACTGTTGTTGACCGCTGCTTTCTTCTGCTTCCTCGCTTCTATCTTCTTCAAGGTCTGTGCCGACAGCCAGTCCTTGTGGTGGTGTTTCCTGAACCCTACAGTGTCTTTGCAGGTTGAGTTCAGCGCCTCTCTAACTGCCTTCCACTGCTGCTCTGTGGTGACCGCCTCCTCTTCATTTACTAGCTCCTGTAGCGCTTGAAACCGGTTGGACAGCACCAGTTTGAACTCTTCTCTAACTCCAGTTTCTCTCAGGAGGCCTACATTATAGCGCTGTCTTCTTGTTGTCTCTGTGCGGCTTTTCTTTAGCTTGAGCTTCATTCTTAAGGTAAGCAGATGGTGGTCTGAGGCGACATCTGCTCCCCTCCTCACTCGAACATCTTGAAGGGATCTTCTAAATTTCTTGCTAATGCAGATATGGTCTATTTGGTTCTCTGTTGTATGGTCCGGTGAGACCCAAGTTGCTTTGTGTATTCTTCTGTGTGGGAAGATGCTGCCTCCAATGACAAGTCGGTTTAGAGCACAAAAGTCTACAAACCTCTCCCCGTTCTCACTCATCTCCGAGCCTAGTCCCTGTCTCCCCATCACCTCTTCGTATCCGGTGTTGTCCTCCCCTATTTTGGCATTAAAATCGCCCATGACGATGGTGATGTCTCGCTCCGCACATTTGTCCACGGCACTCTGGAGTCGGTCGTAGAACTCTTGTTTCTCTTCTTCGTCACTGTCATTGGTGGGCGCATAACACTGGATGACGTTCAGCTTGAGCTTTTTCTTGGTTCTAAAGGCTGCTGTTATAATTCTTGGCCCAAGAGGTTCCCAGCCCATCAGCGCTCTCTGTGCCACTGGTGACAGCATGAGTGCTACTCCTTCTGTATGGGGGGCATTCTCCTCTTCATGACCTGAATACAGAACCATCTCCCCACTTAACAGCCTTTTCTGGCCAGACTGCGTCCATCTGGCTTCACTGATGCCTAGCAGGGAAAGGTTGTACTTTTGCATTTCCGCTGCTATCTGGGCGGCCTTGCCGCTCTGGTACATGGTCTTGACGTTCCATGTGCCCATGGTTGTGTCCCTGGATAGAGAGAGGCGGCTCGGTCCTGTGGCTTCCGAAGACTTCCGGCTTTCACCACAGGACGTCATAAGTCTTCTAGTGGAAGAACCTTCCTCCTCCAGGAAAGGAATTACTGTTTGTCTTTTCGTCGGCGTTTTTGTAGCTATTAGCTTTTTTGCAGGGTGGGGAAGCTACCCCCACGCCCAACCCCCTTACTAGGAGGACCAGGGGTTTTCTGTCGGGGTCACCTTCCCTTAGACCATGTTGGTTCACGGCACCTTATTTCATTCGGTGCACCCCTCTCACGAGGGACCCCCTATCCACCACCCAGGGGACGCGCCTCAACGCCGTATGGTCCCAGCGCGAGGGATTTTACCTTAAGACGTTTAAAAATGACAGCAATGTTTGGTGATACATGGAGATTCAGACATTGCAAACAGAAGAGAGCCCACAATATTTTATTGTATATTATTCTCAATAAACGACAAATTCTCAATGGGACTGGTCACCAAATAGTTTAATCTCCAAACATCATTAATCAACATGGGAACACTTGCAAACTGATGCAGCGATTTAATTATGCAGGTGTTTTCAAATGCAATGTATTCTCACCTAAACATCATTGAATTGCCTGACTAATGTTCTTATACATTTTTCAATCTTCAAATAGCTGTAACTTCTGTCTGATGACTTTTACAAACTTCATAAAGCCGGATTTGTGAAGTCCTATTACAGGAGAATCCAAAACCACAAACAAAACTTATTCACAGTGCATGCCGACCGGAAATCGCTTTCTAGGCACTATTTGCGGTTCTTCCTACGTGACTAGAATCAAAATGACGGCACCATGAATGTACAGTGACGGCGTGAACAGGTACGTCTTGAGCCTTTGCGGCTGAAGTCAGGTACACTTCCCGCACTGTTTGCGGGCGTACTCCCGGACAGACTCATTCGGGTTGTACGCCACAAGTACGCTTCTATTAAAATGAGATGCCTAACATACTTGTGGTGGCCACACGTGCACTTCTATTCAAATGAGATGCTTCAGCATCTCATTTGAATAGAAGTGTACTTGTGGCGCTCTACCCTAGTGGGTCTGTCATCGGAAATCCCCGCCGGACTGTTCGTGATTTTACGGACTTAAAGGGCTAAATGCCCATGATCAAAGTGTGAGTCACGTGGACAAGAACCACAGTCCTAAAGTTGGGAGACCTAGGGGGGAAGGGGGATGCTGCCCTCAGTTTGCAAAAGACAGTTTGTATTTGTGAAAAAGCGAGATTTTCATTGAAAGAGAAAAAAAATCGCTTTTCATTAAAATTTTAAAAAAATAAAAAAATAGCTTAAGGTCGAATTACTCACATGCACTGAAAATACTTTAAATGATAATAACGAATTTTATGGTATATATTGTGTCTAGTGAAGGACTGGGACGTTAGGGAACGTAAAGAAGGCATTCCTAAAGCATTTTCATGGATTTGGAATTGCTGTGCATGTGAGTACTTCAACCTTAAGCGCCTTCGTCATACCGCGAATAGCGGTCCATGAAGTCGGACAGCATCTCTCTCGTCTGGGGAATAAAATCTCCTATGGCCTTGATGGTATAAGTGGGCAGGTCTTGAACTTAGCTGCTCCATATATTGTTGAGACACTAACCTATATTTACAATCTCTGCATAGAGAATAATGTCTCCCCCGCTGCTTTTAAAAAAGCTAAAACTATTCTTCTCCCGAAAGCTAAAGACTTATCTGATATCAGTAAGTATCGTCCAATATCTCTTCTCTCTGCTTTATCTAAACCATTAGAAAGGCATATTCATAATAATAGTAATAATAATAATTACGGTATTTATAATGTGCTTATCTTATAATAATTATAACTCTAAGCGCGCACTCACAACTCGCGCACGCATGCGCACGCTTTAGACAACGACTCACGTACCACAAATAGTGAAATACATTACGACAGTCAGCTTGGGGTGGGGAGTGTGGTGGTATAGTGTTAGAACTGTTGAAAGAGGTGAGTTTTGAGGGCGGACTGGAAGGAGGAGAGAGAGTGTTTCTGACGGAGAGAGAGCGGGAGAGTGTTCCAGGTGGATGGACCGTATACTGAAAAGGAGCGGGGGCCGAAAGTGCTGAGTTTGGTGCGGGGGATGTGAAGGCGGAGAGGGTCGGAGGCGGAGCGGAGGGAGCTGGGAGGAGTGTATGGGTGAAGTAATTTTGAGAGATAGGCAGGAGCGCAGTTGTTCAGGGATTTGTAGCAGAAAGACAGAATCTTGTATTGGATGCGTTGGGGGATGGGAAGCCAGTGATGGAGTTTGAGCAGGGGAGTGATGTGGTCGGATTTTTTCTTTCTGAGGACGAGGCGGGCAGCATTGTTCTGGACGCGCTGGAGAGTGAAAGTGGTGGAATAAGGGAGGCAAAATCTTCAACAATACCTAGATAAACGTTCACTCTTACACAAATTTCAGTCGGTTCGGCCTCATCATTCATGTCAGACAGCACTAATATATGTAACTGATAAATGGCAACACGAAATTAACCAATCCCACATGTCAGGTGCTGTCTTCCTCGACTTTAAAGAAGCGTATGACCTCGTTGACCATCATCTGCTTCTTCGTAAGCTTCAATTGTATCTGAGCAGTCATAGATCAGTTGTTTTTTTTCAATCGTACTTGAAGGATCGCACTCAACGTGTATATCTTAACGGTAAATCTCATCGGAAGGATTTGTCAAATATGGGGTTCCCCAAGGCTCCATTTTCGGACCTCTCCAATTTAACATATGTATAAATGACTTACCCTTGCAGATGTCTGACGCAAACACAACTTGTGAGTTGTTTGCGGATGACACCACTTTGCATACTTCAGCGAAAGACGTCCAACAAATATCAAACATGTTACAGGCCAATCTAGATGAGATAACAGATTGGTGTGATGGTACGTAATCCTTCCAAAACTGAAACAATGCTCCTCGCAACACACCAAAAACACCAGCTTTACCCTTCCCCTCTAAACCCTGCCATTGGCAATGATCCCATTAAGCAAGTGTCGCAACATACTCTACTTGGTGTTGTTATCGACGATCACTTTCAGTGGCAATCACGTTGACAAAATTTGCAATGCCGTGTCTAATAATTATTTCTTCTGTCACGCTTAAAACGCATTATAGATGTTCCAGCTAGAAAACTGTTTTACAATGCCTATATCAAGCCTCATTTTGACGATTCCTCCCCTATATGGGATGGCTGCTGTGAAAAGCACTTCAAAAGACTGAACTCACTCCACCGCCGCACAGCAAAGCTAATACTGCCATGTTCATATTTGACCACAGACGAAAAGCTTGACCACCTAAACATGACGTCATTGCAAAAGCTGCTCCTCGTCAAAAAAGCGATGCTGATGCACAAAATCGTCTATAGCAAAGCTCCACAGTACTTACTTACAATGTTCCGACACTCGCAAACTCGCTAAATAAAAAAGAGGAACAATCTTGTCATGACTCGCCCTAGAATTGATCTGTTTACGACTAGCTTTTCTTTTTTGGGTGTATCCCTATGGAACTCATTGCCAACAAAAGTAAAATCTCTTAAATCTCATAAGGCATTTAGAAGTGCTCTCTACAAATTATTCTTCAGACCATGAAGTACTTCATTTTATTCATTAACCGCCAGTTATATATATACCTCAAGTTGTTGTGGCTTACAGCTGCTGATGTTACGATGTAACCAGTCTTGCGCGTGCACACACACGCACGCGCATGCGTGCGTGCGTGCGTGTCTG
Source organism: Semisulcospira habei (assembly GCA_036245525.1). Lineage (NCBI taxonomy): Eukaryota > Metazoa > Mollusca > Gastropoda > Semisulcospiridae > Semisulcospira > Semisulcospira habei. Next base: position 225,780,241 of record BTPG01000004.1, on the reverse strand, counting down.
TGTGTGTGTATATATCCCATATATATATATATATATATATATATATATATATATATATATATATATATATATATATATATATATATATATATATATATATATATATATATATATATATATACACGTGTTGTTGTTTTTTGTGTGTGTGTGTGTGTGTGTGTGCGTGCGTGCGTGTGTTTGTGTGTGTGCGTGCGTGCGTGTGTGTGTGTGTGTGTGTGTGTGTGTGTGTGTGTGTGTGTGTGTGTGTGTGTGTGTGTGTGTGTGTGTGTGTGTGTGTGTGCGCGTGCGTGCGCGCGCTTCTTCCTCTTCACGTTCAATACTTTGTTTCGTATCCTTGCTGTCTTCATTGTGTACATTAGTTCTAGCATGGACAGGTTTCTAACGATGGGCCTGCGCGCCTAAAATCTCTTTCCTTGGAAAATAAAGTCAATCAATCAATCGTTTGCAAAATTACGGCACGTTGCACCTTATAATCACTAGCGCACTGTCTTTAGTGTACGTTACTAAACAAAATAATATGATTACATAACGGCTGCTGGTAATTGTTACCTGTAAAGCGATCCTGCTCGCAGCCCCCTTCCCGATCCTGAAGCCGGCGTCTGGGTGAATACAATCTCCCGTCATGCCTAGCGTCCACACCCCGATGGACGCGGCACATCCCAGACTGCCCATGCCGCACTCTGTCGGGTGGTCCAGTAACTTGGCTGTCACACGTATACAATGTCAAGAATGTTCTCTTGCATGGCGATCAATTGCAGTCATTAAATCCTTTCTTTCCATAACACGACGAACAATGCCCACTTGCTAGCGGAATAGATCCTCACGAGCCCCCGCAATTGCGGGGCCTTATGAGGATCTATGCCGCTTGCTGACACGTCATTGTAAATATGTTCCTTTGACAGGGGGAGATCTTTGGCGTTGAACAAAGCAATGCTTTGAACAACACAATCTGCTGTCCACTGGCAGTAGGAAGAAACGCAATTTGCCATGTGTCAAATGCAAACGACATTGAGAGCTTGGCGCCTGATGGCGCTAAACTAATCTATATACTGAATTATCATAGTCGATCCACCCCCTGCAACTGGCTCATAGCCGTTGGATGACACCTCCCAAATTTTGGAATTGCGACTTTGGGGTTAAAACGGTTCAAGTAAACGTGTATTCCTTATAATCATGATCTCGGAGGGAGGGGACTGGGGGTATCAATATGTGGTGGCCTCTTATTTAGTTTGCATCGCCGCTAGCCATGAAGGGACTAAGTGTTACCTGAATCGTCGCAGCTGTAGATGAGAATATGATGCATAACGTCGGGGTTGTCGATGTAGGGCGTGAAGGCAATCATGTGGAACGTCTCATCGGCAGGTATGTCAAATATGAAACACATGTAGGTTGTCACTCTTGCCGGTACCTTGGTGCGCGGGTATCGCAATGTGATGTTACGAACATCTGTAATACAGAATATGTTTTAAAATGCATTTTATTCCTCTTTTACTTACTTGAATGAATTATGGCTGACTGTCTTATTTGCTGGTCAGTTGATTGATTGATTGATTGATTGATTGATTGATTGATTGATTGATTGATTGATTGATTGATTGATTGATTGATTGATGGGGGCGGTCCGTGGCGCAGTGGTTAAGGCGCCTGCCACCAATGACAAAGGTGCGAGGTTCGAAAACGGGTTCCGGCGTCGGACTTTTCTCCTCTGGTAAGTGTCACCGTTAATTCGGGCGGACCGTCGGGGGTTCTTTCTCCGGGTACTCCGGTTTTTCCACACCCCCCCCCCCCACCCACCCCCCACACTTTGGTACCGGTTTCAGGCCACTTTACAAATTTCAAATACAAGCGATCAAAAAATCTCTGTAACTTCAGTAGCTGAACTGGCCCTTCGTCTGTCCTGTACTGTGTTTGTCTTAAATGGCGTAAATCCGTGTCTGTTACGTGAGTGTGCGTGTTGAGTTTCAGTTCGCGGCGCTTTGAGTCGATTTGCCCCAAAATTGAGAAAAAGCGCCTGTACAATAACGGTATTATTATTATTATTATTGATTGATTGATTGATTGATTGATTGATTGATTGATTGATTGATTGATTGATTGATTGATTGATTGATTGATTGATTGACTGGTTAACTGATCGCTCAATCATTCGGTCCAACCGATCGCAAAACCTTTCATCCACTGACGTTACTGACCTGGATCCTTGATCGCGTCACAGTGGAACTCGCCGACGTCACAAGTGACCCATGTGTTGGCGGAGCGGCACTGAGGGGAACCCCACGGATCACACACACCTACACGATGGAGAAAACAATATTTTTTTAGTGGCATAATGATACAATAAGCATGTCCAGTGGAATAAAGATACAATAAATATGTCTTTAAATTAGTAATTTAAGTCTGTTGTTTGCAGTCCGTGCCCAATGAGCAAAAGACCATCGGGCCGACTTCGCCCCGATGACCTTTTGCACGTTTGGGTTGTAGTCGTGTATTGTGGAAGTGGGCATCAGTCGAGTATTATGGAAGTAGCCACAACATTGGGATATACGATAGTCTAGGCGACACCCCCAGCACCCTCCCATCCCCCACCCCCAGCCCCCACCACCACCGTCCCAACCTGCAACCCACCTGCACGTCCTCCCTCCCCCTCCCCGTTCCACCCCCCCTTCTCCCTTTCCCTCCACCCGGGTCTGCCCTGAGGGACTTGGGTGGGGTTTACTACTTTTTAGTTCCCAGGGTCACCCTGGTCAGCCCCCCAGGGTGGGTTTTCCTCTCTATTCTGGGGCATGTGTTTCTGTCTACCCTTAGTTCATTCACCTGTATTTTCCTTTTTTAAACTCTCCATACTGTCTGCGCTGCCTGTAGCTCTTGATATTGGATGTGTGTTGCTAATGGTCTTAGGTTTATTTAGCGTATTAGACCGGCTGGCGACATACGTTCAATATTCTGTTTAGTTGGGGGGGGGGGGGGGGGTTCACAAGCAGTGCAGGCTGAGTTTGAAAGTCTTGTTGCTGTCGGGACGTTAAGCAAATGTACAACCAACCAACCAACCTTCTCCCTATCGCACACACGCGTCATTTACGCTAAATAATGTCACGCATGTGCTCCGACCAACAGATGAAGTGTGAGTTCTAGCAGTTAAACTTTCACTGAATGCGGTCACAGAAATATCGTGTTTTCATAATCACAGTAAATTTGACATCAAAAGTCTCTATCCGTCCGAGGAACATGGAATGGTTCAGGCAAGAGTCATAGATCCGCATGAACCCACCGCAACTACGGAGGCTCATGAGGATCTATGCCTTTTGCACTAGGGTGGTGTTCATTTTTTTCTCGGCCGCGAACGGGTTAACGGGTTATCGTTCGGTTTAGGCACATTCGTGGCGTTACATCTCGTAATGGGGAAAACAATCATTTACTTTTCATATCAATCAACTAGTCGTCGTCATAATCATCACCATTATCATCATCATCATCATCATCAACAACAGCAACATAATCAACAACAAGAACAACAGCATCATCCTTCGCTTTACCTGGATGCGTGACGTTGTCTAAAGTAGCGGGGATTTGACCCTGTGACCATACACATTGGGGGTCCCCCAACTCCTGGCCGTTGGTCAGTCCGTCATGGTCAGAGTCCAGCTGACACAGCTCACGGCTCCACTGTGAAAAATTGTGAAACCTTATTTACATACATATATATATATATATATATATATATATATATATATATATATATATATATATATATATATATATATATATATATATATATATATATATATATATATATATATATATATATATATATTTACATATGTGTACTTATTTACATAGCTGTACATATGTTTACAAATGTGTACATATATTTACAAATACTGACATAAATGTAGACATTTCCAGGTGTACTATAGCAACAGTCGTATACGCAGTCCTTTTGACAATAGTCAGTATACGCTGCAATACAAAAGTTAGCGATTTTGATCGAGGTGATTCCTGCAGGCTGTTGTTATTCCTGCAGGAATCACCTCGACCAAAATCGCTACAGACACCCAAACGGTTAAATGACCCGCTGGCAACTGTAAAGACTGTTTATCGTGGTGCTTGAGGTCACCAGAAATACAGACATTGACCCGTCTTGTGTGTGCCCATCGGTACTGTTTAATGCCAGTGGCTGGTGGCTGTAGGGAATACAAACGCGCTTACCCTGTGTCCTAGTCTGGCGAAGTCCTGTCCAAACTGGTTCCTGTCTCTCCCACCCAGCGGGTTGAGGTGCCCCACCCCATGCCAGATGTAGTTGGGTTTACATGGGTGGGGCACGTTCTGACCGTTGGGCAGTTGGCTCTGGTAGTTGTAGTAGCACAGCGTGGGGCTCCATAGCGCCACTGAGAAGACAAGGAGGACCCTGGGAATAAATATTAATACATTTCAAACCACTTGCCGGACATTTTCAGGAATGGAGAAACAATGTGAGGTTTACCTAACAACGATTGTTCTGCCCCCTAGCGAACATGACCTAGAAACGGGCGCTCTTCGCGTACATGACATGACCAATCTTGTCCTCTGCAACGATTTGTTTTGCCTCTTGTTAAGAACAGTGTTATTTATCTCTTGTACAGGAATATGCCTATTTCTTTCTTATTCAAACACTCGACACTGTTTAATAGCGCTGCCGTGAGTTACGGAGAATGTTTGACCCTCGAGTTTTTTTGTTGTTTTTTTTTTGTTGTTTTTTTTTTTGTTGTTTTGTTTTGTTGGTTTTTTTTTTTTTTTTTTTTGGGGGGAGGGGCGAAATACTCGTGCCCAAATTATAATACCCGGGTGGAAATATCGACCCAATCGAGCCCTATTGTCTAAACGTTATGTCCCAGGCAGTTTCACGATGGAATGACGGCCCGAGTCCTTGATGACGGCGACTGATCCGAAGCCTTCCCTGTCTCAAACGGGGTCAAGCAGGGCTGTGTATAAGCTCCCACCCTCTTCAGCATGATGTTTTCTGCTATGTTGATTGATGCTTTTAGGGATAGCCACCAGGGAGTCCGTATCAAGTACAGATCTTACGGGAAGCTGTTCAACCTGCGCAGACTTCAGGCCATAACAAAAGTTACAGAAACTGTGTTGAGAGACTTTCTTTTTGCTGACGACTGCGCTCTTAATGTAGACTCTGAGCCGGAGATGTAAGCCAGCATGGACCAGTTCTCCTCAGCATGCGACAACTTCGGCCTAACCATCAGCACCAAGAAGACCTGAAATCTTGCACCAGCCAGCACCAGATCAACCCTATGTTGAGCTTTCCATTTCAGTGAATGGAAAAAAGCTCCAGGCAGTTGACAAGTTCGTATACCTCGGCAGTACCCTCTCCAGAGCAGTCCACATTGACGACAAAATTAAATGCAGGATTTCAAAAGCCAGTGCCAACTTCGGGAGGATGCGGGAAACTGTCTGGGAGCGTAGGGGAATCAGTCTGGTGACGAAACTCAAGGTATACCGTGCAGTTGTCTTGCTCACCCCCCTGTACGCCTGCGAAACTTGGACGGTGTACAGGAGGCATGCACGCAGACTGAACCACTTTCAACTAATATGCCTGCGCAAGATCCAGAAGATAAGGTGGCAGGACAAGACTCCAGATACTGAAGTGCTCCTTTCTGCGGGTGTGCCCTCTGTTCACACCATGCTGATGATGCATCAAGTCAGATGGGCGGGTCACGTTGTAAGGATGCCAGACGTACGCATCCCCAAGCAGCTGCTCTTCGGTGAACTGTCCACAGGCATGCGTTCTCATGGCGACCAGCGCAAGTGTATCAAAGACACTCTCAAGGCTTAACTGAAAGCCCTTGAGATAGATACCAACTCCTGGGAGCACTCAGCCCTGGATCGTACCTCCTGGCGCAGCCTCATCAACAAGGGATCCACAAGCGCTGAGGATAGACGCACTGCCAAAGCAGAGAGAAAGCGCCTCCAGAGAAAGGACGAGCGACAAGCACCTTCAATGCTGCACCATCTCACGTGCGTCCCACCTGTGGGAGACACCTCCGTACCCGGATTGGCCTTACCAGCCATTTCCGGACACACCATTTTTTAGACGCAACATAGTTAGGGATGTTAGTGGTCCTCATCGCCCGCGATGGACGCACATCATCATCATCATGTCCCTTTGGTAGTCGGGACCGCGTTTTGTCGCGATGATTCCACCCGCAGGAATCATCTCGGCAAAAAGCGCTACCGACGACAAAAGGAGTAAATTTCTTATAAAAAATTAATTCCTAATTTAGGACCAGGTTAACCCCCTTGTGCATGCAGCCGTCGCTCCTGTTAATTCATTGAAGGTGCAAAAATGCCGGCGACAACGCTATGCGACACTTTCGCACCTATTGATGCCTGGCGTCTTGAGTAAGTTAACATTAAACCCTCTCTTGTGCATGCAGCCACTTTTTCCTGTCATGTTGGCTGAAGGTCAAAGGGAGTTTAAAAAAATGGAACAAAAGTGTGTTACGCGAGAATTAATAGTGTCCCCTGACAGCCAACACTGAGACTGAGGAACACGGAGATTGGGCAGCGGTTTTAATGGCGAAGATTCCTGCAGGAATAGTCGCAACTACAATCGCTACCGACACTCGAAGGGTTAATTTTATGCAATGTACTATACCCTGGTTTAAGGTGCGCATTCCACTGAGAATACAAATTGTCATTTTTAACATCACTATGACTTAAGCATTGGCAGTGGGCAAGTCCTTAGGACTTGGTCTCGGGCAGATGGGGCTCGCCCACCTAGGAGAAGAAAACCTCTGAATCAAAACCTCCGCTGCCTTGTGGTCATATCCTAACATGGAACAAACTTCAGGAGTAAACCTCGTGGAAAACTCCGGAGTCGGAGCCCCTAAGGCAGTCCTTCGTTGTGGCAGCTCATGTGACGGCGCCTGTGCCAAACTGTAATGGCTCTGCCGTTCCTTTGGATCCATAAACGTCGTGGAGAGGGGGGACGTGCTACATGGGCAACAGCCTGTCCTCCATCCGAACAACTACAGCCTGGAGAGGACACTCCAGCATCGCCTTTGGCGTAGTAGACACAACACGGGGAGCAGCAGGTTATAAGCCATCGCTCAACTGGCGTAGAGCGCGGCGCCAGGGGTTGCTCCCGACGGTGGGAGAGATTCTTGGATCTCACTGGACAGCTACCGCCCGCCTCATGCTGGGCAGCCCCCAGTCGGTAAGCTGCTGTCCCGCCACGGTCTGCTTTCTTCATTGGGTGCATGGAGATTAGGAACCGTCCGAACAGGAAATCGCAACCTCGCACCAGGCAACAACAGTAGAGAAAGAAAGTGACCAACTTAAAAACTGGGAAGAAAGAGGCCAGCTCTAAAACTGGGAAGTTAGAATGTCCGGACAATGTTGACTGGACTTCCCGAAAACCTTGACGACATCAGCGATACCAGGAAAACCGCTGTCGTCAACGACGAGCTCAAAAGACTCAGTGTAGACATAGCCGCCCTTCAGGAAACTCGGCTAGCGGATGCTGGCACACTAAAGGAGAATGACTATACGTTCTATTGGCAGAGGAAGAGTTCTGACGAGCGGAGAGAGTACGGATTGCAATGAGGAACTACATGCTGAGTATGGTTGAACCAGGCAACAAGGGCTCAGAGCGACTCCTCACTCTTCGCCTAAACACTGCCGAGGGCACCGTTACCCTTGTCAGCGCGTACGCACCAACACTGCTCGCTACGCCAGACGCCAAATATGAGTTCTACGAGAACATCGCAACTATCATCAGGAGCGTCCAAAGCAAGAAACAGATTGTTATCCTTGGCGACTTTAATGTCAGAGTTGGTTCAGACCACGACTCCTGACCTTCCTGCCTCGGACAGTTTGGTGTGGGCAAGATGAACGAGAATCTTGAGATGTGCACCTACCATGGCCTGTACATCACCAACTCCTACTTCAAAACCAAGACTCAGCACAAGGTGTCCTGGAGACACCGCTCTCCAAGCACTGGCACCAACTGGATCTGATCCTGGTCAGGCGCGCCAAGTAGAAGAACGTTCTCCACACACGCTCCTATCATAGCGCGGACTGCGACACAGACCATTCTTTGGTGTGTTGTAAGATCAGGCTGCAAACGAAGAAGTTCCATCGCACCAAGCAGCTAAGAAAACCTCGCATCGATGTCAGCAAAATGTGCCAACCCGACCTCGTGGAGAAGTTTGCAGAGGCCTTCTAGAAGGAACTTGAAACCTCGCAGCCCGGTGACTGACTCTGCCACAGAGAAGTGGGAAACCCTGCAGGACACCATGCACCGCACAGCCTTGGCCACCTTTGGGAAGAGGACCTCGAAGACACAAGACTAATACGAGGCCAAGTCAACCGAGATGTCCCCCATCATCGTAGCCAAGCGAACTGCCCTTGCTGAGTACAAACGGTCGCCCAGCAAAAAGAACCTGCAGGTTCTCAGGGCTGCCAGGAGCAAGGTCAAACAGACTGCCAGGTGCTGCGCCAACGAGCACTGGACGGAGCTCAGTGAGAACATCCAGATTGCAGCCGTTACAGGTAACATGAGAGGAATGTACGACGGCATTAAGAAGGCATTAGGACCAACCCAAAACAAGACGCCCCCCACCCCCCACCCCTTAAATCCTGTACCGGAGAAATTATTACGGACAAAGGCCAGCAGCTGGAGAGATGGGTGGAACACTATTCTGACCTCTACTCCAGACAGAACGTCGTGACCCCATCGGCTCTTGACGCCATCGAGTACCTGCCTGTAATAGATGAGCTAGACGCAGTGCCAAGAATAGAGGAGCTCAGCAAAGCCATTGACAGCTTGGCTTCAGGCAAAGCCTCAGGCAACGATGGGATCCTCCCAGGTTTGATCAAGAACTGCAAGGCCACCCTCCTTCGCCCCCTGCATGAGTTTTTACTCCAGTGCTGGCAGGAAGAAGAGACAAGACATAAGAGATGTCAAGATCACCACCCTCTACAAAAACAAGGGCGAGAGAAGCGATTTGACAACTACATGGGCATCTTCCTTCTCAGCATTGTCGGCAAAGTTTTTGGCCGGGTCATCTTAATCCGTTTGCAGAAGCTGGCAAAACGTGTCTATCCCGAGTCACAGTGTGGCTTCCGAGCTGAGCGGTTAACAGTAGACATGGTCTTCTCCCTCCGTCAACTCCAGGAGAAGTGCAGGGAACAACACCATGCCTCTGTATGTCGCTTTTATTGACCTCACCAAAGCCTTCGACCAGGTCAGTAGAGACGGTCTGTTCAAGCTCCTCAAAAAGATTGAATGCCCACCCAAACTGCAGAGAATGATAGAATCCTTACACACCAACATGAAGAGAACATTGCAGTTCAACGGCAGCACATCCGAACCCATTGACGTATGCAGCGGAGTCAAACAAGGCTGCGTCCTGTCCCCTACTCTTTTTGGGATCCTCTTCGCTGTCCTGCTCAAGCATGCCTTTGATAATGCAACAGAAGGAATCTACCTGCGAAAAAGATCAGATGGCAGGCTCTTGAACCTTGTCCGCCTCAAAGCCAAGACAAGGATACGCAAAGCCCTCATCAGGGACATGCTGTTCGCTGATGATGCGGCAGTTTCGACCCTTATCCAGCAGGAACTGCAGTCACTGATGAACTGATTCTCCGAGGCTTGCAAGAACTTCGGACTGACTATCAGTCTAAAGAAGACGAACGTCCTAGGACAGGACACAGAGTCACCGCCATTCATCACCATTGACAACTACGATATCGACGTCGTCCACAAGTTCACGTACCGTGGGTCCACCCTCACCGATAACCTCTCACTGGACATCGAGATCGACAAGAGGATCGGGAAGGCTGCTGCAACTCTTGCACGCCTCACAACTCGAGTGTGGACAAATCCCAAGCTGACTGTGAAAACAAAGATGGTTGAGTACAATGCCTGTGTCATCAGCACAATGCTATGCGGCGGTGAGACATGGACCACATATGCTAGACAGGAGAGAAGACTCAACACCTTGCACCTGAGAAGCAACCGTCGTATCCTGGGCATATCTTGGCAAGATAGTGTGACCAACACCAAAGTTCTGCCACACGCTGGCCTTTCCAGCATGTACACCCTATTCAAACAACGCATACTGCGCTGGCTCGGCCACGTTCAACGCATGGAAGATGGTCGCATCCCAAAAGACATCCTCTACGGAGGACTGGCATCTGGGAGAAGAAACTCTGGTCGCCCCACGCTACGATTTGTAGATGTCTGCAAGAGGGACATGAGAGCACTGGACATTGACACTGGGTCCTGGGAATGTTTTGCGGATGACCGTGCAAAGTGGAGACGTATCCTCCACCAACACCTCAAATCAGACGAAGAGAAGATGTCGAAAGCAGCAGCAGATAAGCGGGCACGCAGAAAGGAGTGCAACAACTCCATGAGACCAGCGACCACGTACATTTGTGATTTTTTGCAGCAGGGACTGCCACTCCCCCATTGGCCACTACAGTCACAGAAGATGCTCAGCTGGTCAGGCAGTCAGATCAAAACAAGTAGGATGCATTATCTATGGTTGATTCAGACCGACAGAGGCCCATTATGACTTAAGCATATTTGTCTGGGAGAGCAAGCGGTCTCTTATAGCGAGCTACTCCAGGCAGTAAGCGGTTAATAATATCTCCCTCATAAATGTTCTTAACAATATTGCTGGACAAAAGGGTTAACTGAAATTACGAAGAATGAATGTCGTAAAATGAGAGACTTTTCTGCTCTTCTTCTCCTATGTACGCAGGAAAGTTCCTTTATTTACGCTAGTGGAAAACTCTTGGTACGGTGTGTCTACTCACGTGTATTGTAAAAACAAGATGGCGTAAACCATGGCCACACAGTCTTTTCTATAAGAGAATGGTTGCATTTTCCCACCTTTTCCATAATACGCTCGCAGACGGACATTATGAGAAGAAATAGAGCCTATCTTCCTAAAACAAACTATAACAAAAATTACGCAGACAAATGCGGGTCAACCGACTTATAAACGGGGATTTTTTGGTCTTTAATGAATCACCCTCTTTAAAGTACCATTACGCGTAAATTTGAAGACACATTTCAGCACCATTTGTGTTTGTTATGCCTTGTCAACACACCTAATGAACTTTAACAGCAGTTGGGACACAAAGCAAAAGCACACGCGTAATCGCACTTATTTATTCTGCGCAGCTGTTAGCGTGTCAAGTTATTTCTATTTGTTTCTCGTACTGAAAGCGTTGTATTTATAGAACGGAGTAGAGTCATTGTCAAATTACTTGATATAAAGACGACGTGTGCTGAACTGGATTGTCCTGTGTCTTAATGAACCATAACTAGACCTGTGTGTAGCGTTTTGTAATCATCTGTTACAGAAGTGTATCTTTGAACAATTACGGTGGTAGTGGGCCTTCAAATATGCTCGGTTTACACACACACACGCACACACACACACACACACACACACACACACACACACACACACACACACACACACACACACACACACACACACACACACACACTCACACACGGCACTTCCCGCCAAAAGTGCGTCCGGCAACACGGTTAGCGTCAATTTTATCATGTTACTTCACTTTCAGTAGCATGCCTGTGACGTCGTAGATGGGCATTCGACTGCCAATGACGTCACTAGCATGATACTGAACGCTCTACACCACACCCCATCCTTTAAAAAAAAATCTTCTACAAACAGATGAGACTTTAGCATCTTACCTGAGGCAAAACAAGATCGACAACCCGCTTGATTGTCGAATTTTAGCAACAAAAGCCCGCCATGGAGCAGATCGCTATTAAAACGAAACTGTTTCTCACTGGCCTTAAGAAGTTTTAAAAATAAACTCAAGATGCGGATTTCATGCCAAAGTCTACCGTATTGTTTGGAGCTCACATGCTTTTTTCTTTTAGGAACATTCAGAGTTCACGTTCATATATTTAAGCTTAAATTCTAGTTTTGTCACCATTTTCTCAAGTCTTGAAGCGAACGTGAAACGCATATATATAAAATATATAAATATATAAATATATAAATATATAAATATAAAATTACGTAAAAACCAAAAATACGTCATGATAAATGTCGTGTGACAAACCAATGACGCGTATGCCCTGCGTCCCTTATAGAATTCACTTTGGCGCATTGGCAGATCTGCTAGGCTTTTTCAAAAGGAGATATTTCAACATCAGAATTAGGTCAAAGACGAAAGGTAGAGACCCTTGACAGCGAGGGCAGCTCGCATATAGAAAGGATTTTGTGGGTTATGGTTCATCCCATCTTGTTTCTTCTGCAACGAATTCTGTTTTACGAAAAAGTTGGAAAAGGTACTAAGCTCATCCAATGTATATTTCCAAGCTAGCTATATCCAAAATTCAGAGTGAATAGAAATAAAATTACGGACTCAAATGCGGCAAGTTTTCTCTTTAACGAGCTTACTATTTAACTCGTTCTACCCCAGACACACCACAGGAAGATAAGGATTGACCATGATAGTTCAAGGGTGATGCCAGAATGGCTTGGCGCCTATGGGCGCCAAGCTATTCTGGCATCACCCTTAAACTATCATGGTCGATCTGTGTCCTGCACTGCAATGCAGTCTTCAGAGGACATCGGCAAAACTTAAGGATTTCTGTGTTGGGGTAGAATGAGTTAAAATATGCTCGGAGGCTCTCCGAAATACATCTCGATCAAATCATTTCGTAAAGTTTGAGTCCTGTACAGTACGTATACAAACACCGGATATACTCGTGTCTACACACACACACACACACACACACACACACACACACACACACACACACGCACACGCACACACACACACACACGCACGCACGCGGCGTTTCCCGCCAAATGTACGTTCAACAGCGCGGTTAGCGTAATTTTATCGGGCTATTTCACTATCAGAGTAGAATGTGTACCCGCCTATGTTCGTCATTTGCATCCTACGGAACGTGCTCCGTCCAGCCCCATCTCAAAGTTTACCGTATTTTCAATACGTTAGACAACAACAAACAACACTCGCAACAAATCATTTTTTTATGATATGGTGTATGTTACTTGCACTGATAAAGAAATACTTTAAACTATAAATCAACATGGCCTAATCCCTTCCTGCAGGAATCATCGCGACTAAACCATCTACCGACACCCAAAGGGTTAATATTTTACTCGTTTTTAAAACAAAATCATTTTTGGGGTATGCATTCCAAGAGTATCTTACACACGTGGGCCACAACAACAACAAAATCGGTCCGCATGTAGAAAAAAAAAATCCAGAGAAAAAGAAAGTTAAATTTTTAAGAAAGACTCACAAGTGAATCATTCCGATGGTGTTCGCGTCTCCACCTCGCCTTGTTATCCGAGCCCGTACCCTCTACCCTTTTATATTTTACGCGGGTACTTGGGTACAACCCTACCCGCTTTATCTTGTGTTTTCTCGCTCCACTTTTGGGACAACTTGTTGAGAGCGATGGCGCAATCTCGACCTTTTCTGTTTTGATGACTCATCGACAAAATTGACGGACATAACACTTTCGCCCCTGACCCATGGCAACAAGACATGAAGCGATCTTGATAGTTCAAGGTGGTGTTGGAATAGCTTGACAGCTTTATGGCCTATAGAAAATAAATAAAGCTCATAAGTGATTATTTCACCCCTAAGACATGACAGTTAGAAGGGTCTAGTTTAATAGTTCAAGGGTGGCGACAGAATAGCTTGGCGCCTAGAGGCGCCAAGCTATTCACTAATTCAGGCACCACCCTTGACCCATTATAGGTAAAATTTATGTTTTCTCAAATAATATTTTAAACCCAAACTTGGTTGAAAAAAAATTAAAAAGACACCTGATGGTGAGACCTTTCTATGCACACTAATTTTGATGACCCCTCGGAAAGGTCAAGGGTCACAAGAGCACAGGAAATGTCAAAAATAGCCATATTTTGATGAAAGATTTTTTATCTTAAATACTATTCACAGCTTCAACCCCAAACTTGGTACACGGATACCTGATGGTAAGACCTTTCTTATGCATACTGATTTGGATGATCCATCATAAAGGTCAAGGGTCACAAGAGGTCGGCAAATGTGTGTAAAATGCCATTTTTCATAGAATTGTGCTTATTACCATTTTTGCAAACTTTTCAATCACATTTGGTACAAAGGTAGCTGTTGATAAGACCTTCCTACGCATACTAGTTTAGTCGACTCACCGCAAAAGTCAAAGGGTCACGGGGGTTGACAAATCTTCAGAAAACATGGATTTTGCTGGTGCAAGAAGCCATCCCTTTACTTATTGTAACAAAGGTCACACAAATGTAAATGGGTCATACGCGTTAGCCATAAAGTTTTTGTTTAGATGTTTGACTGAAGATTAGGGTATGGTTATACTGAGAAATGTGATTGGCCAAAGATTTACTGGGGCGGAGAACGCTTCGCTCAGGGAGTAACGTTGTCATCGTAACATGTGATAAGGTAACAAGGGGACTCCCGTGACCTTGAGAACGGGCTACCAGGGAAAAAATCAAATATAGCCAGGCTAATGAGAACGAGTGCAAAGAGACTGAAAAAGGAAGTGGTTTGGCGACTGATTGGGGAAACAAATCTGGCCTTGTGATAATTCAACAGGTAGGCCAATTGAGAATGAAATCATCAGTCTCTGCAAAAAGGCTTACATGTACATGTACCAAAATAGATTACGACGGAGAATCACATTAATACACTCGTGATCAGATTCAAAAAGGCTTACATGTACATGTACCAAAATAGATTACGACGGAGAATCACATTAATACACTCGTGATCAGATTCAAAAAGGCTTACATGTACATGTACCAAAATAGATTACGACGGAGAATCACATTAATACACTCGTGATCAGATTTGAAATAAAAAAAAGATCATGACACTGAACCACTTAGATAAAACTTGATAAAACATCATATACGAAAATAAATTATCACGAAGTATCACATTGATACCGACTTGATTAAACATTCCTGTGTCAACTGGCACTGTGCGACACACCAGAAAGCACACCGATACATACACACACACAAACGTACGCACAACACACACACACACACACACACACACACACACACACACACACACACACACACACACAAACTCTCTCTCTCTCTCTCGCTCTCTCTCTCGCTCTCTCTCTCTCTCTCTCTCTCTCTCTCTCTCTCTCTCTCTCTCTCTCTCTCTCTCTCTCTCTCTCCCTCCATGTAGATTAGCAGGACAGTTTGGAAGATAGGCATTACTTACTTACTTACGCCTGTCACCCCTCCCCGGGTATAGGCCGTCGACGAGAGACCTCCAGCGACTCCTGTCCTGTGCTTCTCCTTCGATTTTACTCCAGGTGGTTCCCAGTCTGTTGATGTCTGCTTGGATAAATACGAAAAGAGGCCTGTGCGTCTATTGTTTCCATCGTTGAGAAATAAAGTATTATTCATTCCTCATTCATGCATCATTCTCTCTCTCTCTCTCTCTCTCTCTCTCTCTCTCTCTCTCTCTCTCTCTCTCTCTCTCTCTCGCCACCAGGGATCCAACAATCCTCCACACTGTATTAGCTGCGAGATAATATTTAATTTATTTAATTTATTGTGGCTGTGATTCTAAATGTGTACTTCTGTTGGTGCCAACTTCGTCATGTAAATACCGCGCATAAACTGTGCATCATTGGTGACCCTGTACAGTAACGGTCAGTTGAATGTTTTACCGTTCAAGTTACTCCTGGACCGCGCTACACTGACACACTAAATCTAATTCATTCCAGACTCTAATTCTGTTTCGAACAGATTTTTAGTGCGGCTCTTCTCACTAGCTGTGATTCGTGTGATAGCCGTGTATTTTACTTTTGATTCTGACCCTGGACATTTACTGTTGTACATAGTGATATGCTTCAATCGGATCTAAAACATGGTCTCTAGGAGTCATCTCGTTGGTGCAACTGCAACGAGTTCTCTCCCTATTGTCAATTGTCGTCCTTGATAATTGAAGTTCCCTGGCAGCGCAAAGGTACTGTAATTTTGAACGAGTTCTTTCCCAGTTCTCAATTGTCGTCCTTGATGTTGAGGTTTGCCTGGCAGCGCATGGGTACTGTAAAGACCTGATGAGATGGAACTGTTACTCTATTTCACCTAAGCATCACTGAGCATGCTAAATTAACAAACTGAAAATGAACCCGCCTTCACCTTCTTGCCCCCATCTTACTCAAAGAAGTACCCAACGGAGAAAGAAACACGCTTAGAAAAGACGGGTACAACACAATTTATTAATATTTCGGGTAAATACCCTTTGTCAAAATAGACAAACAAACAAACATCTTACTCGTCTACATCCCACCTATCCATCCATCCATCCCATATTCTGACCCCGTTCTCAAAATCACCCCCCCCCCCCCCAACCCTTTTTTTTTAACCTCACTCATAGCGATATGGTCTTCACCATGGCATGTACCTCCCCGGTCCAGTCATGTCAGCCTACCCTTCAGTCCCAAACCACTTCCCAATCACCTAATCCCAAAGATCCCATTGTGAAAGACACTCACGATGAAAAACAGAAAGTGTTCAATGACACGAATGCCCATGTTCTGAAACGCTGGAGAAAGGTCTTGTCCGTTCGCTATGTTAACCTTCTAGACTCCACTAACAGTGGGTTTGACGTGACTTGGAAGGATGTGGACTTTGACAATAGCACTATCGACCGTACAAGGGCAGCAGGAATTCCTGATACACTTACCAAGACATTCGTACAAGTGAAACGGGCGGGCATCAACTACATTACTGTAACTCTGTATTACAAACGGAAGCGTAGCATGGGCGGAAACTGTCTGATCCAGGGAATACGAGCTGAAGAGTGGGTGAAGACGGAATTCCACCAGCTGTGTGCCCTGGTCAGGTCACTACAGAACGGGAACTTTAACGAAGATGATGTGCCCCCGCCAACATTCAGTCACCTACCTCTGTGTTCTAGCTCCGAGCCACAACACCCCCCCAAACCCGCACCAGTCCTCATCCTCCACTGCAGTGTGTGATTTCACATCCACTGGGGCGGGGGGATAAGAGGGTTGTTAGCAACCAGACCACATCACCCTTCACAGTCACACCATCCTTCACCTCCCCCACCATCTCCCCTAGCGAATCACGTGGGTTGTTGCTCGACGTCTCCTTCGCAGACACTCCCATCACTCCCACCCACCCCACTCTAACGGAAACCTCAGGAGTTTCTCTCCTGATGCTGACACCGAAGGGGGGGAGGGGGGGGGGTAACCTGTTAAGGCCGATCTCACCCCAGCACTTGTCATCGTCGGCAGATCGTGTCTCCTTTACAGCCACACCCCCTACAGATTCAGCGTGTGTTGTTTCTGTTATGGCAGCCGTGAATGATTTGCAAGTGTCATCTCCTGGCATGCAAACCAACTGACTTTGAGACCAGCCCGACAGAAGCAGAGTTACACACCGTGACTTTGCTCCCTGCGTCTCGCCCAGCTTCCTGTCCACCTGAGATAACCAACAGCAGCGACCCAGGTATGACCCAGGTAGCCGCTCATGCTACCTCCATAAACACCGTGCTCCCTCTCCGACATCTTGCCGCTCTACCAGCTCTACAGAATTCCTTGCAGCTGTACTCCCGCCTACGTGATGCTCATAATATCATCGCGGGTCTTCGTGCTGATGTAGACACTATCTTTAAAGGGCTGTCAGCGGCTCTCGTCAAGATTGATCAACTTGACAGCCACATCCGCGATGAAGCAGTGAGGAGAGCGAAGGATCTGCAAGCCACAGAGGCCTGCATGGGCGAGATGTTGTCTGGTCTCGACGAAAGGATAAATAGTGTGGAATCAGCTCAGCACGCTATGGACAGCACTGTTAACGGTTTATCTACGGCTAAACAGAATCACAAGCAGCGCCTCCGAGATCTGCAAAAGAAACTGAACAAGGCATTAGCCCATAGAAACAGTCGATCAGTGACTGATAACTCTGACAGCACAACTACACATCAGTCTGCTGCCCTTGACAGCAGTACCTCTCACAGGTGTGCAATGGACATAGAAACAGTTCCATCCCCCCTCTCCGCCCCTCCGCTTCTTTCACAAGACGTCATCATGGCTGTGTCCCTCCAGGCTATGAGAGTGGGTGAGAACGAGAGCCGGGAACGCCGCATTCCTGTCCGGATAACCGCAGGCCAGCCCGAGATCACAGAAGCGAGCGGCCAACAGCAACAAAACAACAGACCGTCTCACAGGCTGTCTCCGGAGGATACTACAACACTCGGTACTCGCTGACACCAACACCCTAGTTATCGGAGACTCCGTTGTTCACTACATCAAGGCGGAGAAGATGTCTACGTACCCAGAGGAAAAGGTGCAGATCATATCTGTGTCTGGCCTGAAAACTCCCCACCTGATTGGCTGGCTCCGGAGTCAAGAACCCTCTCACACAGTCTCTCTTGTGACCTTCCATGTCGGAGTGAACGGCTGTAAGCAGACAGAAGTGACCAGCGCTGTTTGGGACTAGCTTGCCCGGCAATGTCGGCGGGTATTCCCCCGCATGCATCCAAGCTTCCTCCATTCTGCTAGCCTAGAGGGGACAACAGCTGAACAGGTCTATTACTGCCTCCAACGGAAACCTATACCACATGTGCAAAAAGCGTGGGGTGACACTTGTGGACAACACACTGCTTTTCTCTACTACAGATGGATTTCCGCGCAAAAGGCTCTACAGGCGCAGTGACCCAATCCACCCTAGCCGGCAGGGCACAGTTAGCTTGGCCATTAACGTGAAAAGAGGTGGGGTGCCTCCTAACACCTCCACAGCCATCCGTGCTCCGAGCAGTGGCCGGGACCGTGGTGAGAGGCGTAGCCGCGGCAACTCTCCAGGACTGTATTCTGAAATTGTGGCAGGGACTGCGTCCTCTACATCTACGTCCTACCCAGGATCACAGTATGATGCAAATAGCCACCAGATAACAGGAGATTGTTTCAACAGCACATCTCAACAGCAACAGCGATGGGCCTGTTCAGCTTTTGTCCCCGCTGGACTGGCGGAAGGGAGGCAAGCCAGACATGCTGATACAAGACATGCCACCCCCCACAGCAAAAGGAGGCACCAGATCAACAGTTCATGGCTATGTGGCAGTCACCTAACATACTGCAGTTCCCGACAGTTCATGCAATGTACCCGCAGTATCGTGCGGTGCCAACGGACCACTTTTCGGGGAACACTATGGCTCAACCCTACCCATTCAGCGTCACCGCACCCGCACACACTCCGTATACACACCAAGACGTCTGGGCTCAGTTCAATCGCCCAGCTTGTGTTTACTGAGACAATAACCAGAGCATCCTACTATATACATCAATTAAACATTATATTCTATGAATTGTCTGTTGGGCCAGTTGTTCAGCAGAATTTCAGTGACTAGACATTGCTTCCTAAGTGATCTCTTACATCATAGACATTGCTTCCTAAGTAATCGCCTATATCGTGTGGGCACTGTAACGGTGTTTCCTATCCTTCGTCTATAACTGCAGCAGTAACATTATCACTACGAGAATACATTTACATTTTGAGCGATTTGGGACGCTGGTTAGGTATCTTTGTGTAAGCGTACCGTACATCGAGTGCACTGTGACACTGTTTTTTCCTTGTGTTTCCCAGCACACCATCAGTCATAAGCGATTATTGACGCTTTTTAGAAAACTTCGAGCAACTCTTCATCTACTGGACAGTTGGTCAATACACATTGAACTTGTAGTGTGTCAACGTATAGACTGCCTTGTTTTTCCTCGTCTGCACTGAAAAACAACACACGGGTATACAATAATATATATCTTTTTCTCTTGGTTTAAAGGTGTTGATTTATTGTTATCTTTCTACATCAGTTATGTCTACAGACAAGCCTGATACGCATCAGTTGCTTATAGGACATTTAAATATATATCATTTGTATAACAAAGTTGCAGGTTTATGTGTGATGTTGAGTCAACCAAACGCTTTCCACGTGTTTGGAATAACTGAATTACATCAGTGATGAAGCCATTTCTATCCCGGGTTTTCATGTATTTCGTCGCGATCCTGTTTCCCCTAAACACACGGGTATAGCCGTGTATTTAAACAATTCTATTAGGGATGGCGCTCGTAGAAGGACAGATCTAGAATCAGACCTAGTGGAAAGCGTTTGGATTGAACTAAAAGCAAGCAAAGCCACCCATTATTAATCTGCTTTGTTTATCGAAATCCCTCAGCCACTTTTGAATGGTATGACGCATTTACAGAAATGATGGACAATGCAACCAAATGTACTTCTGATCTATTAATCTTAGGCGACTTTAACATCAATTTGTTTTCTTCCAATCCTGCTTGGGAAACTACTCTTACTTTGTTTGGTCTCAAACAGTTGGTCACTAAAGCAACAAGAGTATCTGCCAATTCATAAACATTGATCGACCATATTTAAACAAACAACAAGACTAGAGTATTAGGGGTGCAGGTGCCCGATGTTGCTATTAGTGACAATTACCCCGTCTGTTGTAGCTGGGCTCTGAAAGGTGACCGACGCCCCAAAAATCACCAACACATCACTATTAAATTCAGATCTTATAAACACTTTAACAAAGATGTTTTCCTATCGGATCTATGTCAAGTATGTTTCAGTCACGTTTATAATTACACGGATCCCAATACTGCGCTTGCAAAATGGAATGAGCTTTTTCTAAGTGTACTGGATAAACATGCACCATACCGAGAAAAACGTGTAAAAAGTGCACAGCCTCCCTTGTGGTTAAATAAAGATATCAAGGATGCTATGTCACTTCGTAAGACCTTAAAAAGCACAAGGAATTTGATGCCTATCGTAAACAGTGAAATAAGGTAAAGTATCTTGTCCGTGAAGCCCAAAAGTGTCACTTTAAACGGATCATTGATGAAAAAAGCGACACAGTTACAGTGTGGCGCGCCCTGAACACATTTACAAAATCTTTACAAAAGCCGGCATGCACCAGTGTCTCAGCGGATACATTTAATACACATTTCCTATCTGCTGCTGATGTCCTATTACAAAGTTGTCCAAACATGTCACAGATATCAGACGTACTTGATAAATTCTGTGCCGAAAAGCTCAAGTCAAGTATTTTCAACATTCCTGTTATAACGGTTTATGACGTTGGTAAAACTATATCTCAGTTAAAAAATAAGAGATCTACTGGTCATGACGGCATTAGTACTGCAATACTAAAACTTGCTCTCCCATATGTCGTTGATTCTCTGACGTATATTTACAATCTTTATATTCGACAGTGAACATTTCCGTCCAGCCTAAAGAAAGCAAAAGTCATTCATTTGCCCAAAACTAAAGATCTTTCTGAGCCAAATAACTTTAGGCCCATTTCCTTACTTTCGACTTTGTCGAAACCAATAGAAAAACACATTCACCATCATTTACAGCAGTTCCTGGAAAATCATCAAGTTTTACACCCCTTGCAATCAGGCTTTCGACAACGCCATCCTTGTCATACAGCGCTGATTCATCTGATTGATAGATGGCTCGATGCAATGAACAGACTGTAAACGACAGGGACAGCATTCTTAGATTTTAGCAAAGCTTTCGACTTAGTCAATCATAATCTACTTATACAGAAACTTAGAGCATATAGGCTTAGTAGCAACGCTGTGGCGTTTTTTTCAGTCATACCTAGAGAATAGAACTCAATTTGTTCTTGTAAATGGCAAACAATCTGCAGAGGGTATAATTCGTCATGATGTGCCACAGGGATCAATACTCGGCCCCTTATTATTTTCTCTTTTTATAAATGATCTTCCTCTACATATTTCTCCCACTGGAGTCACCTGCAGCTTTTTTTGCAGATGATGGCACATTAGACGTTCTGATGCAAATGTTTTCAGTGTCAGCCTCACCCTTCAGCAAGGTCTAAATGTTACGTCAAAATGGTGTGCTGATAATTTCATGATTCCAAACACTGGTAAAATGAAGTGCATGCTCGTCGCCACCAGACAAAAACATCAGCTCAATCCCCCTCCTTTGAACTTGTTTCTGGGATCAGAACAAATACAGCAAGTTAAAGAACATCAAGTACTTGGCACACACATTGATAACTGTCTCAGCTGGCAGAGCCAAACAGATAAGATATGCAAGGTGGTCTCAAGAAATTTGTTTCTTCTTGCAAAACTAAAATATTTCACTGACAGAAAAACAAGACAACTATTCTATAATGCACATATTAAATCGCATATTGAGTATGTCTCATCTGTGTGGGATGGCTGTAGCGATGCAAATTTTAAAAGATTAAACTCACTCCATAAGCGAGCGGCGAAACTTATATTAGATAAAAGACATTCCACAACAAAGCAGTACCGACGAAAAACTTGCATTACTTCGTATTCTCCCTCTCCGTCAACACTTTGTTTTTAATAAGTTAGTAATGGTTTATAAGGCTACAGTAGGAAAAACACCAGCTTACATATCCAATCTTTTCAAGACTTGTAGCACACCCTACAACACACGTAAAAATGACCTGGTAGTTCCAAAGCCCAGAATAGACATATTCAAGACGTCTTTTTCTTACTCGGGTTCAATACTGGTGAACGCCCTCCCCAAAAAGATTAAATCAGCACAGTCTGTGAGCTCCTTCAAAGCCCAGCTACTACAGTATATACTCAGAAATAATCAAACAGAATAGATGTATCTACAAACTTTATTAATAGTATCATAAAGATGATCATTAATTCTGATTCTGTATCATGCTACTTTGATCTGCTATCATACATTCAACTTGCATTGTATTTGCACGCTGAAATGTGTGCATGTGTGTGTGTGTGTGTGTGTGTGTGTGTGTGTGTGTGTGTGTGTGTGTGTGTGTGTGTGTGTGTGTGCGTGATTGTAACGCATCACTCGAGTAATAGGCATCATGCGTTATCTTTGTGCTGCCTTACATCTGACTGAATGTGTGTGTGTGTGTGTGTGTGTGTGTGTGTGTGTGTGTGTGTGTGTGTGTGTGTGTGTGTGTGTGTGTGTGTGCGTGATTGTAAATCATCACTCGAGTAATAGGCATCATGCGTTTTCCTTGTGCTGCCTTACATCTGACTGAATATGTGTGTGTGTGTGTGTGTGTGTGTGTGTGTGTGTGTGTGTGTGTGTGTGTGTGTGTGTGTGTGTGTGTGTGTGTGTGTGTGTGTGTGTGTGTGTGGTGCAACGCATCACTCGAGTAATGACCGTCTTGCATTACTCTTGCGCTGCATAGCATCTGGCACACATGTGTGCGTGCATGTGTGATTGTAACGCATGACTCGAGTAACAGGCACCATGCGTTACCCTTGTGCTGCCTTTCATCTGACTGAATGTGTGTGTGTGTGTGTGTGTGTGTGTGTGTGTGTGTGTGTGTGTGTGTGTCTGTGTCTGTGTGTGTGTGTGTGTGTGTGTGTAATAATAATAATAATAATAATAATAATAATAATAATAATAATAATAATAATAATAAATTTATTTCAGTTTTTGCAGGCCATCAGGCCCATATGAACACAAAATACAATTTACAACCAGAAAATACAGGAAGGTGGTTGTAAAACACACTCATATAGCATTACATCAGCGCACATAAATAAACAAAAAACAAGAAAAGTTCAAAGCAAATCCCTCTAATTCCTTAATTTAAGGCAACCTGAAATATACATAGCAACTTTAAAGACCAGTTTATCATGTAGGTTTCCACACAGCAGCTGAACTTTAAGATCGGATGGGAATCTGTAGTAAAACAGTGGAATGTACTTTTTACGTAAAGGGGCATATTTTGGACACTCGAACAGAAAATGACACAAATCTTCAGCCTTATGCCAATCACATGAATTACATTCTGGATTAGTGATGGGTTTTCCAAATCTGGATACTCCGTTTAAAGGTAAACGGTTACATCTAAGTAAACATATTGCCCGCCTGAGTTCACAAGAGTTCAGCTGCCCTATGTAACTGGCTCTAAGTATTTCTGGGTGGTAATGGCAGTATTCTGTGTTTGAGGTAAGGGATGCATGCCAGTCCTGTCGGAAACAATCCATCAGCCGATCTTTGAATATCTGAATGAACAGAGGAGTGTTTCCAACTGACTGCATTTCCCATACATACCCAAACCCGTGCATACACAATAGAGTCTTTATTTGCGTAGCCCAGTTCGATCTACCCGAAGCATCATGCATATATAACATCGTGTAACACTGTCTTGGGTATCTGTTTTCTGACATGGTAAGAAGTCTGCACCAGTACTTCACCATTCGAACATAGGCATCAATATACATAGGGAATCTTCCACACTCACCCAGCGCAATATTGTTTTTTACATCTCTTCCAACACCAAGGACCATTTTACAAACCTTTATATGAACCTGCTCAATTACATCATGTCTCTGGAAACCCCAGACCTCTGACCCGTATAGCACAATGGGTTTAATCTTGACATCAAAAATGTGAAAAACAGTGTCAGCTGGCAAGTTTTGTAATTTGAAGTATAGTCTTTTGATGCCTGCAACTGCTCTCCTGGCTTTTCCAGCTAAGTTTTCTACACATCTAGCCCAGTTCAGAGTAGAGGAAAATATCACACCAAGGTAAGTATAACTGGACTCGACTTGAATCTGCTTGTCAGCATAAAACCATTTTTCACAATTTTTCACAAAACCTCCATTTTTGAAGACCACCACTTTTGTCTTGTCCATGTTCACAGTGAGACCCCATTTTTTACAGTATTTTTCTAAACAATTAATTTTCTTTTGGAGATCTGCTACAGAGTCAGAGACAATGGCTATATCATCAGCATACATAAGAAGGAAAATACCCAGTGGGTCTGCAAAAATATCAATGCCACGTGCACCGCACGATGATATTTCTGTCTCAAATTCTGAAAGAAAGATAGAAAACAGCAGTGGGCTCAACACACAACCTTGTCGCACCCCTGACATGCAATCAAAGTAGTCGGTAACTTTGGTTCCAACCCTTACAGCAGCTTTTACATGTTTGTACATACTCTCAAGTGTCTGAAGCAACTTTCCATGAACTCCTTTACGTAGCAAGAGATACAACAGTTTTGTCCTGTGCACACTGTCGTAAGCTTTAGAAAAATCTACGTACATGGTGTAAAAACGGCCACCCTGCTTGCTAAGATACTTTTGCACTAGTGCCTGTAAGCAAAAAATGTTGTCTATAGTACTGTATCCTTTACGGAAGCCAGCTTGGGCCTCAGGAATACAATCATTCTCTTCACAAAAACGAACCAACCTGTTGTTAATGACAAAACTGTACAACTTACTGATAACGTTCAGAAGAGAAATTCCTCTGTAGTTGTCAACATTTCTAGGGTTACCCTTTTTGTGTAGTGGAAATATCACAGCCATGGTCCAGCTTTCAGGGTATTCCGCACTTTGAAACACACGATTAAACAAAGGATGCAGAAATTTCACAAGGATCTCACCTGCATGATGAAAAAGGTCAGTGGGCAAGCCATCAGGGCCTGATGCTTTCCCTTTCTTCATGTTATTAATAGCACTGCGAATTTCATCCTGCGTGATTTCCTCGTCAAATTTTGCATTATGACAACCATCACAATCATCAGATATATGGTCATTCAAAACACCCTCGGCCTGTCTGCTGAAACCTGAATCATCAACATTCTGATCCACATTTAGCAAATTACGAAAATAATCATACCACACGCGTGGTGAAATGACATCAGAACACAACTTTTTAACGCCAGTCAGAGACTTTATTTTTTGCCAAAATGTTCTTGAGTTTGCATCATTACATGCATCGTTGAGCTCATTCAAAACCCGTGCGTTGTACTCTACTTGTTTTGTTTTACACAACTTCTTAAATTCTTTCTTCATGTCAAGATACTTCCCTAAGTCGTCATGTGTGTTTGTGTGTCTGAACTGCTTCAACTGTAGGTACTTGTTTTGTTTTGCTAACTCGCAGTCCGAGTCCCACCACGGCGGCTGTGCACGGGATTCACCTATCTTCTTACCTGACCTCATTTTGTCAGCCGCCTTCTGAATGAATGCTACAAAACAGGCCGACCCTTCTTCTACACTCGAGTCAAGCGCTGACGAAAAGTGTTGAAACTGAGTCTCCTGATTATCTTCAATGTATGCCCAAAAGGATTCAGCGTAGTTTTCTTTCCAAACAAATTTAACCCCTTCCTCTAGTATTATATCATCATTTAAATCATCATCATCACATGAATAAACAGACTGAATAGAAGTAAACGTGGTTACAATGGGGAAATGGTCTGACTCGCACCTGTCTGCAACAAACATATCGGTCACTAGGTCAAACACGGATTTAGAGCAAATACAGTAGTCCACCACACTTTTGCCTCTGTTGGCCACGCACGTAATTTCTCCCTCACTGTCACCTTTCGTTCTGCCATTGACAATAAACAAACAGTACTCTTGACATAGTTCTATCATTTTCCGACCAAAACTGTTTACGCCAATATCTTTTGACCTCCGTGGACTTTGTGGTACATCCTCTAGCAGATCTGTTAATTCCTGTAGAGGCTGCACGTGTGAATTGCCACCAATAAAATCAGTATCAGACAGCCCGGCAGTGCGGGCGTTAAAATCGCCACATAATAGCCAAGGCAGCTCAGGGTGAGCACGTAACACTTGAGACATGTAGTTTTCTAACATTTCAAAACCATCAACGTTATCTTCACCATATACAACAGAACGCTCTGGAGCCACATACACAAATGCTGCCAGAACATCAGATGCAGAGTTCAAAACAGACTTACCGATCTTTAGAAACACAATATCCTCAGCTGCCTGCATTAAACGCAACACATGACAGGCTATAGATTTATGTGCACACACGGCCACGCCCCCTTTTAACTTTTGTGTACGTGGTGAAAAAAACACCTGATACTCTGGAAAGGTATCCTCTATAACATTTTGCTTACACGACCAGATCTCTGAAAATGCAAAAATTTGACACTTTTCACAGAACTGCCTAAAAGAAACACTTTTCAGCTTATTTACAAGACCTTGGATATTCCATGCCATGATGCGAAACACAGAGCTACCACTTTCATCACTACCACTTTCATCAACACAGTGTGCGGGTGTGGGTTTGAGTATGGGCACTTGAGTGTGTGTGTGTGCAGGTAAGTCGTCCTTTGAAGACACATGGTGGGGGCCCTGGGGGTCTGAATGAGGGACGGGCTGTCTTCTCCTGGTTGCTGGGTCAACATGCCGGCCTGCCCCTCATTTCTGCCCCCTGCGCTCCACTGGCCTCTGGGTAGCAGCGTCGTATGCGTGGGTCTTTCCCTCAACAACGAGGGAGTCGAAGCGGAGGAAGGCCTTCTTCCCCGCCTGCTTGGCCTCCTTGAGGAAGGGTAGTAGCTTGCGGCGCACGTCCCTCACCCGAGGGGTGAAGTCCTCAGAGATGTAGACCCGGGACCTGTTCTCCTTCAGCGTTCTTCGCTCAAACAGGATCCGCTCCTTGTCTTTGTACTTGTTGAAGCACACGATGATGGGGTGGGGCGCCTTGCCCCCCTTCAGACGATGGGCACGCTCCACCTCGATCTCCTCCTCTATGCCCATCTCGTCCTTCAACATTGACTTGACAGCTTTTTCACAGTCCGCCCAAGTCTCTGAGCGCCCCTGGGGGTGGGGGATTCCGTGAAAGATCAGATTATTGCGTCTGCTCCGCCCCTCCAAATCATCCAGCTTATCCTCCAGCTGCGTAACTTTCTCCTTCAACTCTCTGTTTTCTTTCATCACCGCAGTAAAGTCACTCTGAATTTTGTCCATCTGCTCCTGCATTGTAGCTTTCATACTGTCCATCTTTTTGTCCATCACATTCAACATTTTAAACACATCAGCAATGGTCGGCTCAGACACTGCGTTTGCCTCACCCCCGGGCGACTGGTTGTCTTGGTTCCCCTGGCATGTCAAAAGAGTCTGTCGTTTCGGTGGGCCTGGGTTCGCTTCGACATCGCCACACCGGAGCAGAAAGCCGACCAAAAACACGAGAATGACTGCCACCGGTCCGCTGACACTGACAGTGCGGTAACGTAGGGCTGCCTTCCTCTGTGCTTTGCGAGCCATGAAGTTTTGAAAAGTCCAGTAAAAGGTACCGCAAATGGCACGAAAAGATACCGAACTGCTTGGCATGATGAGCTGAATCACCCTGTCTTTGTTCTAAAGTCACTCATTAAGTAATTATGTTGCAAAATGCTAAAAATGTGCGGAGCCGCTCTTCAACTGTGTGACGTCGATCGTGAGCACAACTCACCCCTCTGTGTGTGTGTGTGTGTGTGTGTGTGTGTGTGTGTGTGATATTTTCAATTCCTTAATAGTTACAGTTGATGTGTTCAATAGTTTACTTTTGAAGTTTTAACTGCAATCTTTCAGTTTTTAAATCTAAGAGTTAATATTTGTTCATATAATCTATGATCATTTTTATGTTTATTTAAATCTATTGTATGTGCACGTGTGAGTATGTGTGCGTGTGTGTGTGTGTGTGCGTGCGTGCGTGATTGTAACGCATCACTTGTGTGTGTGTGTGTGTGTGTGTGTGTGTGTGTGTGTGTGTGTGTGTGTGTGTGTGTGTGTGTGTGTGTGTGTGTGTGTGCGCGCGCTCGCGCGCATGTGTAACGCATCACTCGAGTAATGGGTGTTTTACTTTATTCTTGTGCTGCCTTACAACTAGCACACGTGTGCGCATGTGCGTTTGTCAGTATGTATGTGTGTCTGTGTGTGTGTGTGTGTATGTGTGATATTTTCAGTTCAATAGTTACAGTTGATGTTTAGTGTTCAATAGTTCACTTTTGAAGTTTTAACTTTACTCTTTCAGTTTTTAGTTGAAATCTTAGAGTTAATATTCTTTCATATAATCTATGATCACTTTTAGTTTTATTTAAATCTAATGTATGCGCACGCATGCGTATTGTGTGCGTCTGTATGTGTGGGTGCGTGCGTGATTGTAACGCATCACTTGAGTAATAGGCATCATGCGTTACCCTTGTTTTGCCATTCCATCTGACTGAACGTGTGTGTGTGTGTGTGTGTGTGTGTGTGTGTGTGTGTGTGTGTGTGTGTGTGTGTGTGTGTGTGTGTGTGTGTGTGTGTGTGTGTGTGTGAAATATTTCTGTTTATTATTATTATTATTATTATCTCTTCTTTTTATTTTATTTATTCGTCATGTTACCGTTTCTGCTGTTATATTTGTTTCCAATTCAATTCAATTCTCTCTCTCTCTCTCTCTCTCTCTCTCTCTCTCTCTCTCTCTCTCTCTCTCTCTCTCTCTCTCTCTCTCTCTCTCTCTCTCTCTCTCTCTCTCTCTCTCTCTCTCTCTCTCCAAAGGTCGTTGCAACCGACTACCTAAGAATCAGACGCGACACCTACGGACACTTCGTCATAGGGGGATTGTCACTGGCAATATGCAAACAATGTTTCAGTTTGTACCTTTTAAATCTAAATATATTGATCCCTAAGCCTGGTCCAAATACCCATGGTTGAGAACTGTCCGCAGAATGCTAAAATTAAATGTAAGGTGACAGATCGACCATTACAATTTAAGGGTGATGCCAGAATCGCTTGGCGCTTGAGGCGCCAAACTATCAAACGCCGATATGTTTGTGTCAACCTTGAATTCTAAGAAATTTAAAACAGAAAAAAAAATGCTATCAAAGATTGTTATACAGCCGTTTAATATATATATATATATATATATATATATATATATATATATATATATATATATATATATATATATATATATATATATATATATATATATATATATATATATATATATATATATATATATATATATATATATATATATATATAATTAGAATAAATAAAACCAGTCCAAGAAAGCTGGCACCACACACTCCAAATATGGATCCAAGCAGCAGTGAAATACTTAAAATGTGAAGAAAGGATCCACAAACACCACGTAGTTT
The DNA here is from genome assembly GCA_036245525.1 of Semisulcospira habei. Taxonomy (NCBI): domain Eukaryota; kingdom Metazoa; phylum Mollusca; class Gastropoda; family Semisulcospiridae; genus Semisulcospira; species Semisulcospira habei. Next base: position 225,750,255 of record BTPG01000004.1, on the reverse strand, counting down.
AGAAGGAGTTACACTTTTATTCTATGCACAAATTTTCGCCCTCTCAGCGAGGGCTTCTTCAGGGGAATGCCTTCAGGTCGGATATTACACCATTTCCCCACAGGTCCTCAGGCGCCAAGGCGCCAAGCCATTCTGGCACCACCTTTGAACTATCAGGAAAATTTATTTCAAGCAATAGGCGTATCAGGATGAAAGGGTTAACACATGAACGTGCCCCAAATAATAAGAAATAAATGTGCAGGAAACAACAGACGTGTACGTAAGTTAATCTTCACAATCATGAAATATCACTATAGAATGTCAAAAATCATTATATGTATTGGTTAAACTAACTATGCGTCCGTTTCAGCGGTAAAACGGACATAGTGCGATACAATCACGCAGTTATGAACGAAATAACGACCATAGCCACCATTAGGCGGCCTTATAACACAATCTATACATATCACGTGTTGATATTCGTCAAACAGGTTTGTGCAATGTTGAGACTGCTCCTGAGCGGTTAGGGCCTTTAACTCATTCTACCCCAACACCGAAATCCTTACATTTTGCCGTCGTCCTCTGAAGACTGCATTGCAGTGCAGGACACAGATCGGCCATGATAGTTCAAGGGTGATGCCAGAATAGCTTGGCGCCCATAGGCGCCAAGCTATTCTGGCATCACCCTTGACCCTATCATGGTCGATCCTGATCTTCCTGTGGTGTGTCTGGGGTAGAATGAGTTAACCAACTCAGCTGGTGAGACACATATCAAAATAGTGTCACCTGCCTGGCCAAGAAAATATAATTTCGCTGTCGAACCGACTGAGTTGGAGAGACAAAGTACTAGGCATGAAAACTCCAAGGCCAGGATCTGTCTCTTATTCTAACTTTTATTTACGCTCGACAGGCAAAGACAAATAATCATTTTTTATGGACCATACATTTCTTGAATCTTGAAAGGTCGGTGAGTTATCAAAACGACAAAAGTCGGGATTACGAAATCGTTATCAACAAAGGTGACATAAAGTGGAAAGAAATAACGCAAGATAAAACCGGGTATGTATGTAACAGAGTAACCGCGTGTTACGTGTGTGGTTGTGTTATTCTCTTTAGAGCATGTGTGTGTTGACCATAGGAAAGATCTGATAAACATTTGAGTTATATTGGATAAGAATTACGTACTTTTAAAAATGCGGATAAATATTAACCGGTGCTTCGATTTTAATGAAACTTTGGTGTACTGCCACCTGACCATTTTGCCACGAAATGTGTAATAGTCGTGAACATTGCTTTAGTGACGTGGATACACGGTGGCAGGAAACAAACATACCGTCCAACAGCTCCATTGCAGGCGCACCATACAGAGTCAGAAGAATTGCAGTTTCATGGTCGTGTGTTGTATTTTTGTTGTCCAAGCAATATAATCCCATAGACAATTTGGCGCGAAACTCGTCAAATGGTCCCTCTCTGACAAAACAAATATCGTTACATGAACAACTGCAAGGCGAAAATTCGTCTTTTCATATTTTTTAGGTCTGCTTTCATTCTATCCCAAATATGGCCCAGAAAACAAATTTGTTTGCCCGGTCGCGATGTTTTCAGGTCAGATTCTTACAGGACATAAATTAAATGAAGTTCTGAGTGATCCTGTGGAATTTTTACGACGAAGAAGCAGTTACTGTAAATTGAAATAATGACATAAGGTGTCAATCTAAAAACCTACGGGGAGCTGGGTGGTAGAGTGTTGGTCTCTCAACCGAAGTGTCCCGGGTTCGAACCCAGTCAAAATTTGTTCAGACCCTATTTCGGTGCCCCGTCTTTGAGTGTGGACAAAAGACGTTAAGCCCTAAACGTTTAACGTTTTTTTTTTTTAATCTACAAAACCGGATGTTTATCAGTTAGGAGGAGTTTAACCCAATTTTATGACTTGCCAACGCCATATGAAGTGGTAAAACATTGTACTGAATTTTTTATTTTAACCTGTTAGACAGAGATGCTGGAGATGAGGATGTGACTTTCAAACAGGCGTCCATTTGTATTTTTGTTGGTATACCCAAGTCATTTTCTACCCTGTAAATCGACGTTATATTATATTACTGATATTATATTGAGCAACATTTTGCTTGATATATTGCCGATAACAAGCAGATGCGATTACGAGACCCGAATCAAAATGTCCGAGTCGTAAGACGAGGACATTTTGATTCGGGTTAAGTAATCTGTTGCTTATCGGCACTATATCAAGCAAAATTTGGCTCAATATAATTTATGTACCCAGTCCAAAACAAAAATATACCTCGCGTCCTTCAGGTTGCGGCTAATTGCGGTGTTTAGACAAAACGTGTGGCAGACGACTGCGTTTCGGACTATCGACTGAGCACGCAGATTTCGTCTGACTATGAAAACATCAGTGCTTTCCACTCGTAATTAGATCACAGATAATGACGGTAAATACAAGCAGGTTTGTTTATTTTGTCTTTTTCTCTGGTTGTCGCCTACGTTATCGCTAGCGGGCGTCTTGTCAATTTCACTCTTTCAGCGATTCGTTTCGCTTGCTTGCTGGCGCCTGCTGTCCGTTCAAGCGTGAGTATGGGAAAGAAATTTCGAGCGTACGTTCACTAAGATGTATTTAATCACTGCTGCAAATAAGGAACTCGTTAATGGTGCAGGCATGAGCATATTTCCGTCTGCGTCTTGTCAAATGCAAATGTCAAGAATGAATTTGTTGGACTGCAAAGGATTTGGGGAAGGAAAGTATAGCAAGTAAATTCATGAATATTAACTTACTTGTTATATAATATATCAAAAGATGTCTCAAAGAAAGGAAACCTTTATAGAGTGGGTACATAGTTTCATATGAACTGCGAAATTCATGAGTCAGGAGTTTCAAAACAAGCAATATTTTGCAACGCACGCAAAATCAAGCAAACTCCCAGCAGTATCCTTTCTGGCTTGTTTGTCTCCACGTTTGCTAGATCATGAATTACGTCACACAAAAGCATGTGCGAAACTTTTGCATTCAATATAGCATAGTGGAACCTGTTTTGAGCTACCACCTTTTTTGCAGATCAAAGCGGTCTCTCCAGAGAAGTCTTCACAGGCAAAAAGTGTCACCTGTCATAAAAGATCATTATGTACTTGGTTACAGCCACCTAAATGGTGGTCTTGAATGGCAGGCGATCTCTCATAAAGGTGGTCACTCAAAACAGGATCTTCTGTAGTGGCACTGTGTGTACAACACGTGCTAAAAAAAATCACGTCACCACTAAACTTTTTAACGTAACAATCTAGGGAGGGCATAGGCTGGAGTTCACGTCAGACTTTTCTGTAATGTTGCAAAGAAGGTGACATGACGTAAAGTTTACATACACATAGGCTAAAGGAAACTTTACCGTCCAACACCAATTGTATGCTTCAAACATACAGAAGCCAGCAAATCTGACACTGCTGAACATGTTTCATCGCACAAATTCCCTCTCGCACGCCTCCGGTGTTGGAGAAAACATGCTGATAAGCTGCCTTAGGTGCGACAATAGACATTAATAACTGTGTCTATTATGAACCTTGGTGTGATACTTCCGATGTGTTTGTCCAAATGCTGACCTGTAGTGTGGCCCGTATTGGACTGTCGACTGACAGCGCGGAGATTTCGTGTGACTGTGTAGACATCAGTGCTTTCTACAGTCGTGCGTGTTGTTGAGTAAAGTCTACTTGTAATTAAAACACGGATAATGACGGATAATGCCTTCAGGTTTCTTTATTTAGTCCTTTTCTAAGTTGTCACAATCACTAGCGGACATCAGTGTCGTCAATGTCAATAGCATGACGATTCGATTCGCGTGTTTACTGCTTTCTATTCTCAGTTTATGTGTGTATATGGGAAAGAAATTTCGAGCGTACATACACACTAAGAAGTATTTCATTACTAGTGAGCATAAGGAGCTTGCTAATGTGACAGTATAAGCATATTTAGCGTTTTTGTTTTGACAGAGGCAAGCATCAAGACTGAATCTTTCTGGTCTGCAAGGGATTATGGGAAGGAAAGTATATCGAGCCAGCTCATGAATATTAATTTGCTTGTTATACAATATATCAGTAATGTTTCAAAGAAGGGGAAATTTTATTTGAATGGGTACATTATATTATATTGAGCAACATGTTGCTTGATACAGTGCCGATAACAGGCAGATGTGATTACGAGACCCAATCAAAATGTCCCAGTCGTAAGACGAGGACATTTTGATCGGGTCAAGTAATCACATCTGTCTCTTTATCGGCACTGTATCAAACAAAATGTTGCTCAATATAATGTATGTACCTGCTGCTGTCTTATGGGCCTCTGTCGCTCTGAATCCACCATAGATAATGCATCCTAGTTGTTCTGATCTGTTTGCCTGCTCAGCTGAATTTGAAGCAGCACCTTTTGTGACTGTAGAGGCCAATGCGGGAGAGGCAATCCCTGCTGCAAAGATCGCAAATGAACGTGGTCGCTGGTCTGATGGAGTTGTTCCACTCCTTTCTGCGTGCCCGCTTGTCTGCTGCTGCTTTCGACATCTTCTCTTCCCCTGACTTGAGGTGTTGGTGGAAGATACTTCTCCACTTTGCACGGTCATCCGCAAAGCGTTACCAGGACCCAATGTCAATGTCCAGTGCTCTCGTGTCCCTGTTGCAGACATCTACAAATCGTAGCTTGGAGCGACCAGTGTTTCTTCACCCAGATGCCAGTTCTCCGTAGAGGATGTCTTTTGGGATGCGGCCATCTTCCATACGGTGAACGTGGCCGAGCCAGCGCAGTCTGCGTTGTCTGAGTAGGGTGTACATGCTGGAAAGGCCAGTGCGGGACAGGACTTCGGTGTTGGTCACTCTATCTTGCCAAGATATGCCCAGGATACGGCGGATGCTTCTCAGGTGGACGGTGTTGGGTCTTCTCTCCTGGCTAGCACGTGTGTTCCATGTCTCATTGCCTTATAACAGTGTGCTGATGACGCAGGCGTTGTACACAGCCATCTTTGATTTCAGTCAGCTTGGGGTTTGTCCACACTCGAGTTGTGAGGCGTGCAAGAGTTGCAGCAGCATTCCCGATCCTGTTGTCGATCTCGATGTCCAGAGAGAGGTTATCGGTGAGGGTGGACCCAAGGTACGTGAACTATAGTGGACGACGTCGAGCTCGTAGTTGTCAATAGTGATGAATAGCGGTGTCTCTGTGTCCTGTCCCAGGACGTTCGTCTTCTTTATACTGATAGTTCGAAGTCCTTGCAAGCCTGGGAGAATCGGTCCATCAGTGACTGTAGTTCCTGCTGGGTATGGGTCGAAACTGCCGCATCGTCAGCAAACAGCATGTCCCTGATGATGGCTTCGCGTATCCTTGTCTTGGCTTTGAGGCGGGTAAGGTTGAAAAGCCTGCCATCTGATCTGGTTCGCAGGTAGATTCCTTCTGTTGCATTACCAAAGGCATGCTTGAGCAGGACGGCGAAAAAGATCCCAAAGATAGTAGGGGCCAGGACGCAGCCTTGTTTGACTCCGATACATACGTCAAAGGGTTTGGATGTGCTGCCGTTGAACTGCACTGTCCCCTTCATGTTGGTGTGGAAAGATTCTATCATACTCTGCAGTTTGGGTGGGCATCCAATCTTTTTGAGGATCTTGAACAGACCGTCTCTACTGACAAGGTCGAAGGCTATGGTGAGGTCTATAAAAGCGACATACAGAGGCATGTGTTGTTCCCTGCACTTCTCCTCGAGTTGACGGACGGAGAAAACCATGTTTACCGTTGTCTACTTCTCCAAAGAAGTACCCAACGGATAAAGAAACACGCTGAGAAAAGACAGTTACAGCACAATTGTGTTGTAACTGTCTTTTCTAAGCGTGTTTCTTTCTCCGTTGGGTACTTCTTTGTATTTTACACGCTTGGCAGTCACCTTTTTGGTCTGGATTGTCTATTCTCCGTTTATGTGTCTGTATGGGAAAGACATTTCGAGCGTACGTACACACTAAGAAGTATTTCATTTCTAGTGAGCATAAGGAGCTTGCTAATGTGACAGTATGAGCATATTTAGCGTTTTCGTTTTGACAGAGGCAAGCATCAAGATTGCGTCGTTCTGGTCTGCAAGGGATTATGGGAAGGAAATTATATAAAGCAAGTTCATGAATATTAATTTGCTTATTATACAATATATCAGTGCATATGTCAAAGAAGGGTAAATTTATGGAGTGGGTACATTGCGTCATATCATATCTATTTCGTGTGTTTATGACATTCAAATCAAAACTGCGTGTGATGCTATGTGAGAGTATAACCAAGACAATGCATGATTTTCTTACACACCTCCTTCTTTGCTACCTGTGAGCGGAAAAGCTGTATCACACTCGTGAACGGATACGTGTGCACAATATTGTTTTGTTGAAGGTTTGGTCAACAAAAAGGTATGGGCACACACGATACTGAAACTTGACCTACCATCAGCTAACGCGCAATGACGCCATTTCATAGTTACGACTGGCACTCTGGCGTCATGTTTTGCACTATTACGTCAACATGTGGGAACATTTGTCTGACATTCAAAATAGCCACGTCACATTACAAAGTAAATGATCTCATGTTCTTTGCCAAAGACACAATGGCGGCTGTTTTGTGGTTAGACGTGTGTCGAAAACCAACTAACATCTGATTTATTTCAAGTAAAAGGTGAGTAAGAAATATAAACGGTTTCTTGAGGAACGACTGTTACTGGACGGCCGCAATGGTTGTCATATCCTCGAGAGTTGTTCTTCCAAACTGGAATACTTGGTACCACTTGAAAGCAGTGGGTTTTTTTAAGGTGACTGGTCCACGAAACAATGTGATAAACTTAGGAAGCTCCTTTGAAATGATTTGCTCTGGCAGTAGTAAATCATGGCACAAAAATGGCGTTGTGAGAGCACTACACTATCTGCGGGAGACCCGTCATATCTACCCGATATTTTGCATTCCTGAGCAAAACTGGTTTGATGGATCTATTTGTTATAGATAAAGCTATGTTAGCCTATCTAATGAAATTCATAACATAGTGCCGTTATTTGTTTCTTTGTATTCGGACACATACCGAGTGCCCCTCGTAGTTTTAACCACTTCCCTGCCACTGGACGCGGATTTTATTTCTGAAATCTGTGTTCATTCAGCGACCAAAAGCCACAACCGTCCAAGGAGCTACTTCAAAGTCTCTTCCATTTATTAAAGAGACTTTTATACTTTCTACAACTGTTTGATCCATAGTCAACTCGCGCTGAACGCAAGGGATGACTATGGATCAAGCAGTTGCAGAAGTGTCTAGACATTATAGTATATATTACGAACACTCCTCTTTAATGTTTTACAGAACATTTCACAACCGCAGAATAATAGCGATGTAGACCGAAGCCGTCTTTGTTGAACAGAATCGACGAATTTATTTTCGTAAATAGTACACAATAACTCCAACATCAACAGCTTAATCATCAAATAAAATTCGTAATAAATGTATATTTTGCATAACAACATAAAACAGGAAGAAATTTACCTTGCAACGTATAAAACAACAAAGTATAATACGAAACTATTTTGAACTCTATCCCAATAAACCGAAATCTACAATACAATGCTTAGGTGAAGTTGTTTCCCTTGTTACTAACTGATCGCATTCTTGTGGTATGTGGACCACCTACCTACTCTGCGCGATCTAAACTTCTTATTTCGAAATAAATATTTGGGAAAATGAATATAGTTTCGGATTGTGCGTGGCCTTTCTACGTGTAGGAAGTGAGGTTTAGCCATTCAACTGTGGAATATGTTTGTTTTTTGTTTTTTTCGAAAAGTCACACCCTAGACTGCGAACTGCCCATAGCTTCACCATGCGATCACAGAACGCTTAGCGTGGTAAGACTAAGACATAATTATGGTGTTGGGATGATTCCTATGTAAAAGTGGTCTTGAAAGGTTGTTATTCCCTAGCCGTCTTTTTTTCACCACTCAACTCATGAGGGACTCAACGGGCGCAACGCTTCCGAACACCAAGATAAAAATGGAGAATGACATTGACGCTTCCAGATACGTGTTTTCTATTGCACTGCAATTCTTGGTAATTCACAGGTAATTCTTGGGTTCTCCTCTGTCAGTGACTTCACCTTTGAAACGAATTCTTGAGGAACGACTGTTACGGGACGGCCACGACGGTTGTCATATCGTCTAGAGTTGTTCTTCCAAACTGGAATATTGTATACTACTTGAAAGCAGTGTTTTTCGAAGGTGACTGGACACCGAAACAATGTGATGAACTTAGGAAGCTCCTTTGAAACGATTTGCTCTGGCAGTAGCTGTAGTAAATCATGGCACGAAAATTCGCATTGTGAGAGAACTACACTGGCTGTGGGAGAACCGTTATCTCTACCTGACATTTTGCATTCCTGAGCAAAACTGGTTTGATAGATCTCAATGACATTTGTCATAACTATGACGATGTTGGCCTATCTAATGATGAAATTCATAACAATGGGACGGTATTTGTTTCATTGTTTTCGGACACATTATTATACCGAGTACCCCTTGTAGTTTTAACCACTTCCCTGCCACTGGACGCGGATTTTATTTCTGAAATCTGTGTTCATTCAGCGACCAAAAGCCACAACCGTCCAAGGAGTATGGATACAGATTGGTCTCGGCAAGAAGCATAGATCCTTATGAGCTCCGGCATCCAGGGTTGCTCATGAGGATCTATGCCTCTTGCTGCTGGATCGCCTTTACCTTTACTCGGCAGAGAAGGGGTCAAGGCGCCAATACTTTCAATAAAAACTCTAAGCGCAGTACATCTGGCTTTTTCATTTCATGTGAGAGAGGTATACGTTTTTGATTGTGTTTTCTATAGCCTGACGATCGTCTGTTGGTTGAACTGTGCTGTCGGATCTTGCGGCTGTACTAGGACCTCACGAATCAGAGCCCATAAGTTCCAGAATCACAGACCAGCAAACAGTGGAAGCATCTTATTTGTTCTGGTTGACATTGAAGATGATGTTCTGCAGGAGAGGCCTGCTGCCCAGTTCTCTGGCCAACTGCAGGAAGGTTGCGGCCGCGTCCAGCCTCTGGCTGGAAGTTGGGGCACGCTCTGCAACACGAGTAATGCGATGGACAGTGCAGCAACGCGGCGGTTCAACATTTACGCTCATGAACGCTAATCGGCAAGATGGTCACTGCGTATCTAACCCCTTCACTGCCGAGGAACATGACCACCCAGCTGCAAGAGGCATAGATCCTCATGAGCCCCCGCTGTCGCAGGGGCTCATGAGGATCTATGCCTCTTGCTGAAATCACTTAATATCCATGTTCGTTGATTGGCTGGGACTGTTAGACGTCAGAAACACAATCTGCGACTGTTGACAGTGACGGGTTTAACAATAATGATGACGTAGTGGGCAATTCGTTTTTTTATGACACATAATTGTATGGTCCATTGTCAAGAGGTTCTGTAAAGACCATGGACATTTCAACATCAATCAAATAAAATGTTTTGTGTGTTTGCACCATTGCAGTTGGTTAGTTTGTACGACACTAAAGAGGGCACTTGACATTAAAGAGGGCACTTGACATTAAAGAGAGCACTTGATATACACTCTGAGAAAATCATTTGCAAAGTCTTTTTCTTTTTTCTTTTTTCAACAATGAAAAATAGTGTCACTCGTGACGCCGATAGACAGATTTCTTTGCATACTACTTTGATTTCGCATGAAAACTGAAAATGATCGGAAACTTGCATAACTGGACGTGTATAAAAGAGTTACTGTCCTAGCAAGCTGTTGTGAGTCGTTTGATGTAAGTTCTTGGTGGTGTTCAAAATATATATTGAATACTTCCGACTCACCAGGCGTGACGCGAAACTTCACAGGTAACACGCACCTTTTTGAGCTCGTAATTTACTTTTAAAACTTCAACCTTTTCAGTCTCTTCTACTTTCAAAACAGAGATTAACCTGTTACACGTTCACCTTCAAGAAAAGTGCAACATTATCATAAAAAACGAACTAGAAAAAACACCTATAAAGTGGCGGCAAAATACCCCAGATTTCACTACAATTTTCTCCCCAAAAAATCCTTTGTTACAGGTCTTTGGGTTAAGTTAACCAAAACTGTATAGGACCAGAGTTGTGTTCTGCCACTTTGATTTTGCAAGGAAACAAAATAGATACGACGATCCTAGTGACGGAAGGGTCTGACAAAGCACCTTTTTAATGTCCGATTTGTTTAGGGGTCCTGCTGTCAAAACTGATTCCTAGCGTGAACGCTGTGGCCCATATACATGTTTACATTTTCATATTGAAATGACGCGTTGCTGAAGTGTGTAATGCAAGTTGTATACGATCCATATGTACATATTCACCTTGCCACTGTAACACCACACAGCACGGGGACACGTGCAAGTCCAGTAAACTATCACGACTAAGATCCTCTGGCGGCGGCTCAAACAAGGGGCTGCCCGGTGAGCAAACGAACCTAGGGCCGGCGTCAGCCTCAGTTGGCCCGCGCACAGCCGTGCGCGGGCCAACTGAGGCGGACGCAGGCCCAGAGGACCTTTGCTTACTGGGTGAGAGCCGCGGTCACGGGATCTCCTAGCACGAGTAGGTTTTCCTCGACCTGTATCGCGACAAATCGCACCATACCTGTAACAGGCGCGGGCGTCACGGACTGGTCAGGCTGGCGATCGCAGGAGTCGAGGAGCACAATCAACTGGAGCAGTTTTTGGTCAGCTTCTTGGGTGCTTCTAACAATCACGTCCTTCAGATAGTCCCACATCTGGAATAAGCGTTGATGGTTTATTTAACTGCCCCTGACAGCCGAAACACTGCCGAGCAGAACTCGAATGCAAGAGACATAGAGCCTCTTCAGCCCTCGCGGTGTTTTTGGTTTTTTTTTTTTTTTTTTTTTTTTTTTGTTTTTTTGTTTTTATAAACACAATCTGTGTCCAGTGGCAGGGATTGGGGTATGGTTGCATCGCTCAGAGAATGCTTTGACTGATTGAAAAAAACTCGCCAGAAAAAAACGTGTTCTCAATGTTGCTTTGCCTTATCATATTTCATTTTACATGGGCAGGGACACGTAAAATATGTTTTAGATATGCCGTTACTTTTTACTTTTGTAAATAAATAAATAAGAACACAAAGTAGTTTCAGCAAGAGGTAAAGATCCTCATGAGGCCCCGCAACTGCTGTGGCTCATGAGCATCTATAACTCTTGCAGTTGGGTGGTGTTCATTTGTCCTCTCCAGTAAAGGGGTTAATACTATAGAAATACAAATACTGTACCTGTCCCTGTAGGCAGGCTGTTGACTGTTTCACCTCTGCAATAGCCTGAGGACACTCCGGTTGACACGACCCGTAACGACAAGAGGACATCACCTGAACATGGAGATGGTGCTCATTAAAATAATGCCGACACTTTAGGGAAATAGTGGCAGGGGTCCGGAAACCCGCTCTCCAGGGGTAAAAGAAAAGAAAAAGAAAGAAATTAATAATAGCCTTATAGCGAAAACTACATAGGATGTAGAGAAACACGCTGCAAAATGCTGGTAGTTTTCATGCGCATTGCACCCTGCCAGACGCCTTCCATTCCACCCCCTACCTTCCGCGTATTATTGTATTTTGGCCGGGAGCGTGTGTACGTAGCCAGTGTGCCAAGACGAAACCTCCAAACTCAGCACACATTCTTTCATGAACAAACAAAACTTCTTTTCGAACGTAGGCAAAAATTCCTTTATGGATTCTAGAATAAAATCCTCAATAAACTTAGGAAAACAATCTTTCCTGAACTCACGGGGAAAATTTAAACTTACACAAATATTCCTTTACGAAAGAAAGAGGAAAGTCTTTAACGAACTCAGAAGAAATCCTTTCCGAACAAAAAAAAACCTTCGATATTTAACATTGAAAAATGAAGTCCATTTTTTTTTTTTTTTATGGGCAGCAATCCTCTGATGGCTAGATTATGGTTCAGGAGATTGGTTGATCGTGAAACTTCAAGGGTGGTGCCAGGAAAAGTTTGGCGCCTCTACGCGCCACATTTGTTTTCTTTCTGGCACTGCCCGTGGACTATTGTGATTGCTTCACGTCCGTGTGTTGTGTGCCGGTAGCGCTGTCAACCACGATCATTGCTGTCGGAATCATCGCCACAAAAAGCGCTACCGACAGCCAAAGGGTTAACACGTAGGGCCTACCTTGTCCAGGATATGCATAGTGGCCGGGCTGGAGGTGTTCATAAAATCGCCGATGTTGCAGGGCCCGTCAAAGAAATCGCAAATATCCAGGTCTCTCCACTGCACGCATGAGCTCTACAGAAAAGAAAACCGGAAATATTTAGTTTCCTGAACTGTGAATGACGTATGCATGTACATGTACTAGTGAAATCGACCTTGGGATGAACCTTACTTGTACAATGAAACAGTTCCTTTATTTAGCTTTACTTTTTGTCTCGTTCTGTTTCGATTTGTTGCGTTCTGCCCTGTTCTGTTCTGGTTTTATTTATTTGTGGGTTTTTTTCTTTCTTTCTTTCTTTCTTTAAATTTCTTTCTTTGTTTAACTCATTCTGCCCGCGACACGCCACAGCAAGATATGGCTCGACCATGATAGTTCAAGGATGGTGGCAGAATAGCTTGGCGCCTATAGGCGCCAAGCTATCCTGCCACCACCCTTGAACTACTATGGTCGATCTGTCTCATGAATTGTAATTCAATCCTCAGAAGATGATCTAGGCAGGGGAGGGGGGGGGGAGGGAGGATGGGAAGGTGAAGGGGGTTCCTCCAAAATGTGGGTATTTCGTACCTCGGGCACAATGAGTTAAAGTTTGTACACGAAAATGTATTCAGCTGGACCTTACGACATTGAAAGCGACCTATTCCAGGCGGGAAAGAGATAAATCTCCTTGATAACCAGTCTCACTATGTCTTACAGTAACGCTGGACAAGAGATAAATCTCCTTGATAAACAGTCTCACTATGTCTTACAGTAACGCTGGACAAGAGATAAATCTCCTTGATAAACAGTCTCACTATGTCTTACAGTAACGCTGGACAAGAGATAAATCTCCTTGATAAACAGTCTCCCTATGTCTTACAGTAACGCTGGACAAGAGATAAATCTCCTTGATAAACAGTTTCACTGTGTCTTACAGTAACGCTGGACAAGAGATAAATCTCCTTGATAAACAGTCTCACTATGTCTTACAGTAACGCTGGACAAGAGATAAATCTCCTTGATAAACAGTCTCACTATGTCTTACAGTAACGCTGGACAAGAGGGCTGACCTAAGTTTGAATGTCGTAAATGAAAGTCTTTTCTGCTCTTCTTCTCTGTACGCAAGAGAGTTCCTTCCGTTACGCTCAAAGGGCAATGGGAAACCCGGTTCTGACGTGTGTCTACTCACATTGATTGTGAAAAGAAGTGCAGAAAAGTCTTGGTTGCGAAAAGGACCGTTTAAATAAATAAAATCTTTGAATCCGTTGTGTCGGCGAATTGATGGAACCAAAGCCTGCCAACAGCAGATCGCTTTAAGTGTCATAAAATCGCTTTTTTAATCCTATTCAAAATATGTCTTTTGTTAAGAGGCGCCAACCAGTTCTAGAGCCATTCTAAAACTTTCATGGAGATTAATAGCTTGTTGCTATAATGTCAGTGGTGAATGTGTTAACAAGCGAATATAAGTTACCTCCCGGGGGGGGGGGGGGGAAGGGAGGGGTTTAATTTTTTGTTTTGGGGCCCTCAACCTGACACGAGAGGCCCCGGATGCCAGCACTTCCCAACTGGCGAAAATTCAAAACGCCGGGCGGGGAAAGAGAGAGGGTGGCGGGGGAGGGGGGAGTGCATGTGAGAAGAGAGGGGGGGGGGGGCGGTTCCGAACTCTACAACAGAAGGGGCTTTAATACGAGGAGGGGGGATGGTTCGGGAACGCCCCTCACCACCTTCCCACCCCCTCCCCAGATCATCCCCTGGTTACTACAACACGTTTGTCACGGCATTGTACCGGAAGGCGGTAGTTAGCTGCTGGATAGTAAGTGAAGATCCCGAAGCACATCTCATCATAGGACCCCTCGCCGTAAAACGTGGTTCTGTCTTTGGACAGGGATGAGAATTCGCAAATCATCTTCAGTTCGTCCCCTGGCTTCACCACCACCGGGTCAGGGTATCTACACAAGAAAACAGATGTATACTAGACTGTTAGCTATTTACACCATATTAGTGTGTTATGGCCCGTGATTTTGGACCTTACTGCTTCATCCAATAAAGTCCAAAATGACGAACTAAACCCAACAAGCACGCTCACGTGAATCACGCGCATTCACTCACACACTGTACATAAACACAGAACATTCACGTGGTGCTAAGGGCAAGCTGAAGCGAGCTACTGAAGTTTTGGAAATTCAAATCGTTTATATTTGAAATTTGATAAAGTGGGCTGAAATTGATACTAAAGTCGTGGGGGAAGAGCCGGAGTACCCGGAGAAAGAACCCCCGACGGTCCGCCCGAATTAACGGTGACACTTACTAGAGGAGAAAAGTCCGACGCCGGAACCGGGTATCGAACCTCGCACCTCTTGCATTAGTGGCAGGCGCTGTTACCGCTGCGCCATGGACCGTTAGGTGGTTACGCAACAAAATGAACTATATCAGTAAATGTAGGTGTTTTGTGATACCGTTGGTACCACTTTCATACAAAAAGTAACTGAATAATTGGATACGTTAGGTAATATCAACCACAGGAAAATTCAACCAAAGGTCCTGTACTCTACTGTACTGACCGTCCTCTAAACGGCGAAGAAACAAAAAGCTTGATAAATAAAAACTGAGGGGGTTATTCGCCAAAATACACGCGTTGTTTTCGGCCTCTGTTACCAATTTCGTACAAAAGATTGACTTAAAATGTGTTCAGTTAACTCATTCTACCCCAACACCGAAATCCCCAAATTTCGCCTTTGTCCTCTGAAGACTGCATTGCAGTGCAGGACACAGATCGACCATGATAGTTCAAGGGTGATGCCAGAATAGCTTGGCGCCCATAGGCGCCAAGCTATTCTGGCATCACCCTTGAACTATCATGGTCGATCCTTATCTTGCTGTGGTGTGTCTGGGGTAGAATGAGTTTAAAAAAATACCATAGAGAGAAATTCCAGGCGAATGCAGCTCGCGCGAGGTTGTTGACCGACAGTCAAAAGTCCCCTGAATCTTTTACGTCACACGCAAGCAGTGTGGGGTCCTTTCAAGGTTATACAACGCGCTTAATACGTTTTACAGTTGAACACAAATCGTGTTTTATACTTGCATGTTTTAGAGTATTCACTTTCTGTCTGCCTTTCCATGGGGAAGTGGCGCAGTGGTTAAGGCGTCTGCCTCCAATGCCAAAGGTGCGAGGTTCGATACCGGGTTCCGGCGTTGGATTTTTCTCCTCTGGTGTCACCGTCTGGGCAGTGGGCAGATGTTCACATCTGCACGGGACATAGACGACCCCGGCCCCCACGAGTCCCCTGCTGCCTTGCAGGCTTGGCCGCTTGGCTGCGGAAAGGCTAAGGGAGGAAACCCCTGAAATCAAAGCCCCCGTGTCTCCGGGGAAGGCTTTTGAGCCAGAGACTAAGACAAGGACAGTCTGATATAAAACCTACGACCCCAGGACCTCGATGCCACCGTCCCAGCTTGCTAGGCCATGGCAAACGAACCAAGGGTTTAAAGGGTGGGGCCAGTACTGCGCACACTGCACTCCACCAAAAAGCTCCACCGCGCAGGCTTTAGGAAACGCCCACGGACTATGACACTGAACTTTCCAAGTCCTGTAGCGATGGGCAAGGGGCAAAACGGCAGGTGAAAGATGTCACTGGAAGCCGCAGTCTCAAACCTGCATGCAGGCGGTTCAGGATATTGGTCGCCTGATGTTGACCTGGGGATGACAACGTCACTCGGCACACCCTGAACGACCAAGCAGCCTTCTCTAGGGACAGCACTGCTTGCTCCACACGGAGAGGGGCCTAGAAAAGGTGGCCTAACCAAAGCTTATCCCCTCGTAACCCAGTTGGCTAGCCGCGGTCAACGGGCATCTTCTCATGCGGTCAGAAAACAAGAAAAAACAATGGATCTACTCTCATGACGACCACGACCGGACTCAACGTAGCATGCTGGAACATCCGAACCATGCTCGACACAGCAGACAGCGGACGCCCTGAACGTCGCTCCGCCCTCATTGCCCATGAATTGCGGAGGTTAAACATCGACATCGCCGCGCTCAGCGAAGTACGCCTCCCGGAGGAAGGCAGCCTCCAAGAACTTGGCGCTGGCTACACCCTCTACTGGTCAGGCAGGCCTGCATCAGAAAGACGGCTCTCAGGCGTGGGCTTCATGGTGAAGACCCACATTGCGACTAAGTTGGAAAACCTACCAACGGGTCACTCCGACCGCATCATGTCCATGCGCCTCCCACTGAGACACCAGCAATACGTCACCCTTCTCAGTGTGTACTCCCCAACCCTCCTGGCAGAGCCTGCAGAAAAAGACAAGTTCTACTCTGACCTGCGCAGCCTCCTGCAGAGCACCCCTGCAGACGACAAAGTCATCATCCTTGGCGACTTCAACGCCAGAGTGGGCCAAGACTCAGAAGCCTGGAAAGGAGTCCTCGGCAAGCATGGCGTTGGGAACTGCAATGACAATGGTCGCCTACTGTTGGAGCTCTGTGCAGAGCAGCAACTGGTCATCACCAACACTACTTTCCAGCAAAAGGACAGTCGAAAGACCACCTGGATGCATCCTCGCTCCAAGCACTGGCACCTTATCGACTATGTCCTAGTGCGTCAGAGGGACCGCAGTGACGTCCTCCTCACCAGAGTGATGCCCAGCGCAGAGTGCCACACTGACCACCGCCTTGTTCGCTGCAAACTAAGGCTCCGCCTCAAGCTGAACCCCAAGAAATGGGGCCCCCCCAAGAAAAAGCTTGATGTTGCCAGCCTTCAGCGTGACGACAAGAAAGCTGCCCTTCAGGCCGATTTACAGCGCATGCTCAAAGACACAGTTGATCCAGCAGACTCCTCCCCTGAAACACTCTGGGAACAACTGAAAACTGCTATTGTAAAATCTTCTGTGGAAGTCTTGGGCTTTGCTAGAAAGAGGAACAAAGACTGGTTTGACGAAAACGACGTAGAGATCCAGGAACTTCTAGCAAAAAAAAGAGCCGCCCACCAGGCCCACCTAGCCCAGCCTTCCTGCCCTGTGAAGAAGTCTGCCTTCCGCCTCATCTGCAGCAGTCTCCAGCTCAAGCTTAGAGAGCTCCAGAACGAGTGGTGGTCCAGACTCGCACAGAGGACCCAGCTCTGCGCTGACAACGGTGACTACAGGGGCTTCTACGAAGCACTGAAAGCAGTGTATGGCCCTAGGCACCTGGTACAAAGTCCCCTGCGAAGCGCTGATGGACAGGCACTCCTCACAGATAATACCTCCATCTTGAACCGCTGGTCGGAATACTTTCAGGACCTCTTCGGCGCTGAGCGCACTGTTCAAGAAACAGTCATCCTCCAAATCCCACACCTTCCACTAAAGGTTGAATTGGACGAACCGCCCACCGCCGAAGAGACCCTCACAGCCATCCACCAGCTCAAGAGTGGCAAAGCAGCAGGCATTGACGGAATCCCGCCAGAGATCTGGAAACATGGAGGCCCAGCACTGCACAACAAGCTCCACGACCTCTTTCTCTGCTGCTGGGAAAAAGGAACACTACCAAAGGATCTCCGTGATGCAGTCATCATCACCCTGTACAAGAACAAAGGAGAGAAGTCTGCCTGCACTAATTATCGTGGAATTACCCTGCTGTCCATTGCCGGGAAAATTCTCGCAAGGTTGCTCCTGAATCGGCTGGTACCTGCCATCGCTGAGGACCACCTCCCAGAGGGCCAGTGTGGCTTCAGAGCCAACAGGAGTACCACCGACATGGTCTTTGTGCTGAGACAGCTTCAGGAGAAGTGCCGCGAGCAGAACAAAGGGCTGTACGTAACGTTTGTCGACCTAACAAAAGCGTTTGACACTGTGAGCAGGCAAGGTATGTGGCAGATCCTGGAGCGACTAGGCTGTCCCCCAAAGTTCCTCAACATGATCGTCCAGCTCCACGAGGACCAGCAAGGCCAGGTCAGACTAAACAGTGACCTCTCAGAACCATTCCCCATTCGCAACGGCGTGAAGCAAGGCTGCGTGCTGGCACCGACCCTCTTCACCATCTTCTTCAGCATGATGTTGAAGCAGGCCACAGTGGACCTCGACGATGACGACGCAGTGTACATCAGGTATCGTCTCGATGGCAGCCTGTTCAACCTCAGACGACTGCAGGCCCACACGAAAACCCTAGACCAACTGATTCGTGAGCTGCTCTTTGCTGATGACGCTGCCCTCGTTGCACACACAGAGAGAGCCTTGCAGCGCATTACGTCCTGCTTCGCAGATGCCGCCCAGCTCTTTGGACTTGAGGTCAGTCTGAAAAAGACAGAGGTCCTTCATCAGCCGGCACCCAAGGAAGAGCATCGCCCTCCCCACATCACCATCGGCGAGTCCGAACTGAAGTCTGTACACCAGTTTACCTACCTCGGCTGCATCATCACGTCAGACGCCAAGCTGGACAAGGAGCTGGACAACAGGCTGGCAAAAGCGAACAGTGCTTTCGGGCGACTATTCAAGCGGGTGTGGCACAATCAACAGCTGAAAAAAGGCACCAAGATCAGCGTGTACAGAGCTGTCGTCCTCACCACCCTGCTGTATGGTTCCGAGTCCTGTGCCCTCTACCGCAGCCAACTACGACTCCTCGAACGCTTTCACCAGCGCTGCCTGCGTACCATCCTCAGCATTCACTGGAGTGACTATGTCACCAACGTCGAGGTCCTTGAACAGGCGGAAACTGTGAGTATCGAGGCTTTGCTGCTGCGGACACAGCTTCGCTGGGCGGGGCACGTCTCCAGGATGGAGGATCATCGCCTACCCAAGATCACTCTGTTCGGCGAGCTCGCCACTGGACACCGAGACAGAGGGGCACCAAAGAAGAGATACAAAGACGGTCTCAAGAAGTCACTTAGTGCCTGCCAAATCGACCACCGCCAATGGTCTTTGCTTGCTGCGGACCGTGACACCTGGCGCTCCACCATTCACAAGGCAGCCGTCTCCTTTGAGGACTCTCGCAGAGCTAACCTTAAAGAAAAGCGGCTCAGAAGAAAAAACAGAGCTGTCGTAACTCAGAACCCTGACCAGACCTTCCCCTGCAGCCACTGCGGTCGAACCTGCCTGTCCCGGATTGGCCTCCGCAGCCACGAAAATGCCTGCAGACGACGTGGGCAAGCCCTATAGAATCTTCGTTCGCGAAGTCAAGCCAAGAAGACGCCTTTCCATGATGCACAGTAAATCGAGAGAGACAACCAGTGTGATCCAAAGATTGTTAAAGACGGAGTAATACACATTCTGAAAATTGTTGAAATATTACGATATTTGTCTTGTTACATGCTTATCCGCAGCGAAGTCGACAGTAGTATGTAATCACTTACCGCCAAATGTGCGGGCTGTCATAGCTGTACGGTTCGTCATTGGTCACATTCCTGATCACGAGACCGTTCCGGATCTGCTCCACCTTGCCACGAACGCCTAGACAAAAGCAAACGAATGGAAACTGAAGGTTTATAACAAACCAGCATTTAGTTTGTAGGAAGAAATAGTGCTTCAGATGCGTACTGGAAGGGTTTAACAAGCAGGAGCTATTCCTTAAGTAAAATCAAGTCAAAGACAGTAGGCGGTGTCCCTTTTCAGTGAGGATGTCCTTCAAGGCACAATTTCGATGGATCTTCTCGATCAGTGTGACATGCTTCCTCGCAGTTGTACTGTTAGTACGAAGAAATACCTAACAATGAAAAAAACGCGCTTAGAAAGGAAAAAGTACAACACAGTTTCTTCTCGCCTAATTTCTGATTTATGAACTCATTCTACCCCAACACCGAAATCCCCAAATTTTGCCGCTGTCCTGCGAAGACTGCAATGCAGTGCATGACACAAATCGACCATGATAGTTCAAGGGCGATGTCAGAATAGCTTGGCGCCAATAGGCGCCAAGCTATTCTGGCATCACCCGTGAACTATCATGGTCGATCCTTATCTTGCTGTGGTGTGTCTGGGGTAGAATGAGTTTAACCTCTTCTCTGCCCGCGGGCACAAAATAACGTCTTTGACAGCACGGCAAATTTAACGTCGAACAATCTCATGAATCCAAGGAACAAGGATATAAAGTGGGTCAGCAAGAGGCGAAGAACCTCATGAGCCCCAGCAAATGCCGGGGCTCATGAGGTCCTTTGCCTCTTTGCAGTTCGGTGGTGTTCACATTTTCTCGGCACTGAACGGGTTAAGGGGAGACGATTAGACGACACCAAAAATCAGATCTCTTCGCCGTTCAACTTGGCGCATGAGGACGTGCCGAGCTAATCTGACACATACTTCTCTTCTTTTTTTTTTCTTTTTTGTTTCTTTTCTTTTTTAATCATCTCTCTTGCCCGCTCAGCTTGGTGCATAAGGTCGTATCAGCTTATCGGGCACTACCTCTCTCGTGCGACTAGTGCTTAGTGTTTAGCTGACGATTCTGTGGCCTGCGCCCTGTAACCCTTCTACCGCCAGCGGCCGAGGAGAACGTCCCTGAAACCGTCGGCAGACGCCGTATACACCAGCCTGCTGCACCTCGTGCAGTGTACCGCAAGGAGGGGTGGGGGGGGGGGAGGGGGTGGGTGGGGGGGGTCGGGGGGGGGGGAGTTGGGGGGAGGGGGGCGGGCATAGGGCTCGACGGGCAACATCACAACTCCAATTGTAACTTTTTGGGCAGCTGTGTTAACCCATTCAGCCCTAGAAGATAGGTCGACCATGATAATTCAAGGGCAGTGCCAGATCAGGTGCATAGTCGTTAGATGACGCCTCCAAACTTTGGGAGATACGTGCGTCGGGCTGAATGCGTTAAGCTCAGAAATTGTATCTTGAGTTCACAGCTTTGGAGTTAGAACCATCTCTGTTAGTAAGGCTTGATATTCGTATGTTTCTGGCAGTGACGACGTTAAGTCATTCGAGAAGTGCCGCCTACGGATATGCGGCGGTTCGCCGCGTATCCGTAGGCAGCACGTCTCGCATGAGATAAGGATAGTAGCAATAACCTATAATTATTATCGTGGAGATCTCTGATGAAAGCATTATGTGCCAACAAGGGCAGGGTTAACTCCTTCACTGCAGAAACAAATTAAAAATCACCCAGCTGCAAGAGGTATACATCCTCATGAGTCCCCCGCAATTACGAGGGCTCATGAGGCTCTATGTCATTTGCTGAGAACACTTTGTGTGCACGTTGCTTGGACACTGAATTTGAAATAATCCCCAAAATACACAACTTAGTGCGGGCGGCCTTTGCTAAAATCACTTTGCACGCGCCTTCCTTTGACGGCTAGGGTTCTTTAACTCGTTCTACCCCAGACACACCACAGCAAGATAAGGCTCGACCATGATAGTTCAAGGGTGATGCCAGAATAGCTTTGGCGCCCCTAGGCGCCAAGCTATTCTGGCATCACCCTTGAACTATCATGGTCGATTCGTGTCCTGCACTGCAATGCAGCCTTCAGAGGACGACGGCAAAATTTGGGGATTTCGGTGTTGGGGTAGAATGAGTTAAATTAAATTGTGGCCCCAAAAGATCCACAAAACACAGTCTGTGTCCACTGGCGGTGAAGGGATCCAGTAAGCAAGTATTGAAGTAAATGGCTTGCGCTAAGAAAGTATTGTGACGCTTCTCACCCAGGTAATGCATGTGGTTGAGCCCGGCGATGACGTTCAGTGACCCGTTGAAGAAGCGGTGCGTGCACGAGGACGAGCAGCTGCCGGAGACGGTCACGCTTGGCTGACCAGGCGGGATGTTCAGATCCATCTGACCGTTAATCATGATGCTGGCGTCGTAGGTCCTGAGTCGCGGTGTGTAGTAGAGCGTGACGCCTGACGAGTCGTAGTAGTCGTCAACCAGGTGCTTGTTGGTCCAGTGGAACTGTCACAGATTACATGATAGCAGAACCTTTAAATCCAATCGAACTCAGTGTCCATTCACACAGCACACAATGTAACGTAGGAACGTGGCCTACAGGTAACCCTCTGGCTGTCGGTAGCGGTTTGTTGTCGCGATGATTCCTGCAGGATTCAGCCAAAGAGTTAGATGTAAATGAGACACGAGGTTTTATGATGTACATCAATGGTCCCGTAATAATCTGCTCTGTTGTCTCGAACTTGCCCTGTGGTTAACACGTGATGATACGAAGGACCAGTCAGTTTAACCGCTTCACTGCCAGTGGACGGCGCATCTTGTGTTTTTGAAATGGCCGTCAAGATCCGCTGCCGTCCAAGGAGCATCGATACAAGGTGGTTTCAGCAAGATACACAGGTCCTCATGAACCCTCGCAACTGTGTTCATGAGGACCTCTTCCTGTTGTAGATGGGTGGTGTTCAGTTTGTCTCGACAGTGAATGGGTTACACTCCTTGACAAGATTTCATGTTTGTGGCGCATGGACAAAACAATGAAAAGAAAAAAACTCTCAGGAAAGACGACTAGAAAGGGTATGATCATGGAGCAAAGGCAAGTTATCGTGTCTGCCCCATGGTGAATAAGTTCTGTTTGTAGTTTCGGTTCTACTATGATAGCGAATACGGTTTTATGAAGATTGTAAAACTGATCTCACTATTTTCATTACGGTTCCTTTGCAAAATTACGGCACTTCGCACCTTATAATCACGAGCGCACTCTAATTAGTGTACGTTCCTAAGCAAAATAATATAATTACATACCGACTGCTGGTAATTTTTACCTGTAAAGCGATCTTGCTCGCAGCCCCCTTCCCGATCCTGAAGCCAGCGTCCGGGTGGATACAATCTCCCGTCATGCCGAGCGTCCACACCCCGATGGCCGCGTCACATCCCATACCCCCCATGTTGCACTCTGTCGGGTGGTCCAGTAACTTGGCTGTCACGCGTATACAATGTCAAAAATGTGCACTTGCATGACGATCGATTGTAGTCATTAAATCCTTTCTTTTCAGAAACACGACGAACAATGCCCAGTTTCAAGCGGAATAGATCCTCATGAGCCCCCCCCCCCCCCCGCAATTGCAGGGGCTCATGAGGATCTATGCCGCTTGCTGGGAATCCATTGTAGATATGTTCCTTGGACAGCGGGAGATCTTTGGCGTTGAACGAAGCAATGATTTGAACAACACAATCTGCTGTCCACTGGCAGTGTGCAGAAACTGAATCTGCCATGTGTCAAATGCAAACGACAGAGTCCATTTGTTTTGAAAAGCGAGATTTTCATTGTAGTACAGTGAAAATCTCGCTTTTCACGAAAATGCGTTTACTCTCTTTTGGCATTTTAGCGGCAGCAGTAATAAGTTGTACTTACATGGTTGAGTCCATTCAGCCCTAACGCCGTACAGCAGGAGATGGATCGACCATGATTATTCAAGGATAGTGCCAGATGGTTACGTGGTTTTATCCCATTTAGCCCCGAAGCCCTACAGCAGGAGGTGGATCGACCATGATACTTCAAGGGTAGTGCTAGATTAGCTTGGCGCCACGCTAATCTGGCACTACCCTTGAATTAGCGTGGTCGATCGAATCTCCCGCAAATGGTACTTAGCTGTTAGGTGACAACTCACACATTTGGGAAATGCGGCCGTGAGGTTAACTCATTCGCGGCCAGCCGCATCCGGATGCGCGGCATAAGCCGCGCATCCGGATGCGGCTGGCCGCGAAAGAGTTAAACGGGTTAATGCTCGCTGCTGTCAGATCCAGTTCATCATGAACATGAATGAAACTTGTCTAGAGCATTCAGCCCAGACGCACTACAGAAGGAGCTGGGTCGACCATAATAAGTCAAGGGTAGTGCCAGATTTGCTTGGAGCCATTAGGCGCCCAGCTAATCTGGCGCTACCCTTGAATTATCATGGTCGATCCATCTCCTGCAACTGGCACTTAGCCGTTAGATGACACCTCCAAACTTGTGAAGTGCGGCCTTGGGGTAAAAAATGTTCAATTAATCGGGTATTCCTTTCAATAATGATCCTGGTTGGGGGGGGGGGGGGTGGAGGGGGGGGGAGTTGGAGGGGGGAGGAGGGTGTATCTATGTGGTGGCCTCATATTTTGTTTGCATCGCCGCTAGCACTGAAGGGACTATATTTGGCATTGCCGATAGCACTGAAGGGACTAAGTGTTACCAGAGTCGTCGCAGCTGTAGATGATGATATGATGCATAACGTTGGGATTGTCGATGTAGGGCGTGAAGGCAATCATGTGGAACGTCTCATCGGCTGGTATGTCAAACATGAAACACTCGTAGGTTGTTGATCTTGCCGGTACCTTGGTGCGCGGGTATCGCAATGTGATGTTACGAACATCTGTAATACACAGTATGTTTTAAAGTATATTTCATTATTTTTTTACTTACACGAATGAATCAGTTATGGCTGACTGTCGGATTTGCTGATTGATTGATTGATTGATTGATTGATTTGTTGGTTGATTGATTGATTGATTGATTGATTGATTGATTGGTTGATTGATTGATTGATTGATTGATTGATTGATTGATTGATTGATCCATTGATCCATCGATTGATTGATCTATTGATTGATCTATTGATTGGCTGGTTAACTGATCGTTCGATCATTCAGTCCAACAGATCGCAATGTCTTCATCCACTGACGTTACTGACCTTGGTCCTTGATTGCGTCACACTGGAACTCGCCGACGTCACAAGTGACCCATGTGTTGCTGGAGCGGCACTGAGGGGAGCCCCACGGATCACACACACCTACACGATGGAGAAAACAGTATGTTAGTGGCATAAAGATACAATAAACACGTCTAGTGGAATAAAGATACAATAAACATATCTTTAAATTACGCCCGGGGTGTAGGGGGCTCTGGATAGAGGTAGCACCTTTGCTGTTCGGCAGCTGCGTCCTACATAGGACGGACGGGCATCACTGGTCCTCATCCATCTCCTTAATCTCTCACGTGCTGGCTCCAAGCGCCACACCCTGGCAAACCACCTCAGCTGGTGGGCTAAACCACGTGAGGGGGTGGTGTTCACATTGCACCACTAGGCGGATGAGCTGTTTCTGACAGCCAACGGCTAGAGGACGGAGGAGATCAGGTTGGATCCAATGGCCAAATGTGGGGGAGTAAACCCTTCAAATCAGGAGTGGAGCCCCGAAGGCAGACAGCTGCCTGTATTCACGCACTGTTCTGGCAGCTCCTGCAGCCAAACTGGTGCCAAACGTACTGCTTTGCATTCCTTTGGATACATCAGCGAGGCCGAGAGGGGGATCTTGACGACTGGGCACCCCAGGATCTCCATACACTTCGCCCAGGCTTGCGCCCTGGAGAGGTCACTCCAGTGACTGACCCAGCAAGCGCATATACTCCATTGTCTTCCGAGACAGGATGCCAAACAAATTACGCCCGTTGTTTACAGTCCGTACCCCCGTGCCCAATACGCAAAAAGCCATCAGGCCGTCGCCGGCCGCCGTCGGCCCAATGTCATTTTTCGCACTGTGTGGTCGCTGTTGTAGTCAAGGTAATTGTGAATGAAGCCGCAACATTTGGATATGTAATAGTCTGCGCGACGTCCCCAGGCCCTTTCCCACCCCTTCCCTCACCCGCATACAACCTACACCGAACGCCCCTACCCCCCCCCCCCACTCCCCCCTCAGCGCCCCCCCCCCACACACACACACACACACCCACACATACACGCACACGTCCTCATTTACTCTAAATAATGTCACGCATGTCCTCCGTCCAACATATGACGTGTGAGTTCTTACAGTTAAACCTTCGCTGCAGGCGGTCACAGAAATATTGTGTTTTCAAAATCGCTGTAAATTTGATGTCAAAAGTCTCCATCCGTCCCAGGAACATGGATACAAAGTAAATCAGGCAAGAGTATATATCCTCATGTGCCCATAGCAACTGCGGGGGCTCATGAAGATCTATGGCTTTTGCACTTGGGTAGTGCTCAGTCAGTTTTTCTCGGCCGCGAACGGGTTATCGTTCGGCCTAGGCACATTCGTGGCGTTATATCTCGTAATAGGGGAAAACAATCATTTACTTTTCATATCAATGAACTAGTCGTCGTCGTCATCATCATCATCATCATCACTATCAACAACATAATCAACAACAACAACAGCATCATCATTAGCCATACCTGGATGCGTGACGTTGTCTGAAGTGGCGGGGATTTGACCCTGTGACCATACACAGTGCGGGTCCCCCAGCTCCTGGCCGTTGGTCAGTCCGTCATGGTCAGAGTCCAGCTCACACAGCTCACGGCTCCACTGTGAAAAATAATGAAACATTATTTACATATATACTTTTATATCTTTACATAATTCTGTGTACATGTTTACATAGTTTTACACATGTTTACAAATCTGTACATAAATTTACAAACTACTGACATAAATGTACACATGTCCACGTGTACTATAGCAACAGTCGTATACGCAGTCCTTTTGACAATAGTCAGTATACGCTGCAATACAAAAGTTGAACCGTTTGGGAGTCTGTAGCGATTTTGGTCGAGGTGATTCCTGCAGGACGTCAGGATGTCGTTATTCCTGCAGGAATCACCTCGACCAAAATCGCTACAGACACCCAAACGGTTAACTGACCCGCTGGCAACTGTAAAGATTTTTTTCTTGGTGCTTGAGGTCATCAGAAATACAGACATTAACCCGTGTTGTGTGTGCCCATCGGTACTGTTTGATGCCAGTGGCTGGTGGCTGTAGGGAATACAAACACGCTTACCCTGTGTCCTAGTCTGGCGAAATCTTGTCCAAACTGGTTCCTGTCTCCCCCACCCAGCGGGTTGAGGTGCCCCACCCCGTGCCAGATGTAGTTGGGTTTACACGGGTGGGGCACGTTCTGACCGTTGGGCAGTTGGCTCTGGTAGCTGTAATAGCACAGCGCGGGGCTCCATAGCGCCACTGAGAAGACAAGGAGGACCCTGGGAATAAATATTAATAAATTTCAAACCATTTGCCGGACATTTTTATAAATGGAGAAACAATGTGCAGTTTACCTAACAACGATTGTTCTGCCCCCTAGCGACCATGATCTAAAAACAGGCGCTCTTCGCGTACATGACATCACCAGTCTAGTCGTCTGCACCGTTTTGTTTTCTCTGCCTTTTGTTAGAAACTGCGTTATTGTCTAACGTATTGAAAATACGGTAGACTTTGAGATGGGGCTGGTCGGAGCACGTTCCATAACAGGCAAAAGACGAGCATAGGCGGGCACACATCAGATTCTGACAGTGAAGTTACACGTTAAAAATTACGTCATGCCTAGCTACGCCGAACCGTGCCGGCTGTTGAAAGTACATTTGGCGGGAAACGCCGTGTGTTTGTGTGTGTGTGTGTGTGGGGGGGTGGGGGGGTGGGGTGTGTGTGTGTGGGGGGGGGGGGGAGCGTGTGTGTGTGTGTGTGTGTTTGTGTGTGTGTGTGTGTGTGTGTGTGTGTGTGTGTGTGTGTGTGTGTGTGTGTGTGTGTGTGTGTGTGTGTGTGTGTGTGCGTGCGTGTGTATGTATGTATGTAGACACGAGTTTCGTCTGTGTATGTACAGGTCTCTCTCTCTCTCTCTCTCTCTCTCTCTCTCTCTCTCTCTCTCTCTCTCTCTCTCTCTCTCTCTCTCTCTCTCTCTCTCTCTCTCTCACTCTCTCTCTCTCTCTCTCTCTGGCAGTTTGTTTTAGGAAGACCGCTTATAGAAAGTCGGTTGACCCACATTTGAGTCCGTAATTTTCGTTCTATTCACTTGGAATTTTGAAAAGCTAGCTTTCAAATAAACATTGCATGAGTTCGTAATCCAGCGTTGTCAGTACCCCTACAACTTTCTGAATAATAATGAATTCACTTTTGCAAGTTTTGGATCTAGTATATACTCCCATCAAACAGTTAGCCCTGGCAGAGGCTGTGTGGAAGAAAACAGCCCTGGTAAAGGTTGCGTGCCTTTCGGATGAGTGACGTGAAACATCAAATGCGTCACTGTGTACACAGCGTCGTGAGACTAGTGATGTAATGACGTAAAGCTTATAGTGAGGTCATTTTGCTGCTCGTGCTATCGTTCTTCAGAATTCTGTCGCTACACGAACCCCCAGAGCGTACTAATGTGCGCCGGCATGTGTGTTGATCAGAGATTGGCTTAGAGAGAAGGGAAATGGATCAAAAGGATAAGCTTTAAAATATGAACAACTCTGAATGTTCTTAAAAGAAAAACGCACGTGAGCTCCAAACAATACGGTACACTTTGGGATGAAATCCTCATCTTGTTTACCTTTTGTACAGAATTATGCCGATGTCTTTCTTATTCAAACACTAGATACTGTAGAAGAGAGACCTGTTGTTGTTGCCACCAAGAACACTCGAAAATTATGAGGTTTCCTCCCCGATGCAAATGGCCGTCAACTTTGAAAGCTTTTTTTTTTTCCACCCCGAAAATAGCAAGTGGAAGGAAGCACGTGGTACTATTTATTAAGCTGCTTCGCCAATAGCGCAGCCGTGGGTTACGGAGCATGTTTCACCCTCGAGTTGCGGGGTGGGAGGGGGGGGGGGGTGGGTGGGTGGGTGGCGAAATACGTGTGCCCAAATTATAATACCTTGGTGAAAATATCGACCCAATCGACCCCTATTGTCTAAACACTCTGTCCCTTTGGTTGTCGGTAGCGCTTTTTGTCGCGATGAGACCACCCGCAGGAATCACCTCGACAAAAAGCCCTACCGACAACCAAGGGAGTAAATTTCTTACAAAAAAAGTAATTCCTAAATTAGGTCATGTTAACCCCCTTGTGCATGCAGCCGTCGCTCCTGTTAATACATTCAAGGTGAGAAAATGCCGGCGACAACGCTATGCGACACTTTCGCACCTATTGATGCCGGGCGTCTTGAATGAATTAACATTAAACCCTCTCTTGTGCATGCAGCCACTTTTTACTGTCATGTTGGCTGCAAGCCGAAGACAGTTAAAAAAATGGAAGTGCCAGATTAGCTCGGCGCCTTCAGGCGCCAAGCTAATCTGGCACTACCCTTGAATTATCATGTTCAAACCACCTCCTGCCTGTTTAGTTTTTTTTTCACAAGCAGTGCCGGCACGTCCTGAGAAAGTCTTGTTGCTGTCGGGACGTTAAGCAATGTACAATCAATCAATCAAACCATTTTATAAACATCAAATACAAGCGATCAAAATTTCCGAAACCTCAGTAGCTGAGCTGACCCTTCGCATCACGTGAATGTCCTGCGTTTGTCTTGTACTGTGTTTGTCTTCACAGTGAATGCGTGTGTGTCACGTGAGCGTGCGTGTTGGGTTCTGTTCGCGGCGCTTTGAGCCGATTCGCAGAATTGGGAAAAGGGCCTATATAATAACCGGTATTATTATTATTTTTATTATTATTATTATTATTATTATTATTATTATTATTATTATTATTATTAACTCATTCAGCCCGACGGCCTTATTTCCAATTTTTTTTAAGGCGTCATCTAATGACTAAGCACCAGTTGCAGGAGATGGATCGACCATGATAATTCAAGGGCAGTGCCAGATTAGCTTAGCGCCGAATCATGATTATGGTCGACCCATCTCCTGCTGTAGTGCGTCAGGGCCGAATGGGTTAACCTCACTCTGACTTAAGCATAACCGTCTGGGAGAGCAAAGGGTCTCTTAAAGCGACCTGCTCCAGGCATTGAAGGGTTAATATTTCCTTTATAAATGTTCTGAACACTCAGTAATGCTGGACGAAAGTGCTAACTCAGATTACAAAGTAGGAATGTCGTAAAATAAAAGTGACTTTTCTGCTCTTCTTCTGCTATGTGTGCAGGAGAGTTCCTTCCGTTGACGCTGGCAGACTCTTGGTACGGTGTCTCTACTTACATGGATTGTTTTTTTAAAAATGGGATAAACCATGGCCACACAGTCTTTTCTATAGGAGCTTGCTTTCATTTTCCCTCGTTTTGCACAACACGCTCCCAGACGGACATCATACGAATAGAGCCTGTCTTCCTGCATCAAACTGTCAGTGAAAATAACAAAAATTAAGGACTCAACGGCTGGTTGACTGACTTTCCATAAACGGGAATGTTTTCCTCTTGACTGACTCAATTTAAATACATACGGATGCTCGGTTTACACACACACACACACACACACACACACACACACACACACACACACACACACACACACACACACACACACACACACACACACACACACACACACACACACACCACACACACACACATGCGCGCGCGCGCGCACGGCACTTCTCGTCTAAGTGTTTTTTTGGCAGTGCGGTGACATGACTTAATTTTTATCGTGTTACTTCACTTTCAGTAGCATGCCAGTGACGTCATAGGCGGTCGCCTGCCCGCGTATGACGTCACGGGCATGCTACTGAAAGTGAAGTAACACGATAAAAATTAAGCCATGTCAACGCTAACCGCACTGCCAAACACTTTGGCGAGAAGTGCCGTATATATATACTACGAATAGGTCTTGTCTTCTTGCATCAAACTGTCAGTGAAGATAACAAAAATTACGGACTCAACTGCGGGTTAACTGACTTTCCATAAACGGGATTGTCAGTTAACGGGCGCAAGATGGCGGCCATGTCATCTCAGTCCTGCCGGCCGCTCCGGCAAAATCCGTCAACTGTGCTTTGAAGCGACGCCTACAATTATTATTTTCCAGGCAGTGTTGTGCCATCACTGAAGTTCCTAGGAAACATTGATGTACTTTTTCAACAACTTATTTGATAGAATATCGTCTTTATTTTGTAATACTGAGTCGGATCGTCTTCATCTTCGGGTGAGTAACAGTCGGACTGAATTTCAACCTAGTTCGCGCCAGCCTATAAAGTCAAAGAAAAGCGTTCCGATGAACTGGGGAATTACTAATCATGTGCTATTCCGGGCTCATCCTACAGTGTTTGCAGACTGGTGCCAGATTTTTCTTTGTTCTGTCTGACTCCACAGAAAAGCGTGAAAGCATAGAGAAGCATCTACCAGCGAGCTTTATTGCTTTCTTAGTTACTGAGTTTCCTCCTCGGCGGCCGTGTTTATGTAGCATCTGCCTGGCTCGCCGACCATCGTTGTTGACAGACAAGCAATGTGCCAGTGAAGTGAACAGGACTGCAGTGTGTGGGTATTTTATTATAACGACTCATGGCGGACACCACTGAGAATGATATTTATATGTAAAACATAATAATAATATAATACATAGTATTTATACGGCGCATTTCTCATATTTATAATATAACTCATAGTGTTGACGGACTTTGTCGGACGGCGGTGCCCTCTTTTTAATACCGGCGCTGTACTATGGCGACGGGCCCCCAGGTGCAGCTTTGACTGCTGTTTTTATGTAGCCTAGATCTGAGATCATTTCTCTGTCGACGGTATTTTGTTTCTGTTGTTAACTTGTTTTTCACTTAGTCAAGTAGGAACTTTACGAACATATAATAGTGTGTTCAGGAGACATAAGGTTGTCAGTCTTAGTATTCTGTTCATTTGTCAGGGTGGTTCGGGTCGGGATGAGGCCACTGGCGCCGGCCTTTAGATGCCTTGGCGACGGGCTTCGCCCGTCCCGATTCATTGTCCATTTTGTAGGTATGATAGTGTCCATTTGTTTGTAAACTGTTGTGTGAGTGTGTGTGATTGCGAGTTGCACCTGAGGTGGCGAGACAAATTTCTCTTTTCGAGATAATAAAGTACTCTTATTCTTATTCTTATTCGTATCTCTTCTACAAATAGAAGAGACTGACTTTAAAATCTTAGCTGAGGCAAAACAACATTGACAACCCGCTTCATTGTCGAATCATTTAGCAACCAAAGCCCGCCATGGAGCAGATCGCTATTAAACGAAACTCTTTCTCACTGGTCTTACGAAGCTATAAAAAGATAAAAAACAACGAACAAACCTTGCAACAAATTAATTGAGTTTTTTTTTTTAATGATCTGGTGTTAATTGCATTGATAATGAAATGATTTAACACATTCAAGGCCAGCCGCATCCGGATACGCGGCATAAAGCCGCGTATCCGGATGCGGCTGGCCTTGAATGCGTTAAACTATAACTTGAATCGACATGACCTAATCCCTTCCTGCCGGAATCGTCGCGACTAAACCATCTACCGACGCCCAAAGGGTTAGTCTTGTGCTCGCTTTTTAAACAAAAATCATTCTTTAGTATGCATTCCTGGAGCATCTTACACACGCGGGGGGCAACAACAACAAAATCGATCCGCGTGTAGAAAAACTCCAGAGAGAAAGAAAGTTACAATTTTAAGAAAGACTCACAAGTGATTCATTCCCGATGGTGTTCTGCGTCTCCACCTCGCCTTGTTCTCCGAGCCCGTATCTTCTACCCTTTTATATTTTACGCGGGTACTTGGGTACACACCTACCCGCTTTATCTAGTGTTTTCTAGCTCCACTTTCGGGACAAACTTGTTGAGAGCGATGGCGCAATCTCGAGCTTTTTTTCGTTTTGATGACTCATCGACAAAATTTACTGGCATTACACTTTCGTCCCTGACCCATGGCAACAAGATATGGAGCGATCTTGATAATTCAAGGGTGGTGCTGGAATAGCTTGGCAGCTTTATGACCCATAGAAAAAAATAAGGCTCATAATTAATTATTTCACCCCTGAAACATGAGAGTTAAAAGGCGATATCTTAACCCATTCAGCCCTGATGCACTACAGAAGGAGATGGGTCGACCATGATAATTCAAGGGTAGTGCCAGATTAGCTTGGCGCCTGTCGGCGCCAAGCTAATCTGGCACTAGCCTTGAATTATCATGGTCGATCCATCTCCTGCAACAGGTGCATAGTCGTTAGATGACGCCTACAAAATTTGGAAAATACGTGCGCCGGGCTGAATGAGTTAATAGTTCAAGAGTGGCGCCAGAATAGCTTGGCGCCTACAGGCGCCAAGCTATTCAGGCGCCACTCTTGATCGATTATAGGTAAAGTAACTGCTGATATAGCGAATCGCCGGCGGACCCAATTTGTATCGGTCAATCCGAAGATTTTCATTAAGCGAAGTACAGTAAACTTTAGATGTAACAATTCTCCAAGGGACCTTTTAAGTTTTTTTTTTCCTTCTTGTTATGTCCGAAGTCTGTTATAAGCGGAGTACAGTAAATTTCGGGTATATAACAAATCGCCGGGGACCCAGTTTTTATTGCTGCTATGTCCGAAGTTTGTTATGAGAGAAGTAATTTACATTAGAAAGCGTGCTGTCGGGACCTGTGGGAAAATGTAATCTCCTCCGACCTTGTAATCTTCGACCTTGTTATATCCCACCTTGTTATAAGCGAAGTCGGCTGTGTAGCAGTCGGCCAGTTTCTTCAGGTAAACTGTGTTCTGTTTCGGGTTTTATTAAATTTGAAGCATCTTTCTTTTCTTTTTCTTTTTTCTCTCTCTCTCTCTTTTTTTTTTTTTTTTTTTTTTTTTTTTTTTTTTTTTCACAGTTTTCTTCTATTGGATAAGTCCTTTTTCAGTTCAAGGGAAGTTCAAGAATGGCTTAGCGCCAAACTATTCTGGCACCACCCTTGAACTGTGTTAGGTTTTTCCTTTTTCTTCTTAAAAAAATGTTTTGTAATAACTGCATGCTTCTCTTCTGTCTGAATCCCTTCACTGCTACTGCATGCTTCTTTTCTGTCTGAATCCCTTCACTGCTACTGCGTGCTTCTTTTCTGTCTGAATCCCTTCACTGCTACTGCGTGCTTCCCTTCTGTCTGAATCCTTCACTGCTACTGCATGCTTCTCTTCTGTCTGAATCCCTTCACTGCTACTGCGTGCCGGCCTTCTCTTCTGTCTGAATCCCTTCACTGCTACTGCGTGCCGGCCTTCTCTTCTGTCTGAATCCTTCACTGCTACTGCATGCTTCTCTTCTGTCTGAATCCCTTCACTGCTACTGCGTGCCGGCCTTCTCTTCTGTCTGAATCCCTTCACTGCTACTGCGTGCCGGCCTTCTCTTCTGTCTGAATCCTTCACTGCTACTGCATGCTTCTCTTCTGTCTGAATCCCTTCACTGCTACTGCGTGCCGGCCTTCTCTTCTGTCTGAACCCCTTCACTGTTACTGCGTGCTTCTCTTCTGTCTGAACCCCTTCACTGTTACTGCGTGCTTCTCTTCTGTCTGAACCCCTTCACTGCTACTGTGCGTACAGTGTACGTCTGAGTACATTCAACGCGGAAGAGCTCCATCTGTCCCATGAACAATGGATACAAAGTGGTTTCAGCAAGAGGCATAGCGTGTGTGCGTTTACTGGTGAGTCGTATGGTGCCAGTTGACACAGTAATGTTTTATCAAGACTGTGTATGTCAATGTGATACTTCGTCATAATTTATTTCGGTATAAGTTATTGATGTTTCATCAATGTGAAACTGTGTCATGATCTTAAGTTTTATCAGTCTGATCACGAGTGTAACAATGCGATTCTCTGTCATAATCTATTTCGGTACATGTACTTGTAAAGTAAGACAGAGTTCTCATTCCTTAAAACTCATTCTACCCCAGACACGCCACAGCAAGATAAAGATCGACCATGATAGTTCAAGGGTGATGCCAGAATAGCTTGGCGCCTATGGGCGCCAAGCTATTCTGGCATCACCCTTGAACTATCATGGTCGATCTGTGTCCTGCACTGCAATGCAGTATTCAGAGGACAACGGCAAAATTTGGGGGGGGATTTCGGTCTTGGGGTACAATGAGTTAAAACCTCGGCCGTCTTAGGAGCTGGATACAGAGTGGTGTCAACAAGGGACATACAACAGCATGTTATATCCTCAACTGTGATTTTGGATCTTACAACTTGTGATGCAACAATTAATTAATTTTGACTGAAGTCCACTTTTCATTCATTCATTCATTCATTTATTCATTCATTAGTTCATTCATCACTTTTCATTCATTCATTCATTTATTCATTCATTAGTTTCATTCATCACTTTTCATTCATTCATTCATTTATTCATTCATTAGTTTCATTCATCACTTTTCATTCATTCATTCATTAGTTTCATTCATCACTTTTCATTCATTCATTCATTCATTCATTTATTCATTCATTAGTTCATTCATCACTTTTCATTCATTCATTCATTTATTCATTCATTAGTTTCATTCATCACTTTTCATTCATTCATTCATTCATTCATTTATTCATTCATTAGTTCATTCATCACTTTTCATTCATTCATTCATTTATTTATTCATTCATTAGTTTCATTCATCACTTTTCATTCATTCATTCATTCATTAGTTCATTTATTTATTCATTTATTCATTCGGTCGTTCGTTCGTTCATTCCGCATTAGTTCATTCATTCGTTCATTCGTTCATTCATTCATTCATTCATTCATTGCTCTCGGCAGGATTTTGTCAGCCTAATTCATGAACCGCCTGAGGTAGATCTACATAGTACTGCACTAATAAATTTCCGGTGTGTGCTGGTCTGTGATTTTGGACCTTACGGCGTGAAGTACAGTTTATGAGTACAGTTTGAGTACACTTGGTGCGTTGTAGTCCACGTCTCCCCGGGGAAGGCACGGGAACCCAACTATGTTCGGAGACTCAGGAATCCAGGCTAACCACACATATGCAGCCAAAACTAGACCTAGGGGGCCTACATGCACTATTTCGTAGATGATATGTGACACAGGCATTTGACCACAAAACTTAGTGGAGCAGGCAGGTGCCAGAGGACACGCTATTTTTGCATACTTTGATTGTTTGTTTGTTAATTTGTTTGTTTGCGTGTCAATATTCTTCTGATATGCTGATTAATGTGTGTAGTGCCGTATGGCATTTCCTTTTTTTTTTTCTAACGCGTCGGTCTCTGCGATTCGTCGTGAAATGTTTATTGTCTGCGACGAAGGGACATGCAGCAAGTGCGCTGTGCTATCTTTTCTCCTTCGTCTGTCGCGAAGTCGAACCTACTTGCTCATCACTGTGTCTCCACCGTTACCGTACTGATACAGTACCAGTCTCTAGATGCACAAGGGTAAAGACATTTAACCCATTAGTTAAGCCCACGGCCGCGTTTCCCAAAGTTTGGAGGTGTCACCTAACGACCACGTGCCAGTCGGAGGAGATGTATAGACCATGGTATTCAAGGGTAGTGCCAGATTAGCTTGGCGCCTGAAGGCGCCATGCTAATCTGGCACCACCCTTGAATTATCATCTAATGTTTTAGGGCGTTGGAGCTAAATAGGTTAAGCCCTTTGCTTTTTTGTTTGTTTGTGTGTGTGTGTGTGTGTGTGTGTGTGTGTGTATGTGTTAGTGTATGTGTGTGTGTGTGTGTGTGTTGAGTGTGTGTGTGTTGAGTGTGTGTGTGTTGAGTGTGTGTGTATGTGTGTGTATGTGTGTGTGTGTGTGTGTGTGTGTGTGTATGTGTGTGTGTGTGTGTGTGTGTGTGTGTGTGTGTTCTGCTAGTGCTTTTTCTGCTCGTGATTATTGTTTTTTACAATGGCTGGCTGTCTGATTCCTACATAGGTATTATGACTGTTTTACAAATAAGATCATAATTAATTCCCCATCGGAAGGACAGGTTTGCGGTCAATATTTTCTTTACCAGTGCCACCTAGACATTATTTCAAGGCAAAGAAAAGTCAGTGCTCTCCCATTTTGTCAGACTTTTGATAGGAAAGCTTCATTGCGAATGAATTATTCAAGGAACCCATATCTATCTATTTATAAATAGATGACACAGAGCGTCAGAAGGGTTTTACGTTTCTGACTTTGTTAAGAAGCGTGTCGTGCAACAGTTTTAAAGGTGTTTTAAAATCTATCTGAACTAAAAAGTTTTACATACTTATTTTACAAGCGTGTCGTGCACCTAGATCCAGGTCTTCTGTTTGGTACACAGGTACTTATAAGATAAAGCCTGCTCTGTCTATTAATTTTGTTTTAAAGTACTGTTTCTCGGGGGTGGGGGGGGGGGGTGGAGGGGGGTGGTGGTGGGGGGGAGTTGTGGGTGGGTGGTTGTGGGGGGGGGGGGGGGATGGGATTTTGCAGTTGTTACGCTTTCTTTCTATATCATGTTAATTTTTTTTTTATTTTTTTTTTTTTTTTTTTGGGGGGGGGAGGGTTAAGGGGATGGTGGTTGGAGAGTGAGGTAGGGTGGGGGGATAAGGGGGCTGGGAATGGGGGAGGATGCAACAAGCTCGCTTCGATCACCTTTTCCCCCTACAGTCCTGCGGCCTGTTGTATGAGTGAGCTTAGTCCTGCGCCAGCCACTAAGCAAGGTGCTCCGCTATAGCGGAACACCTTACTTAGTGGCCGGGGCTGAACTAAGCGCAATCATGCAACTAGCGGATAACCTTGCTTAGTGGCTGGCGCAGGACTAAGCTCACTCATGCAACTAGGCCCCTGGTCCGAGTGATAAAAAAAACAACCAAAAAACAAAACACACACACACACACACACACACATCTGAATCGTTTGTGATAAGATACGAATCGCACCTTTCACCTTTCTGCACTGAGAACTGAAGGGGAATGACCGACGTAATGTTTGGTTATAAAGAAGAAGCTGATGTCAAGGCTAGTCAGGCGCGTCGCTGCGCGCTATGCAACTATATCTTAACTCATTCAGCCCGACGGCCGTTTTTCCCAAATTTTGGAGGCGTCATCTAATGACTATTCACCAGTTGCAGGAGATGTATCGACCATGATAATTCAAGGGTAGTTCCAGACTAGATTGGCGTCGACAGGCGCCAGGCTAATCTGGCACTACCCTTGAATTATCATGGTAGATCCATCTCCTCAGGTTGGCAACAGCCAGTATGCCTATTTTTGTGAAAAGCGAGATTGTCATTGTAACACAGGTCGAGGAGGCGTGCGAGGGGGGGGGGGGGGAGTTGGGGGGGGGGGGTATCCAGCTTTTCGTTTGGGACCTTCAGCCAGATACAAACGGCCTCCCAACTGACATTAGAACTTACTTCTAGTGGACGAAAAATCAAACGACGCGTGTGTGGGAGGGGGGGGGGGGGCTGGGGCGGGCGGAGGGAGGGGCGGGGAGGGGGGGTGCGGGGGGGGGGGGGCAGGACTTTGTTCAGCGCGTGTGCTGAGACTCTCACCAGTCGCCATAGTATCAAACAATCGGGGAGGGGAAGGGACGTGGGGGGGGGGGGGGGGGGGAGGAAAGCGCGTGTGTCAAGACTCACCACTCGCCTGATATATCAAACATCATTCAATGAGGAGGGGGATGAGGGGGGGGGGGAGGGGGGGAGGTCCAAACACCCCAAAAAGGGACTTTGTTATTGCATTTTAAAGAATTTTTGGTCTGAGGGGAGGGCGGGGGAAGAGGTGGGGGGGAGGGGTCCGGAACTTCCCACCCTCACCCCCAGATCTGCCCCTGAGATCATATCATATTGTAATAACAGTCAGACTGCGTATTGGCGTTCGCATTGATGTACGTCAGTGGTGGTAAACTTAAGTACTATGTAAGTGTACATACATATACATAATTTGTCTTTATACATAGTAACATATATATATATATATATATATATATATATATATATATATATATATATATTATATATATATTATATATATATATATATATATATATATATATATATATATATATATATATATATATATATATATATATATATATTAT
Source organism: Semisulcospira habei (assembly GCA_036245525.1). NCBI lineage: Eukaryota > Metazoa > Mollusca > Gastropoda > Semisulcospiridae > Semisulcospira > Semisulcospira habei. The sequence goes on along the minus strand of BTPG01000004.1, from coordinate 225,711,517 downwards.
ATATATATATATATATATATATATATATATATATATATATATATATATATATATATATATATATATATATATATACGTTTACTTGTCTACGTTTGTCTTCCCACGAAAAGTGTATGAGCCAATGTAACATAGGCTTATACACTTTTTGTTTGAGGACCAAATTGGCTAACAGCACTTGACGGGGTACACAATGTGTGTATGTTTCCTTGCCCTGTGATGAAAGTGCTTATCATTATCAACATGGCCAAAGCGAGACAACTCAATCCTTCATACACGCGACGAAGTGGTTGTCCCCCTTCGACCAAGATGTCTATATATAAATGATACAACTTAAAAACAGCATGGCTAATGCAAATCTGTGCATCTTGACCCTATATACATCATGCGATTGAGATCGTCATCTGGATTAACCCATTCAGCCCTGACGCACTACAGCACGAGATGGGTCGACCATGAAAATTCAAGGGTAGTGCCAGATTAGCTTGACGCCTGTCGGCGCCGAAGCCAATCTGGCACTACCCTTGAATTATCATGGTCGACCCATCTCCTGCAACAGGTGCATAGTCGTTAGATGACGCCTCCAAAATTTGGGAAATACGTGCGTCGGGCTGAATGAGTTAAGACTGTGGTAATCCCTTGAGTCTCAAGAAAAAAGTGAACACAATACCCCGGCAACTGCAAGAGACATAGATCCTCATGAGCCCCCGCAATGCGGGGGCTCATGAGGATCTATGTCTCTTGCTGAAAGCACTCTATTGTACCCATTTTTTCTTTGTAAGGCAGGGGTTTTTTATGCGTTGATTTGACAAAGGTTTCAGAAATGCTGTCAGCGCCCACTGGCAGTAAACGGGTTAAAGACTGTGTCAAGAGTGATAAGATAAGCCCTCAGCACGAGATCGATCGACGGTGATAATTCAAGGGTAGTGCCAGATTAGCTTGGCGCTACAAGGCGCCAAGCTAATCTGGCACTACCCTTGCATTATCCTGCAATACTCATCACCGTGATAATTCAATGGTAGTGCTAGTGTAGTGTGGCGCCTTGTAGCTAATCTGGCACTACCCATGAAATATCATTATCGATCCATCTTCTGCAACTGTATAGTCATTGTATGAGATTTGGGCTTGAATGGGTTAATACATGCGAGAAGCCCTCAGCTCCTGGATACTCGACCTGAGGTGTCTGAGACCAATACGCGGATTATCACAATTAATTATCATTATCGGTTAATCTCCTGCAACTGGTACATAGTTATTAGGTGACATCTCCAACATCTGGAGACGGATCGACCGTGATAATTCAAGGGTAGTGCTAGATTAGCTTGGCGCCACATGGCAATACCCATGAATTATCACGGTCGCTCCATCTTCTGCACCTGGTACAGTCATTGGGTGACATTGGGCTTAAATGGGTTACATGGAGTGATAATAAAAGCCATCAGCTCCTGGATCCTGGACCTGCGGTTTCTGAGAAACCAATACGCGGATTAGTGGCGCGGTATGTGTATGGGTTTTGCACTAGCTTCTTCGATCTTCAGCATCGTTTAACCTTTTATAGACGTAAACTGGACATCCAGAAGAACGGGGAGGGAAGTGACACAGTGTAAAAAAAATAACTAGAGTAAGTGCCTGTGTGTGGTTGTGCGTGTGTGTGTATTATTTGTCGGGGGCAGTAGGGTGAGGACGGAGGGGGGGGGGAGGGGTGGCGGGGGGGGGGGTGGGGTGAGGGTGTTTGTGTGGGTGTGTGCGAGTGCGTGCGTGCGTGCGTGCGGGTGTGTGTGTGTGTGTGTGTGTGCGAGAGTGTGTGCGTGTGCGTGTTTCTGTGTGTGTGTGTGTGTCTGTGTGTTGTTGTGATGTTCATGATGGACGGACTAAGTTTTCACAACCCTCTTAAACTGGCCGGAGGAAGTTTTCTAACTCAGATTTTACAGTGTGGTTACTGACTTAACAGTGGTTACAGACATTTCACGTTTCCCCTTGAATCAGCAACGTACAGAGCAGGGGTCCGTTTTAAAACGCATAGGTTTCAGCTCCGCTATGCGCTTAACAGTCGGCATCTACGTTATACCTTACACAAATCTACTGGAAATTGAAGGACATTTTGAGCCCCAGAACGAACTGAGTACTTCCCCACTGTTGCCGACTATTATGGGTATACTCGTTCAGATCTAGCTAGCCTTTGACCCAGTCTCAACTGTTTTGTCAGAATTTATTTTAAGCATGTGCACAGAAACACCAAAAGCAGATAAGTTACAAATTTGACTTGTGGTAAGCGTGCCTCATTAAAATGTGTGTGTGTGTGTGGGGGGGGGGGGGGGGGACTTCCAAAAAATAACACAAAAAGTGGAAAGAAATAGGCACCCCAAACAAACATAAACAAACAAACAACGTGCGTTACACAATGTGTTACACACTCACAAACTGCAAGATTTACATGAAGAAGGTGATAAAAAGACCGTTGATAGTATTCCGGCAGAATTGTACAACAAACCAAGGGATTGGGTGATTGGGTGCCTGATAGGCGGGGGCAGGGGATCTAACTGTTGTCCAGCGCTGAGTAATTCCCCTTGGTTTGTTGTACAATTCTGCCAGCGCTAGCCTCACCTATCTGGTTTGTGAGTATCTCAGTATAACTCGAGGCAAATTTGTATCGTTACATTGTTGTGTAATGTTCTGTGCATCTACTGTGGGAATACAGGGTATTTACCCGACCACATATAGTAATGCACCTTCGTGTTTGTGTATGTATGTTTCCCCTGCCTACTTCCTAAGTTCCGGAGAAAGACATGGGTTATATAAGAGACCTGATGCATCTTTATTTGAAGATGCAAATGATCGTCTTATTCTATACCTGCGTATTTCTCTGTGGGCTGGCGATTGGGTGCCTGATAGGCGGGGGCAGGGGATCTAACTGTTGTCCAGCGCTGAGTAATTCCCCTTGGTTTGTTGTACGTTGATAGTATTGCCTCACACATGATAAATATAAGAGTTTGTCTCTCAATTCGTATTAGAAAAAAAAATTGTCAAAATATGGCTAAATTTTAAAATCTATTTCCTGATCCCATGTGTCCTTGGCCTTTGAGAGAGGTTACAGAATTTGGTATGTTTAAAAAGGTCTGGGCACAAAGGGTCATTGGGGAAAGTTTGAAGACTGTGGTTTGAACATTTTCCGAGAAAATGCCAACGTTAAGGTTTACCCAGTACGACAGACGACCTGGCCAATAACATACTCAATTTTGCTTCGTGAGCCAACAAAAACAATAGCATCCTTAAAAGAGGCGAAGATACAAAACTGAATTAATTGTATGTATTGTTTTTAATTTTCGCAAGACATTTCAGACATGCCGGACGACTGACGCGACTTTTCACATTATTAAGTCAGATGACGTACAGCACAGTGACTGTTTCTCATCGCAGAGGACGTCTACGTCATTTTCTCTAGATCCAGGCAATTTAGACAGACCTACTGGAAATTGCATGGCACATGATTGGAACCCAGAACGTGTACCACACACTCATTTTGATGACTTATAGCTCGCCGAACAAAGCAACAACAACTACAACAACAACTACAACAAAAGGAGACAAAATAAACTGAATCATTATTTTTCGCATTTTCTTACCACATCGTAGACACGCCTGAAAAAAAGAATACTTGTCTTTTCACGTTATTGAGTAAGACGACGTGATGATGATGATGTCCACTTGACATGCGCATCCACTCCATGCTAGCAGCATGCTCAGGGCGCAACAACAACAACAACAACAAAAACAACCTCTGATGCACAGTAGTCCTAAAATTAAAAGTAAAAAAACAGGTGGGTCTTGAGGTGCCTCCTGAAGGTGCCAATGCAGTCAATGTCCCTCAAGGATTGTGGTAGTCCATTCCACAGCCTATGTCTGCACTACAGTGTGAAAAAACCCGGAAACCATATCGCTTCTTTGTGTGGCTTTCAACACTTGGGGTGCAGAGTTTGGACCGGACAGCAGAACGGAGCTGCCTTGGAGGGTTATGGCGTGGGACTATTTCCCGGAGGTACTCTGGTGGGTCTGGGTCATTTATAGACTTGTGGCACAGAGTGAGAATCATGTGATCAATTATTTGCTTGACTGGAAGCAAGTGCAACTGCTTAAGGACTGGTGTGATATGTTCCCTTTTTTTGGTTCTTGTGACAATTCTGGCGGCAGTGCTCTGAACCAGTTGAAGACGTCTGAGTTTTTGCTCTGGCAGGCCCCAAAGACAGCTTTGGCTGTCAGGACAGGTCGTAGTTTCCCAAGGGAGCGAAGATGGAAGTAGCATCCCCTGACAAACGCACTGATATGGTCTTCCATGGCGTCGACAAAGACACCAAGATCTCTGACAGTCGTGGAGAAAGGGATGAGAGACTCACCAACACGGATGGCATCAAGAGATTCCATACCCAGTGTGTTCTTGGGCCCATACAGAATTGCCTAAGTCTTAACATAATTTAACTTCAGCATGTTGGTTGACATCCAGGACTTGATTTCTTGGCAGCACGACTCGATTTTCTGCACTGTCTGAGAAGCGGAGACACTGTCAGGATGAAATGAGTCATAGAGACCAGAGTCATCTGCAAACAACTGTCGCTCTAACCTGTACTTGTCAATCACACGTCCTAACTTAGTGGTGTAGAGAGAGAACAGAACAATGACTTCTTTCTTCTGCGGAGGGCGTCTCCGCCATTCGCTCTACAACCATGCAACTTGTACAGATCTACTTGAAATTGAATTATGTTTACTCCGAGTCCAGAACATATGTGTTATTTTCAGCGGAATTTATGATATTCGAAAAAAGGTCACGAAAACGCATGTTCTGCAGCGTAACTTTAGAATCCCTGAAATGTTCAACAAGATGAGGATTTCATCGCAAAGTCTACAGTATTGTTTGGAGATCAGATGCGTTTATCTTTTAGGAACATTCAGAGTTGTTCATATTTTTAGGCTGATAATGCTGATCCATTACCCTCCTCTCTAAGCCAGCCTCTGATCAACACACACGTCGGCGCACTCAAATAAAGACGGACATTCGGCGCTTCCCGTCATTAGTACGCTCTGTGGGTTCGTGTAGCGACAGGAATCCATCTCCTTCTACTCTAACCCACCTTCTGATCCACACACACTGGCACACATAAATAAAGACTGACACACGGTGATTCCCGCCATTTGTAAGCTCTGTGGTCTGGCGTAGCATAGCTTTTCTGATGAAGAATAATAGCACGAGCAGCGAAATGACGACCCTTCTTTCCATACCGGTAGTATATCGGATGTGACCCAACCTCAGTCACCGGGACGGTTTCAGGCTAATAGCTAATTGTATATGTGATTTGGCATAATAATGTTTCGAGATTGTGTATAGTATGAATGAATGGTGTTTGAATGAGTTGTTTTGTGTATTGTTTTTTTGTGTTTTTTTCACCGTCACGTGAGCGTACGTGTTATGTTCAGTTCGAAGCGCTTTAAGCCGATTTGTAGAATTGTTGTTGTTGTTTCTGTCTGTTGTTGTTATGGTTGTGCCTGTGAGCAAGCTAAAACGTTACTAGCTGAGTTAAATACGTCAGTTTCAATTGTAATCAAGTGACAGTGCTTCAGAAACGAGAATGCATTATACACGTTCAGCATCCGTATGAAAATTACTTCAGTACTGAAGTTGATTCCACCTGGAACTCAGGTGACGTTGACTCTTAACCCATCTCATACTGAGGCTAAAAGCTTCAAATTTGTACACTGCCATATGCAAGCTACATTATAATACTTACAGATAAAGATAATTATAGACCAATGGCTTTAGTTCAAGGGTGATGCCAGACTAGCTTGGCGCCTAGAGCCGCTAAGCTATTCTGGCACTACCCTTGAACTATTTTAGTCAAACGTATTTCACACACTGGTGTATTCCAAATGATAAGGGATAATGTAAGCCCACCTCGACCCGGCCAGACATACCCTCAACACAAACTGACCTGAACTGAATCGACAAACAGCTTTTTCGATAGGCTCATCATTCTACTCTCCCTCTACATGCTTGGATAGAGACAAGAATTTTCACGATGTATATCAACGTAAGTATTTATTATTTTCAGTCGATGCATAACAAAAGGCTGTCTTCTTGTACAGTGACTAAAAGAAACAAATACTGTACAATCATAGTATTATACATACATCGTGAAAATGCATCTCTCTACAACAGCCTGATCAGATCCCCCTACCCTCCCCCCTCCTGCTCCTGATTCTTTAACCATATACGCCATCCCAACCATCTCACAGTCTGCCTCCCTGCCCTCACCTTTCCAAATAGCCGGCTTATGCAAACACTGTTTATGAAAAATCATGCGGGTATTAAAGAGAAGATAGCTTGTTTTTCGTAAAAGAACAATTAAAATTATGTTAGCTGTTTTACAAATAATTCACCTAATCGTACCCGCCAGCCGAGACAAACTGTAGGCGTATGTAAATACCGTATATGAAAAATCATGCAATTAGTAATTAGAAGTTTTTTTTCTTCGTAAAAACGATTCAATTGTTTTAAGTTTAACCCATATAATTCGTGAAATTAATCCCATAAACGTGAAGATATATTTTTTAAAAAAAATATTTAATTATCACTCAAAACGTTCTAGAGGTAAAATGCTGGTTAACGAACTCATTCAATATCTCCCTTTTATCTAGCTATATATATATATATATATATATATATATATATATATATATATATATATATATATATATATATATATGCAAAATATCTAGTAAAAATAAGAAACATTACGGACGCCAGTGTGGATTAACCGGTTTTTGTGAAACGGCCATTTTCTCGCCAATGAGCATCTTATTTTTTTTTAAATTGGTCTCGAGATAATTCTTTTAGAGCCAATAGCCTAAAATGTCAAGCTTGTCCGTCCTCAAACGCAGGCTCTAGTCGCTGTCATACACACACACACACACACACACACACACACACACACACACACACACACACACACACACACACACACACACATACATACACACACACGGCGCTTGGCGCCAAAAAGACACACTTATCGCCAGCGTCACTCCGAGTGGCTACCGCCTGGCCTCCTTCCCGCGTGCTTCCAGAGGGGGTGGCATTGCCATCATCTACAGGGACTGTCTTTCTGCTCACCTCTCCTTCTCTCAGTCTCTCCCTTTTGCTCATCCCTCCTTTGAATCTGTCGAGGCCGTAGCAACAGTCCCTGGCCAGTCCCTCATCTTCTCATGTATCTATCGCCCCCCTCCAAGCTCTCAAAACAAACTCACAAACTCCATGTTCCTCACCGAGTTCGATCTCCTCCTCGACCACTACAGCACACGACCCGGAAAACACATCCTTCTTGGCGACTTTAACTTCCACTTCGACAAACCCGACCACTCTTCTGTGCTTCCCTCCGACCACCTCGCTATTCTCGTCGCCCTCAACCTACCTCCCCCGAAAAAACCCAAGCTCTTTGTCTCTCGTCGCAAACTAAAATCTGTCAACCGAGAGAACTTCTTCGACGAAGCTGTCGACCTTCTCTTGGACCCCGCCTCCTCTCCCGATCTTGCATCCCATTTCGATTCCTCCCTTCGAAAACTTCTAGACACCCATGCCCCTGTCACCACCTGCTCCATACCCAAACGACTCCCCTCCCCCTGGCTCACTGACGACATAGCTGAGGCCAAGCGCGAGCGTCGACAAGCGGAACGCCGCTGGCGCTCATCTGACCTCACCGTTCACAGAGAGATCTTCCAAACCACCAGATCCAAAGTCTGCAGAATGATCTCCGACTCCAAACGCAAACACCTTCAAAACAAAATCCTGGAATCCACTTCTTCCAAAACCCTCTACGCTACCATGAACACACTCCTAAGCACTTCTAAAGACTCTCCTCTTCCCAACACACACAGCAAAGAAGAACTTCCGTCCGCTTTTTCCTCCTATTTCTCCGACAAAATCCAAACTCTGCGCAACACACTCGACACTCTGCCTTCTCCGCCTTGCCTTCCTGACCCCCCCCCCCCCTTTTTCCGGCACTCCCCTCTCGTCCTTCCGCCCCGTCTCTCAGGATGAAGTCCTCAAGACCATAAAGTCCATGCCTTTCAAAACCTGCGAACTAGACCCCCTCCCTGCTTCCCTCTACCGGGACGGCCTCCCAAAACTTTTGCCCTTCATCACTGACATCATCAACACATCTCTAGAGAATGGCTCCGTCCCCGATATCTTCAAGTCCGCCATCGTCCGTCCTCTCCTCAAAAAACACAACCTCGACCCAAACGAACTCAAGAACTACCGCCCAGTCTCCAATCTCTCTTTCCTGTCCAAGCTTCTTGAGAAGGTTGTCCTTAACCAACTCAACCTCCACCTCGCCGACAACAACCTCCTCAGTCCCTTCCAGTCTGCCTATCGCAAACACCACAGCACTGAAACAGCCCTTCTACATATCCTTAACGACCTGCTTCTCTCCACTGACTCGGGCAACATCTCCTTTCTTACGCTACTCGATCTCTCTGCCGCCTTCGACACCATAGACCAAGCTATCCTCCTCCACCGCCTTCACCACTCCTTTGGCATCACTGACTCTGCTCACTCCTGGTTTCTCTCCTACCTCTCCGACAGACAGCTGTCCGTCACCATCGACGGCGTCTCCTCCAACCCAGTCAGGCTCTCCTGCGGCGTTCCACAGGGGTCCGTCCTGGGCCCGGTCCTTTTCACACTCTACACCTCTCCCCTGTCCAACATCATCCAGTCTCACCACATACACCACCACCTCTACGCTGACGACTCACAACTACTAGACAAAGACAAACTCGACAACACTCAGGAACTACTGACTCGCATGGCTGACTGCTATGAAGACGTGAAAAACTGGATGACAGCAAACAAGCTCAAACTGAACGACGACAAAATGGAAGCCATGCTGGTAGGCACTCGCCAGAAACTTTCCCAGCTCCCTCCCTCTCTCCACCTTCAACTCGACAGCACCCCCATCTCCTTCTCTGACTCGGTCAAGAACCTTGGCGTTATCCTCGATTCCTCTCTTTCCATGACCAGCTTCGTCTTCGCCACGGCCCAGGCATGTTATTTCCACCTCCGCCGCATCAGTCAGATCAGAAAATACCTCACTACCGAAGCTGCCACCAAACTCGCTGTCTCTCTCATCTTTTCTCGCATCGACTACTGCAACTCTCTCCTTTCCGGCCTTCCTCACTCCACCACTCTCACTCTCCAGCGCGTCCAGAACAATGCTGCCCGCCTCGTCCTCAGAAAGAAAAAATCCGACCACATCACTCCCCCGCTCAAGCTCCTTCACTGGCTCTCCATCCCCCAACGCATCCAATACAATATTCTGTCTCTCTGCTACAAATCCCTGAACAACTACGCTCCTGCCTATCTCTCCAACTTACTTCACCCCTACACTCCTTCCCGCTCCCTCCGCTCCGCCTCCGACCCTCTCCGCCTTCACATCCCCCGCACCAAACTCAGCACTTTCGGCCCCCGCTCCTTCTCAGTATACGGTCCATCCACCTGGAACACTCTCCCACTCTCTCTCCGTCAGAAACACTCGCTCTCCTCCTTCCAGTCCGCCCTCAAAACTTACCTCTTTCAACAGTTCTAGCACTATATCACCACACTCCCCACCCCAAGCTGACCGTCGTAATGTATTTTCACTATTTGTGTTACGTGAGTCATTGTCTAAAGCGTGCGCATGCGTGTGCGAGTTGTGAGTGCGCGCTTAGAGTTATAATTATTATAAGATAAGCTCATTATAAATACCGTAATTATTATTATTATTACACACACACACACACACACACACACACACACACACACACACACACACACACACACACACACACACACACACATACACACACACGGCGCTTGGCGCCAAAAAGACGTTCTCTAGCAAGGTTTGCAAGACGTGACGTCATTTTTATCTTGTTTAATCTTTGCCAGAATTTCTGCCAAGCAAGCCAAAAACGTCATGTGCATGCTTCGGAATGCGCTCCGACCAACCCCATTTCAAAGTCTACCGTATTTTCATTACGGTAGACAAAATTGAAGGCAACGAGCTGCTTTTAGCCAAGAATATGACTTTTCCAATGGTGTAAAAAAAAACAAATCTGAAGGTTGAATGGCAGAGACGCCCTCGAATGTAGAAACGTGTATGCGTTTTCAACATAAATTCCGCTTACGCGATCTGCCCCGCAAAAAGTGCGCCAAGTGATGAAAAACACTTCGACACTCACTGTCTTCCACACAGTGGTGTTAATGACTTAGTGCACAAAGAACAAAACTAATGACATCTTTGGAAAGACGAGATGCCAAACATTATCACCATTTAAAAACTGTTCTTTCAAAGTCAAATTATTTACATAGAGAGCGAGTTGAAAAACAGGTAAAAATCGCACTCTCAGCGGGTTGGACCCGCGCAGAACGTCAGGTTGCCGATACCTACTGATGGTAAGTCCTTTCTAAGCATACTAATTCGGAAAGTTCAAAGCTCACAGGAGGTCGGCAAATGTGTGAAAAATGCCATTTTTTGATAGAACTGTATTTTTTATCAAAGTTTTGGCCAACGTTTAGTCAGATTTGGCACAAAGGTAGTTGATGATAAGATCTTTCTAAGCATACTAATTTAGTAGCCCTCTCGCAAAGGTCTAGGGTAATTCGGGAGGGGGGGGGGGGGGTCCAGATATAGGTAACAAAAATAGCCATATTTTGACAAAAGCTGTTTTTTCTCAAATACTATATTCAACTTTAACAGGAGGTCAGCATGTGTGTGAAACATGACAGATTTTGAAAGAACTGTAGTTTTTAAGCAAAGTTGTTTCCAAACTTTTCAATCAAATTTGGCATAAAGGTAGTTTTAGATAACACCTTTCTATTCCCAAAGGTCAAGCGTCTCGGAGGGTCGATAACTGTGTGAAAAAAACGCATACATTTTGAGAAAACTCGGATTTGACTGGTACAAAAACCAACCCTTTACTTATGTTTAGACGCATGAACACACAAAGGTCACACTTATTATGTGGATTGGTCATACACGTGAGCCATATACACTTGCCAGTCAACTTTAGGCCTGGATTTTATAGTTAGTAAAATAAACATGTGCATGTACACTGCATACTATCCCATATGCTGAATGTTCAAATGCACATAATTTATTGTACCTTTGACAGGGCATGAGTATGCGCGCGCACACACACACACACACACACACACACACACACACACACACACACACACACACACACACACACACACACACACACACACACACACACACACACACACACATATGAGTACGAAAAAAAATCTCCTGTTTCTGATAGAGAAAATGTCAGTAGTTCGTATCAAACCTTTCCATGTCGGACATCGGGCTCGTTCAGCAGCTGAAAGCTCACGTGCACGTGTCCAGAAGTTTGGAAACAGCAATATTAATGACCAGATCAAATTTACAGGCAACGCTCAATTTTTGTAATGCATATGGTTATAGTGTATTGCGCATCGACGTGATCTATTAGTCTGTGTCAGTTTAAGGGTCGAGACATCGCTGTCCAGTATAGGCGGCTTATGAATTTGTAAGAAAGCAATGCACATTTTTGCTTTTATTTACGACGATGTCATAAATAAATATGCACCGTAATCATCATTTTAAACCTATCCGATGTTGAAACAAACAGAAAACAGGAAAAAATCAGTTGTCAGTTCACACCGCTTTTGAGTCCAAAACTGCCCAAAAGATAAATCACCCTGACTGAGCCGCACGCATAATCCCTGCCTTCAAATGACGACTGACTCAAATAATCACAAACTAGTTTCGATGAAATGAGACACATATCCGCGGCTTTGTTGCGGGTTCTTCTAGTACTGATTACAACTGTGTGTGTTTTTGTTGTTGTTGTTGTTGTTGTTGTTGTTGTTGTTTTACTCCGTACATTACGGCGGTCGTTCTTACTTCTTTTGGAGACCATCGCGTGATCAAAATTCCGTCGTTTTGGATATCTGTTGGCGTAAATGAAAACCGTTGGGCTTTCTTCACGTACGGATAAAAGTAAACGTTTGTTGGGACAGTGGGACGGTCATTATCTACGTGGGTTTGTACCCTGAATCTCGATATAAGCTTTTGGTGATATGTGCCCTTGATACTATTAGGGAGCGCCCCTTTTAACAGCGCAGGAGTGTGTGTGTGTGTGTGTGGGGGGGGGGGGATTCCGTGGATTGTTAGACTCTATATTGAAAAGCCCGAGGAAGTCACGTGAGTTGAATGACCTACGTCAGCCGCTGTCATTGCAGTTGTCCGCCATGTAAACTGCGTCTGTGGTGCACGACTAGTTCTCCTGCAAAGGTGTGGCTTTGTTTCGCTGCTGTACAAGACAGTCAGCAATTCCTTTCAGGTAAGCAAACTGGCTTGACGTTACACTGATGTTTGTGCGATTTATTTAATAAATGTCATACATTTTAACCCCCCACCCCCACCTTAATATCTTTCAGCCTGTGTGGCTATTATACAATTCCTTGTAGGCATATTTATCCACCCCTGTCTAGACATGTCTTCGAGATTCGACATGTAGGCTATACCGGTATCGAGGCTAAAAATACAGGCATAAGTGACTAGACTAAGGCAGTTGTGCTATTGGGATTTCGCAACATTCTGAAAAATGCAGTGTGAACAGTCAAGTTAACGGTATCACGTCAGTGCGCGTGCACTCTTGGTAACTTTTACACACTTGTAGCATAACTATCCGATCCATAGTCACCGAGAGCGAGGTGATTATGGATCAAACAGTTGCAGAAATGTCAGTCGAGAGGTCCAGGGGCGGATCAGTTAGCTCCAGAGAGGGGGTGGGGGGTGGGTCCAACGTTTTGTTTGGGACCTTCAATCTGATACAAAAGGCCTCCACGACGCTAGACCTTGCTTCCGGGGGCCGAAATATCCAACAGCGGGGAAGGGGGGGGGGGGGAGGTGGGGTAGACGCAAGACCTTTGTAGTGGGGGGGGGGGGGGTAGTGCGTCTTAACCATTTGCCAAAATATCAAACAACGGAAGGGGGGGGGGGGAGGAGAGGCGGTGCGTGCGTCTTAAACATTCGCAAAAAGTATCAACAGCCCTGAGGTCTAGAAATGCGTGTATACGAACAGTCCACTTATGTGTTTTATAGAACCTTTCATAACCATAGCGATAACGACAGTGTAGAGATAGTGAGACGGTGTTTAACCAAATAATGAGACCTATTTTGTCCAGATGTTACACAATAAGTGACTTGGTGTTTGATATTGTTTAGTTGTTTTTTTTATTAACAAATACTTTGCCGAATAATTATGACTGTGCAACTTGGCGTGGCTCTTTTAACTGTATGTGTAGCAATGCATGACTGTCACCGAGTATGGAACATATGATATGTTGATCTTTGTGTGTGTGTACTAAAATTCAAAAGTTTGATCCTGAAACGGATTTCATGAAGTCTGAATGCGACAATATATTCAAATTAGTTGTGTCTTTTTTGTAACAGTTTATTACTAATGTTTATTACTAATGTTATAAAATACATGCAGGGATCACGCAAAACATCTAGGTGCACTTTCTGAACACCTGTGTGTATGCCAATGCGTTCTGACTTGAGCCCCACCAGCATTATCCCTGTCCCGTACATGTTCTTGCCAGTTCTGTGCAAGCTCACGATGCAAATGATAGTTCGATCATCGACATATTTTCTCAATTTGCTGACAATAGCTGTTTTACTTTTTGATTCATCCTCATTTCTTTATTTATATTAATTTTTTTCCCTTAGCCCGTGTGTTATGTTTATGTGTGTGTGTGTGTGTGTGTGTGGGTGGGTGGGGGGGGGGTCTGTTTTTAAGCACTTTGAACCAGTGTGTTGAATGTTGGGTTACTGCAGATGCGTAAAATAGCATGGTCTCTGTGTTAACACCTCTACTACTATAAAATAAAGTTTCATTGATTCATTACAGAGCTATGTATATATTATTATTGTCATTATTATTATGGAAATTTTGAACCTGACCTGGTTGATCATATTATACTGGTTTTTATAATACTTCTTAAAATAATACTATATGACCCATTGCCAAAAGGTGTTACTGAAAAGGCAACAAGGGTGATTGAAAATGAAAAGTGATAGAATTACATGAAAAATATTCGTGTTGGACAGTTTATAGCATGTGGAAATAGTATGTGAAATTGGAATATAATCTGTTCCTTAGTTTCAGAGAAATCTCATTCAGAAGTTTTTATATGACATTGTGTCGGAGGTCAGGTATTACAACACAACCGTGTAATTTTTTTTTTTTTTTTTTTATTGATCCAAGTTGGAAAATGTTTACTTTGACAGTTACATGGATTAGTAAATGTGAATTTCTGTTGAAAAACTATATCATTAAGGTTTTCTTAGTGTCACTGAAAGAGATGAATTGTTGTAATACCTGACATCCGACACAGGTGCTTTTTTCTGTTTGTGGTAAATGTTAAATGCAGCCACATTCTCTTTTAAACCACGGTCTCAGGGATGTAAAAAGAATTAAGAGAGATAACAGCAACATTTCCTATGATCATTTTATTTCAAGTACAGAAAGAATAAATGCAAATTCAGGAAAACAGATATTATGTCGAACGTCATAATTACAACAAACTGAACGAAGGTTTAACATTTATCCATCCAAAACCACAAGTTCTCCCACAAGTCACTTTTTTTCCGCTACAAACACTGCATATACACATTTCCTCATTTACCTGAATTGCTGATCAATCCGCAAAACTGCTAAATCACATATCGTTCTGCACTATTCTTCATGTATTTGAACTGCTCATCAGTCCTTAAAACTGCAAATCACATCTCGTTTTACACTTATTTCTTCTCAAACGTGTCTCACCACAATGAAGGTTAAAACAGTGTAAATAAAATTCAGACATTTATATGAATATATGTTATTTATTTATTTTTTACACTGGGGCCAAAACCCTTTCGTAGGTGTCTCGGGGCTCCGCTCAGAGAACTATTAATATAGTGACAGATGGTCAGTAATGGGTCTTCAAGCAACTAGAAATTGCAGGAGAAACAGACAAATACAGTGATGTCACGTTTGTTTTGCTACACATGTCAGTAAATATACTGAAATGTGTAGGAAAACACAAACACCTCGACATCACAGATTTAATTTTATATCTGTTTCTTCTGCAATTTCTATGCAGTATCTGTCCTAAATTACTGTGAACAACTGACGCCTCTGACTGGATGTGCTTTTATCGAGGTTGAGAGACCCCCCCCCCCCCCCCCTTCAAAAATGAATCAAATGGTTCCCACGAGTAGTCAAAAGAGGATAGGCCAAAAGTACAAGTGCCGGCGCTTTGACATGAAACTCACACAGGCAATCTGCAGAAGTTCGTCAACGTCTTTAACTTGCTCAACATTTCAGTTCCATTCCACTGAACAAGATGGAAGGTTCCAACCACTGGAGCTTGAGTGTGTGTGCGGGGAATGATAGGCACAAAGTGGTTTGGCACCCAGTGATCAGCAACCATGTCACTGCGGAGGGAGAACCACATGATGAACAATTTTTGTCCATCCTCGCAACCCGGAGCGCGAAAATTGCGGCTGCAGTGAAGCCTATACATCTCCCAACCAAGATCTGGAAAAACCGACTGGTTTGGACGCTTCAGCACAAAACTGGCTGCGCAAAACTCCCACAACCCTGACAAACTGCTGTTTTTAACCACTGACATCACTTCAGCTTCAAACGACAGACGCTCTGAAGCATCAGGTGAAACTGAGGTCAGCACAGCAGTACCCAACGGAGAAAGAAACACGCTTAGAAAAAACGGTACAACACAATTTATTAATATTTCGGGTAAATACCCTTTGTCAAAATAGACAAACAAACAGAGACATTATTTGCTACTTATCTTCAGATGCAGAAGGAATGTGGCAACATTCCTTCTGCATCTGAAGATAAGTAGCAAATAATGTCTCTGTTTGTTTGTCTATTTTGACAAAGGGTATTTACCCGAAATATTAATAAATTGTGTTGTACCGTTTTTTCTAAGCGTGTTTCTTTCTCCGTTGGGTACTTCTTTGCATTTCACACGCTTGGCAGTCACCTTTTTGGTCTGGACAGCACAGCCATTTGAATAACTTCAGCTGGTGACACAGAGTCATGAGGAGCGCACCAATTAGAACCAGTCAGAAAACTGTCTGGATGCAGTGCCATACAAATAACAATGCGACACCTGAGCTCTTCATGGCACATTTCTGTGCCAAATATTAGAAGGCTCAGCGCTCTGAAAAAAAAAGTCGCCATCTCCATTTACACTTTCATGTATCATATACACTTTCAACACTTCATCTGCATGTTCCATTATCAAACATGACACTCTCCCTCTCAAGGCCTTTCACACGATTCCATGGGTGACTCTACGAGATGGAAAGTGTCAACAATAGCGATCTGACTGCGAAAGGCGTTCTAACAACACCCCAATTTAACAGGTGATTGCACATCAGGTTTACAACATCGGCCGTGTTGCAAATTTGACGGTCGACGCAACACGCCTTGAAAAGGGAGCTTGTCAACAACTACAAACACGTGTGACCGCATTCTGTCTGAATCGGTTTTACATTCTACAAATTTAGCTGTTTTCTCCAAACACGACGTTCCAGAGAGTGTTCTAGACAAAGATGCTGCACCAAATATCACCGCTTTGATCGAACGTCATGTTTACCACACACGCATTGTGGTAATGTAATGACGTACAACTCGCTAAATCATTTTCAACGCACATGGTTGGCCACAACAAACTGCCCAATTCGTTTCAATCGGCACAGCTTGTATATCCTATCGGTACAAATGCTATATCAATCCGTTGTCTATGTAACTGTTATGCAAAAACTATACAGAAAGTATGTTAAACGTAGATTTTATGTCGAACGTCAGACAAAGGCGAATATTACAACATACCTTTCTCGAGTTCCGTCGGTTTGAAGCTTGCCACAATCATCGATCCAGCATAGCGCCTATGCATCACGTGATACAAAGAAACGATGTAAAAAATTTCAAAAATGAAATCGGCAGCAGTTGAGGAAGAAAAGACAACTATGTCGAACGTCGATTATTACAACAAAAACCGGTAGAAGTAAACTCGCCTTTCAAAAAAGGCTGTTTGTGTTTTTATCTTGAAACATGCGAAGTGGGTGCATTATGCATGTACAGGAGAGGAAGTGATGGTCATAATTCGTCTGCTAGGAGGTTCACATTGTGCGAAGTTCAGGGAAGAGATATTCTGTCGCAAAATTACAACACGCCTGACGTTCAACATGTCGTTTTTTAATAGGCAATACCGCAATATTTCGCACATGAAAATATCTGTTCTTAACTGGTAAATATTTATACATGTCGTGCCTCACAGAATTGATGATATGGAACCGGTAGGTCGACCTTTTCTTTGCACACCATCACATCGCTCCCAAGAGGTCGATCGGTGATACTTTCTGGATAGGGAAATATTCAGCCTTGGACAACATTTTGATCATACAGTCACTAAACCTCTCAAAATGTGTCTCCCATGTTATTTCTAGTGTATATTCAGGTATTTTACCATGATCTTAACTACTAAAAACAGATGAATCAGGACTGGAAGTGCTTTTATTATGCATACAGTTTGGTCAACCATCTTAGTAACACCTGTTGGCAATGGGTCATATCAGTTCACGTATGGATCATATCATAATGAGTAAAAGCACAGACTCCGGGGGTGGGGAAGTGGGGAAGACTGTATATTTATGGTCTACCTATTTTTAAGTCCCTTCTATTTATAGAAAGAACTTTTTAGGACGGGCCGCGGTGGGGCGATTTTAATAGCATGTCCATGATGTCAAAGACGGGCAGGCTAAACCTCAAACAATTGAAGTAACAAGATAAAGATTACGTCATGTCTCCAAGAGGCATAGATCCTCATGCGCCCTCCAGGCGCATGAGGATCTCTTCCTCCTGGAGATGCGCGCATGTTTGAGAGAGAGAGAGAGAGAGAGAGAGAGAGAGAGAGAGAGAGAGAGAGAGAGAGAGAGAGAGAGAGAGAGAGAGAGAGAGGATGATGATGATGATGATGATACTTTATTTTTCAACGGTAAAAAGTTTTGACAGAAAACAAATCGTCATTTTACAAACTTGCCTTTGCTAACATCTACAGCATAAAAAAGAGGAAAAAAAATATATATATATATATATTTTATATTTTATATACTTCATATTTTAAGTATATATATATATATATATATATATATATATATATATATATATATATATATATATATATATATATATATATACTTAAAATATGAAGAAAGGATCCACAAACACCACGTAGTTTAGAAGGAGTTACACTTTTAATCTAAAAAAGTGTAACTCCTTCTAAACTACGTGGTGTTTGTGGATCCTTTCTTTATATTTTAAGTATTTCACTGCTGCTTGGATCCATATTTGGAGTGTGTGGTGCCAGCTTTCTTGGACTGGTTTTATTTATTCATATATATATATATATATATATATATATATATATATATATATATATATATATATATATATATATATATATATATATACATACATATATATATATATATATATATATATATATATATATATATATATATATATATATATTTACATACAAAACCCAATAGCATCATTATATACAGAAAAAATAATAAAACTCATCACACACACATGCACACACGCACGCGCGCGCCGCACACACATACACCCACACGCACAAACAAACACGAGCACAAACACACACGCGCGCGCGCGCGCACACATACCAACCATCTGCATGAAATACATGAGGTACAGGAAATATTGTAGTACCTGAGAAGTACTAAGTTTGACTCAGCAGGTAATCATAAAGTTTTGTTTTAAAATTTTCTGGTGAGGTTATAGTTTTCAAGTGTGCAGGGATAGAATTCCAAGCAAATGGACCAGAGAATGACATACTAGTTTTAAAAAGGTCGATTCTTGGCAGTGGTAGGGATAAGGTATTGTTTCTTGAGGTCCGTTCACGTTTTTGCTGAGATATAAATTTAGTGATCATTTGGATCAGTCCCTCCTCTATGTTGAACGATCTCATGACTTGCCAGAGTCCGTTGTGCCAGACGCGATCAAATGCTTTCCTGAAATCAATGAAGTTGTGGTAGAGTTCGCGCTGATGCTGCAGATGTTTCTCGATCAGGACGCGGCAGTTGAAAATCTGCTCTACAGTGCTTCTTCCAACTCTGAAGCCAGCCTGTTCTTCTGCCAGCAGTTCCTCGGCGAAAGTTTTGAGGCGGTTGAGAATGATTCTAAGCATTACTTTGCTAGGGTGACTTATCAGACTGATAGTTCTGTAGTTCTGGCACTGTTTCAGGTTTCCTTTCTTGGGGAGCGGGATCACTAGAGACTGTGTCCATTCTACTGGCCATTTCTTTTGCTCCCAGATCTTTTGACAGAGTGTAGTGAGGACCTTCGTTGTTACTTCTCCTCCATGTTTCAACAGTTCAGCAGGTACGTTGTCTACACCTGGAGACTTTCCTCCCTTCAGGCCGCGTACGGCTGCTTCCACCTCTTCAGCTAACACTGGCAGGTCTTCAGCCTTCCTGGCCCCAGCCTGGTTGTTTTGGAGGATGCTGGTGTCTGGCTCAGCCTTGTAGTTATACAAGTCTCGGCAGTACTCAGTCCATCTGTTTAGTACAGCAGTGTTTTCCGTAAGGAGTTGGCCGCTGCTGTCTTCGATGACTGTGGCTGTTCGCTGTTGAGTCTTGGTGAGGGTCCTTAGCGTTTCATAAGCCTTCTTGCTGTTGCCGTTTGCCATGCCCTCTTCCACGCTACAACACTGGTCTTCAATCCAATCTTCTTTGGCTTCTTTCATCCTCTTCCTGATCTTCTTGTTGACAAGTGTGTACTTGTTTGCTGATGTGAGGTCTTGGCCTCTCTTTTTCTTCCAGGCTCTCCTCTCATAACAGAGATCGAGGATGTCATCGGTGACCCAGGGCTGTTTGCGCTTCCTCTGCTTCCCCAGCACTTCTTCTGCTGTAGAAAGTAACACCTCTTTTATATTTCCAGCAAGGGTGTCTACGTCACAGTCCAAAGTAGCCAAGGCTGCAAATCTGCCTCCCACCTGGGCTTGGAAGAGCTCTTCTACTTCCGGGTCTTTTAGCTTCTGGAGGTCGAATCTGATGCGAGGGCTCTTGCTATCTCGTTTCAATGCCAGCTTCAACTTGAGGCTAGTAAGGACGAGGTTGTGGTCGCTGCCAATATCAGCGCCAGGAAAGGACCTCGTTTGTGCTTTGTTAACGCTGGATTTGAATCTGGCAAGTCATGAGATCGTTCAACATAGAGGAGGGACTGATCCAAATGATAGAAGCGCTTTACAAGAACGCCTGCAGCGCGGTTCTACTTAACAATCAGTCAGGCGAGTTCTTCAGGACGACGATCGGTGTCCGTCAAGGATGCCTGCTCTCTCCTGTCCTTTTCAACATATTCCTGGAGAAGATCATGCAGGAAACCCTCCACGACCACCATACTTCAATCTCTATTGGTGGCAGATCCCTGTGCAATCTTCGATTCGCAGACGACATTGACCTCATGGCAGGCAGCAATAGTGAGCTCCAAAACCTGACAGACAAACTTTCAAGTAGCGCAGGGTCTTATGGCATGGAGATCAGTACGGATAAAAGCAAAGTGATGATCAACACCACAAGCGACAGCAGCAGCAACATTCACATGAACGGCCAGAAGCTAGAAGAGGTCAATAGCTTCAAGTACTTGGGAGCCACCCTGTCCAAAGACGGTAGTTGCATAGCAGAGATCCGTATCAGGATAGGTACAGCAACATCCGCAATGGCCAGGCTGGACAGGATATGGCGAAGTAACTCCATCAGCTTCACCATCAAGTACAGGCTTTACAAGTCCCTCGTAGTGTCTATTCTGCTCTACGGCTGTGAGACTTGGGCACTGCTTGCAGACTCAGAAAAGAAAATCCAGGCCTTTGAGAACAAGTGCCTGAGGAAGTTGCTCCGCATCTCGTACCGCGAGCACAAGACCAACGAATATGTACGGAGCATCGTCACTTCCCTGGTGGGCCCACATGAACCCCTTCTGGCAACCGTGAAACGGCGCAAGCTTGCTTGGTTTGGCCACGTGACCCGACACAACACCTTGTCCAAGACTATCCTCCAAGGCACTCTCGAAGGAAGTCGTCGGCGAGGTCGTCAGAGAAAGAGTTGGGTCGCAAACATAAAAGAATGGACCGAACTCGAGATGCCAGACTTGCTTGCCACCGCCCAAAATAGAACTCAGTGGAGAGCACTGTCTGTTGCTGCTGCCTTTCAGTCCCCCCAACGCCCAGTTCGGGCAAGGGACTGATGATGATGAAATTTAGTGATTAGATACTGGGGTGTCATATTATTCAGTATCTTATGCATAAAGACGCATTGGTTTAAAGTAAGTTGCTGACGCAGACCGAGAATGTTTGTGTCAAAATTTGTCTGTGGTAGGGATGGGGCGTCTATCTATCATTTTTACAGCTCTTTTATATATGGAGTTTAACCTCTTCATATGGACATCACTGCAGCCGTCCCACACTGTGGAGACATAATCAACGTGAGACTTTATATGAGATTGATTGATTGATTGTACATTGCTTAACGTCCCGACAGCAACAAGGATTTCTCAGGACGTGCCTGCACTGCTTGTGAAAAAAAAAACCCAGAATATTGAATGTATGTCGCCAGCCGGTCCAGTACGTTAAATAAACCTACGACATGGGGCCTAAATAAAGCTAAGACCATTTAGCAACACACATCCAATATCAAGAGCTACAGGCAGCGCAGACAATAGGGAGAGATTAAAATAGGAAAATACAGGTGAACGGACCAAGGGTAGACAAAAACACATGCCCCAGAATAGAGAGGAAAACCCACCCTGTGGGGCTGACCAGGATGACCCTGGGAACTAAAAAGTAGTTAACCCCACCTAAGTCCCCCAGGGCAGACCCGGGTGTGGTCTTTATATGAGCATGAAAAAACAATTTACGGGTATTTTTATCCGTTACATGTCTAAGCTGGGACAATAAAAAAAAGTGTTTTTAACAATGGTCTTACAAACAGCATTTATATGGGTCTCCCAGCACAGTTGTTCATCAATATGTATTCCTAAGAATATAAGCTCAGTGACTTGTTCGGCAGGTTCAGCGTTTAATTGTAATTGTAATGGCTGCAGTCGGCGTTGATGTTTTTGTTGCGTGGCGATTAAGATACTCTTTGTTTTAGCTTGGTGAAGAACCATATGATTCTGTTTACACCAGTCCGATACCTCATTGAGACTGCGTTGTAAACTATGGCTAATGTCCGTCGTTTTTTTTAAACCAGAAACATGAAGACTCGTATCGTCAGCAAATAGATTACAATTAACGTCAGAATTAGTAATATGCAACGGTAGATCATTGATAAATAGTATGAATAAAGAGGTCCCAAAATAGATCCCTGGGGGACGCCGTATTTTACATTTCCTTGTTTAGAGTATCTTCCATGGGCGTACACCTTTTGTTTTCTGTCTTCAAGATATGATCGGAAGAATGCTATAACGGTTGCGTTCAAGTGATAAACTGTTAGCTTATTTAGGAGAATGTCATTGTCCACAAGGTCAAACGCCTTTTTAAGGTCTAAGAAAACTGCTCCTGACATCAGGCTTTTATTGATTGATTCCAACAAGCTGTCTACGATAAGTGTCAGTGCCGACTGATTTGAATGTTTTGGTCTAAAACCAGACTGGTGAATATTAAGTAATTTACCTTTTTCTAGAAAATCAAGGAGATGTTTTTGAATGTGTTTTTCAAGGGGCTTTGACAAAGCTGACAGAAGGGAGATTGGACGATAATTATTGATATCTTCAAGATCTTTAGATTTAGGGATCGGGATTACCTTTGCTTCTTTAAGAATGGTTGGAAATGTACTTTGCTTTATGCAGATGTTGAAAATATATGTTAGTGATTCTACTGTATACGGTAATGATATTTTGAGGGTTTCATTATCAATACCATCAATGCCAGCAGACGTTTTGTTCGGAATGCTAGAAATATATCTGCCGACTTCCGCAACTGTAATATTAGGGATGGTGAAAGTATTTGATATAATTGTTCTTTTAGAGTGTTCTCTGAGAGAACTCGGCACTTCATACGGTTTGCTATTATTTGCAGCTGACAATGCCAGTGTTTCGGCTGTCGCTACGAAATGGTTATTTAATATTATATCAGCTGACATATGAGATGGGATTTCGGGTGCTGATTTACCCTTCGTTAAAACGTTCAGAGCTTTCCAAACTGATGCCGTGTCCTTTTTGTCTCGAGTCATTTGTTGGAAAAAATACTTCTTAGACGCTCTAACTAAATATTTGACACGATTGCGTTGTTTTTTGTATTCTTCGTATTTTTGCTCTTTTTTAAAGTTTGTCTCTAACTGACATGGCCTGCTTGATACCCGCTGTTAACCAGGGTGGTAGGGTGGAATGTTTAACTCGTTTTTCACGTATTGGCGCATGTTTATTGAGGACACTGAGAAACAGATCCATCCAGCACGACAAGGCACTGTCAGATTGGTGATCATAAACCTCACTAAACGGAGCATTGTGTAGGCTCCACAGAAATTCGTCTTTATTAAAGTGTTTAAAGGAGTGATATTTTATAGTTTTATGTCTTTTAGTTTTTTGCTTGTTTAGTTTCATGGTGACGTTACAACATACTGGGTTATGATCGCTGACAGCTAAGGAGGGAACCTGTACATTTGACATTTTATCGTTATTTGTCACGTAAATGTGATCAATTAAGGTTGAAGATGTAGATGCGGTTCTAGTGGGGGTTTTAACTAATTGTTTTAAACCGAATAAGGCTGTTGTTGGTGCCCATGCAACATGGTACCCTTTGAGCTTAAGTAGGTCAATGTTAAAGTCGCCCAGAAGAACAATGTTATCTTGACTTTGATTAACTTTATCCATCATTTCTACGAAATCATCATACCAGTCCCAGCTGGCTGCTGGATTTCTATAAATAAAGCCAATCAGGACTGGGGGTGATTTAGATGTTTTCACCTCGACCCATAAACGTTCAACTTCGGCTGACTCAAGTCCTGTCGTCGTTTAACATTACTAGTTATCGAATCATGTATATATACTGCTATATATAACATTACTAGTTATCGAATCATGTATAATACTGCTAGTCCAGTGTGCTGAGGGCTTGAGGCATCTCTGCGAAGTACTGAGAAGTTTGGGACTGAGATGGAATTATCCCTGATAGTGCTTTTGAGCCTTGACTCGGAGACACCAAAAACATGAAAATGTGTGGGCGTGTTCAAGAACACAGACAAATCTGGCACCTTATTAACTAAATGGTAAATGTTGAGGTGGCCATTTCTCAACTCATCAGTTCGTTGTGGGGCAGTTTTTACGTTATATTTTGGCATTCGCTAACCGAACAAACGTAGGAAATAATAAATGACAATAATATTTTAAACAGATAAAAATAATGTCAGTGTATATATATATGGATAAGAAAGCGACAAAAAAATTAAAAAAAAAAACCCAACAACAACAAAACAAAATTAAAATGTTTTTGACTCTCTTGGTCAGAGTCCAGCTGCGAGTTCGACTTGCTTGGTAATGTTCAAATACCAAAAAAAAGTTCGACAGCTATGTAGAAAGAATTTTAAAAAATAAAGAAACACTTCCAAGTACACCTAGGCACGCTCGCCCGATGCTGCACTTTCCAACTGCTAATAAAATAATAATAGTACACACAAAAAACGGACTTCTTTCAATTAAAAATGGGGGGGGGGGGGGAATAGGTAAATACGGAATGATTAGAGTATGGGTACACCGGTCGGCCGTCTGCCACGAAGAAAGGTGTGGGGAGATGGGGAGTAACCGTAGGGGGGCCGCTGTGACTGTCATATAATGAAGCATATTGGTCTATGGGAGACAACTCATGTATAGTGGTTGTCTCGGAAGTGATTATGTCCCTTAGATCGCGCATGCCCAGTGGGAAAATAAATAGCGTGTATGCCGCCAAGTTAAGAAATGGCTTCCCTGTATTTTGTGAGTACATCTTTGGTTTGAAGTCCATCCAGCCCACATAGAAGAGGTAACACGACAGTGAATTCAGTTCGGGAGCAGATCCGGCCTTTGATCCACCGCTATGTTGAGTGACTAGCGGCGTGCAGTCGGTTTGACTGTGGTTCTTTTGACTGCAGTCTTTTTCCACAGCATGCTCCTGTCGGAATCGAGGTGCAAGGCTGGGATTGACTGGGCGCTGAGAGCGTCGGTCTCTTGGACGCTCATTGTCTCTGGCACCAGACTTGCCGTGTGTGTCACCGTGCCCGGGCAGCTGTTCATGGCGGCGAGAGTTTGGATGATTCGGTTCTGGCCGGGCTGCGTTGTTGGAGGTGCGGCCAGAGTACGCACGCTTGATGTTACAGCGAGAGCACTGGTGCCCCGCTTGTTGAGATGGATGGCGTCTCTGAACCAGCCGCCCTTTACCTCGCCGGTTCTTGTATAGAAGGCGTAGTCATTGTCAACAAAGTTGACCTTGAGGGATGCGCACGTTTCCCTGAGGCAGAGGTTGGTGTCAGTGGATGCAAGGGTCTGGCTGCTGACGCTCATTCGTGGGCAGGATGGAAGACAAAGGTTTCTGCCTTGGGGAAGACTCGCCTGGCAGCAGAAATCACATCCTTCCAGCCCTTCTTGCCGATGACGAACCCACGCTTACAGTCGTTGATGCCAAATGTATGACGACTGTGCTGACTGTATTCATGGGTTCGGCATCATGAAGGCGCTGTAGAATGCCGGCTCTGTCGAGGCCCGACACTGACACGACCTGCGCCTTGTCCGTGCCAGTGACGGACATCAGCTTTCCGTGCAGACCGCATAGGACAGAGTCACCTAGAAGCAGCGTCTGGGTGACAGGCTTTAGCTCTGGAATCCCAGCACGGTCGGTGGGTTTGTCAACGCCTGGAGAGCTTCGGGGTTTTGGCACCGGCTCTTTGTGCTCGGGCGTTTGCAGGATAGCAGTGTTGTCGTGAGCTGGACGCGGGGGTTCAGACGTGGTCGTGGTGGCAGGCGATTTTTCCGGCGCTTGCTTTGCCTGGGTGTTAGAGGGGGGAGAAAGACCTTTCTTGACGCGTTTCTTGATGCCTCCTTCTCCCCCTCCAGCTGGATGATCCGTTGTCGAATGTGTCTAATTTCAGTATGCAGTGAATCCACCTCAATGTTGTAGGCGTGGCGGATCTCTCCAACTGCTGACTGGAGAGCAGCTATCTCTGCCATTACGCGCTCCATGGCCAGGGGGTCTGGGTTGAGGACAACAGGGCAGACCGTCTGGCACGCAGACTCGATAACCATGACATCAGCAGGGGCGGGAGGCTGAGTGCCAATGCCGCCGACGTCAGATGTGATGGCAGCACAATCGTTATCGATGCTGTCGTTGGTTATGGTGCCAGCGCCGCCGACGTCGGAGGTAGGGACAGCATTAGCTTTGTTGTCGATGGTGGAGATAGTGGTAGCACCAGTGCCGCCGTTGTCGGAGTAGTCTGGCAGCCGACCATGAAAACACCCCTAGAGCGGATCTCACTTGATTTTGCCTCTCTGCCTCTCTGAGACCTACAGATTACGAATCCAAATGATGCCACTCTAGCATCATTGAGGATTTTTAAATATTCAAGATGGCGCCCAAAATGGCCGCGGAACATGAAAGGAACCGTATTTTGTGTTATAAACAGCACACAGCTGTGATGTTTGTCTGTGATGTTTGTGGGTAAAAGCAATTTATTACACTTGAATGAAAGTTTAAATGGGTACTTTAGTTATTTACTTTGTGTATATTATCAATATGGCGGACAAAATGGCTGCCGTAAGTGTAAACACCTTGATATGGGACCGAATGTCGTCTGCAAAATGCAATTTGCGGTACAACATCTGCTTGTAAAATGGAAAGAACCAAAGAAAATTGAAACCCCGATAAAATAGCAATGAAATAAAACAGCAAAGAGATATTAAACACATATAATACACGTCCTCATACCTGATTCACAAAACCGTCCACGTCGTTGTAAAGTCACTGCTAAGTCAGTTTTCACAATCATCATCACTGGCGTCTCCCTCTTCGTCTGGTATGAAAGCCGCACTTTTCGTCCATATGATATGACAGTCACCAGAGATGAAACACTTACAAAACACCGTGCACGTCATCTGGGCAATAGCACAACCACATCGAGCTGTACTACAAGGCTGATACGAGCCACAGCCACACGTTAACATGCTCAGTATCTCAGCGGGCGCGGCTTCAACACCTGGGGCCAACGTGACTGGTTGTAATGAACGAGTGAGTTCGTCTTTAGCAAGCCAAAGTCAGTTGGCAGAAGATTGGGTGGATTTTCATCCTGTGCTGCCTGTGATCAGGCTGTCTAACCAGAGTTGTGCTGTTCTGCTTCTGGTGGCTACACTCTGTAAGTTGGCCATGAGATCCTCATGGTCTTCAGATGCTAGGATGTTTTCACGGAGAAGCTCTTAAGTGACCATTCTAAGACCTCTACAGTTTTGAGGGAATTTTTCCCGGTGAAAATTTGTGAGACGCCTCCGAAAGCAGCGTTTATGACTTCCTCCAACCCAGTGTTGCACGTGAAGGCGCCAACACAATTAACAAAACTCATCAGCAGGTGCATCCCGCCTAGACGTGGTATGAAGTTAGAAACATCTCTGGGTACACCCAGATATCGTTTGTCATCACTCGGTACAGCTGCTGCTCTGCTGTGAATACTGTAAAACTATGACCAAACTGTCGTGTAAATGTTTGAGCCTCGACCATTGCTGTCATCATGGTGGAGGGATCAGAGGGAGTCATGTCGATCAAAGACCTGTACATGGTCTTATTCGCTGGTTTCACTGTCTGTCCTGGCTGACGTGATTGCATTGTGTTGTATCCTGCAAACTCGGGGGCAGAATGGTTCTCTGCTACTGTCTTCAGAAAGTCAAAGTCAAGTGAATTTCCTCTTCAAGCAGAGATGTTTTGCGCCGCCAAAACCTTTATTGGCAAAATAGTACGCTGTGCTGAAGGCATTGGAGGCATCTTTGGCTCTTTGTAGCACTGGATAGGCATTTCCTTGCTGAAGTCTTTTCGCACTTCGTCTCTGCTGAGCCGTTTAATAATTGTTTCCTCCGAATCAAGGTTGCTGATGCTAGGTTTCACCTGCGTGAAGATTGGTTGGTTGTACATTGTATAGCATCCCGACAGCAACAAGACTTTCTCAGGACGTGCCTGCACTGCTTGTGAAAAAGAAAACTAAACAGAATATTGAATGTATGTCGTCAGCCGGTCTAATACGCTAAATAAACCTAAGACCATTTAGCAACACACATCCAATATCAAGAGCTACAGGAAGCGCAGACGGTAGGGAGAGTTTAAAAAATGAAAATATAGGTAAATGGACCAAGGGTAGACAGAAACACATGCCCCAGAATAGAAGGGAAAACCCACCCCCAGGGCAGACCCGACAGGACCTGCGTGAAGAGCAAAGCCAGTGTATGTGTAGATTTCAAACTATTCTGAGAAGAGATAGTGGCATCGAAGTTGTCAGCTACAGCCTGCACAAGATGGTACATCCATGATTCCACTTGTGGCCCTTTCCGACTCAGCATGTGTCGCCGCTGATGCCTTGAAGCGAACAACTTCGTCGTAGGAACATGTGACTCCAAAGTCATACAGACTTTGGAGGGGATGCTTATCCCGTACGAACACGTCTAGTGCAACTTGTAGTGGAGTAGCCCTCTTTGTGACAATTCCGGTGATCGTGTTACCCGGCAATTAACAATGACGGTAATGTCCCTGACTGGAGCTTGTCGGAAATATTTGCCAGCAAAGATAGGAGAGTCGGACTGATTTGCTGCGCGATCGTATTCCGATCAAGTCTAGCTTTGTATGACGATTTTTCTGGGGAAAGTTTTTTGTCTCTATGGATATAGCTTTTGGCACCTTTTCAACTGATATATCATTCTCTTCATCTTTATTAAGTCTCACTAGACAAGATGCCTTCTGGCGAAATAAAAGGATATTTGCAAGACCACTGGAAGACAAAAGGAGGACGGCAAAATAACTCAACAGCTTATCCTGAAGCTGTGCACGGGATAATCCACTCCCTCCATAGGCCATGTATAATTCGTGTAACTCAACAGAGGTCCACATAGAAGACCTGTTGACTTTCATGGAATCTACAAGAGACTCAAAAGCAGGATCATCAATGTCGTGTTGTGACCCGTTGTGTTTCGCTGCTGCTGCATTTATGCCCTTGTGCCCCATGAACTGTGTTCTACAGCTGTCGTGATATCGTACATCCGCAGCATGTAAATCAGCAATGGCGCCATTCAACCTCAATCGCACTTCACGAGACCAGGAATCTTTTCTTTTGTTGCAGACGTCCATGATCACATGTTTAAAGTCCTTGCTTGAACCTCTGTCTGCAGTTCTCACACAATAAGCAGCACGCCATCGACTTGGATTTCGTGAGTCTGCTTCCACCTTACAGATTTCACCACAGAAGAGGCAATGTTCACGGAAGTCAAAATGATAAACGCTAGATCTTCTCGCTTGTTTCGTTGGTGATGGTTGCCCAGACGTTCCAGGACCAGGTCCGTTTTTGTGTCAGATGGCGATGAATGCGGTGATTTGATGTATTTGAAGAAACACAGCTTCTGTAGATCAAACAACTCTCTGATTCTAATAATGCTTTTATATCTTCATGGAGACTGTCACACCGATCTTTGCTTGACTGAATTATTTTCTGAATGCTTTTTTCTCCGCACACTGTCAGCTCTTGCATTTTCCAAATGACACTGAAGAGACAATGACTGTGTTTTGAACAGGCGCCGCTCCATAATGCCGTTATACAAGGGTTCTGATTGTGCTGAAAGCAGAGGAGAAAAGCCAAAGCAATATCCCTCCTACTATTTTCGCTGTTTTCTATGTAAACAGTACAGTCCTAAACATTCTCTCCCTCTCCCTCATACACACCGACACTACACAGTATTATTTCATCTGTGTGAGAGACTGTAGTCTTTTTACACTCGTGTTTTTGTGATGCAGCATCGAGCTTATACCCATCGCTGATGACTCGTCGTTAAATAAAACAACATTATTACGACCCATATAGAGCACCATACTTTGTGTCAGCATACCGGCGACAACAGACAGACCGACACGTAAGCCCTGAAGTAATGTCTAATGTTGTACGTAATAAGTTTCCGATATACTGACTATGTTAAAGTTGCATATGACCACACAATAAATTACGTTGTTTTAGTGTATATACTAATTCCCCCACGCAAAGTCAACAGTTGAACCAGTCTGAGGCTTTCATACAAAAAAAAAAAAAATACTGAAAGGAGAACCATGCTCTGGGCCCGGTTTCTTCATAAGCGTTTTCATGGCGCACTGAGTCTGGACTTGGCTATACTATACTGACAGTAGAGAGGCGATTTGATCAGAAGAGGCACTGAACCACATCCTGGAAGAGAAACATAAGGAGCGCCGCTTTCCCGGCTATGCTCTCCGAATCTCCTTGCCAGTCCTGTCCAAAGGCCCTGTTACGATTGTCGTTGTGTTGTCCTGTGAGAGCATACATGTGTTAATCGTAGGAAACGATCTGATATTTATGTGAGCTATCATGGTTACGATTCACGTACCTTTTCGGTGGGATTTTCTTTTGTTCGCGCGCAAAGCGGAATTTGTTTTGTTATTGTGCTAGGTTTGTTCCGGAAGTTTCTAGCGAAGTCACTCGGAGAAAAGCGGTCGATTTTTGTACTGTGTAGTTACGATGAGAATAGACTAGAATGTTACAGCAAAATCGCGCTCTGTCTAGTGACCTCGTGTGTGCAACATCAAAGCGTCGGCATCCTTTTGAAACTCGGTATCAGAGTGAGCCGCTCTTTTGGTCACAAGTTGTTTACTGTGTGCGTGAAGTGTTCAGCCTTTTTCTTGTCTGTATTGAAATTTTGTGAAGGTTCTCGAAGTTTCCGAACTGCCTACCATACTTTTGTGAGATGTCATTTTACCAAGGATTTGGGGCTGAAGTGAGCAGCCAAATTTGTGTAGCCTATTGTGGTTTTCTAGAGGGTTCATGTTTTATGGATGTTTGTGAGTTTCAGTTGCGTAGATTATTCTAGAAATTAGTGCACTATAAAAGATTGGTGCTGGGGAAGCACGTGGGTACATTATCTTGCATTTGTCAGTTGTAGAGACACACAGTTATCGTAGGTACCTGGCCCGTATAGGTGTACATTGTAAAAAGAAACAGCGTAACAGTGTGGTGTACGTTGTGTGGGAAACGTTGTGTCGTAGTGTGGACATTGCAGAAGAGACTTTGTATCAGTGTTGATGCATTTGGAAATGCATTGTGTGGTGATCGCATCGCTGAATTAAAATATTGTTGGAACTGTTACTCCAGTATTGTCTACATCCTTAAGCCACGTGTGACGGATTGCAGCTGAATGAGGTTTATTTAAAAAGAACCTTACGTGTGTGCGTTTGGTGTGGTTATTATACTACGACTACGATTCTACCACGTAACAGGCTCCGCTACACATGCCCGGTTTTGAGGCCGATTCCCGATCAGTTTCGAATCGGTAGGTGATCGGGCCGGACTAAAAAAAACGTGTGCACTGCCACACATTTCCCAACTTGTTTAGCCGACCGGTTTGAACCGAAGATCAAAGTCGTACCTGTTCTGCAAAATGGCTGCTAGTTTTGACAGTGATGATGATGTGCTTGCATTATCAGCAGTTTTGCATCATATTCGGGAAGAGGCGTGCGAAACATCAGCAACGGCGGTGGTACTGATCACAACAGGCGTGTTCCGCCATTTGCAAACTGAAACGACGTGCTTTGCGAGACGCGCTCTGATTGGTTGAAGCTTACAACCGGGGCCGATTCGGATCGGAAAAATAGAGCAGGTTCTAGACACCCGATTCCCAGCCGATTGGGACCGGATCGGATAATTGACGTCATCCGATCGCAATCGGATCGGAATCGGCTTCAAAATCGGGGCACAACCGGCACGTGTGGCGGGGCCTTAACCTAAACACATGCCACGCCCGCACTGAAAGGAACAGCTGTGTAAGATTTCATTTGACATAAAACATAGATTCTCACGAGCCCATGTGACTGCAGAGGCTAATGTGAATCTATGCTTTTAGACGATCCAACACTGTTCCCTCCCTGCAACATCGTTATCATTCATCTCTGACCCGACACTGTGGCATCAGGCAATCTTTCCTATGGTAAACCGTTTGTGTCAAAACTGAGTATACTGATTTTTTTGTTTTATTTTATTTTTTTTTAAATAAAATTCCTCATAGTGCCAGAGTTGCATCAGTCGGATTTGTAATCTACATGCATAAGAGAATCAAAAACCGTCGAGATCAGCTCTGGGGGTTGTTTTATGGGGGTTCAGGTCCAAATCGGTGTTTGGCAACCTGACTAGAGGTGGGAGCACTGTTGTTGCAATTGTCGTAGGTGGTGGTGATGGTAGTGCCAGTGCCGTCGGACGTAGCGGCAGCACTAGCTCTGTTGTCGTTGTCGGTGATGGTGCCAGTGCCGCCGACGTCTGACGTAGAGGCAGCACTAGCTCTGTTGTCGCTGTCGTTGGTGGTGATAGTACCAATGCCACCGACGCCAGACGTAGGGGCAGCACTACCTCTGTTGTCGCTGTCGGTGGTGATAGTGCCAGTGCCGCCGACGTCTGACGTACGGGCAGCACTAGCTGTTGTCGCAGTCGTTGGTGGTGATAGTGCCAGTGCCGTCGACGTCTGACGTAGGGGCAGCACTAGCTCTGTTGTCGCAGTCGTTGGTGGTGATAGTGCCAGTGCCGCCGACGTCTGACGTAGGGGCAGCACTAGCTCTGTTGTCGCTGTCGTTGGTGGTGATAGTGCCAGTGCCGCCGACGTCTGACGTAGGGGCAGCACTAGCTCTGTTGTCGCTGTCGCTGGTGTTGATGGTGCCAGTGCCGCCGACGTCAGACGTAGGGGCAGCACTATCTCTATTGTCGCACAACTCCATCAAAATGGCCATGGGACCCCGTACCGTCTTCCCGTACAGTAACTCGAAAGGCGAAAAGCCTGTGCTCTCCTGAGGGACTTCCCTGTACCCGAATAGCAACGCCGGGATGTACCTATCCCATGATCTCGGTTGTTCCTTGGCGAGTTTCCTGAGCATAGATATCAGTGTCCCATTAAACCTTTCCACCAGCCCGTTGCATTTGGGATGATAAGGTGTAGTACACTTCCCCTTGACGTCTAACAGCCTATTGACCTCACTCATGACGCTAGACATGAACTGCGTACCTTGATCGGTCAAAACTTCCCTAGGCACTCTCACTCAGATTTCACACAACGCTTCTGCGATACGCTCTGCTTCAATGCCCTTCAGAGGTGCAGCTTCGGGGTATCTGGTAGCGTAATCTACTACAACAAGGATGTACTGATTCCCTCTATCTGACTTGGGCGATATCGGACCTACGATGTCCACCGCGACCCTCTGAAACGGTTCTTCTACTAGAGGAAACTGCTGCATTGGGACTTTCGACACCCTCCCTCTAGGTACTGTCTTCTGACATTCCGGACACGACTCACAGAACCTCCTAACCTCGGCACACATGCCGGGCCAATAGAAAGTACCCCAGATCCTCTCCTTGGTCCGTTTCCCTCCTAAATGCCCTGCCATTGGAGGATCGTGCGCTAGCCCTAACGCCTCCCCCCTGAGTTGCTGTGGTACCACTAACTGCGATAGCTCCGCCCCCTCCTGCAGATAGATTCTGTACAACGCTCCCTTTTTGACGCGGAACGTAACTGACGCTCTACCCGACTTCAAGACGGTTCCTTGCTTAGAACAGTTTCTAGCTTTAGCTAAAGTCTCATCCTCCTCTTGCCACGTCTTTAACTGGTCTGGAGTCACATCCAACTTAAGCGATTCTGGGATGGCTAATGGCTTTTCTCCCCTGCCTTCTGCCCTCACCTGAGCTCGGATTTGTTTCGCAGCAGCTAGGGCACATTCCTTCCCGTCTACGGCTACGGGACTACGCTGCCCTTCATTGAAGACTACCCAGTTGCCTAGTATGACGTCGGGGATAGAATCTTCGATGACTATCAGTTCTACGGTCCCCTTCACAAACTGCGAGTCTACCTCAACGAAAGCCGTGGGGTACTTCCCTGCCTTGGATGGATCAGCCAACACCACTGCGATTTCACGACCTGTCAAATCTTCAGACCGCACTCATCTTTACGCTACAGCTCCCATCTCAGCCCCCGTATCCCTCATGACTCTAACAGGACTACCTCTAAGCTGCCCCGTACTCCAAGGGTTGTACGGCTGAATGCTACTGACGGTGTTAAGGAGCTCTCCCTGAATCAGACTGGCGTTCGGGCTTACGGTCACCTGATTCAACGGGTTAGGCTGTGTACAATGCCTCGCTACGTGCCCCTTCTTCCCACACCTGTAACACTCAATCTGACTACCTCCTCCCTGACTCTCCCTCGGTTTAGTCTCCTTCTTACTTCCACCAGACAGTTTATCTACCCCAACAGTCGGGTCACTGGGTCTAGGTCCCTTTCTAACTGGTACCCCCCCCCCCCACCCACCCCCCAAACACAGGTCTCTTAGTCACAGCCCTCTTAGCGTCTATGAGAAGCTGAGCTAGCTCTGCCGCCTTCTCGTCGCTCTCGGGAAGTCGTTCCCGCACGAACAACTCTAACTCCGGACTCATGATAGAATATAGTTGCTCCGTGATGAAAGCGTCCAACACGTCAACTACACTCTCCATGTCTCTTCTGGCTAACGAAAACCATCTCTCCACTAGAGTGTGTAACCTACTCAAAAACTGAGGAAAAGTTTTGGCACCCTCCTTACGTACCTCCCTGAACTGCTTGCGGTAATACTCAGCGTCCCTCCGAAAACGTTTCAGGAGCGCATCTCTAACGAGACTGAAATCTTGGGCCTGCTCCGGACTCAGCTTTAAGTACGTCTCTCTAGCTTCCCCTGACAGTAAAGGTGATAGTCTAGCAGACCAGATTTCCCTTCTCCACCCTTGAGTCTCGGCTATCTGCTCGAAGTGCTGAAGGTAGCTCTCTATGTCTTCCTTCCCATCAAAAGGTAGAAGTCTGACACGATACCGATCTGACTGGCTACGCTGACTTTGCTGTGCGAACATCTGTTCTCTAGCCCTTCTTTCTTCTTCTAGCTGGGCTTGAAATCTTTATCATCTGACCTTTCTTCATACCTTTCCCTACGATCTAACTCCCTTTGTTCCCGTTCAGCTTCGAATATCCTCTCTAGTAACTTCAACTCCTGGTCTCTCCTAGCAGACTCCTGGTTTTTACTAACAGACTCCACCACAAAGTTGGCTAACACTGCATCTGTCAATCCCATGCTCATCCCCAACTCCCTGTATCTGACATAAGGGTCAGAACTGCCTATTTCTACCGAACCTTTGGCCTCCACTGGGGATAAAAATGCCGCTATACGAGGGTTATGGAAGGAAGGCGTACTCACAGTGACCGCTGCCCTAGTCTGACACGACGAGGTGGTTCCAGCAGTCAACGAGTCGGCCGATGCCTCAGCCAGCTGTGCCCGGTCCTTTGCAACCCCACAATCGCCGGCTCCGGTCGTCATAGTGCCCGGAGACGGTGTCCTGCCACTCAAGGAAAAAACGAAAGCTAAACGACAACAAAACACCCAACACTTAAGACTAGACAATCAAATGGACAATCAAAACAAACGAAAGACGGAGCCGGAGGGTCCCTGTTGCCCAGGCCTTGGCACCAGAGTTACACACAACAACCCCCCGTTTCGCATTGCTCGGGGTATGAGCCCTAGAGCAATACTCCCTCACTCCCGACCAACCGCCCGCCTAGTCACTCACTCGACAACGAAGAAACAAAACACTAACCTCTGGGTACTAACCTAACCTAACGATCCACCACCTACCTCCCTAACAATTTCGATCCCACCGCTGCCACCAAAATGTCACGACCCCCGCTTCCGGGGCGCGAACTATGAGCGCTACAGCTCGAGACACACCCACCCACACTAACACAAACCTAACACAAACACCAGAGGAACAATGACGAGGACATTTATTACATATAACCCTAACAATAATCAACTATTCTCATTCCACCCTAACCACGCACTTACGCATCACATTCACACTCGCACACGTCCATACTCCCCAACCCGAATAAGCATTATACACAATACAAAATAACAAAATTAATATATAATAAAATAAATATCCTAAATAAAATACAAAAGAAAATTGAGGCTAAAAAGCTTAAATCATAAGCCACTGGACCCGACGGAAGCACAAGCATCAATCGCTAGCGCCAGTTAGACCAACGCCTTTGCTTCCGCGAAGACTCCCTTACAGCACGTGGCTCCTTAAGTAACACAGTATTTCAAATAGCGCAATATCAAATATATGATAAACCAAATAAACTTACTAAAACACAAATGAAGATCGAGAAAAATGAATATAGTTCGTAAGCTACTGAACCTCCCCAGCGGGAACACGAACGACAAGTTCGAATTAAATTAATGCTTTCGCAATCTAGACATTCACAGCACAAGGCTCCTTTAACTAACACGTTTCAGAATAAACAATATCACCTATACAAATGGAGCAAATATCCTCAATCTAACACGACTGAAAGTTGAATAAACTCAATATATTTTACGTCACTGAACCTTTTCGCTGGAAGCACAACCGTTCTCAGCTCAGCTCGACGCTCTTGCTTCCGCGATAAGGCCTTTAAACAAAGGCTGCCTTTAAATAATACAATATCCCCAAAACTTTCCGTAACCGTGACAAAGCTCCTCTCACAACATAGTCACTAGGAGGAGATGAAATAAATCTCACAGCGTTCTTTACGAGATTATAAACAAGCAAAACTTTACATAAATAGGTTAGAAATTACATGGGACGACCCGACCTGACTAAACACGGGGTGTGCCGCGACACTCGCAACAGCACCCAGGTACGGCGTCGTAGCCCCACAAGGCGGAGTGACAGCCAGCCTCCACTCTCAGTACCACAGCACGGTGGCAGACTTGGCTGGTTAGATCTTTAAGCTTTAGGCCGTTGGATTTGGACCATTGGATTAGGATGCACTAAAACACAGGTGCAAAAATACACATAAATAACTAACAAAAGAAACAAAGTAATCACATGACCCTTCCCGCACCTTTAATTGCCGTCTTTTATATTCCCTTCACCTCTCTCCCGCAACAATAAATTCAACCTCAATACATATTTACACGTCACCACATGACTCACTTCCGATATTTACACTCCGACGCTAAATAGTGAGATGGCCTTGGTCGCCTGCTCGGCGTTAAACCCCAATAACTAATTCGACGCCAAATACTACAAACTACAGATGACAACATTCATCCCCTTACACTTGCCCCCCAATACACACTAACCAAAATAATAATAATAATAGAACAAGCAAACACAAACAACCCCCCACCCCCACCCCCTCCCCGAGCAAAAGACCACTCAAGAATTGTTGCGTGTACTTACTGCCATCCGTGAAGACGCCCCGGCTAGGACGAAGACAAACAATGACAAGACAAGCCAGGGATAAAGTCGTCGCAGCTTTTATTCTCTCTCCTTCCTCGGACACCGGCTCCGGGACGACCAGAACCGTATCGCAGGGCCGATAGAAACAAACGACACAGCTGCTTGAGGCCTCCAGCAAATGGCGAACCATGCCTGAAAGACCACCCTAGGAGACTGCTGGAAAAACGACTGACTCGTTCGCAGTTGGAAAAGCGACTAATTAACAATTCAGTTATCGTACGTATTGCAAAAAAAGCGCTCATTAAATAGAGCGGTAATAATTCACGTGAAACAAGTACCACCCGATAGCGTTTAGACTGAGCGATCACGTGTGTTACGCCGACCTGAAAACTCTCGCACGGCAGCAAATACTGGTGTACAGGCCAAATACCCCACCTAAACTACCCGTACGTCCGGTGACTATCTAAATCCTGTCACCCCTCTAAACTTACTCCCCTACAAAATTAGACGGAAAAAACCCCGTGTTGTGACAAGGTAGGTGAGCCATCGTTAAAGACACATAAGTTAAATTGAGAAGAAAAAAAAAACGTCTTCTAACGTCTGACCTCTGCTATCAATGTGGTCACTACCCCACAGGTGAGCGTGACCATTAAAATCTCCCATGAGAATAAAAGGAGGGGGCAGCTGATCTACTAAATTAAAAATATCGTTACTATATCGTTATCGAGATGGTGGCAGGTAAACACTGCATATGGTTATGGTCTTCTCTAAAGTAACCCGAGCTGCGACAGCCTGAAGACAGGTGTCGACGCTAATGGGGCTTCATAAAATTTGGCTACTAATGAGAAGAGCCATTCCGCCCGAGCGCTTATCCGAATCAGAGCCTTTATGCATAGTGTTAAAGTTCAGGATCAAGCATATCAACACAGTCAGAAAACTGTCTGCAACAGATACTGCTGACAGAATAATTATGTATGGGTTCTGTGTGTCCTAACTTAGAGCTTTATGATGTAAATATAATGCCAAATGTCGAAATTCATCGTTTGGAGTGTGTGTTGTTTTTGTACTGGAGAGCGCAGATTATCATCTGCATCGGCCTCGTTTTCAATATGTACAAATTTACTAGCAACGTCACAAGGCAGAACCCGGTCAATACTGCAGGTCACGAGGTCATCGCTGTGGTACACACGTGTCAGTGTACACGTCTAGTGATGTTCGCCGGCATCTCTTTGACATAATTTTCCACGAGAATGTACAATAAACCTTCCATACTCGCTATGCTGTCAAAGTCACAATGCGGGTTCCGCTTTACCTGCTAATATTTACTAGTAACGATCGTGCTGCGCGGCATCGTCAGTGCACGGCCGGGGGCGTGGCTTGTTCGACTTAGTCTCCGCGCTGAGCCAGCGTCCACGGGGCCTAGTTTGACCTTTGATCCTTTATCCCTCGGAAACACGAAACAAAACATTGGTATTTATACCCAATTTCTGCACTGCAATTTCAAATCTCACACATCAAAGTCTACGTAACTGAAAGCATCGCTGGGAACGACAAATACACCATCGCAGCAGAAACACTACCTCTGGTGAATCGTGGAGTGAATGAGAGCCCGCATTGACAAAAACGTGTCACGATCAGCGATGCCGTGCCGCAATTTTGACACACACCGTAGTTTTCAGATCCTTGCAGCATAAAATGTGATAACTAGCTCGTAACTTTATGATAAAACAGGTTTAAAATCTTGTGAAATCAGTAAGAGAAACATTCTACTGAAAATCGTGAATTCTGAAAATCACTAGCGCTCGCGGAACTATAGGAAGATCGACAAAGACCGCATATTACTCACTGATTCAGCAGGAAAGGGATAAATTCTAGGTGGGCGGCAACAGCCAAGCTCTTGCTTTACGCGTTGCCACATGTCCATATTCCCTTGTCCGATGTCAATTCTACTTAGGGGTATCTTGTCTCTCTTCCTCTTTCTTCTCTTCAATTTCGAGTCTGTCATTGTCGGTGCGAGTTGATGATACTTTTCTTCGCTGGTTCATCCGCCATCTTGTCTCTGATTGGTTATAATTATGCAGATGACCTAAGGTCGTATGGAATAGTTATGACGTCAGCTACCATCGCCTATCAGAAGCAATCTTTTAATGCGTTTAGTCACAAGATTCCGGGGGCCTCTTTTCGCTTTGAATAGACGAAAGAAAGCATTTGGTGGGACAATAGGGTGGTCATTGTCTAAGTGGGTGTGTATACTGAATCCCAGTAAAAGCTTTTTGCAAACTGAAGCATTAAAAAAGAAAGGTCAGGAGTGCCCCTTTAATGCCATTAAAAGAGACAGGATCAGAAGTCTTCAGGTAAGCCTTTTCAAAAGATATTACTGAGGAGTTGTAATGGGTAGACCATCGAAAACCGACGATGTCGTCATAGTGCATGAGTTCTATTTGTGGGTGCGGGTGTGGCTGACAAAGCCAATCCTGGAGCCACACCTGCGAGGGCAATGAGATCACTGGAACGGAGCTGTGGGGAGAGTCGACGCCGTCTTTCTGCGAGCTGTGGCACTGGTGATCCGTTCGCGCCGATTGTGTTCAAAGAGCGTGCAGGCTTTCCTGGTGGCGGCACGCCAGCCAGATCTATCTTGTGCTTGTGCTTCAAGTTCCTTTACCGGGAAGACGCAGTACTTGAGGCTGTCTCTTATGCCGTCTTTGAAGCGTTTCTTTGGCCGTCCTTGCTTCCTGTAGCCTTTTGAGAGTGCACCATAAAGGAGTTGGCGTGGCATGCGAGAATCATCCATGCGTATGACATGACCTGTCCAGCGAAGTTGTCTCTTTAAGATCAAGGCTTCAACACTCACTAAGCCAGCATTGTCCAGGACGTCCAGGTTTGTCACCTTGTCTTGCCATTTGATACCCATGAGTGAGCGCAGGGATCTCATGTGGAAACGTTCAAGCTGCTTGAGGTGCTTTTTGTACAGCGTTCATGACTCACAGCCGTAGATGAGGCTGGGGAGGACTACTAGAGCCGTCTAGTCTGTACTTCAGGTACACTTCCTTCTCAAGGTCGCGTACTGCATGGTTCAAAACACGTGAAGAACAGGTTGAACATCACGGGAGCAAGAACACAACCTTGTTTCACACCGTTGGAAATGTCGAAGGGTGTGGATGTGTCGCCGTTTGACTGGACAACTCCTACCATTCCATCATGGAAGAGTGTTACGTGTTGAGTCGTAGTCGTAGTATGATATCACGCCAGACGCACGCACGTAAGGTTCTTTTTAAAGAAACTTCATTCAGCTGTAACCCGTCACACGTGGCTTAAGGTTGTAGACAATACTGGAGTAACAGTTCCAACAATATTTTATTTCAGCGATGCGATCTCTGCACAATGCATTCCCAAACGCACCAACACTGATACAATGTCTCCTCTTTGAAATGTCAACACTGGCGACACACTGCGTTTCTCATACAACGTACACCACCGTTATGCTGCGTCTCTCACAATGTACACCCTATACGGGCCACGTACCTACGATAAACTGTGTGTCCCTACAAATGACAATGCATGACAATGTACACACGTGCTTCCCAGCACAAACTTTTATAGTACAACAGCTTTCCAGAACAATCCAACGAAATCACACAACGCAACCAATCAGAATAAAATACGTAACCGAAACTCAAATATGAATACAAAAAAAGAACTTTCTATAATAAACTATAATAGTCTACAAAAATTCGACTGCTAATTTCAGCCCCAAATCCCAGTGTGTAATGACGTCACACAAGAGTATGGCAGACCGTTCACGACCTTTCATAATTACACAATGACCGGCTGCTAATTTCACGCGCACAGAAAACAACTATGACTATGTTGCAAAATGTTGCTTACACTCTGATGTCACACCTACGAGGTCACTAGACAGCGCGACCTTGCTCGGACGTTCTGGTTTATTCTCAGCGAATCTACGCATAACAAAAAAATCGATCGCTCTTCTCCGTGCGACTTTGCTAGAAATTTCCTTACTAATCTTAGCTTATCATAACAAAGCCAATTTCGCTCTCTGCGCGAACGATAGAGAATCTTACTAAAAAGGTACGTGATTCGTAACCAAAATAGCTCAAATAAATATCGTTTCGTTACCTACGATTAATACATGCATGCTCTCACGGAACAACACAACCACAATCGTAACAAAGAGGCAAATGATGTTGGTGAGATTCCTGGGGCAGCCGAGCTTTGCGAGGATGACCCAAAGCGCTTCTCTGTTCACGGTGTCGAATGCTTTGGTCAGATCTATGAAGACAGCGTAGAGGTCCATGTGCTGCTCAATGCATTTCTCCTGGACGTGTCTCACAGAGAAGACCATGTCGATTGTGCTGCGGCCGGGTCTGAAGCCACACTGAGCCTCTGGGAGTGCTTCCTCAGATACAGAGCTGATCAGGCAGTTGAGGATGACTCTCGCGAGGATGTTGCCAGCAATGGACAAGAGTGAGATCCCTCAGTAATTGGCACAGTCTGCCTTGCTGCCCTTGTTTTTGAACAGGGAGACGATTGTAGCATCTCTAAATTCCTGGGGCATGTTCTCCTCTGCCCAGATGCATGTCAGAATGTTGAGGAAGGCGTCAGGGGTCTCAGGTTCAGCTGCTTTGAAGAGCTCTGCAGGGATGCCGTCCATGCCTGAAGCCTTGCCGGGGTTATAGGACTTAACTAAAATACGTAATTCCTCAAAGTTAGCGTTAAACCCTCGACAACTCCACAGAAGCAGAGAGTACATGATTAGGTCTTACGTGAGGGAGAAGAGCGACTCCCCCCCCCCCCCGACCCCACTTTCCTTTGCTTTGGAAGGAGACGAAGAAACGGAAGGGGGCCGCTTCCGGGGCTTTACTGGTTCTTCATGAGATGAGGGGAGTGGAGCTGCCGCATCACCAGCTATGACAGCTTCCACTCCCTCCATCTGCTCCTCCAATGTAGCAAATTTATTTTGAAGGGGGACATCAGTGTCCTCCTTATGGGCCCATGCGCACAGCGGTCCAGTAGCTTTCTTGGACTTCTGGCTCTGGGCAGCGTTCCTGCTGCTAGAGTTAGCGGTCTTAGAAGGCTGACCAGAGCCAGAAACCTTTGTAGCAGGCAGAATGACAGGCTTAGGTGGGGGCTGAGGCTTAGAGGCAGCAGAGGGCGGCGTTACCAGACCGGGTGTGTCTGCCTTCTGCGTTCCATGGTTTCTCGTCACCATTGTAGGAGGGTTACTCTCCAGGGGCGAAGGATCCGATGCTCGGCCCCCAACCAAGAAGTTGGGGTTTGACATGAGAAATCTTTGGTGGGGCGCTTGCCTGCCACCGCAGCACTGAATATGAATACAGAGGTGCTACTAGAGTTTGACGCAGCCTCAGCTGCACCAGGGCCTTCAACCAGTTTTTTGTTTTTTTGTTGTTGTTGTTGTTGTTTTGTTTGTTGTTGGTTTTTTTTGGGGGGGAACATTTGCAAATGACAGCTCCTTCTCCACACGCACCTGCTGAATCCTGCACTCGGATATCCAACGAGAGCATTTCTTATCCGAAGCCATATTCGCCCCCTGGCAATTTACACATAGGGGGGTGGCTGTGCAGGACTCAACAGAGCGTCCGAGCTTAGTGCAACGGGCGCATGAGGCTTCTGCCTGGCGGCATGTCTTCTGCCCATGGCCAAACTTTTGGCACTTAAAGCACAGGAGGGGAAGAGTGACATACTTCTTCACTTATAAGTAGTAATAATCTCCCCAGATGGTAGTAGGAGGGGTGGGGGTGCCAAACGTTATATGATGATAGGAAGACGGGTCTCCCTACCATCTCGCTAGTAAGCGAAGCGCCTGACGTAAGTCACCCTCTGCGACTTAAGGTTCTGTACAAGTTCCTCTTCTGACAGTTCTGCTAAAGCTTGATCTTTTATCACACCTCTAGAAGAGTTCATCGTTTTGTGGGGTGTGACCTCCACGGGGGTGTCTCCGATGGAAGAGAGCCTGTTAC
This sequence comes from Semisulcospira habei, assembly GCA_036245525.1. NCBI lineage: Eukaryota > Metazoa > Mollusca > Gastropoda > Semisulcospiridae > Semisulcospira > Semisulcospira habei. Next base: position 225,667,851 of record BTPG01000004.1, on the reverse strand, counting down.
ACTATAAGTGTTAACGTACTAACGTACACTAAAAGTGTTAACGGCCGAAAGGCACGATCGAGCATTGACGCAAGTTCCCATGTTTTGAATTTGTGAGCATGCATTATTGAATATGGGCCACACTCCCTGGGGCGTTAAGTACTGAATAAGTAAGGCCAAGATCGAGAAATATATCTTTTGGACGACGTAATATGTACGGCCTGGAGGAAGATCCTTTTTTGTAGAATTTTATGGGTGACAGTAAACAACCCTTTTGACAGATTGGGGGCCAAGAGCGACGTTTCCAATAATAGGGCCTGGTTCCCCAAATGTGTATATATTGTGGAGAGGTCAGAACGAGGGGGAGGAACAAGAGCTCAGGAGAAGAGGAGCTCAGAACGAGAGCTCAGACAGAAAGTTCCGATTTCGATTTCGCTATTAGATTGGTCCTGCCCAATCTAGTAGGAGAACCATGTACCTGAAATAAAAGAAGCTTCTGGAAAAACACTCTTGTCTGGCTGCGTCTTCCATCACACACCCCTTACGTGTGGCTGTAGTGTAACAAAGCTATTCCTTTTTGGTGCCGTGACCAGGATTTCAGAACGGGAAGAGAAAGAGAAAACTAGACTATCAGAACCAAAACTACAAAAACGTAAGGGGGTGGAAGTGCAGACCAGGAAGAGAAGACAAAAGTCGAAGCCAACAACCAGACAAGATCCGGAAGAATTCGAGAACAACCAGGAAGAACAGAGAAGAAGCAAATGTTCGAGCTCACAACTAGAAAGCAGAGTTCGAGCCCACAACTAGAAACACGAAGAGAAGCCGAGTTCTAGCCCACAACGTACGTAGAGTCCAAGTCAAGGGAAGTCCGCGACTCATCCAAGGACCAACATCAGCCTAAGGGAGCACGGGGTAAGTGACCTTGCTATTAGCCATTACTGAGTCTTGAAGAGGGGCCAGATCAATTAGTTAGGCTGTATAGTTGTTATATTTAGAAAAGTAAAAATGGCAGAGGGGGTATTCAGGATTTTTGGTGAAAAGGTGGAGGAAATGAGCCAGGCGATAAATACCCAAAGTTTAGGACAGATGATAGGAACTTTTGACGGGAAACCCAACAAATTCAGGTACTGGGTTAAACAGATTGATAAATACGCAATATTGACGAACGCCCTGCATAGGCGCCCCATCATTGCCTACCAAGCTAGCGTAGGGGTGGTCAGTGACTTTATACAGAGGTTTTTACAGACAGAGGAAGCCGGGGATTTGAACGAGCTTAAAAGGCAGCTAACAGTGAGGTTCGGCGAAATTGCTGACAACAACCACGCGTTCGCATTGTTGCAAAGGGTGAGGCAATGACCGACAGAAAGTGTACCTGTATATGCGGAGCGTCTGTTGACCCTGGCCGGCGAAGCTTTCCCGGGTCAAATGGGCGCGGCCATAGTACAGCGACAATTAACAAACTTTCTTGTCGATGGGCTTCTCTAAAAATGAAGGTCCTACGAGATAATGCGAACACTCTGGATAGGGCGGTACAAATGGCAATGCAAGAAGAAAATCTTCGCCATCGGTTCGAACTGCGAGCACGAAATAACCAACCGGCTAGCCAGCCGAGGCAAGTAGTTAGGGAAAGGCAGAGGCCACCAGTTAGGGAAAGAGAGGAGGCCATGGAGGTAGACCAGAGGAAGCCGGGGTTGTTTTAAGTGTGGAAAAATAGGACACCAGGCACGAAATTGCCGGCCAATAAACGCAGTAGAACGACGTCAGTCCATACAATGTTGGAAATGTGGAGAGCGGGGCCACATCCAACGGGAATGCAGGAAGGGCAAGGGGCGGTCACAAAGCCGACAAAGATTTTTGAGGCAGGAAAACTGAAGGGTTCTGCGGCACATGAAGCCGTAACGCAGGACCGGGAAAATAGAAAGAGTCAGTTATTTAGTATTAAGGTAGCAGGTAGTCCTAAATGCATAGTTTTCAAAATTGGAAAGCAAAGATTTCGTAGCCTGATCGACACGGGAGCAGAGGTGTCTTTGATTAGCAAGGGGGCTTACGATAAACTTAGTCGTAAGCCAAAGTTAGGAAAAGGGGATGTTTCGCTACAGTCAGTCAGTGGAGAAGCATTACAAGTGTTGGGGAGTTCAGAAATAGAATTTACGATAGCGGGGCAAAAGTTTAAGCATAAATTCTACGTGGTGTCAGGGCTCAACAGGAATTTTATTTTGGGGAATGAATGGTTAGACAAAAACCGGGTGACAATTTATTTTGACCTGAAGAAACTCAAGAGTCGGGAGTGTGTATGTGCCCTATGAACAGGACATTCACATTATTTCGTCTTTAGTCAGAGTGACTAAGACGAAGGTGATAAAACCGCAGACGGCAGAGATACTCCAGGTACGGATGAAGAATGCTCCGTATTTTACAAAAGAGACACTCTTAGAGATTTCTGAAACGGACCAGGGATTCATAGCCCAGGAACCGGGATTGTTAGTGACAAGCACGGTAATTAAACAAAATAATAGCCAGACGTATCACATACTGATAGTGAACAACACAAACAAGACGTATAGAGTTAGAAGGGGTTGTGTTGTGGGGAAGGTAACGACAGTACAAGAAGTACATGAAGTACAGATGGGCTCAGTGGATCGGCAGGTATCGGCAGTCGACTTGACGGAAGTGACCGCGCCGGAAAAGATGAAGGGGGTAGTGTCAGAGCTCATAACAAACAATCAAGACTTGTTTGCGAGTAGCGACCTTGATCTAGGGGCAGCTGACACTGTCACCATGAAACTGGATACCGGGGATCATCCCCCCATTCGAATAAAACCCTATAGAATCCCGCTTCAAGATAGAGAGATTGTAGACAAGGCTCTAGAAGAGATGTTACAGGCAGGGGTGATAAGACGCTCTCAGTCACCTTGGTCATTTAGCCTAGTGATAGTATCCAAGAAGGATGGATCAAAACGCTTATGTGTTGACTTTCGAAAGTTGAACGAGATAACCAAAAAAACTTCGTACCCACTGCCATTGATAGACAATATTCTGTCACTACTTGGAAAGGCCAAATACTTTACCAGTCTGGACCGTAAGTCGGGATACTGGCAGGTCAAAATGGCTGACCAGGAAAGCAGGGATAGAGTAGCGTTTGCATGTCGCAAGGGGTTATTTGAATTTACAAAAATTCCCTTTGGTTTGGTTGGCGCCCCTGGACTGTTCATGATGCTTATGAACATTGTCCTCGCTGGGTTAGAAGGTTTTGCTTGTGCCTCTCTCGATGACATTTTGATCTTCTCAGAAGCAATAGAAGACCATCTGTGTCACCTTCAGACAGTTTTCGATCGATTAAGACAACATGACCTAAAGCTCAAACTCGGAAAATGTCAGTTCTTTGAGGCAGAAACTACGTATTTAGGGTTTGTCATTAGTAGTCAGGGGATAAAGCCAGATGAGGAAAAGGTAAAAGTCATTCGTGCTATGGCAGCTCCAACCTGTGTCAGGGAGTGCCGTTCATTCATTGGCATGATTGGGTTCTACCGGAAGATGATACCTAACTTTTCTCAGATGGCTGAACCAATCATAGCACTAACGCGCAAGTATGCAAGATTCAGTTGGTCAGAAGAATGCCAGAAAGCGTTTGATTTAATGAAGGAGACCTTAGCTGTAGCCTATCCAGACACAAGGCGTCCGTACATCCTATATACAGATGCCAGCGACACATGCGTGGGGGCATGTCTCGCGCAAGCATGTGATGAGGAGTCAGACATTTCCCCAGGTTTAAGGGTAGAAAGACCTATCTATTTTCTATCTCATAAACTTAGTGCCAGTCAAAAAAAAAAAGGTCAACAATAGAGAAAGAGGCATTTGCGATCCATTTTGCACTGCAAAAGTTGAATCATTATTTACACAATGCAGAGTTTGTTATCCGCACGGATCACATGCCTCTGAAGTATTTACTGAATTCACCGATGCAAAACAAGAAGGTGCAGATGTGGGCCCTCGGTATTTCGCGATATAACTGTTCGATTGAATATATCCCCGGTCCCCAAAATGTATTGGCGGACTTGTTATCTAGAATGCTGGGAGGTAATCAGATGCCAGAACAGGAGGAAGAAGAAGAGACAACCAGAGAGGTTAACGACAACGCTTTTGTCATCGGAGTAATAAACTCCAACCAAGGAGTACTAAAGACAGGAGATGGGCTTCTGATGCCCAGCCTGTGCTAGCGAAGGCCATGCATGCCTCTGCCTTAAGTGTTATTTACAGACTATTAAGCCGCTAACTGTTTAGTGGCAAGGTTTATTTAAGATTTAAAAGTACTAAACTATGTCATACAAGATTTTTTGGGACCAAAACCTTATGTAATGGGTCATGATAAGGCATATTTGATACTGTTAATTAGAAGAGACTTTGTTGCAAGTAAACCTGCCATGCTAATATTTGAAGTTAAAATGAGTATTCTGTTTTCTTATAAATCCTTTGAATTGACATTATAGTAATTAATCCATAGAAAACATTATTGACTCACCACCTACTCCGACATACGCGCCTTCTTGACTGATGTCTGCAGGAGCACTCCATTCCTTTGCTGGTCCTTCTCCAGGTTGTGCAGTCCATGCAAGAGAACATTTGACAGAGATCTGAGCAGTTTCTGACACTGTGACACACTGTCCAAGTTGTAGTATGATCCCATGGTTGACAGTATCATACATAGTCTCCGGCAACAGCATGCACGATGGTGGGCGTTTTTCACAAAACACAGCCCAACCTCAACCAGCTGGTATGTACACTCATGAGGAACTGTGAGAGAGCCTCGTGACACCTCCTGGATGAAGTTCTTTACATCACTATTCACCAGGGGTTCCTCATCACTGAAACTGGGGTCTTCTGAACACTTGCCCTCCAGCCATCCAGCAACATAGGCACAGCAGCTTTTCTCGTTGTTGGTGAGCGTGACATCGGAGATGCTGTTTTTAATTGAAGCTGCATCATCAACAATTAGTGGCCCGATGCAATCATGAACTTTCGGCTGGTCATCCATCTCGACAGATTTGAGGAAGGTGGCTGCATGTCTAGCTAGGCGTTTCTTTGCAGCACCTGACACATCTCCAAAAAAAATTTTTAAATAATTTAAAAAAATTCTTACCTGATATCCAATTGTTTCTGATGCACTTCAGAAGATGCACAGTATCAAACAGTAGGTACCATTTGCGGGTTTCATCGAGAGGATGGATTGCAGTGGCCGGACATTTTGAGTCTGTAGGTCGATCAAACAGTCTGCAGTATTGCTGATTGATCTTGTGATTGTCTGTGATTGACCCAACCACATTCCCACCTGCTTCTTCAACAATAGCAGCCGCTTGTCTCACTTTTTGGAACTGGAAAGCAGCAGTCAGCTTGTGCACTGGTGTGACTGAGACCATGACACTGGGCCCTCTGTGGATGCACTTCATCATTATGCCGAGCATAGATGTTGCCTTTGAATCAGGTTCGTTTGCAGCCATTCCACTCAGAACACCGCCGGAGAAGGCAAGTGCTGGGCGAATCTTGACTTCATCAACAAGCAAGAGTGCATTCTTTTGCTGCGGTTTGTTGATCTTCTGGAATGTCTTCAGTAGCACTCCATCTAGGTTCACAGAAGAAATCACTGCTTGCACCTTCCTTTTGTTGGGCATCATCAGGTATTCTCTCAGAAATTCAAACGAGCAATTAGGAAAAGATTCTACAGCAAAGCAGTAATCTTGGGTGGAATAACGTTTTTCACACAGAAGTTTCAGCTGATGCGTGATGAACTCCATTTTTTTTTTTTTTTTTTTTTTGTTATTGTTGCTGCTTGCTGTCTTGGAATTCCAGTTGTTCGAGAACTGCTGCCATTTCAAGAATCCTGTCAACAGTAGGAATGACGTAATTCCTGACCGTGTGAACTGCTTAGTGGAACTGGGCGTAAGAAGATAATCCATTGTTTGGATGCAAATTTTTTCCAAGAGGTACTCTGATTTCTTTCTTGTATGCAGTGAGAATGAGAGGAGAGCAAAGTGTTGCCTTATTCTCAACTATGATCGTCGACTCACATTCTGTGAAATCCTTTGACATGAAGAGGCAAACAAACCTGTCATCAGTTCTTGAAATAACAATATTGTCATACTTCTTCAGTTCTTTTTCAGGCACAAAGTCAGAAAATGATGTTATTTTGTCCTTTTTGAGGAAGTGCTGCAATTGCTTATCTTCTTGTTTTGATGGACGAGAAGGAGGTTTTGAGGTTGGCAAACATGAAATAGGCACATCAAAAATACTCGGAGGCTGTGTTGGCCTTGTAGATCCACCTGGTATTTTCACCATTCGTGTGTCAGAAGGCCAATGTCTTTCACATATGTAAAACTTGGCTGCATCAACAACAAAGTTTTCTCGTGGGGGAAGAACAGCTATCCATTTCTGTCTGTCTACTTCGTCTTTGGGCAATTTAAACACCCTACACTTGTTTGATTCATTGTAATTTCCAGTACACTTTGCAACACCACATTTGTTAGGCATGATGAAGCCTAGAACATGAGCAATTTCACAAAACACAAGAGAAGAGAAAATGCAAATAACAAACGCCCGCCATGTGAGTAGAAACTGCACTCCTTTCCTGTTTGGCCCTTGCGAGGTGAAAAATAGTGCCACATTGTATACACTGATTAATAAAGGATTTAAAGGGTTTCTACCTCATTAGGTATGTTAAATTTCAGTATTTACAAGTAGGAAAATGCTTAAATAATACTATTCTTAGATAAATTATTAATCATTTATTTATTTTCACCTAGTATTAGGGACGTATTAATGCGCAGGAGCTTTGCCGGGGCATTGCTGACGCAGAGCTAAAAATAGCTCACTGAGCCAGCGTGCAGTCTTGGCTCTGTGAGAGGCACTGGCCTTTGCTAGTTACTCCTGGAAGTAGCAAAGCCATCTCCTGTCTTTAGTACTCCTTGACTCCAACCAATTCGCACCCAAACAGTTCGCTAGCTGTACAGTAAGGACAGGGTGTGACGAAGAGCTAAAAAAAAAAGTAGATCTACCGGGGTTTGACATTATTGAGGAACAAAAAAAAGGATCCTGAAATAATACGCCTCAAAGATTTGTTAATTATGAACAGGGGACCATAACGGTCAATAGAAGATACATGCTGATAGAGGACGTGTTGTATTTGTTGTCTCATCCGGATGATGAACCCGTAGCCAGATTGTACGTTCCGTCTCACTTGGTCGAGTTCGTGGTCAAAACAGTACCATGATGAAAATGGACATTTAGGCATTGACAAGGCCCATGACACGGTCAGTAGAAAGTATTTTGGGCCAAACATGTATAAACATCTGTATGAATATGTTAGTGGGTGTGTCATTTGTCAGACCAGAATGTTACAAAAGAAAAAGGCGCCCGTTCAGGAAATGGATATTCCACCATATCCATATGCAAAATTGTCTTTGGACTTGGCAGGCTCGTTTGACCGCTCTCTCAGCGTAAATCGCTATGTTATAGCGTTTATCTGTCAACTGACAGGTTGGGTAGAGGCGTTCCCCGTGCCAGACAAAACGCCGCAGTCTGTGGTGCAGCTGCTGGTAGAAGAAATCCTACCCCGACATGGCTGCCCATTGCAGATAGTCTCAGACAATGAGTCGGAAAAATGTAAACAGGGTCATGGCAGAAACACTAGCAGAACTGAACATAGATCATGTCACTACCAGTCTTTATTACCCCCAATCCAACGCTAAGGTCGAACGTTTTCACCGAACTTTTAAGGACATTCAAGCCAAAATGATACAAGGGGATTTGTCAACATGGGATGTGCATATTAATCAGGTGCTAGCAGCTTATAGGGTTTGTGTGTCGGAAACTACGCAGGAATCTCATTTCTTTCTACTGTACGGTCGTGATCCAGTACTACCTCTAGATAATATTCTTATACCCCGAAGAAAGTACGCGGGTGAAGATTTTCACAAAATAGCGCTAGAACAACAACACAAGGCCTTTACACAGGTGTACCGACGAATTAAGAAGTCACAAAAGAAGGGAGCCAAATATGCTAATCGGGATGTACAGCCTGTCGAGATTAAGGTCGGAGATCCAGTATACCTCCGTAACCACCGTAGGCATAATAAATTAGACAGTAAGTGGAAGTCGCACTATCGTATAGTAGAACAATTGTCACCTGTCACTTTCAGAGTGAGACACCAACTCAGGTCACATGCTGAACATTTGTGGCTAGCCAAGATTAGTGACTGGCCGATCCCAAAAGCTAGGGGCAAAACATTACGTAAAGCCACCCAGGTTGTAGCCCCGGAATCATCCAGTAGCGACAGTGAAGACGGAGTAGGGCTAGAAAACGCACGAGACAGACTGACTAGAGGGATGCGAAAAGAGCGAGAGCATTCTTCATCTGAGGAGGACATTCCGTTAATGGAATTAAGAAAGCGCCTGAAAACAAGATAGAGAAGGTCTCTCTCAGCAGTCAAAGTTAGTCATAATAAGGGCACATCAGACAGTTCTGATGATGTGGATTTCGACGAGGACCGTTCGATTCAGCCTAATTTACAGACTAACCGGGTTAGGGAAATACTTGAGGCAATACTGACTCTGCCACAGAAGGCTTCAAATTAAAAATGCTACTCTCAGACGGTATCTGGGAGAGGATTATTGTAAATATGTAAATCATGGAAAATGATTTGGGTTTTTGTCAGAGACAATGATATGTAAGTCTCTGGTGGTATCTTGTTTGTTGCAGACAACAAGATGATGAAGCTTTTTCTGAGTCTGATAGTGTTGGGGCTAGCGCAGGGCTTAAATATTAATCACAATGACGTATTTCAGAAACTCGATGAGGTTACTACGACTAGGTCGCGATGGTTGGTAACTTTTGTAAATGACTTACAACCATAGCATAATGCTATTAATAAGATCTATAGAGACATGAAAAATGTCACCGACAACACTTGGAATGTCATTTCGCATTATTTTGAGGAAAGGAAACAGTTTGTAAAGAACTTCGCGCAGCTAGGGCAAAAACTAAAAATAGTTATGGATACATATAATGGAATTGCTGAGTCTTTTGCGGAATACAATACGCTGTATGGCCGAAAGAGAGATCACTAATTCCGTTTGTAGGTAGTGCCCTCAATTTCCTTTTCGGTACTGTTTCTGAATCGGATTTGAAAGCCGTACAAGAGAATGTACAAGTTCTAGCAAACAATCAACAAGAGTTAGCACATGTGGTGGACGAAAGTCTGACCATTATTAATGCATCACGTGTCGAGATTTCAGAAAACAGACACACGCTTAATCAGTTGATGGAAGGTGTGACGCAACTTGATCAGAAGTTAAGTAACGTAACGCAGGAAATGCAGAAGCAGGTCTACGAGTTAGAAACGTTTATTTCGACGTATCTCCAAATTGATTTGGTCTTTGAAGAAGTCAAACAAATAATAAAACGCCTGACGATTTATTTTGAACATCTTCAACTTCAGTTGAACATGTTATCTCTCGGCCGTTTGGCTCCGAGTACGATCACTCCGCATAACCTTCGAAAATTGTTAACGGAGATTGAATTACGTTAAGAGTCTCCCCTACACCTACCCGGGGACCCAAAGAAAGAATTGTGGAAATATTATCAATTTCTTACTTGTACAACGGTTTTGGAAAATTCACGAATCCTAGTAATTGTACCTATACCACTGCTCGATTTTAATGAGAAATTTAAAATTTATAAGGCACACATTTTGCCGGTACCATTAGTAACAGGAGATTCAGGTCGGCCTGAGCCAGAATCTATGACGGCTCAGTATGACTTAGAATCGACAACAATAGCGGTCGATGCGCAATGCACGCGGTTCGCGTTCCTTACAGAGGCTGAACTTGAAGCCTGTTCCAAACCTCTGATAGGATTCTGCTCCATTAGAAGTGCAATATACCCTATGAATATTAATCAGTTCTGTATTACGGCTCTATTCTTAAATAATACAGACGTAATCGCAACGCACTGTCAAACAAAGGTCAAATTAGGTACAGTGTTACATATGGCAAGGTACATAATGGATGGGATCTGGGTTATTAGTAACCACAGTCCATTAAAGGTCAGTATTAGTTGTCCCGGTCAGGGGGTCACGTACCAACAGGTCAACCCACCATTATCATTCATTCGTCTGAAAGAGTCATGTACAGCTACTAGTGATAGATTGATGTTAACACCATATTATCAACAAGAGCGCCAGTACCAGGTAGAAGACAGCTTGTTGCGATGGCTTGAAAATTACGCATTTTCAAATATAACGCTATGGCAACCATTTCATAATGCCTTACCAACTACAATCCCATCTCTCTGCCAAAGGAGTTAGGAGAAATCAAGGAAATGTCAATGGACCATTTAATTGCTCGACTTCGGAGCATGCGATTGGTGACACCAGAACAAGGGTGGGCATGGTGGAAATATGTTGTCATTGGTTTATTAGCGGTGATCGTCATACTAATTGTAGTTGGGATTGGGTACATACGCTATAAGATGAGAACTAGTTCGTGGTTTGGCCCCATACTATCAAGACTCGGGAAGGGTGAACGTAGGGTCACGGAGCCTACGTTGACTTCGGCGGCTGTGCATTCAGCGGACGTGAATGACGTCAAAAGAGCGAAGGACTCTACGCCGATGCTGGAGGACGGAGTACAGTTACTCCCAGACTCGAACATTGTGAAATTTTACCCGTCGTTAGGGTAAAACAGAACTATGATTTGGATGTGGACATTGATTGGCGTGAGTGCGCCGGACAATTGGTTTTTGTTTTTGTTTTTAAACATGAGTGACTGATTTTATTGATATGCAATTTTGCAAAGAAAGGGATGTATGTTTAGGTTTATATGTTTAATTGTTTGACTTGATTGTTATTATGACTAAGTATGTAATGAAAAAAAACGAGTCTTGTGAATTAAGATTCCTTTTTTTCAGGTAGGATTGGGAGGAGTGTTACACTATAAGTGTTAACGTTCTAAAGTACACTAAAAGTGTTAACGGTCGAAAGGCACGATCGAGGATTGACGCAAGTTCCCATGTTTTGAATTTGTGAGCGTGCATTATTGAATATGGGCCACACTCCCTGGGGCGTGAAGTACTGAATAAGTAAGACCAAGATCGAGAAATATATCTTTTGGACGACGTAATATGTACGGCCTGGAGGAAGATCCTTTTTTGCAGAATTTTATGGGTGACAGTAAACAACCCTTTTGACAGATTGGGGGCCAAGAGCGACGTTTCCAATAATAGGGCCTGGTTCCCCAAATGTGTATATATTGTGGAGAGGTCAGAACGAGGGGGAGGAACAAGAGCTCAGGAGAAGAGGAGCTCAGAACGAGAGCTCAGACAGAAAGTTCCGATTTCGCTATTGGATTGGTCCTGCCCAATCTAGTAGGAGAACCATGTACCTGAAATAAAAGAAGCTTCTGGAAAACACTCTTGTCTGGCTGCTTCTTCCATCACACACCCCTTACGTTGTGGCTGTAGTGTAACAAGCCTCAGCAGCCCGTTGGAGTGTTCCCTGGTGCGGCATTCTACCAGCAAGTCACCAGACCTGAGGCGCTGGGCATCAGGCCTGCCAACACGGCTCCCCACCAGGAAAGGATGCAGCTTGTAAACAGGTTTCTCTTGTACCTTGCTATGTACAATGAGGAAGCGAAGCCAGACGGCCGATGCCTAAGGCGTCGCTTCCCCACAGTCTGAGTCACTATCAAGTACTATGTCAGTGGCTAAGTGCCGCTTTTGTGCCATTTTTTGTTTTCCATATTAAGGTCACATTATACAGTCAAATTTGGCCAGTTCAGGCAATAAGAAGACCGGTGTTTTTTTTAATAATTTTTGTCTTGTTTGAAAATTTGTGGTAGGGCTGAATGTTGGAATTTGCTGGAAATTTCTGGTTAGCTGAGAGGAGACATGTTTGGTGCTTTGATTCATACCATCCTGAGCTTATCCAGTAGACAATTTTGGGCCTATGTTGAGTTGCCATTGACGTAGTGATTTGAGGGGCACGCTGATTTCAGCTGTGCTTGGGTGTGGGGTTGGTAAGGAATCAGTCTCATAGCCAAGAAATGAGACGGGTGATGTGCTGTTTGTTTTTTTGTTGGGTTTTTTTTTTTTTTTTTTTTTTTTTTTTTTTTTTTTGTATTTTGTGCATGGCAAATGTGCAGCTGGTGGGCGGTAGTGTTTTTTAGGGAATTGAAAAATTAGGGGATGACTGGGACTGACTAAGGCTAAGAGACTGGACAGTACGGAAACGGCACTGTAGTCCGTGACCTGGATAGATATTCGTCTTCCGGGGATCCAAGCCAACCATTGAGCCCAACGAGAGAACGTGCATCCGTCGGCGGGTCTCCAGCCGACGCACGATGGAGACTGCCCGAAAGATATACTCGGAGGGGGGGGGGGGTTAAACCCGATTGTACCGCCTGAGCCACCGCCTTCTATCACATTGTTGAATGCAGGGGAATACTGGCGTAAAGCACCTAATTAGCAGCAGAGGCTATAGCGTGGTGCTCCGTATATCAACCTACACGTCAACAGGGCTGTGACAACGTGACAAGAGCCGATTGACTAGGCCGGTACTCCTAGCCTCCCGTTTAAGTAGAAGTCACGGTCAAAGTGAAATGTTTCAGCCACCAGGATCCCCTTTTCCCCCGACTCGGGTCTCCAAGCACGGCAAACACTTGGGATCCAAAGGACCAAAACTAATGAGTATTTTTAAGGAAGAATCCAACATGGTAAGACCTGGGTTAGCACAGCTCCTTAAAAACCGGACCAGTGAAAAATACTGAACAACATATCTGCTGACATCAAGTCCTAATCCTGGACAAAGATGGCACCCCTTCGCTAGCCCACTCAGTCAATGGAGGCCGGTGCCGTAGTGGGTAGATTAACAACAAGAAGATGCTAAAAAGACAGTTAAAAACCTTTCTGCTGGAGATAGCATAGCCTCACACATGATGAATATATGAGTTTGTCTCTAAATTGTTATTAGAGAAAATTTTGAGGGGGTAAAATATGGCCATTTTTTAAAACCTGTTTCCTGATCCCCTTTGACTTTGGTCTTTGAGAGAGGTTACTGAATTTGGTATGTTTAAAAAGGTCTTAACACAAATTATCACTGGGGGAAGTTTGAAGACTGTGGTTTTAATAGTTTCCGAGAAAATGCCAACGTTAAAGTTTACCCCGGACGACGGACGACCTGGCTGTTACGTGTTGAGTCGTAGTAATAATTACGGTATTTATAATGCGCTTATCTTATAATAATTATAACTCTAAGCGCACACTCACAACTCGCGCACGCATGCGCACGCTTTAGACAATGACTCACGTACCACAAACAGTGAAATACATTACGACGGTCAGCTTGGGGTGGGGAGTGCGGTGATATAGTGCTAAAACTGTTGAAAGAGGTGAGTTTTGAGGGCGGACTGGAAGGAGGAGAGAGAGTGTTTCTGACGGAGAGAGAGTGGGAGAGTGTTCCAGATGGATGGACCGTAGACGGAGAAGGAGCGGGGACCGAAAGTGTTAAGTTTGGTGCGAGGGATGTGGAGGCGGAGAGGGTCGGAGGCAGAGCGGAGGGAGCGGGAAGGTGTGTAGGGGTGAAGTAAGTTGGAGAGATAGGCAGGAGCGCAGTTGTTCAGGGATTTGTAGCAGAGAGACAGAACTTTGTATTGGATGCGTTGGGGGATGGGGAGCCAGTGAAGGAGTTTGAGCAGGGGTGTAATGTGGTCGTAGTATATCACACCAGACGCACGCACGTAAGGTTCTTTTTACAGAAACTTCACTCAGCTGCAACCCGTCACACGTGGCTTAAGGATGTAGACCACACTGGAGTAACAGTTCCAACAATATTTTATTGCAGCGATGCGATCTCCAAACAATGCATTCACAAATGCACCAACACTGATACAATGTCTCTTCTACAATGTATCCACGCTTTTGACATATTGTGGCTATCATACAATGTAAACACTATACACTGCATAACTCCATCACTGGCAATGTACAAACGTGCTTCCCAGCACAATCTTTTATAGCATAATAGCTTTCCAGAATAATCTAGCAAATTCATACAACACAACTAATCAGAACGGAACACGTAACCGAAACTCATAAATATTGATGAAAAAGAAATTTCTGGAATAGACTACAATAGTCTACATAATTCGACTGCTAAATTCAACCCCAATTTTGGGAAATCCCGGTGTGGTATGACTTCACAAAAGAGTATGCTAGGCAGGTCACGACCTTGCTCGAATTCTCCGGAAGTTTCAAGACTCCGCCTAATACATACTAGCTGCAAACTTCACGCGCACAGAAAACAGCGGAGATTTTTCGAGCGGTTTCTAGACTCTTCGGGATTCAACTCAGTGTATCAAAAGACAATCAATTCCGCTCTCTGTGCGAATGATAGCGAATCTTACTAAAAAAAAAAAGGGTACGTGATTCGTAATCATGATAGCTCAAATAAATATCGGATCGTTTCCTACGATTAATACACACATGCTCCCACAGAACAACACAACCACAATCGTAACACTGGCCCATAACAAAGACTCACTTTTGCTTCGTACGTGAGCCAACAAAAACAATATCACCTTTAAAAGAGGCAAAGATACAACAACAAATTAAATGTATCTTTTATTTTAATTTTCGTAAGACATTTCAGACATGCCGGACGACTGAAGCTTACTTTTTACATTATTAATCAGACGACGTACAGCACAGTGACTGTTTTTCATCGCAGTGCACGTCTACGCCGTTTTCTCTAATCCATCCAATTTAGACAGACCTACTGGAAAGTGAATGACATTTGATTGGAACCCGGAGCGCATGTTGTTTTCCGGATTTTATTATGATCGGTAACAAGTCAGAAACAAGTTCTATAAACGCACATCTTGCAGAATATTTCATAAATAACGATGTGTTTTTTTTCCTGACAACACAATGCTTATAGCCCAGTCTGATGATTCAATGATTCTCAGTAAAACCAAATTTGTAGACTAACCGGCGGAGATGCCCTAGGCCATAGAGGGAAGAACATATTATCATCGTTTACTCGATCGGCCGGGGGAAAATAGCAACGTGAAAAAAAATCGAGTATACTCACTGCCTACCACACACTTGTTTTAATGACTTACAGCTCGCCGAACAAACAAAAAACAACAACATTAACAATTAAAAAAGGAAAACGATACAAAATAAACTGTATTATTATTTTTCTCATTTTCTTACCAAATTTCAGAAACGCCTGAAAAGAAGGCCTACGTGTCTTTTCACGTTATTGAGTCAGACGACGCATACACAGCACAATGACTGCTTTCTTCTGCAGAGGGCGTCTCCGCCATTCGCTCTACAACCATGCAACTTACACAGATCTACTGGAAATTGAATGATGTTTACGTTGAGTCCAGAACATATGTGTTATTTTCAGCGGATTTAATGATATTCGGAATAAGTTCACGAAAATTCGCTAAAAACGCACATTCTGCAGCTTAACTTTTCAATCCCTGAAATGTTCAAAATTTGCAACGAGCTGCTCTTAGCCAAGAATATGACCTTTTCAATGGTGTAAAAACCAAATCTGTAGGTTGAATGGTGGAGACGCCCTCGCTGAAGAAACGAGCACATTAATTGCGCGTCCGCGATCCGCCACACAAAAAGTGCGCCACGCCATGAAAAACACGTCGACACTCGCTGTCTTCCACACAGTGGTGTTAATGACTTAGTGCACTAAGAACAAAACTAATAACATCTTTGGAAAGAGGAGAAGACAAACTTTATCACCATTTAAGAAGTTTTCTTTCAAAGTCAAATTATTTGCATTCATAACGAGTTTTTAAAAAAAAACAGGTAAAAATCCATCTCCCAGCGCGTTGGACCCGCGCAGAACGTCAGGTTGTCGATACCTATTAAAGACCCACTACCGCCGTAACTGTTCAAAGATAAACTTCTGTAATTGATGGTTCTAAAACGCTGCACCCAGGTCTAGTTATGGTTTGGTTAGACACAGGGCAATCCAGTTCAGCACACACGTCGGCTTAATATCAAGTAATTTAACGCTTTCAGTACGATAAACATCTAAAAATAGTTTGACATGCTAACGGCTGATCAGAATAAATAAGTGCGATTAGGCGTGTGCTTTTGCTGCGTGTCCAAACTGCTGTTTAAGTTCATTAGGTGTGTCGACATGGCATAACAAACACAAACGGTGCTGAAATGTGTCTTCAGATTTATGCGTAATGGTACTTTAAGTATTATTAGGACCTTTCCCCATACTTTTCGAGTTGAATGGTTTTGGAGAACGTCTACTGAACTGCGTATCTGGACTGTCATTGAGGGTCTTCATTAAAAGGAACGTCAATGTGTCGTTCAGGTTTAAAATTTTAATTACGCAGCAGTTGTTTGTTTGTTATTTGTTTGTTTGTTTGTTTGTTTGTTTGTTTGTTTGTTTGTTTGTTTGTTTTCGGCGGGGGGGTGGGGGGAGGGGGGGGGGTCTCTCAAAACCGTCCGCTCGCTTTTGCGTTGATGCGGCGTGATTGAATTCCGTGTCTTGCAATGTTCCATTCACAGTGACAGGGAGGTTGGGCTATACCATGAAGATTATGTGTCTGCATTGCATGAATTGTGAGTTTGTTACGATTGTGGTTGTGTTGTCCTGTGAGAGCATACATGTGTTAATCGTAGGAAACGATCCGATGTTTATTTAAGCTATCATGGTTATGATTCATGTACCTTTTTAAATAACATTTTCTTTCGGTCGCGCAGAGCGGAATTCACTTCGTTATGATACGCTAAATTTAGTCCAGAACGTTCTAGAAAGGTCGCACTGTCGTATGTGTGACGTTGGCAAATTGGCGACAATTAGTAACACGTTGTTTACTGTGCGCGTGAAGCCGTCAGCCGTTTTGTGTGTTATGAAGGATCGTGGTAGTTCTCGAAGTTTCCGACTAGTTTGCCATACTTTTGTGAGATGTCATTTTACCAAGGATTTGGTGCTGAAGTGAGCAGCCAAATTTGTGTAGCCTATTGTAGTTTTCTAGAAAGTTCGTTTTCTATTAATATTTTGGAGTTCCGGTTACGTAGATTATTTATGATTGGTTGCGTTGTATGATTTTCCTGGATTATTCTAGAAATTGGTGCACTATAAAAGATTGGTGTTGGGAAACACATTCGTACATTGTCTTGCATTGTCAGTAGTAGAGACACGCAGTTTATCGTAGGTACGTGGCCAGTATAGGGTGTACATTGTGTGAGACGCTGCGTATGAGAAACTTTGTGTTGACAGTGTGGACATTGCAGAAGAGACTTTGTATCAGTGTTGATGCATTTGGAAGTGCATTGTGTGGAGATCGCATCGCTGAATTAAAATATTGTTGGAACTGTTAATCCAGTATTGTCCACAACCTTAAGCCACGTGTGACGGATTGCAGCTGAATGAAGTTTATTTAAAAGAACCTTACGTGCGTGCGTCTGGTGTGTTTATCATACTACGACTACAACTCCACCACGTAACAGAGTTACACGTGTGTGTATTCCTGAAAGTAAGATCGAAATAACCTAGCTACTGCCTTCGTCGCTCTGTTCGTTATACCGCTTTTCAAAACTGATTTCTTTATGACAAAAAAGAAAAGAATCGCTCAAGCGCCGGAGAGCTATTAATAGAAAAGTAGGCCTTAGATATCAGTGTACTTATAAAAGGTCATGAAGACCGTCATATTTACACTGAAATTATCAGACATCAGCAGTCTTCCTTCTTTGCGCTTATGTGACATCACGTGTATATTAAGACATATCAAGATATCTTTTAAGTCTTGTGTCGTAATGAAGGCATCCTCGAATATCCTTAGAACTGTCATGTTGGTACCTTGATGATTCTAGCTTGAACGTAACACATGGTTATACCTCACTGGCATTCGCAGAAGATAACAATGATCACCTGCTTTACATTCACCTTGTTTTCCATCATATTTACTGACTCCTAGCCATGTAGTTACACGCTGTACACACCAGCCTATTTCCTAAGCCTATAATTGTATACTAGGTGCCCATCTTGGATATGGCGGCCATTTTTGACTGATACTTAACGAAATGTGTGTCATTACATCATGATTAAGATCATGCTTTGTTCCTTAAAAGAATTTAGTCTCTTATTGCGCAGATAGACATTTTCCGAACGGTATCCTAATCGTTTCGAAAATCGTAACGTTTGGGTATCAGATATGCGTTTATTTTATCACTAATAATATTTTTAGTAGCCTGATGTCCTATATTGTCAAGCACCCCAACCTCTAGAAAACATAGGGTGTGTTGTCGCCACCTTGAAAATGGCGGTCACGTGTCACTTGAATTCGTCTTAGGAAGCATATTCGTATTCTGCTATAGTAAAACTAATCAAATGCGAAAGCCAAATGCTTCTTACTTGAAATTTCATGAATGAGTTGCGTTTGAAAATTAATAGGGGTAAAATGGACTTTCAAAAGATGACGTCACAAAAGAATGTTTTTAAGTCCCTGACTTTTTAGGCTGGGTCGCGAGGGGGGGGGGGGATTTAATAGCATGTCCATGATGGCCTAAACCTCTGAAAACTGAAGTAACAAGATAAAAATTACGTAATTACGCTATGTCTAGTTACGCTAACCTGGCTGCTGAACGTACATTTGGCGCGAAAGGCCGTATGTGCGTGCGTGCGTGTGTGTGTGTGTGTGTGTGCGTGCGTGCGTGCGTGCGTGCGTGTGTGTATGTGTGTGTGTGTGTGTGTGTGTGTGTGTGTGCGTGCACAAAACCACTAATATGGGTGACTTTCTTTACCATCCTTCTGGAAAATGGGTGTGTGTAAAATTCTGGGTGACCAAGTCAGGCACCCATTTTTTCTGAGGGTTGTTTCTGCATTATCTTTCATTCAAAAGTCAGAAAAAAATATAAAAATTGGATGTCCCATTTTTGCAGGTTTACCTAATGTTGTGTGTTTTAAACGCACTGGGCCAGTGTGTTACCACGGAAGCGAGCGTCGTTCGGCTGCGCAGAGTGAACTGAGTTGTTTCCCCTTCTATTGTCTCTCGTCCCGCCAACCGTCGTTCCATCAGGTAAGATTGTTTTTATGCAATATTTCTTAGTTAAAAGCACGCAAAAGTGTACTTCTTCAGTGCAGTTATTTAACTGAGATGCTCCCAATCAGATACAATTGCACAGTAGCCTATATGGACCCATTTGGCCGAGAAAACTGAGACGCCGTCTGCTACGACCCGCGTCTCAGTGCTGCTCAGTCAGTCTTGTAGTAACAGATAATAGAACCCCACGAATTTAACAAAAGCTTTCTTCTTCAACGAAAGGAATTCGTTCAATAACACATTACAAGGTCAATCTGTCACGCGATTGGGTTGCTTTTTTTTTCTGACATGTGTGATTGTGATCGAAAAGTAACTTGACATGTATGCATGCACTCTAAACAAGATGGCGCCAGATTTCATTGTGTATTTGAATCCTCGTACGCAAAACTACCTCGCGATTTGAAGAACAGACTTCCACGAATAGTTTTTTTCGGATTTTGCAACTGAAGTGTGGCATTTTACTGTATTACCAGTTATTGTTCGTAGGGGGCAGGGGGTACTGCTGTAATTATGTATATATCTGATTCAAAATGTCAATGGTTTACATGGCTGTATTTGACATGTTTGCAGCAACACCGTTTTGGTCACACTCAGCACTTTCTGCACACACCCAGCACCGGATGGCAGCAGGATGTCCAAACCCATCGGGATCTATGGAAGTGGACAAGCACGCCCCTTCCCGGCACATGACCAAGGCCCATGGTAAAATTAGTCAGCAGCAGCATGATGGCCCAGCGTCGTCTGTCGCAGAGGGTGCGTCTGGTAGGAGGGTGCATAGACGGCAGCGGAATGCCCCCAATTACAAACTGGTAAGTGATTCTATGATCATCTTCATTTTATTGGCTCGTGTGCGAAGCAAAAGTGAGTTTATGTTCTGGGCCACTGGTCGTCTGTCCGTCCGTCCGCGTCCATGGTAAACGTTAACAGTGGCATTTTCTCGGAGACTTTGCAAGCCACATTCTTCAAGCTTGGCCCAAGGATACTTTGTAGCAAGACCTTTGTAAACATACCAATTTGAGTGACCTCTCTCAAAGGGTCACGCGGGGTTGACAGATGTGTGAAAACTGCTTACAT
The DNA here is from genome assembly GCA_036245525.1 of Semisulcospira habei. Taxonomy (NCBI): domain Eukaryota; kingdom Metazoa; phylum Mollusca; class Gastropoda; family Semisulcospiridae; genus Semisulcospira; species Semisulcospira habei. The sequence goes on along the minus strand of BTPG01000004.1, from coordinate 225,647,664 downwards.
TTTCAGAAAACATGCATTTTGCTGCTGCGAAAGCCAGCCCTCGTCACCAAGGTCACACATATGTAAATCGGTCATACACGGGATTACTCTTTATATTCTTGTGCAAGGCCCCTTAAACCAAAATTGGGCTGCTTTTGTACTAATGCAGCTTTCTTTTTTTCTTTCCTTTTCCAGTCGGCAAATGGAGCCTGGGATGGGCCTGAGACTGAGAGTGCAAGCGCATCGCAATACAAGGACAGTGATGATGAGGAGTTTGTTCCTGGCTCGAGCTCACAGGATTCAGATGGTGTGTCGCCATCAATCTCTGGGGTCTCTGACACAGACAGTATTGTATTGAATATGTTAGATTTCAAAGTGGCTGTTTCAGGGTGGGCAGGTATCAGTGAAGCAAGTCTCTCAAGGTGCAGTGAGCGTTAGGGGATGAATTAGGGGGTTCCAATGACAATGTGGATAGGCAGAAGGAACATGATGTTGGGGGTGGGGAAAGAGCGCTTACCAAAGAAATGGGTGTGCACGTGTCGCAGAGAGGGAAAGGAAAGTACAAATGGGACAAGAAACATGCATGCAAATTTTGTGGCAAGCTTGTTTTGAAAATGAGCACGCACTTACAAGATGTCCATGCAGATGAGGCAGACGTTGCTAAAATTTTGATGATAAAAAAGGGACTAAGCAGAGACGTCAAGCATGGATCAGAAGATGAGGGTGATTACATGCATAATGTTGCAGTTCTTGAAAAGAAATCAGGATGTTTGATTCCTAAGTATCGCACCAAAACTAGTAAGGTAGACGACCTTCTCGCCTGTAGCCATTGCAAATGGCTCTATCAAAAAAAGCTGATCTCTGTACACTCAAAACGTTGCTGTTAGAAACAAGGAGGGTTTCAGTTCGCTAAGAGAGGTGAGGCTGCTCAACGTGGCAGGCTAATGCTTCCAATACCTTTAGACGTTGACTTTTCCTTCTATCATAAGTTTTTCGCCAGACAGAGAGAGGATGAGATAAGCCATCTCATCAGAACTGACCCCTTGCTTCTGGAGTATGGAAAGAGATTATTTGACCGCAGGGACATTGAAGAACACACGGCTGGGCAAATCAGCTCCAGGATGCGGGAGTTAGGGAGACTATTAAAGATTCTTAGAGTGAGGTCAGAAATGAAAATCGCAAGTTTAAATGCTGTGGTCAATTCAGCTAGCTTTGATCATGTTGTACTGGCTGTAAAAGAGCTAGCAGAATTTGATGAGGACACACATCAGTTCAAAAAAGGCAATCTTGCAATGCGCATAGGCCATGCTTTGCAAAAATGTTCACATATCAAACAGTCGCTGGCATCCAAACAGCTTGGGCATGGTTCAGATGACAGGTGGCGACAGGAGCTCTCTGAGGCGCAGCGCTTTGACTCTGTCTTCACCGGGGACTGGTACGATTGTGTGTCAGCTACAGCAGCCCAGTCGGTCGGGAAAATGACCATGAACAAACCCAAGCTGATCCCATCATGTGAAGATGTGAGGAAGGTCCAACAGCTTCTTGAGACAAGGATGGTTTCGGAAGATTATCCGACAGTGGTTAAAGCAACTCTTTGCGCTGTATCACTTTTCAACCGAAAACGAGGGGGAGAAGTTCAGAGAATGAAGGTATCAGACTTCCAGAATGCTAAGATTGGATCGATCACCAATCAAGATATCTTGAAAGGTCTCACAGAGGTTGAGAAGAAAATGGTGAATCATTTTCAGCGAGTGGAAATCAGGGGCAAGTTTAATAGGAGTGTTCCCATTTTGCTGACGAAGAAGATGATGACAACTGTGGACAGAATCCTTCAAATGAGGCAATCAGGGCCAGCTCTCGCCGGTTCCCAGTACATCTTTGCCACACCTTCTGGTCAGAGGCCTTACAGAGGCCATGATGTTCTGAAGGAACATGCGCTACAAGCACAAGTGTCAAACCCAGCCATGTTCACATTTACTCAGTTACGGAAGCAGGTTGCAACTTTGGCTCAGTCCATGGCCATCTCGGAGTTAGACCAGGATCAGCTGGCAGACTTCCTTGGTCATGATATTCGGATACATCGCCATATCTACCGCCAACCTCAAGACGTCCTTCAAAAGGCAAAAGTGGCAAAGATTCTTCTGTCAGTTAACAATGGGATGACAGATTTTGAGAGTTGCATTAGAGCTGAACTGGGCGATGATGAAGAGATTGACTTTGACAATGAAAACACATCAGAAACTCCCAGAGAGGTCTCTGGGGAAACAGCACCTGTGAATGAAGCAAATAGCAAGTCAACAACACAGGAATCAATGAGCATGACCGAGAAAAGACGTCCAGAGCCTGATGACAAACTAGATAGTTTTGATGATGACAGTTCTGCGTCGGCTCCTGTTCGAAAGAAAGCTAGATTTACAAGGAAACCATGGGGGAAAGCTGAAGAGAAAGCTGTTGAAACTCGTTTCAAGTCACACCTCGTCGTGAACAAACTTCCTGGAAAGGCCGAGATACAGCAGGCAATTGCAGAAGAGTCTGCACTTAGACATAGGCTCTGGACAAACATTAAGGATTACATCCGCAACAGACTGAAAAAGTTACAAAAGAAATGAATTGAGATTCTCCAACACTCGCGTCATTTTCGTTTTCATACAGATTTATTACAAGAGTGTTCATTATTATTGGGTTGGTTTCAGCATGTCTAGCTTGTTTTTGTCAATGGAACTGCAAATGGAACGACGCTTGGGGACGAGAGACAATAATAAGGGGCAAGAAAACCATTGTCAACATAAAGATTTATTACAAGAGTGCTACTATGGGGTTGGTGCACCTACATCATTTTGTATACTGTATATAACATGTTAAACTTTGAAAATGGAACTGCTGATGGAACGGCCGTTGGGGACGAGAGACAATAATAAGGAGTAAAAAAAAAACATTGTCAACATAAAGATTTATTACAAGAGTCGTGCGCCTGCATCATTTTGTATACTGTAAATAACATGTAAAACTTTGAAAATGGAACTGCTGATGGAACGGGGGTTGGGGTCAAGAGACAATAATAAGGAGTAAGAAAACCATTGTCAACATAAATATTTATTACAAGAGTGCTGCTATGGGGTTGGTGCGCCTGCATCATTTTGTATACTGTATATAACATGTAAAACTTTGAAAATGGAACTGCTGATGGAACGGCGGTTGGGGACGAGAGACAATAATAAGGAGTAAGAAAACCATTGTCAACATAAAGATTTATTACAAGAGTGCTACTATGGGGTTGGTGCGCCTTCATCATTTTGTATACTGTATATAACATGTAAAACTTTGAAAATGGAACTGCTGATGAAACGGCGGTTGGGGATGAAAGACAATAATAAGAGAAAAAGAAACAAACATTGTCAACATAAAGACTTATTACAAGAACGTTATTATTCGGTTGTTTTCAGCGTGTATAGCTCTGTTTTTATCTTATGTACACCTGGATCATTTTGTATGCTGTGTAACATTAAAGAAGTACCCAACGGAGAAATAAACACGCTTAGAAAAGATGGGTACAACACAATTTATTAATATTTCGGGTAAATACCCTTTGTCAAAATAGACAAACAAACAGAGAGATTAGCCGCTACTTATCTTCATTGGCAGAAGGAATGTGCAGCACATTCCTTCTGTGAACAAAGATAAGTAGCGACTGATCTCTCTGTTTGTTTGTCTGTTTTGACAAGGCGGATTTACCCGAAATCTTACTGAATTGTGATGTAACCATCTTTTCTAAGCTTGTTTCTTTCTCCGTTGGGCACTTCTTTTCTTTGCATTTTACATGATTGGCAGTCACCTTTTGGGTCTGAATAATTTGTTTGTTTGTTTGTTTGTTTGTTTGTTTTTTTGTTTGTTTTTGTTTTTTGTTTTTTGTTGTTTCTTTGTTGGTTTTTTTTCAGGGTGGTGGTGGTGGTGGTGTATCTCTCTTGATTTTGGATGTGTGTTGCTAAATGATCTTAAGTTTATTTAGCGTATTCTACAAGGACAGTCTGATATAAAACCTACGACCCGAGGACCTCAATGCCATCGTCCCAGCTTGCTAGGCCATGGCAGATGAACCAAGGGTTTAAAGGGTGGGGCCAGTACTGCGCACACTGCACTCCACCAAAAAGCTCCACCGCGCAGGCTTTAGGAAACGTCCACGGACCATGACACTGACCATTCCAAGTCCTGTAGCGACGGGCGAGGGGCGAAACGGCAGGTGAAAGATGTCACTGGAAGCCGCAGTCTCAAACCTGCATACAGGCGGTTCAGGATATTGGTCGCCTGATGTTGACCTGGGGATGACAACATCACTCGGCACACCCTGAACGACCAAGCAGCCTTCTCTAGGGACAGCACTGCTTGCTCCACACGGAGAGGGGCCTAGAAAAGGTGGCCTAACCAAAGCTCGTCCCCTCGCAACCCCAGTTGGCTAGCCGCGGTCAACGGGCATCTTCTCCTGCGGTCAAAAAACAAGAAAAAATAACGGATCCACTCTCATGACGACCACGACCGGACTCAACGTAGCATGCTGGAACGTCCGAACCATGCTCGACAAAGCAGACAGCGGACGCCCTGAACGTCGCTCCGCCCTCATTGCCCATGAATTGCGGAGGTTAAACATCGACATCGCCGCGCTCAGCGAAGTACGCCTTCCGGACGAAGGCAGCCTCCAAGAACTTGGTGCTGGGTACACCCTCTACTGGTCAGGCAGGCCTGCATCAGAAAGACGGCTCTCAGGCGTGGGTTTCATGGTCAAGACATCCATTGCGACTAAGCTGGAAAACCTACCAACGGGCCACTCAGACCGCATCATGTCCATGCGCCTCCCACTGAGACACCAGCAACACGTCACCCTTCTCAGTGTGTACTCCCCAACCCTCCTGGCAGAGCCTGCTGAAAAGGACAAGTTTTACACTGACCTGCGCAGCATCCTACAGAGTACCCCTGCAGACGACAAAGTCATCATCCTTGGCGACTTCAACGCCAGAGTGGGCCAGGACTCTGAAGCCTGGAAAGGAGTCCTCGGCAAGCATGGCGTGGGGAACTGCAATGACAATGGCCGCCTACTGTTGGAGTTCTGTGCGGAGCAGCAACTGGTCATCACCAACACTACTTTTCAGCAAAAGGACAGTCGAAAGACCCTGGATGCATCCTCGCTCCAAACACTGGCACCTTATCGACTATGTCCTAGTGCATCAGAGGGACCGCAGTGACGTCCTCCTCACCAGAGTGATGCCCAGCGCAGAGTGCCACACTGACCACCGCCTTGTCCGCTGCAAACTCAGGCTTCACTTCAAGCCAAAACCCAAGAAATGGGGGCCCCCCAAGAAAAAGCTTGATGTTGCCAGCCTTCAGCGTGACGATGTGAAAGCTGCCTTTCAGACAGATTTACAGCGCAGGCTCAAAGACACAGCGGACCCAGTAGACTCCTCCCCTGAAACACTTTGGGAACAACTGAAAACTGCTATTGCAAAATCCTCTGCAGAAGTCTTGGGTTTCGCCAGAAAGAAGAACAAAGACTGGTTTGACGAAAACGATGTAGAGATCCAGGAACACCTAGCAAAAAAAAGAGCCGCCCATCAGGCCCACCTAGCCCAGCCTTCCTGCCCTGTGAAGAAGTCTGCCTTCCGCCTCGTCTGCAGCAGTCTCCAGCGCAAGCTCAGAGATCTCCAGAATGAGTGGTGGACCAGACTTGCACAGAGGACCCAGCTTTGAGCTGACAACGGTGACTACAGGGGCTTCTACGAAGCACTGAAAGCAGTGTATGGCCCCAGGCACCTGGTACAAAGTCCTCTGCGAAGCGCGAATGGCCAGGCACTCCTCACAGATAATACCTCCATCTTGAACCGCTGGTCGGAATACTTTCAGAGCCTCTTCAGCGCTGAGCGCACTGTTCAAAAAGCAGTCGTCCTACAAATCCCACACCTCCCAGTAAAGGTTGAATTGGACGAACCGCCCACCGCTGAAGAGACCCTCACAGCCATCCACCAGCTCAAGAGTGGCAAAGCAGCAGGCATTGATGGAATACCGCCAGAGATCTGGAAACATGGAGGCACAGCACTGCACAACAAGCTCCATGACCTCTTTCTCTGCTGCTGGGAGGAAGGAACACTACCAAAAGATCTCCGTGATGCAGTCGTTATCACCCTGTACAAGAACAAAGGCGAGAAGTCTGACTGTTCCAACTATCGGGGAATTACCCTGCTGTCCATTGCTGGGAAAATCCTTGCAAGGCTGCTCCTGAACCGGCTGGTACCTGCCATCGCTGAAGACCAACTCCCAGAGGGCCAGTGTGGCTTCAGAGCAAACAGGAGCACCACCGATATGGTCTTTGTGCTGAGACAGCTACAGGAGAAGTGCCGCGAGCAGAACAAAGGGCTGTACGTAACATTTGTCGACCTAACAAAAGCGTTCGACACTGTGAGCAGGCAAGGCATGTGGCAGATCCTGGAGCGACTTGGCTGTCCCCCAAAGTTCCTCAACATGATTGTCCAGCTACACGAGGACCAGCAAGGCCAGGTCAGACTCAACAATGACCTCTCAGAACCATTCCCTACTCTCAACGGCGTAAAGCAGGGCTGCGTGCTGGCACCGACCCTCTTCACCATCTTTTTTAGCATGATGTTGAAGCAGGCCACAGTGGACCTCGATGATGACGATGCAGTGTACATCAGGTATCGTCTCGATGGCAGCCTGTTCAACCTCAGACGACTGCAGGCCCACACCAAAACCCTAGACCAACTGATTCGTGAGCTGCTTTTTGCTGATGATGCTGCCCTCGTTGCACACACAGAGAGAGCCCTGCAGCGCATCACGTCTTGCTTCGCAGATGCTGCCCAGCTCTTTGGACTCGAGGTCAGTCTGAAAAAGACAGAGGTCCTCCATCAGCCGGCACCCAAGACAGTGTATCGCCCTCCTCTCATCACCATTGGCGAGTCTGAACTAAAGTCAGTGCACCAGTTTACCTACCTTGGCTGCATTATCACGTCGGACGCCAAGCTGGACAAGGAGCTTGACAGCAGGCTGGCAAAAGCGAACAGCGCTTTCGGGCGACTTTTCAAGCGGGTGTGGCACAATCAACAGCTGAAAACAGGCACCAAGATCAGCGTGTATAGAGCTGTGGTCCTCACCACCCTGCTGTATGGTTCCGAGTCCTGGGCCCTCTACCGCAGCCAACTACGACTCCTCGAACGCTTCCACCAGCGCTGCCTGCGTACCATCCTGGGCATTCACTATGTCACCAACGTCGAGGTCCTTGAACAGGCTGAAACTGTGAGCATCGAGGCTTTGCTGCTGCGGACACAGCTCCGCTGGGCGGGGCATGTCTCCAGGATTGAGGATCATCGCCTACCAAAGATCACACTGTTCGGCGAGCTTGCTACTGGACACCGTGACAGAGGGGCACCAAAGAAGAGACACAAAGACTGTCTCAAGAAGTCACTTAGTGCCTGCCAAATCGACCACCACCAGTGGTCTTCGCTTGCTGCGGACTGTGACACCTGGCGCTCCACCATTTACAAGGCAGCTGTCTCCTTTGAGGACTCTCACAGAGCTAAGAAGTACCCAACGGAGAAAGAAACACGCTTAGAAAAGACGGGTACAACACAATTTATTAATATTTCGGGTAAATACCCTTTGTCAAAATAGACAAACAAACAAACATAGAGATTAGCCGCTACTTATCTTCAATGGCAGAAGGAATGTGGCAACTGAAGGAGGTGACGTAAAATAAAATAAAAGGAAGAACAAAAGTGCGGAAAAAGTAAAAATGACGTCAACGAAAAATCGCGTAAGAGAGAGACTCGGAAAGAACCTGAACACGAGAGACAAGAGTGTGTGCAAGCACGTGCAGGAGCGAGCGAAAGAAAAGGCGTGTAGATGAGGCCAGAGAGAGAGAGAGAGAGAGAGAGAGAGAGAAAGAGAGAGAGAGAGAGAGAGAGAGCGAGACGGAGAGAGAGAAAGAGAGAGAGAACGAATGGGGAGTACCCTTGGGCACGAAGTAGGCTGAGTGTCTAATACACAAAGCCTGCTAAACACCAACCCGAAGGCAAACTTTATATCACCTTCAAGTTGAGGACTACCTCGGGGAAAAACGGGAGGACCCCGGGAAAAAAACCCCAGCATTTAGCACGGTACACAACAAGTAATAAGTCATGAAAACAAAGCAAAGAATCAAATTCAGTAAGAGAATATTGGTATAAGTGGAGAGTAGGTAGTTGTGAAACCGTCTTCAAGGGTAACTCAAAAAATAAGGGGGGGGGGAGAGAGAGAGAGAGAGAGAGAGAGAGAGAGAGAGAGAGAGAGAGAGAGAGAGATGGGGGCTGGGGGGGGGAAGGGGGGGAAGGAGTAAGGAGGAAGGGAAAAAAAAAAAAAAAAAAAAAAAAAGGAAGGGGGGGGGGGGGCGGAAGACAACCAGCCAGAGCCACCAACCCCACCCAACGGGCACCCACCAGCCCACAAAAAAACACACAGGCACGCAACAAGACGACCACATACATCCCCAAGGGATGCACACGATCGCCCCGCCCCAAAACCGCGTATCAAACCGTGAGCCGGAGACCCGGTGCCCGACAGGGAAGGGCAAGGGATCCAACTAAACGTTCGGCCAGCGCTGAGAAAGTCCCCAAGGGAAATGTACATATCAACCAGCGCCAACATCACCTAACTGATTAGTGAGTAGTAAATCAGTGAGGTAAAGTAGCAGACACAAGCAAGGTAAACAATGTTAATCTTTCATATTCATCCCGAGTGGCGCCACAGTGCCCAGTTTATTAATCAGAAATTTTTCACGGTCTTTCCTGGCCCAGACATTACTGGCTTGCATAAGCCAGAGGCCTTTAACTCGAATGTCTGAGACGGAGTGGTCGGCCTGATTGAAATGTCGTCCGACCGGTCTGTTGTATTGGTACTTGACAGACTGAAGATGTTCTTTGAAACGGTCGTTGATGGTTCTTTCCGTCTCTCCAACATAGAGTTGGCCGCATTTAACACAGGAGATGACATAAATCACGTTGGTGGTTTGACACGTGAAGTATCTGTCTATGTTGAATTTGTAACGTGGACCATTGACCACGGTGGAAGGGCAAATAAAAGGACACGTCTTGCAATTAGGAACATTGCACGGAGTGGAGCCGGAGGCTCTGGTGGTATGACGAGGCTTGAGAGTAGAGCGAACAAGCATGTCCCGCAAATTAATATCCCTCTTGAAAGCTACCAACGGAGGTTCAGAAAAGATAGCAGCAGATTCTTGACTGGATGACAAAAGACCCCAGTTAGAAAGAAGGATTTTACGCACCGGATTGGTGTGGGGATGGTAGATCATGGTTACGATAGGCCTGTCACTATCAGCGGTAGGTTTAGTCTGCAGTGTACTCGCGCGACTAAGTTTTTGAACCGTTTGGAGAGATCCTTGAACAACAGTATGTGGGTAGTGTCTGTCGATGAAAAATCCAGCCATTTCTTTGGATTGAACATCAAAATCTGATTCTTCGGAGCATATTCGTTTTAGCCGAAGAAACTGGGAATAAGGGATGCTGTTTTTAGTTTTGGGGTTGTGAGAAGATCGGTAGTCGAGGTAGGAATGTGAGTCGGTAGGTTTGTAATGTATTGAAGTTTTCAACATTCCGCAGTCAATCCTGATGTTCATGTCCAGAAAGTCGACTGAAGTAGCTGATATAGTGTAAGTGAACTTGATGGATGGGTGGAAGTCCTGCACGAAGTGAATGAAGTCTAAAAGTGCAGCTTGGGTCATGTGAGTAGCTCCTAAACCGTCATCGATGTAGCGTTTATACATCTCAGGGACAGGCCCAGTGTATTGCTGAAGAATCTGTTGCTCAAGGAAACCCATGAAAAGGCAAGCATAGCTGGGTCCCATTTTTGTGCCCATCGCTACGCCACTGCACTGAGCAAAGGTGACGCCATCAAAGGTGAAACTGTTAAGAGAGAGAACCAATTCAGCCAGACGTAGAAGTGTATGAGTAGGAGGTTGTTTATGACTTCTTTGGTTGAGGAAGTATGCAAGTGCATTGAGGCCGTCATTTGTTTGTCTATTTTGACAAAGGGTATTTACCCGAAATATTAATAAATTGTGTTGTACCCGTCTTTTCTAAGCGTGTTTCTTTCCCCGTTGGGTACTTCTTTGCATATTACACGCTTGGCAGTCACCTTTTTGGTCTGGATTGATTATCTCACAGAGCTAGCCTTAAGGACAAGCGGCTCAGGAGAAAAAACAGAGATGCCGCAGCTCAGAACCCTGGCCATACCTTCCCCTGCAGCCACTGCGGTCGAACCTGCCTGTCTCGGATTGGCCTCCGCAGCCACGAACAAGCCTGCAGACGTCGTGGTCAACTCCTATAAAATCTTCGTTCGCGAAGTCAAGCCAAGTCAGTCATATTTAGCGTATTAGACTGGCTGGTGACATACATTCAATATTCTGTTCATTATTTTATTTTATTTTTTCCCCTTCATTATCAGTGCTGGCACGTCCGGACGTTCAGCAATGTACAACCAATCGGGATGAAAGACAATAATAAGATAAGAAAACCATTGTCAACATGATAAACATTTATTACAAGAGTGTTATTTTTTTCAGTGTGTATAGCTTGTTTTTATCTGATGTACGCCTGGATCATTTTGGAAATGTCTGTAACTTTTTTTTTTTTGGTTACTATAAAGTACACTTTGCATACTGTGCATTGTTGTTTCTAAAGTCACAGGAAGCATAAACCTTAGCTGAGTTGGTATACCTCGCCCTTTACCTAGGTTAAAAGCACCAGCGGTGCCACTGTTGCTATTTTCGCACCAGACCGGTCGCTCAGACCGGTCATGTGCACCAGAACTGCGTGCGCAGGTTGGCTTGTGCACTTGTAGTGTGGAGTGTGGTCTTGTACGTTCACGCAGAAGATTGTGATCGCAGTCGAAACAAAAAGGTTCGTTTGCGGTTTTAACTTGTAGCCTTTTATCTCCCCGAACACGCCAGTTTTGTGTTGAGATGGCGGAGGCTTGAGTCATGCCCAACAGCACTGAATCAAGTCTATTGTACATGTAGTGCGCTCATTTCTCGAACTTCAACTTTGACGGTGCTTTTTGCCGCAAACGACGCAGATGTCGCAAAAATCACCTCCATTGAGGGTTTAAAAAAGCTATTTTAAAAAATCTGCCAAATCGCGTAATGTTTCGTGGTGCTAGCATAAGGATGGATGCATAATTGCTGGATTGCATATATGGGAAAGGGTTTTTTCTTTATTCATGTTATTTTGCAGCAGTCAAATGAAGCTCACGTGATTCTTTCTCCGAGGTTGCCCATTACAGGTGCAGAAAGCCCACGCTCTAAACCGATCGGGTGCACCAGACTGGTCCGAGCGACCGGTCTGCTGCCAATATAGCAACATTGGCACCTCTGGTGCATTTAACCTAGGCACTGGACGAGGTATACCAACTCGGCTAAACTTTATTGTCGCACTTGCTAGAACTCAGTATTATATTTCTCTCTCCATTTTATGAATAGAGGCACATAAGTCGCGGTAACCCTTTACGTGCCGAACTTGGGCAAGAACTAGTTTTCCTCATTACAAAGTTGGCAGAAAAAGGTTTGACTGCTCTTGATTGTTTGATTTGAAGTGTCTACAAACAATTACTGTGTTTTTATATGCATGCGCCTTTGATGTGATTAATAAAGGCTGAAGTTTCAAGTGATTGATTTCCTATGTTGTCAGTTCATTAATTAATGTCAGTGTTCTGTTTTGTCATTTAACTCATTCTACCCCAAGACCGGAATCCACAAATGTTGAAGTCGTCTTCTGAAAACTGCGTTGCAGGGCAGGACACAGATCGACCACGATAGTTCAAGGGTGATGCCAGAATAGCTTGGCGGCCATAGGCGCCACTCTATTCTGGCATGAGCCTTGAACTATCATGGTCGATCTTTATTTTGCTCTGGTGTGTCTGGGGTAGAATAAGTTAAGTGTTAGTTTCTTCGTCTGGGTCTTTTTCTGTCTTTCATATTTTTCCACACATTTTAACCTGCATCATACTGAGGCTAAAAGCTTCAAATTTATACACTGCCATATATGCAAGCTACATTACAGAACTTACAGATGAGGACATAGACCAATGACATTATTATTTCAAGGGTGGTGCCACAATAGCTTGGCGCCTAGAGGCGCAAAAGCTATTCTGCCACTACCCTGTGGACTATTTTAGTCACACTTGTTGCACACACTGGTGTATTCCGAATAATAAGGGTTAATATTCAAAATGCTCTGTTGCTGTTTGTCTCAAACTGCAGAGTACATTTTTTTTTTTTTTTAAGTCGTTTAATTTCCAGAATTCTCACATAAATGCCATGATAAACTGTTTTGCTTCAGAAGGACAAAACATAGCAATGTTTAAAAGATTTCCTCTGTAAAAATCATATCGAAAGGTTACAGGCCAGTGTTCATTCCATTTTGCACCATACAATGTTAAGAATGTTAATGCATACATACACATTAAGTTGAAAAAAAAACAAAAGAAAAAAATGAATGTGAAAAAAAAAGTATTCCATGCACTTGACCTTATTACAGACGCCTAATGTTGTGAAACACCCATTTTGACTGTAATGCCAGTTTTTGTGTGAGAGAGACACCCACTTTATTGGTAGAAACCCATTTTTTTCTGCATCTAGTGGCTCTGTTTCTAGAAAATGTCTATTTTATTTTAAGTTATAGAGCTTAGTTATAAGGTGAGTTCTAAACATTCGCATCAATTCCAGAGCCCTAGAATAAATAGAAATATGGGAACCCATTTTCACATGAAATGGTAGGTAACCCACTGTGAGGCTTTTGTGCTCCTGTGTGTGTGTGTGTGTGTGTGTGTGTGTGTGTGTGTGTGTGTGTGTGTGTGTGTGTGTGTGTGTGTGTGTGTGTGTGTGTGTGTGTGAAGACCCTAGAATCTCGGATATTGCTGTACTAACAAGCTTGAAACTTGGCGAAATACTTTATTTAAGGGGCGGCTAATTGAGACTCCGAGCGTTTTGTAACTGGATGTCTCATTAAAGACGTAAAAGACCGTTTATGCAAAGTCGGTTGACCCAGATTAGAGTCCGTAATTTGTGTCATATTTACTTGAAATTTTGGATATAGCTAGTTTGAAGAGAAACGCTGGATGAGTTCGTTAGCCAGCTTTGTACCCTTTCAACTTCATTACAAATTAATTCTTCCCCCCCCCAAAAAAAAAAAAATAAATAAATAAATAATAATAATAATAATAATAATAATAATAATAATAATAATAATAATAAAATTAAAAAATAAATAAACAGCTAGAATCCTGGAGAAAGTCAGACAGTGGTGGTGACGTAAAAGAAGCAACTCCGCCACCACTCAGACATTGACGCAATACTCTAAATATGACGTAATTCTCTCTCTCTCTCTCTCTCTCTCTCTCTCTCTCTCTCTCTCTCTCTCTCTCTCTCTCTCTCTCTCTCTCTCTCTCTCTCTGGGCATATTTCCATCTTCTCTAAAAACAGCCAAAGTGATCCCACTGCCTAAAACGAAAGACCTTGCCGACCCTAACACGTACAGGCCCATTTCGCTACTGTCAACACTGTCGAAACCGATAGAAAGACACATTCACACACATTTTCTAGATAAACACAAACTCATACATCCATTACAATCCGGCTTTCGGCGGAAACACTCCTATCACACAGCATTGGTACACCTAGTTGACAGATGGCTTACTGCCAAAAATAGCAGTCAATTGACTGGAGCAGTATTTTTGGACATTGACAATAGCATTTGACCTCGTCAATCATAAAACTTTAGTTCAAAAACTTAATGTCTATCAACTAAGCGCAGACACACTTGCCTTCCTTACGTCATATCTGCATGGGCGTACGCAGTATGTCTACGTGAATGGTAAAAACTCAACTGAGGGGGTGATAGAGCAGAAATAACGCCATGATACCTAATCCCACTAAAACCAAATGCATGCTGATTACCACACGGCAAAAGCATCAGTTGAACCCCCCTCCCCTTCAACTAACACTTAACGGCCAGCCTGTGGAGCAAGTCAGGGAACAACGCGTGCTTGGAATCAACTTAGACGACAAGTTGTGCTGGCAAGGCCACATTACTAAACTGTGTAAAATAGTATCTAAAAATGTATTCCTCCTGTCGAAATTGAGACATTTCGCAGATGAGCCAACAAGGAAACTCTTCTACTATGTCCATATTCAGTCACATTTGGACTATACCTCATCTATTTGGGACGGTAGTAGCGATGCTAATTTAAAAAGTCTGAACTCGCTCCACAGAAGAGCCATTAAACGCATTGTTGACAGACCCTCAGAAGTCGTTTGTACTGACAATAAGTTCAAGCTGTTAGACATTTTGCCACTTAAAAAACAGTTTATGTATAATAAGTTGGTGCTCATGCGCAAAATCACCCTCTCAGAAACACCAGCCTATCTCAATAGTTTTTCCACTTTGCTCATACGAGGTCCAGTCGAACACCAGGGAACAATCTTGTTGCACCGATGCCACGACTAGACATGTATAGGTCGTCATTGTCCTATTCTGGTGCAAAGTTATGGAACTCTATTCCTGCGGATGTTAGAGCCGCGCCATCGCTTAAAACTTACAAGACCAAGCTGCTGAAACATCTAGACAAAACTTAATTTGTCCTTTTATTTTTTATTTTTATTTTTATTCTTACATGTAGCACTCCGTGCCTTGTACGGCATTTCACGAATAGTCTGCATTCTCTTGTAACATTTATGAACGCATGTAATATACCGCCGGCATTCCAGCAAGCCGCATTATGTAATATCCATGACCCCATGGACTCGGCCGCTGGCCAGACGGGATGCCGTCGATAGACACAGCATTAAACGCTCGAGCCGCGTGGCAGTGCTATAGTTTCTTCGTGTCGACCCGCGTGCGCGATGATTGCGGGATCACTATACATTACTTTTACTGCATCTAGCTGTGCGCGGTTTAGTGGCGCGGGGAGGCCGCTATCGCATGGGTGTGCGGGTGTGTGTTTGTCTTTGTGTGTGCAAGTGTATGTGTGTGTGTGCACGCGCGCATCCCTACGTGCTTGCGCACACGCGCGCGCGTGTGTGTGTGCCAGTGTGTGTGTGTGTGTGGTGTGTGTGTGTGTGTGTGTGTGTGTGTGTGTGTGTGTGTGTGTGTGTGTGTGTGTGTGTGTGTTGTATGTTTGTTAGAGTGAGCAGTCTTGATTGTTATGAGAACAATAGCGGTTTTATGTACAAAATCCTTTATACTCTTTATATTTGCTGTAGTATAGTTTTAAGTGATAGAATGTATGTGTACATGATATACTGATGTGTGTGTGTGTGTGTGTGTGTGTGTGTGTGTGTGTGTGTGTGTGTGTGTGTGTGCGTGTGTGTGGGTGTGTGTATGTGTGTGTGCGTACACGAAACCACTGAAATGGGTGACTTTCTTTACCATCCTTATGCAAAATGGGTGTGTGTAAAATTCTGGGTGACCAAGTCAGGCACCCATTTTTTCTGAGGGTTGTTTCTGCATTATCTTTCATTCAAAAGTCAGAAAAAAATATCAAATTAGGATGTCCCCATTTCCCCAGATTTACTTCATGTTGTGTTTTTGCGACGCCCTGGGCCTGTGTGTTGATACGGAAGCGAGTGTTTTCAGATCAACTTGATGACCGCTGATTGGTTAGCCCAACACCGATGAACGGAGTTGTTTCCCTTGCCCTTCCTAAAACGTCTTTCGTCCCCCCGCTGGCCATTCCTCACGTTTGCAGAGGTACTTTATGCAATATTTCTTAGTTAAGAGCACGCCCAAATGTACTTGTTCAGTGCAGTTATTTAACTGAGAGATGCCTCCAATCCCCGATACCCGTTTGGCCCAGAAAAATAAGGCGTCTGCTTCAGCCGTGGCTCGGTCCGTGTCTTCCTCTCTGACCGTTGTGTCTTGTAGTAAATGATAATAGAACCCCACGATTTTAACAAAAGCTTTCTTCTTCAATGAAAGGAATTCGTTCAATAAAACCATAACAAGGTCAATCTGCCAAGCGATTTTGTTTCTTTTTTTCTGACATGTGTGATTGTCAGTGATCGAAAAGTAACTTGACACATGCATGCACAGTATGAGTTGACTTTTTTTTTTTAAATGGCGCCAGATTTAAATCCTCGTTCACAAAACTGCCTCGCGATTCGAAGAACAAATGTCCACAAACGGGTCTTTCGGATTGTGCAACAGAAGTGTCGCTTTTTACTGTATTACCAGTTTTTAGTTCCCAGGGTCACCCTGGTCAGCCCCACAGAGTGGGTTTTTCTCTCTATTCTGGGGCATGTGTTTCTGTCTACCCTTTGTCCATTCACCTGTATTTGCCTTTTTAAAACTCTCCCTACTGTCTGCACTGCCTGTAGCTCTTGATATTGGATGTGTGTTGCTAAATGGTCTTAGCTTTATTTAGGCCCCATGTGTTAGGTTTATTTAACGTATTTGACCGGCTGGCGACATACATTCAATGTTCTGTTTAGGTGTTTCTTTCACAAGAAGTGCAGGCACGTCCTGAGAAAGCCTTGTTGCTGTCGGGACGTTAAGCAATGGACAATCAATCTGATTCAAAATGTCAATTGGTTTACATGGTTGTATTGGACATGTTTGCAGCATTACCGTTTTGGTCACACAGGCTCAGGACTTTCTGCACACACCCAGCGCCGGATGGCAGCAGGATGTCCAAACCCATCGGGATCTATGGAAGTGGACAAGCACGCCCCTTCCTGGCACATGACCAAGGCCCAAGGCAAAATTAGTCAGCTGCAGCATCATAGCCCCCCAGCCTCTGCCACAGAGGGTGCGTCTGGTAGGAGGGTGCATGGACGGCAGCGAAATGCTCCCAATTACAAACTGGTAAGTAAAGTGATTCTATGATCATCTTCATTTTATTGGCTGGCGTGCGAAGCAAAAGTGAGTTTATGTTCTGGGCCACTGGTCGTCCATCCGTCGTCCATGGTAAACTTTAACTCATTCTACCCCAACACCAAAATCCTTAAATTTTGCCCCTGTCCTCTCAAGACCGCATTGCAGCGCAGGACACAGATCGACCATGTTCAAGGGTGATGCCAGAATAGCTTGGCGCCCGTTGGCGTCAAGCTATTCTGGCATCACCTTTGAACTATCATGGTCGATCCTTATCCTGCTGTGGTGTGTCTGGGGGTAGAATGAGTTAACGGTGGCATTTTCTCAGAGACTATTCAAGCCACATTCTTCAAGCTTGGCCCAAGGATACTTTGTGGCAAGACCTTTTTAAACATGCCAATTTGAGTGACCTCTCTCAAAGGGTCACGCAGGGTTGACAAATGTGTGAAAACTGCTTGCATTTTCAGAAAACATGGATTTTGCTGCTGCAGAAGCCAGCCCTCGTCACCGATGTCACACATATGTAAATCGGTCATACACGGGATTACTCTTTTTATTCTTGTGCAAGGCCCCTTAAACCAAAATTGGGCTGTTTCTGTCCTAATGCAGCTTTGGTTTCAATCTTTCTTTCTTTCTTTCTCCAGTTGGCAAATGGAGCCTAGGATGGACCTGAGACTGAGAGTAGTACAAGCGCATCGCAATACGAGGGCAGTGATGACGAGGAGTTTGTTCCTGGCTCGAGCTCACCGGATTCAGACGGTGTGTTGGCATCAATTGCTGGGATCTCTGACAGACAGTATTGTATCGACTATGTTAGATTTCATCAAAGTGGCAGGTTCGGGGTGGCCAGGTGTCGGTGACGCTAGTACCAGCAAGGTGCAGTGTGCGTTAGGGGGTGGCAATGAGAATGCGAATAGGCAGAAGGAACATGATGCTGGGGGTGGGGAAAGAGCACTTACAGAAGAAACAGGTTTGCACGTGTCGCAGAGAGGGAAAGGAAAGTACAAATGGGACAAGAAACATGCATGCAAATTGTGTGGCAAGCTTGTCTTGAAAATGAGCACGCACTTACAAGATGTCCATGCAGATGAGGCAGACGTTGCTAAAATTTTGTTGATGACAAAAGGGACAAAGCAGACACGTCGAGCATGGATCAGACTACAAGATGAGGGTGATTACATGCATAACTTTGCTGTTCTTGAAAACAAATCCGGATGTTTGATTCCTAAGTATCGCACCAAAACTAGTAAGGTAGTCGACCTTCTCGCCTGTAGCCATTGCAAAGGGCTCTATCAAAAAAAGCTGATCTCTGTACACTCAAAACGTTGCTGTCAGAAACCAGGAGGGTTTCAGATCACTCAGAGAGGGGAGGCGGCGCGCCGTGGTCGCCTAATGCTTCCAATACCCTTAGACGTTGAATTTTCCTTCTATCACAAGGTCTTGGCCAGGCAGAGAGATGATGAGATAAGCCATCTCATCAGAACTGACCCCTTGCTTCTTGAGTATGGAAAGAGATTATTTGACCACAGGGACATTGAAGAACACACGGCTGGACAAATCAGCTCCAGGATGCGGGAGTTAGGGAGACTATTAAAGATTATCAGATTGAAGTCAGAAATGAAAATCGCAAGTTTAAATGCTGTGATCAATTCAGCTAGCTTTGATCATGTTGTCCTGGCTGTAAAAGAGCTAGCAGATTTTGATGAGGACACACATCAGTTCAAAAAAGGCAATCTTGCAATGCGCATAGGCCATGCTTTGAAAAGGTGTTCACAGATCAAACAGTCACAGGCATCCAAACAGCTTGGGCAGGGTTCAGACGACAGGTGGCGACAGGAGCTCTCTGAGGTGCAGTGGTTTGACTCTGTCTTCAACGGGGACTGGTATGATTGTGTGTCCGCTACAGCAGCCCAGTCGGTCGGGAAAATGACCATGAACAAACCCAAGCTGATCCCATCATGTGAAGATGTGAGGAAGGTCCAACAGCTTCTTGAGACAAGGATGGTTTCGGAAGATTATCCGACATTGGTTAAAGCAACTCTTTGTGCTGTATCACTTTTCAACCGAAAACGAGGGGGAGAAGTTCAGAGAATGAAGGTGTCAGACTTCCAGAATGCTAAGATTGGATCGATCACCAATCAAGATATCTTGAAAGGTCTCACAGAGGTTGAGAAGAAAATGGTGAATCATTTTAAGCGAGTGGAAATCAGAGGCAAGTTTAATAGGAGTGTTCCCGTTTTGCTGACGAAGAAGATGATGACAACTGTGGACAGAATCCTTCAAATGAGGCAATCAGTGCCAGCTCTCGCTGATTCCCAGTACATCTTTGCCACACCTTCTGGTCAGAGGCCTTACAGAGGCCATGATGTTCTGAAGGCCCATGCCCTAGAAGCACGGGTGTCATACCCAGCCATGTTCACATTTACTCAGTTACGGAAGCAGGTTGCAACTTTGGCTCAGTCAATGGCCATCTCGGAGTTAGACCAGGATCAGCTGGCAGATTTCCTTGGTCATGATATTCGGATACATCGCCATATCTACCGCCAACCTCAAGACGTCCTTCAAAAGGCAAAAGTGGCAAAGATTCTTCTGTCAGTTAACAATGGGATGACAGATTTTGAGAGTTGCATTAGAGCTGAGCTGGGCGATGATGAAGAGATTGACTTTGACAATGAAGACACATCATAAACTGGCAGAGAGGTCTCGGGGGAACAGCACCTGTGAATGAAGCAAGTAGCAAGTCAACAACACAGGAATCAATGAGCATGACGGAGAAAAGACATCCAGAGCCTGATGACAATCTAGATAGTTTTGATGATGACAGTACTGCGTCAGCTCCTGTTCGAAAGAAAGCTAGATTTACAAGGAAACCATGGGGGGAAAGCGGAAGAGAAAGCTGTTCAAACTCGTTTCAAGACACACCTCGTCATGAACAAACTTCCTGGAAAGGCCGAGATACAGCACGCAATGGCAGAAGAGCCTGCACTTAGACATAGGCGCTGGACAAACATTAAGGATTACGTCCGCAACAGACTGAAAAAGTTACAAAAGAAATGAATTGAGGTTCCCCGCCACTCGCGGCATTTTCGGTTTCATACAGAGCTATTACAAGAGTGTTATTATTGGGGTGGTTTCAGCATGTATAGCCTGCTTTTTTTTATCTGATGGACGCCTGGATCATTTTGTATACTGTATAACCTTTCGATTTGCAAAACGAAACAGCCGGCTGGGGACAAAAGACAATAATAAGATAAGAAAACCATTGACAACTTAAAGATTTATTACAAGAGTGTTATTATGGGTGTGGGGGTGGGGGGGTTGCTCTGCCTGGATCATTTTTGTATACTGCATTCCATTTAAAAATCTGCAAACGGAAGAATGGTTGGTTGGGGGACGAAAGACAATAATAAAGGCTGAAGTTTCAAGTGATTTCTTATGTTGTCAGTTAATTAATTAATGTCAGTGTTCTGTTCTGTCATTTTAACTCATTCTACCCCAAGACGGGAATCCCCAAATGTTGAAGTCGTCTTCAGAAGACTGCGTTGCAGTGCAGGACACAGATCCACCATGATAGTTCAAGGGTGACGCCAGAATAGCTTGGCGCCCTATTTTGCTGTGGTGTGTCTGGGGTAGAATAAGTTAAGTGTTAGTTTCTTCCTCTCGGTCTTTTTCTGTCTTTCATATTTTTCCACACTTTTTGACCCGCATCATACTGAGGCTAAAAGCTTCAAATTTGTTCACTGCCATAATTCTATGCAAGCTACATTACAGTACACTTACAGATGAGGACATAGACCAATGGCTTTAGTTCAAGGGTGGTGCCACAATAGCTTGGCGCCTAGAGGCACCAAGCTATTCTGGCACTAACCCTTGGACTATTTCAGTCACACTTGTTGCACACACTGGTGTATTCCGAATGATAAGGGTTAATATTCAAAATGCTCTGTTGCTGTTTGTCTGAAACTCCAGAGTACCCAAAACCGAAAAAAAAAAGTCCTTTAATTTCCAGAATACATTATGTTGATTCTCACATAAATGCCATGATAAACTGTTTTGCTTCAGAAGGACAAAACGCAGCAATGTTTAAAAGATTTCTTCTGTAAAAATCATAATCGAAAGGTTACGGGCCAGTGTTTATTGAATTTTGCACCATACAATGTTAAAAACCACAGTGGAAGGGTGCATTACAAACTCAGACGAATCCGCTTACCGTAGTCAGGTTGAGACTCTAATTAGTTGGTGTAATAACAACAACCTTGAACTGAACTCTGGCAAAACAAAAGAAATGATTGTGGACTTTAGAAAGAAACAGTCCCCTCCCCCTCCCCCTCTTGTGATCAATAGTGAAATCATTGAAACAGTCCAGAACTTTAAGTTTCTTGGCACTACCCTGTCATGTGACCTGAAGTGGGAGGAAAACACTCGCCTTATCGTCCAAAAAGCACAGCAGCGCTTGTTCTTCCTGCGACGTCTGAAAAGTTTCGGTCTCGGTGCCCACATGTTGATGCAATTCTACCGAGCTGTGATTGAGAGCGTGCTCACCTTTTCGATCACGGTTTGGTATGGTTCCATCACGGCCAAAGAGAAAATCAGACTGAGTAGGGTGGTCAAGACCGCTTCAAAAATCATAGGCAGAGATCTTCCTAGCCTGGACTCACTGTACCAGCAGCGTCTCTTACGTAGAGCACGTCTTATCTCCAGTGATTCCACCCACCCCGGCAATGAGCTTTTTCAAATTTTACCATCAGGGCGCAGGTACAGGTCCATCAGTACCAGGACCAGCAGATTCCGCAACAGTTTTTTCCCTCTTGCTGTTCACGCTCTCTCTGATCAACCGGACTAATTGGAGAGAGCGCGAGTGGCGAGTGAGAATGATTGTGTACAGTCAGTTTTTAACTGTATCAGATCTCTCTCTCTCTCTCTCTCTCTCTCTCTCTCTCTCTCTCTCTCTCTCTCTCTCTCTCTGTGTGTGTGTGTGTGTGTGTGTGTGTGTGTGTGTGTGTGTGTGTGTGTGTGTGTTTAGTCTTAGTAACTGACATCAAGACAAATTCCAATGTTTTTATTGTTTTGTACATGGAAACATATGGCAATAAACCATCTTATCTTATGTTAAAAATGTTAAAGCACACATACACATTAACTTGGAAAAAAAATTAATGTGAAAAAAAAGTATTCCATGAACTTGACCTTATTACAGATGCCTAATGTTGTGAAGACACCCATTTTGACTGTAATGCCAGTTTTTGTGTGAGAGGCACCCACTTTATTGGTAGAAACCCATTTTTTTTCCATCTAGTGGCTCTGTTTCTAGAAAATGTCTATTTTATTTTAAGTTAAAGAGCTTAGTTATAAGGTGAGTTCTAAACATTCGCATCAATTCCAGAGCCCTAGAATAAATAGAAATATGGGAACCCATTTTGACATAAAATGGTAGGTAGCCCACTCTGACGCTTTTGTCCCCATGTGTGCGTACACATGTGTGGGTGGGAAGATTGACCATAATTATTGAAGAGTATAGTGCCAGGTTAGTAGCTTGGCACATGAAGCCAATATGGCTCTATCCATGCTGGGGTTTTATATTTGTGTGAGGGAGTAAATTGTTTTTGTTGCAAAAAGAGGAAAAAATGTTTTGGTTGTGTTTTTGTTGTGGGGTCAAGCTGTTGGGGTCATGTCTAGTGGAATTCTAGGTTCCATCATTATTTGTGCGCATTTTCCAGTAACTGAATCATGTATTTTTTGGCGTGACGTACACAGGCCCAAAAGTTTGTTCTGATAATTTGAATTGTAAGTGCGATCTACAAAAGTGTATTTCAGTTTTTAACTCGCAAGTTGACCAGATGTTAACAATAATTATTATTGTAGGTTCCATCAGTATTCATGCGCGCGACGTGCACAGGCACAAAAGTTTGTTCTGATAATTTGAACTCTTAAGTGCAATCTACAAAAGTGTCTTTCAGTTTTTAACCCATATCATTCGGAATACACCAGTGTGTGAAATAAGTTTGACTATAATAGTTCACAAGGGTAGTGCCAGAATAGCTTGGCGCCTCTAGATGTTATCAATAACATTACAAGTCAGTGTGTTGGAGGCCTGCTCGGACCGTTTCTCGTCGATGAAAGCGTATCTATCACATTGGTTAGGAAGAAACTATGGGATCACTCATTAAAAAAAATATGGCACTTCAGGGCCGTTTGCGTGTACGTATTGAATAAAGGACGACATGATATGATGTGATGTGATGCGATGCGATGCGATGCGATGCGAAAATTTATCTATAAGTAATTAAATGCACATGTCAACTTTTAGTAGCCCCGATAGCTCAGTGGTTACGATACTTTCTCAGCACGCAGGTAATCCAGGTTCGAACCCTGGAGATGACATTTTTTTTTCCCCTGCTCATATTGTAAATCCCTTCCCATTTTCGTTTGATCTAAACTAAAAAGTAAATAAAATAAGAATTAATACCCCCCCCCCCTCAAAAAAAAAGAAGAAAAAATAAATAAATAAAATAAATAAATTAAAAAAGTAAAATAAAATTAAATAAATAAATAAATAAATAACAAATGAAAAACAAAATAATAAAAATTAATGAATAACATTTTTTAAACAGCAACAAACAAACAAAACAAAACAAACAAACAAAAAGGAGGGTGGTTGGTGGTGGTGGTGGTGGTGGTGGGGGGGGGGGTATGTTTAGGGCCCGTGGTCGTTCAATCAAAATTGGCACACAAAGGTAACTGATGATAAGACTTTAAAGTGCATACTAATTTACTCGACTCTATTTTGAGAGTCCCGACTCAAAATTTGTCAAGATTGCACCCTACCGTGATCTCAATTCACCGTAACGATTTCCGTGGAGAAACTCAGGGCGTGCCTCACAAATGCAGATTCTGAGCGGAGAATCCCGTGATTCCACACCACAGCATCGAATTCCGTGGTGAACCTCAGCGCGTTCTCCACGAATGAAGTTACTGAGCAGAGAATCCCAGTCATGATAATGTTGGGGTTTTTTTTTGTTCCAAATTATCATGACTGGGATTCTCTTCACAGCAACTGCAGTGGTGGAGAACGCATTGACAATGCAGTTACCGAGGACGAGAATCTCAAGGCCGATTTTTGCGGCACGGTTTCCTTGACCTGCGTTTGTCTACTGCAAAGTGAAAAATGCTCGGCAGAAAAAGACAGACAAAAAGAATGTAAACCTTAGATAAATTCGACACTGCCGCAATTTCACTTTAGACTAACCACCGCGTCTGAGTTTCCCCAAGGAAATCGTTCATGTGGCGTGCTATCGCGCTTGGTGTGACTAAAACAGGGTGATGTCAAAAAGTGTATGCCCAGTGGTTGTTATGGTGTGGTATGGGTAGGGAGGTGAGGGGGGGGGAGGGGGGTAGTGCTTTTGTTGGGATAGCGTGCGCAATGCGACATTTTATCATGGTGGAGGTGTTGGCGGGGTTCGTTGTGGTCAGGCTGATTTAGTGCTATACAGCGCTCTTCAATGGGTGTCTAAGGTGATCACTCTATATATGTGGGGGAGGGGGGCTTGTCGGCGAAGGTCGATCGATGTAAGCATTCCCCCCCCCCCCCCCCCCCCCCCCGCGTTTCAGGCGACTTGGTGACCGCTCGGCGTGCGAAGTGTGGGTGGCAAACTTGTTTTCCCGCTCACGTCTTCCCGTAGGCGCGTCCAAGAGAAGAAGGTACACGAGTTTTGGGGCGTTTCGCGGCACGCGACGGATGATTATTCGGCAGCCTACGGTCCGGAGAAGGTTGAGGTACAATGCGAAGCTGGTGGGTTTGCTCGTGTGGTGACACAAGTGACAAACTCCGAGAGTCGTTCGGCTTGCACAGTGCTAGCGAGAGAATGGTTCTTTCGCTCGTGCGGTCGGCGATACGAAAACGCTTGACCCGTTGTCTCATCTCAGAACGCGCTCGTCTCACCGAGTCGCCGTTTAGCAAAGTCCTTGTCGCAAGCGCCGCGAGTGTACCGTGGTTTTGCGCCTCGAGTCGTAATGCTCTGGTGCTGTGCCGTGGGGACTCGCGCGCGGGCGTTCAGGCACTTGTTGGTTTCACCGGGTCCCTCCTTTTTCTTTTGGTCCATCGAAGCGTAGGTGGCTGACGGTGCATATCGTTTACCGAGCCCCACACAGACCGTACGTGCATTTTGTCTGGCTTTTTGCGACACGTGCTGGCAGTTTTGTTGAGGTGTCTTGGGGTGATACGACTCCCGTCTGCTCCTCGTGATGAGTGGCAGGAGAGATTTCGTGGGAAGGTGGTGCGTTCTGGTTGATCCTGCCAGTAAAGTTATATGCTTGTCTCAAAGATTAAGCATAGCAATGTCCAAGCTACACACCCTTGTACGGTGAAACAGCGAATGGCTCATTACGCTTATGGTAAAAGGAAGCACTTTTATTAGTTGAAAACCAGTCCCGGGGGTACGGGGCGCCCCGTCGGGGAAGCATCTTTCAAATGTCTGCCGGCCGAAATTACGAAGGTCGGTGATCTGACTACCATGCTGGCTAATGGGTAGCAGAAAATCAGGGTTAGAAAAAGAGTACACTTTTAAACCATGGAACGAGGGCAAGTTTCCTTGCCAAATGTAAAGGGCCTACCGTAAACCTTTGGGGGGGAAAAGCCAACATTATCATGACTGGGATTCTCTTCACAGCAACTGCAGTCGTGGAGAACGCATTGACTTTCTCCAAGACAACGGTTGCTATTAGCTGAAAACTTGTAGAGCAAGGAAAACGGTACCGCAAAAAAACGGCGTTGGGATTCTGTGCACTCAACCGCGTTCGTGGCAATCGCGCTGAGTTTGTCCCCATATATCGATACTGTGAAGTGGATGCCTACTTAGGATGACAATTTTACAAGTACTGTTGAGGCCCTTTCAATTCGACTTTTTGACATCGGTGTCACCAAAACAGACATGATGAATGAGGACAGGCCGGTCCCGACTCAAAATGTGTCAAGATTGCACACTACCGTGATTTCAATTCACTGTAACGATTTCCGTGGAGAAACTCCACGAATGCAGTTTCTGAGCAGAGAATCCCGTAGTGATTCCACATCAGTCGCAGTATCGATTTCCGGGGTGAACCTCAAACGCGTTCCCCGCCACGAATGGCAGTTACTGAGCAGAGAATCCCGTCGCCGTTTTGGAGGCACTGATTTCATTGCACTACCGCAGTTGTGATGTCTCGAGAATCAAAGGGGAAATAAAGTTTCATCATCATCGTCATCCGATCTCTCTCTCTCTCTCTCTCTCTCTCTCTCTCTCTCTCTCTCTCTCTCTCTCTCTCTCTCTCTCTCTCTCTCTCTCTCTCTCTCTCTCTCTCTCTCACTCATTCCGTCGGTGTGTGGCGTGCGCGTGTGCGTATGTGTGTGCCTATGTGTGTGTGTGTGTGTGTGTGTGTGAGTGTGTGTGTGTGTGTGTGTGTGTGTGTGTGTGTGTGTGTGTGTGTGTGTGTGTGTTGTGCAGGCTTGGCTTGGCACAAACCTGTGCACGCGGCAATTGCACACGGGCGCGCATGTGTGTGTGGGTAAGAGAGTGATTTTATGTACGTTATTTTGTTTTGTAGTGTGTAGCAAGGACAAGAATGAAAACAGGTCTGCGCACCTATTCTTTTATCCTTGGAAAATAAAGTTTCATTTCATATCTCTCTCTCTCTCTCTCTCTCTCTCTCTCTCTCTCTCTCTCTCTCTCTCTATCTCTCTCTCTCTCTCTCTCTCTCTCTCTCTCTCTCTCTCTCCCTCCCTCCCTCCCTCCCTCCCTCCCTCCCTCCCTCTCTCTCTCTCTCTCTCTCTCTCTCTCTCTCTCTCTCTCTCTCTCTCTCTCTCTCTCTCTCTCTCTCAGTATGCAGTAGGCAGTATGCAGAAAAGATTATTGCGGGCGGCAAAGACATACTGGCAGGAGATTAACACATATACTAAAGGACAATCTAGCAAATCAACGAGTGTCCCCCCGCACCTCACAGCTGATGTATTTAATGAACACTTTCTTAACATTGCTAAAACCCTGTCACAGACGAACACCAGTGAGCCAGGTGAATACGTATGTTCAGAACAATTGAAACAGCACAGTCAGATAACGCTGGCAATACTTTCTCAGTTCCCCTAATGACCGTCCTTGATGTAGGAAAATCTATAACCAATATGAAAAGTAAAACATCTTGTGGTGTTGACGGTATTAGCAATAAAATCCTGAAAATTGCGCTCCCTTATATTGTTGAATCATTAACCTTTATATATAACTTTTCGATTCAAAAGTGTATGTTTCCCGATGAATTGAAAATAGCAAAAGTTACTTCTCTACCAAAAAGCAAAGATCTGAGCGACCCAAGTGAGTACAGACCTATTTCAATCTCATCAGCAGTGTCCAAACCACGTGAAAAGCATATACATAATCAGTTACTTCAATTCCTGGAGGAAAACCGCCTTATTAGTACAGCACAATCAGCTGTTTGGCCTAAACATTCGTGTCAGACAGCCTTAACTCTTATAACCCACAAATAGCTTACTGCCATAAATGAGTCCAAACTTTCAGGTGTAGTATTTCTGGATCTTAAAAAAGACCTCGATCTCATTAACCACTCAATCTTACTAAAGAAGTTACCTTTATATCACATTGATTCAAATGCAGTCGCTTTTCTCTCGTCCTATCTCTTGGACAGAATGCAGAAAGTGTTCTTGAATGGTAAATACTCAGCGGAAGGACTGGTGACCCATGGTATTCCTCAGGGATTCACCCTAGGGCCGTTATTATTCAACATCTTTATAAATGACCTTCCACTGTCAATATCACACCCTGACACAAACTGTGAACTATTTGTTGATGATACATCATTACATGTATCTGATAAAAATGTTTCATCCGTGAGCGCTGTCCTCCGACATAGTTTAGATGAAGTGTCAACTTGGTGTGAAGAAAATCATATGATTATTAGTTTCCTAAAACGAAAAGTATGTTGGTGACGACACGCCAAAAGCATCAACGTGGTTTGCAACCCCTTGAGCTGTCCCTTCACTCTCAGCCCATAGAGCAAGTGTCAAAACATCGTTTGTTAGGAGTGACAGTCGACGAACAGCTCAGCTGGGAGCCTCACATAGAAACTGCCTGTAAAACTATTTCGAAGAATCTCTTTTTATTATCCAAATTAAGTCGGATAGTTGACATTGATGCTCGAAAACTATTCTTTAACGCACACATCAAGACACATTGTAATTATGCTTCCAATATCTGGGACGGCTGTGGAGACATTCATTTGAAAAAAATTAATTCCCTTTACGGGCGAGGTATTAAGCTTATTCTTCCTGGTTCGTCCCCTACTGATGAAAGACTGGAGGCCCTTAATATCCTACCACTTAGTAAACAATTGGAACTTAATAGATGCTTACTTGTGCAAAAAATTCTAAACGATGCCGCCCCTCCCTATCTCCGTGAGCTGTTTTCCCACATGAATAGAGAGAACACAAGGAACCGCTTACTCCATCTCCCAAAACCGAGAATCGACATCTTCAAATCTAGCATATCATTTTCCGGTGCTAAGTCATGGAATAATTTGCCCTCTCATTTAAAGTTTATTTCAAAGTTATCTATTTTCAGAGCTCGCGTCCATAAATATCTGTTGTCCGTGTGAATGTTCTATCTTTCTGCTTAGTATGTTGCTCCAGCACAGCAGATTGTTGCAGATTATGTAATAGTTCAACTGTCTGCATTTACATGTCAGGTTCATACCAGTATATATATATATATATATATATATATATATATATATATATATATATATATATATATATATATATATATATATATATATATATATATATATATATATATATATATATATATATATATATATATATATATATATATTGTTTTAATTCTTTTTGTATTTTATTTATTATTATTATTATTATTATTATTATTATTTTCTTCTGATGGTGGGGGGGGGGGGGAGGGGATAGGTTCTTTTTACTTATATATGTTTTATCTTTTGCTGTATCGTCTTATGTATGTTTATATATGTAGGGTAGCAGGACGGTTTGGAAGATAGGCATTGCTATGCCTAAAACATTTTATCCTGAATAAAAACGTTTCATCATCATCATCATCATCATCATCATCATCATCATCATCATCATCTCTCTCTCTCTCTCTCTCTCTCTCTCTCTCTCTCTCTCTCTCTCTCTCTCTCTCTCTCTCTCTCTCTCTCTCTCTCTCTCTCTCTCTCTCTCTCACGTCATTATCTTAATACTTTCACTGCGACCCTATATTACTCAGTGTGTGCGTGCATGCGTGTGTTGTATGTGTGTGTATGTGTGTGTGTCTGTGTGCACGTTTTTGTTGTTGTTGTTGTTTTGTTTTGTTTTTATATCATTTATCAACTTTTTTTCCAATATAATATTTTTACACTTTGTGCATTATTTGTAGTTTAGATTATTAGATTAGCAACGCCAAGTTCGAAAAATGGTTGCGCCAGCCAAAACTTTCACCGTTGTAAAATAAAGAATCATTGTCATTGTCATTGTCATTGTCTCTCTCTCTCTTGCGTTGGACGACTTGACTCTGACCGTGGTCGAGTTGACGCATAACATACTATAAAAAGTTCAATGAAAATTCCTTTCTGTCTGATCTAGCTTCTGCAGAGTTTACTAAGGTGTACAATGAAACCGATCCAAATAAAGCACTGGATACGTGGTATCACTTCTTTCTCAGAGTGCTAGATAAACACTCGCCCTTGAGACAACAAAGAGTTAAATACGCCACTTTACCACCCTGGCTGACTGCGGATCTTATGAGGCGAGGCCATGGAGCACATGGACGACCTGAGAAGAGAGAAGCGTTTCACTGATTACAAAAAAGAACGTAATCGAATAAAATCCATGGTTCTGAAGGCAAAGAAATTACTTTTCGATAAAGTTATTCACAAAAGTAAAGACTGTACCAAAATATGGCGTGCGATAAATTTATTTACTAGAGGCACGAATAAAAGCACAGCTCCTTTACCGCCGCATCTCACAGCAAACAGCTTCAACCGCCACTTCGTCTCCGTAGCAGAATCATTAATCCCGCCGGGAACTAAGTCGCATGACTATGTATGCCCGGACACTAGTCGATTTCTGCAAGCAGAGAACTGCCGGCACAAAACCTTTCATCATACCCACTATAGCGGTCCATGAAGTTGGTAAATTGATTACATCCTTGGAAAACAAAAAATCATCAGGACTGGATGTGATTAGTGCGAAAATACTCAAGATATCCCTCCCTTACATTGTAAAGAGTATCACTTATAGCTACAACCTCTGTATTAGTTCTAATTGTTTTCCAGACGCATTTAAAGACGCAAAAGTAATACCTCTATCTAAATCTAAAGATCTTAGTGAAATTAATAATTTCAGGCCCATATCACTTCTACCTGTTCTGTTCAAGCCATTAGAATGGCATATGCACAAGCATCTATCTATATACCTGGAAAACCGAAAATTAATCTATTCATTGCAGTCGGGCTTCAGATCAGAACACTCATGTCACACGCGCTGATACGGATGATAGACACCTGGTTATTTTCCATCAACGACTCAAAACTTACAAGAGTCATGTTTCTAGATTTTCGTAAAGCCTTTGATCTGGTAAACCACAAAATACTGATCAAGAAAGTATCCATGTATACCAACAACTCGGCGTTGTTTCTCAAATCCTACCTCGAAGGTAGAAAACAAAAGTTATTACTAAATGGCTCATACTCGAATCAAGGTTTAGTGAAGCATGGCGTACCACAGGGCTCTATTCTTGGTCCCCTTTTATTCTGCTTGTTCATAAATGATCTTCCTCTTGCGATAAAAAAATGAAAGCGTTACATGTGATATGTTTGCAGATGATGCCGCTGTACACACGCCAGATAAGGATATATCAAACATCAATTCACGACTGCAAAACACACTGCAAGATATTGATGAATAGTGCAGTCATAATTTTATTATTTTAAACCCGGCAAAAACGGAGAGCATGGTAATTAGCACCCGCCAAAAACACCAACTCGGCTCTCTCTCACTCAGTCTGTCCCTCTAAGGCAAAACCATCAGGGAAGTTACTAACCATCGCCTGCCAAGAGTCATGATGGACAACCAGCTTAAGTGGCAGCCACACATCAGTAATGTCTTTAAAATTGTCTCCAGAAATCTGTACGTCTTAGCAAAACTTAAACACATTACTGATATGGAGACACGTCAACTGTTCTTCAATGCCTATATTAGATCACATATAGACTATGCCTCTACTGTGTGGAATGGTTCGAGCGTTGTAAATTTGAAAAGATTGAACTCTCTACATCGGAGAGCTGCCAAACTAATACTCCCTGGTCCCAGCTTAATTACTGACCAAAAATTGGCAGTCTTAAAAATTCTGCCCCTGAAAGATCATTTAACTTACAATAAGGGAATGGTTATGTTCAAGGCATCAAACGATAAGCTACTCTGATTTATCACATCGCTATTTATCTTCCAGTCATCAACATACTCCAGATCAAGAAAATCCCTTATTGTGCCGCGACCTAGAATTGATCTCTA
The DNA here is from genome assembly GCA_036245525.1 of Semisulcospira habei. Lineage (NCBI taxonomy): Eukaryota > Metazoa > Mollusca > Gastropoda > Semisulcospiridae > Semisulcospira > Semisulcospira habei. Next base: position 225,616,203 of record BTPG01000004.1, on the reverse strand, counting down.
TAAAACGAGTTTGATGTTCTCTGGCTCTAGTCTTTGGAATGCCTTGCCGAGAAACGTCACCACGTCAGCTACTTTCTCCTCGTTAAAGTCAGTCTCATCAAGTACTTATTTTTGTCAGCAGCATCCCCTTGACTGTGCACAAATTGAAAAATACTATTTCTGATTAGATCATTAACTGCGTGTATCCCAGGTTTAGATGACTCATTTTTATTCGGTACAGCTTGTGTGTAGCCAGCTACTCATATGACTGACTAGCTTAACGTCCTAAGCGTCCTATTTTTCACTATTTGTGGTACGTGAGTCATTGTCTAAAGCGTGCGCATCGTGTGCGAGTTGTGAGTGCGCGCTTAGAGTTATAATTATTATAAGATAAACGCATTATAAAAACCGTAATTATTATTATTATTATAAGCCGCGCAAGCGCGTGTGTGTGCATGTGTGTGTGTGTGTGTGTGTGTGTGTGTGTGTGTGTGTGTGTGTGTGTGTGTGTGTGTGTGTGTGTGTGTGTGTGTGTGTGTGCGCGTTTGTGCGTGTGTGCACGTACGTGTGCGTACGTGTATGTTAGAGACAGAGAGTGGCGTGCTGAAATGTGCATGCGTTATGTTTGCATATTAGGTTGCGTGTATTCTTATAATATTATTTTAATTAAACCTCACATGTCATTACCCCCGACCAGTTAAGCTGATAATTCCTATGCCACTTCCCTCTTATATATTTTTTTTTCTTTTTTGGCTTGTGCTGTGTCAAGTTGTTTTAGTTTTTTTTTTTTTTTTTCCTGTTCAGTAGTAGAAAATAATTAGTGCCGATAGTAACTCAGTAATAATAATAGGGGTGTAGGGGGCTCTGGATAGAGGTAGCACCTTTGCTGTTCGGCAGCTGCGTCCTACATAGGACGGACGGGCATCACTGGTCCTCATCCATCTCCTTAATCTCTCACGTGCTGGCTCCAAGCGCCACACCCTGGCAAACCACCTCAGCTGGTGGGCTAAACCACGTGAGGGGGTGGTGGTCACATTGCACCACTAGGCGGATGAGCTGTTTCTGACAGCCAACGGCTAGAGGACGGAGGAGATCAGGTTGGATCCAACGGCCAAATGTGGGGGAGTAAACCCTTCAAATCAGGAGTGGAGCCCCGAAGGCAGACAGCTGCCTGTATTCACGCACTGTTCTGGCAGCTCCTGCAGCCAAACTGGTGCCAAACGTACTGCTTTGCATTCCTTTGGATACATCAGCGAGGCCGAGAGGGGGATCTTGACGACTGGGCACCCCAGGATCACCATACACTTCGCCCAGGCTTGCGCCCTGGAGAGGTCACTCCAGTGACTGACCCAGCAAGCGCATATACTCCATTGTCTTCCGAGACAGGATGCCAAACGAATAATAATAATAATAATTACGGTATTTATAATGCGCTTATCTTATAATAATTATAACTCTAAGCCGGCACTCACAACTCGCACACGCATGTGCACGCTTTAGACAATGACTCACGTACCACAAATAGTGGAAATACATTACGACGGTCAGCTTGGGGTGGGGAGTGTGGTGATATAGTGCTAGAACTGTTGAAAGAGGTGAGTTTTGAGGGCGGACTGGAAGGAGGAGAGAGAGTGTTTCTCACGGAGAGAGTGGGAGAGTGTTCCAGGTGGATGGACCGTATACTGAGAAGGAGCGGGGGCCGAAAGTGCTGAGTTTGGTGCGGGGGATGAGGAGGCGGAGAGGGTCGGAAGCGGAGCGGAGGGAGCGGGAAGGAGTGTAGGGGTGAAGTAAGTTGGAGAGATAGGTAGGAGCGTAGTTGTTCAGGGATTTGTAGCAGAGAGACAGAATCTTGTATTGGATGCGTTGGGGGATGGGGAGCCAGTGAAGGAGCTTGAACAGGGGAGTGATGTGGTCGGATTTTTTTTTTCTTCTGAGGACGAGGCGGGCAGCATTGTTCTGGACGCGCTGGAGAGTGAGAGTGGTGGAGTGATGAAGGCCGGAAAGGAGAGAGTTGCAGTAGTCGATGCGAGATAAGATGAGAGAGACAGCGAGTTTGGTGGCAGCTTCGGTAGTGAGGTATTTTCTGATCTGACTGATGCGACGGAGGTGGAAATAACATGCCTGGGCCGTGGCGGAGACGAAGCTGGTCATGGAAAGAGAGGAATCGAGGATGACGCCAAGGTTCTTGACCGAGTCAGAGAGGGAGATGGGGGTGCTGTCGAGATGAAGGTGGAGAGAGGGAGGGAGCTGGGAAAGTTTCTGGCAAGTGCCTACCAGCATGGCTTCCGTTTTGTCGTCGTTCAGTTTGAGCTTGTTTGCTGTCATCCAGTTTTTCACGTCTTCATAGCAGTCAGCCGTGCGAGTCAGTAGTGTCTGAGTGTTGTCGAGTTTGTCTTTGTCTAGTAGTTGTGAGTCGTCAGCGTAGAGGTGGTGGTGTATGTGGTGAGACTGGATGATGTTGGACAGGGGAGAGGTGTAGAGTGTGAAAAGGACCGGGCCCAGGATGGACCCCTGTGGACCTCCGCAGGAGAGCCTGACTGGGTTGGAGGAGACGCCGTCGATGGAGACGGACTGCTGTCTGTCGGAGAGGTAGGAGAGAAACCAGGAGTGAGCAGAGTCAGTGATGCCAAAGGAGTGGTGAAGGCGGTGGAGGAGGATAGAATGGTCTATAGTGTCGAAGGCGGCAGAGAGATCGAGTAGCGTAAGAAGGGAGATGTTGCCCGAGTCAGTGGAGATAAGCAGGTCGTTTAAGATATGTAGAAGGGCTGTTTCAGTGCTGTGATGTTTGCGATAGGCAGACTGGAAGGGACTGAGGAGGTTGTTGTCGGCGAGGTGGAGGTTGAGTTGGTTGAGGACAACCTACTCAAGAAGCTTGGACAGTAAATTAGCAACGGCAAGTTCGAAAAATGGTAGTTACTACCAAAACTTTTACCGTTGTCAAATAAAGGATCATTGTCATTGTCATTCTCTCTCTCTCTCTCTCTCTCTCTCTCTCTCTCTCTCTCTCTCTCTCTCTCTCTCTCTCTCTCTCTCTCTCTCTCTCTCTCTCTCTCTCTCTCTCTCTCTCTCTCTCTCTCTCTCTCTCCAAATTAAGTCGTATAGTTGACATTGATGCTCGAAAACTATTCTTTAACGAAGTACCCAACGGAGAAAGAAACACGCTTAGAAAAGACGGGTACAACACAATTTATTAATATTTCGGGTAAATAGACAAACAAACAAACAGAGATTAGCCGCTACTTATCTTCATTGGCAGAAGGAATGTGGCAACTGTTGCCACATTCCTTCTGCCAATGAAGATAAGTAGCGGCTAATCTCTCTGTTTGTTTGTTTGTCTATTTTGACAAAGGGTATTTACCCGAAATATTAATAAATTGTGTTGTACCCGTCTTTTCTAAGCGTGTTTCTTTCTCCGTTGGGTACTTCTTTGCATATTACACGCTTGGCAGTCACCTTTTTGGTCTGGATTGTTTATTCTTTAACCACACATCAAGACACATTGTAATTATGCTTTCAATATCTGGGACGGCTGTGGAGACATTTATTTGAAAACAATTAATTCCCTTTACGGGCGAGGTATTAAGCTTATTCTTCCTGGTTCGTCCCCTACTGATGAAAGACTGAAGGCCCGTAATATCCTACCACTTTGGAACTTAATAGATGCTTACTTGTGTAAAAAAATTCTAAACGATGCCGCCCCTCCCTATCTCCGTGAGCTGTTTTCCCACACGAATAGAGAGAACAAGAGGAACCGCTTACTCCATCTCCCAAAACCGAGAATCGACATCTTCAAATCTAGCATATCATTTTCCGGTGCTGAGTCATGGAATAACTTGCCCTCTCATTTAAAGTCTATTTCAAATTTATTTATCTTCAGAGCTCGCGTCCATAAATATCTGCTGTCGTGAATGTTCTATCTTTCTGCTTAGTATGTTGCTCCAGCACAGCAGATTGCTGCAGTTTATGTAATAGTTCGACTGTCTGCATTAACGTCAGGATCATACCAGTATATATATATTGGTTTAATTTCTTTTTGTATTTTTTTTCTGAGGGTGGGGGGAGGGGGGATGGGTCTTTTTACTTATATATGTTTTATCTTTTGCTGTATCGTCTGATGTATTTTTATATGTGTAGAGTAGCGGTGACAGTTTGGAAGATAGGCATTGCTAGGCCTAAAACGTTTTATCCTGAATAAAAACGTTTCATCATCATCATCATCATCTCTCTCTCTCTCTCTCTCTCTCTCTCTCTCTCTCTCTCTCTCTCTCTCTCTCTCTCTCTCTCTCTCTCTCTCTCACACACACACACACACACACACACACACACACACACACACATGCTCGCATCTCCAAGAGGCATAGATCCTCATACGTCCGGAGGGCACATGAGGATCTATGCCTCTTGGAGATGTTTGGAGCGCACGCACGCACACGCATGCATTCACATTAATATCGACGCGCTTTCAGGAGAGCATGCAGGTGTACTTACTATATCATGTACCTACTTTCTGAATAATAATTGATTCTTTTTTGCAAGTTTTGGATCCACTATTATACTCCCATCAAACACTGGAAGAGGCTATGTGGAACAAAACAGTCAGCCCTGGAACCTTTCGGATGAGTGACGTGAAACATCAATTTCGTCACTGTGTACACGGCGTCGCGAGACTAGCGATGCCATGACGTCCAGCTTATAGTGACGTCATTTTGCTGCTCGTGCTATTCCTCTTCAGAATTCCTGTCGCTACTCCAGCCCACAGAGCGTACTAATGGCGGGAAGTGACGTGTGTCCGTCTTTATTGTGTGTGCGGGCGTGTGTGTTGATCAGAGGTTGGCTTAGAGAGGAAGGAAATGGATCAAAAGGATAATTAAGCTTAACAATATGAACAACTGTCAATGTTCCTGAAAGGAAAACGCATGTGAGCTCCAAACAATACGGTAGACTTTGGGATGAAATCCTCATCCTGTTCAATAGCAGATATATTTCAAAATCGCAATCAGGTCAAAGACAAAAGGTAGAGACCCTTGACAGCGAGGAGAGCTCTCATATAGAAGGGACTTTGTGGGCTATGATCCATCCCATCTTGTTAACTGCTCCAAGGCAAAATCTCGATGGTATCCTAATCGTTTCATTATCAGGGTATTGCTTGCAAGCTATGCCCAAACGTTGGTGTTTGTAATAATAATAATTAATAATAATAATAATTACGGTATTTATAATGCGCTTATCTTATAATAATTATAACTCTAAGCGCACACTCACAACTCGCGCACGCATGCGCACGCTTTAGACAATGACTCACGTACCACAAACAGTGAAATACATTACGACGGTCAGCTTGGGGTGGGGAGTGTGGTGATATAGTGCTAAAACTGTTGAAAGAGGTGAGTTTTGAGGGTGGACTGGAAGGAGGAGAGAGAGTGTTTCTGACGGAGAGAGAGTGGGAGAGTGTTCCAGGTGGATGGACCGTAGATGGAGAAGGAGCGGGGGCCGAAAGTGTTAAGTTTGGTGCGAGGGATGTGGAGGCAGAGAGGGTCGGAGGCAGAGCGGAGAGAGCGGGAAGGTGTGTAGGGGTGAAGTAAGTTAGAGAGATAGGCAGGAGCGCAGTTGTTCAGGGATTTGTAGCAGAGAGACAGAACTTTGTATTGGATGCGTTGGGGGATTGGGAGCCAGTGGAGGAGTTTGAGCAGGGGTGTGATGTGGTCGCATTTTTTCTTTCTGAGGACGAGGCGGGCTGATTTGTAGATTGATTACCTGATTCATAAAGTCATTCACATTTGTAAAAAATCTTTTTCAGCATATGAATGTTGTGTGGTTCTTGCTTATGAATGTTGTGTGGTTCTTGCTTGTTTGCTTGTAAGTTGAATATGCAGAATAAAGCACTTTTAATGTTGCTTTTGCCTAGACTATTAAGTAGTCTGAAATTTTTGCTTATAACAAACTTCGCTTAGAAGAATAAATATAATAATTCTTGATCCCTTCGGAATTTATTATATCCTAAGTTTACTGTGTGTTATTGTCGCGTCACGATTAAATCCATGCATTCAAACTCAACGAACGCTTTTCTTCTCAGGTACCCGAGCACGGACAGCTTTGTTTGCGCTGTCCACAATGAGTCAAGTCCCCACAGATGACCCCACAGATAGAGCCAACTCGTCTGTCGAAAGCGCCACCCCCTCGCAAGTGGTAATTTTTGATAACTCAACGGAAGTGGAAGTCGGTCAACGCTCACTTCAGGCAATACGCGGTCAGTCAGTACCAGATATATTGCACACAACCCTGAAAACTGATTATGATTGTTTAATTAATTGGCTGATTTGTAGATTGATTACCTGATTCATAAAGTCATTCACATTTGTAAAAAAATCTTTTTCAGCATATGAATGTTGTGTGGTTCTTGCTTGTTTGCCTTTCTGTGTCCGCGTGGGTTAATTGATTGATTGATCGATGGCTTGATGAATGGATGGTTTAAATAATAATAAGAAGAAGAACAACAACAACAGGAAACAGTTATTCTGCAGCAAAGTATCAAAAAAAAAAAAAGGGCTAAAAGAGTTGTACAGTAAAATAAGAAAATAATACAATGCTAAGTACAAACCGCATATAAAACATGTATTTACAAATTCCAATAACATTTCAAGAACCTGAGAAGATGAGTAGGTTTAAGGTGTGAGTATTCAGGACGACACATAAACTGGAAGAGGTCACGTCAGACCCGCACTCAATTGCATCTCAAAGCAAGAGGAAGAAATTTTCTGTTCTGTTCATTTGTCGCAGAAATAAATTACAAATTATTATTAATGTAAACAAAAAAATATTATCGTTTACTTAAAAGTTAAAATAAATCAACAAAAATGCTTCATTCAACTTCGTGTCGTCTGCTCCTCGTGGTCAACCATTCTGCAGTCCACAGCTATGACACGACTCTTAGCCAGAAGAATGGTCAACTAGCCCACTAACTATCTCGTCCAAGGTATCGCGTCAACTCAACCACGGTAAGAGTCAAGTCGTCCAACGCAAGAATCTGAGAGACCCGTCACACGTAAACCCGGGATAGGCCTTGTGGCAAATTTAACTAGATCCAAGTGATCACACGACCTACAGAATGAGGGCCAAAATATATGAAAAACAAACAAACTTAAACCGGACCACTGCTTAATTAGTCTGAGCCTCGCTGTCAATTTATGTGTTATGGATAATGAATATTGTATAGTCTTCCGACCTGTCCCGCGTTTGTTAGCCACCCGAAAATGCGGGTGACCCGCTGCTTAGTTCGGGTTAGCAAACACGCTCTATTCTAGCCCGCGTCACTTTTAAGCAAGATCAGTTTAAACCGAGATAAATGCCCGTTAACCAGGTCTAAATCGCTCGTGTGACGGTGCTCAAAGTCAAGTATCTCTAGATCGTCTCGTTTTCTTGTTTCTGTGCTGTGTGTGTTGGGTGGTGGGTGTTTTGGGGGATGGAGGGGAGGGAAACGGACAATAGACATATTAGTAGAAGACAACCAATTGGCATATCTAGCAAAAGACAACCAAACTGCATTTATATGTCCTTTTCATAAGTGATGTTATCAGATTGCATTGCTTATGAAGACATCACATTTCAGTCAGAAATCTTCATTTTCTTGACGATGATTCCTGTTGTAATTAATGCCCAAATGCCTTCACGTTGAGACTATATCTTGCAAATGTAAGAAGAGAGAACATTTTAAAAATTAAGGCCTATCTCCAATTCTCACAAAGTTTTGTCACTTTTTCTGAACCTCACATGGGCTTGGCTTTGAGATGGCGGTCGTAAAAAGAGAACTCATGACCGATTTTACATTTCGTTCATTGTTTACACATTCAATTTGCGTTGCAAAAATTTAGTAGCAATGGTCTTATTACACTTTTATAAGTGAACATGGGTTAGTTTTTTTGTTTGACTTTAACACCTGAAAAGATATTGGCGGCCTCTTTGCTTAATGACAAAAGACCCTCGTTGCACAGAAGTATTTTTCCAACTAGATTGGCGTGGGGGTGGTAGATCATGGTGACGATTGACCTGTCACTATCTGCTTTGCGGTTAGTTTGCAGTGTAATCTAGTGCACACAGAAACAGCTGAATCAGCAGATGTGATGAACAGTAGCCACTGTGAGTGGAGCGTCTGAAACAGTGACGTGAAAAGAAACATTTTTGGCTCACGTGCGAATCAAACGTGAGTCTATGTTCTGGGCCAATGGTCGTCCGTCCGTCGTGCGTCATCTGTTGTCCGGCCCGGCGTCGTCCGTGGTAAACTTTAACGTTGGCATTTTCTCGGAGGCTATTCAAGCCATAGCCTTCAAACTTGGCCTAAGGATACTTTGTGGCAAGACCTTTTTAGACAGTCCAATTTGCGTGACCTCTAACAAAGGTCAAGGCCACAGGGGATCAGGAAATAGATCAAAAATAGGTATTTTTTTTAAATGTAATGAAGTTTTCTCAAATACTATCCACAACTTCAAACCCAAACTTGGTACAAAGATACCTGATGGGAAGACCTTTCTATGCATACTAATTTGGTTGTTCCATCGAAAAGGTCAATGGTCACAAAAGCTCAGGAAATAGGTAAAAGAATAGCCAGATTTTGACAAAAGATGTTTTTTTCTCAAATACTATTCACAACTTAAAACCCAAACTTGCTACAGAGACACCTGATATTAAAGCCTTGTTACGTGGTAGTGGTAGTGGTAGTCGTAGTATGATGAAATCACACCAGGCGCACTCACGTATGGTTCACTCAGCTGCAACTCGTTACACGTGGCACAAGGTTGTAGACCACCCTGTATTAACAGTTCCAACAATATTGTATTCTCACGATGCACTCTCAGCACAATGCGTCCACAAAGGCATCCACTCGTTGGTACACTGTCTCGTACAATGCATCCACAATTCTGATTCACTGCGTATCCCATACAATGCACCAAAATTAATACACTGTCTCCTCTACAATGCATCAACACTTTTGACACACTGCGTCTCTCATACAATGTTCACACATATTTCCTAACACCGTCTGATATACTATTACAAAATTCCAGAACAATCCAGCAAATCACACAACTCAACCAATGAGAAAAGAAAACGTAACCAAAAATCATTAATATTCATTAAAAAGAACACTCTAGATCTATCTACAGTTTTTTACTAACATCCAGACGCATTCCGTAAATGTTACAAAATGTTACCAACATGTGTACTGCACAACTCTGGCGTCATATCTGAGGTCACTGGAATAATCGCGCCGCTACTAAGACCTTCCAGTCTAATGTACGTCAGACTTTTCATCACTGTAGCGAAAATACGCAACATTCTAATTACACAACAAAAATCGATCGGAATTCTCCATGCAAAAGAAAACGAAAGGTACGTGATACTTTTGCAAAACAACTCAAATCAACACCGGGTCATTCCTATGATAAACACAAACATGCTCTAAAAAGAATAACATAACCACAAACGTAACAGACCTATCTGTGCATACTAATTTGGATGAGCCCTCGGAAAGGTCAATGGTCACAAGAGGTCGGCAAATGTCTGTAGTGTTTTGTCGTTTCAACTTCGTTCACGTCGCCATCTTGACTTTTCCGTAGCGTGGGTCGCTGCTCAGCAGAGCGTGTCGCCCTTCGTTGGTGTTTTGTTTTTGCTTGTGAGTGTGTGAAGTGTTTCTTGTGTGAGTTGGTGTGTGTCACCTGCGGTTGTTTCTGTTGCTGTTTTGTTGTTTGTGCTCTTGCCGTCCTACCGGTATTGCGTGTGTTTCTTCACATTTTTCTCTCCCGTCGCCATTTTATCCTCCCCATTTCGGCATTTTGGCAGAGCTTGTTGTCCTTCGTTGCTTTGTTTTGTTGTTGCTTGTGAGTGTGTAAAGTGTTTCTGTGTGAGTCTGTGTGTCACCTGCGGTTGTTCCTGTTGCTGTGTCGTTGTTCGTGTTCTTGCCGTCCTCTTGTTATTGCGTGTGTTGCTTCAAATTGTTCTCTCCCGTCGCCATTTTGTCCTCCCCATTTCGCCCTCTTCACTTGTTTTTACCGCTGTCTGACTGGGTTTGTTTGTTGCGTGTTAATTTTTATCGTATCTATTTTGTTCTTTCAGTGTTGGTATTGCGTATTATCAGCACCGCTTCCCTACCACACTCACACACACACACACACACACACACACACACACACACACACACACACACACACACACACACACACACACACACACACACACACACATAGAGACAAAAGCCTCAGAGTGGGTTACCTACCATTTTATGTGAAAATGGGTTCCCATATTTCTATTTATTCTAGGGCTCTGGAGTTGATGCGAATGTTTAGAACTCACCTTATAACTAAGCTCTACAACTTAAAATAAAATAGACATTTTCTAGAAACAGAGCCACTGGATGGAGAAAAAATGGGTTTCTACCAATAAAGTGGGTGTCTCTCACACACAAACTGGCATTACAGTGAAAATGGGTGTTATCTTCAAATCATTCATTTTAGCATGGACTATTTTAATAAAATTAGGCGTCTGTAATAAGGTAAAGTTTCACGGAATATTTGAAGCTTCTATTCCACATTTATTTGATTGTTGTCATTCTTTTTTCAACTTAATGTGTATTTCTTTTTTTTTTTTTTTCCTGCATTAAAATTGTCAAGCACAATGACACAACACACAATGAACAAAATACCTCATTAAACATACCTCTTGTTGATTTTATTGTGATTGTTTGGGTGGGGGGTGGGGGGGGGGGGGTCATCACTTTTGGTTTTATAGAGCTGCTGAATGCTCTCTTATGAATGAAAGATTTTCATTATCAGTGGAATCAGTAGGTCATTTCAGAGGCGCGCACCGAGTTGCACGTCGAACCACTCACAAATACACATTTGGAGTGCACCAGATGGATCCAGTTGGCCAAGTCCCACATTCCACACCATAGGACAGCTAAGACTGAGAAGCAATCGCGGCATTTATGGCGTGGTACAAGGTTTAAAACTAAGAAACTGTTGTTTTTAGAAGCGTGTCGGTCAAACATTTTATTAAAACTGTTTTAAAACCTCTTTTGACTCAACTTTTGTTAATGTTAAAAGTGTTTTAATTTACAAGCGTGTCATAACTGTTATGCATCTATTCCAACGTATAGTGCTTTCCAGTCCTTCCCTCAAACCAACAGCATTCACACAAACAATACTTTACTATTACACCTTTTGGCAAAAATAGGTTTCTTTCAACTGACCTAGCATTACATCTGAAAATTGCCCATCCTTTCTACTGCACTAAACCGTCTACTGCAGCAGACGACGTGCGTAACGACACTGACTGTGTGACGTCATTTGCATTAATCGATTTGTGCATACAATCGAAGAAAAAGGTATACCGCAAGATAATGCAGAAACAACCCTCAGAAAAAATGGGTGTCTGACTTGGGCACCCAGAATTTTACACACACCCATTTTCCATAAGGATGGTAAAGAAAGTCACCTATTTTAGGGCTTTTGTGTACACACACACACACACACACACACACACACACACACACACACACACACACACACACACACACACACACACACACACACACACACACATGGAGACAAAAGCCTCAGAGTGGGTTACCTATTATTTTATGTGAAAATGGGTTCCCATATTTCTATATATTCTAGGGCTTTGGAATTGATGCGAATGTTTAGAACTCACCTTAAATCTAAGCTCTATAACATAAAATAAAATAAATATTTTCTAAAAACAGAGCAACTGGATGGAGAAAAAATGGGTTTCTACCAATAAAGTGAGTGCCTCTCACACAAAAACTGGCATTACAGTCAAAATGGGTGTCACTTTAAATCATTCATTTAAGCATGTACTATCTTAAGAAAATTAAGTGTCTGTAATAAGGTAAAGTTCAGCGAATATTTGATGCTTTTTTTTCACATTAATTTGATTGTTGTCAATCCTTTCTTTCAACTTAATGTGTATTCCTTCTTTTTCCTGCATTACAAATGTTACGCACAATGACGCAACACACAATGAACAAATACCTCACTAAACAATACCTCTGGTTATTTTATTATGATTGTTTGGTTGGGGTTGGTGGGGAGGGAAGGGTGGGGGGTCATCACTTTTGGTTTTATAGAGCTGCAATTCTCTCTTATTAATGAAAGATTTTCAGTGTCAGTTGAATTAGTAGTTCATTTCAGAGGCACGCACCGAGTTTCACGTCGATCCACTCACAAATACACATTTGGAGTGCACCAGATTGGTCCATTTGGCCAAGTCCCCCATTCCACACTACAGGCCAGCTAAAGGAAGCAATCGCGTTTATAGCGTGCTTGGCAAAGGCCTCCCTCATACGTGGTAGAAGGTTTAAAACTGAGAAACTGTTGTTTTTAGAGGCGTGTCGGGCAACAGTTTCTATTAAAACCCTTTTAAAACTTCTTTTAACTCAACATTTGTTAATGTTAAACGTGTTTTGATTTACAAGAGTATAACTGTTGTGGCCAACGTATCCCCTATAGTGTCGGCTATTCTCTCCATTACTCACAAACCAGATAGGTGAGGCTAGCGCTGGCAGAATTGTCAGTACTCAAACCAAGGGGAATCACAGCGCTGGACAGACAACAGTTAGATCCCCTGCCCCCGCCTATCAGCCACCCAATCGCCAGCCCACAGAGAAATACGCAGGTATAGAATAAGACGATCATTTCCATCCTCAAAAAGAATGGATCAGGTCTCTTATATAACCCATGTCTTTCTCCGGAACTTAGGAAGTAGGCAGGAGAAACATACATACACAAACATGAAGGTGCGCTACTATATGTGGTCGGGTAAATACCCTGATTTCCCACAGTAGATGCACAGAACATTACACAACAATGTAACGATACAAATTTTGCCTCGAGTTATACGTGATACTCACAAACCAGATAGGTGAGGCTAGCGCTGGCAGAATTGTCAGTACTCAAACCAAGGGGAATCACAGCGCTGGACAGACAACAGTTAAATCACCTGCCCCCGCCTATCAGGCACCCAATCGCCAGCCCACAGAGAAATACGCAGGTATAGAATAAGACGATCATTTCCATCCTCAAAAAGAATGTATCAGGTCTCTTATATAACCCATGTCTTTCTCCGGAACTTAGGAAGTAGGCAGGAGAAACATACATACACAAACATGAAGGTGCGCAACTATATGTGGTCGGGTAAATACCCTGATTTCCCACAGTAGATACACAGAACATTACACAACAATGTAACGATACAAATTTTGCCTCGAGTTATACGTGATACTCACAAACCATTGTCGCCTTCTCTCTTAATAATAATAATAATAATAATAATAATAATAATAATAATAATAATAATAATAATAATAATAATAATAAAGAGCATTTATATCGCGCGGAATCCCCAGGAGCAGTGGGCTCTAAGCGCGTTACAAAAAATGTATCAGAATCTCACTACCTTTAAAAAAGTTTAATCTACACACACACATACATTTAAAACACACATAACAAAACAACACCATTCACGATCACGCGTTAAACAGATTTTGATCATGCTGATGCGCCACCACGATGGTGCAACGCGGTCAACAGAGGGAAGACCTAAGATCAAGGCCACCACGATGGTACTAAACGGTCAGCAAAAGAAGGACCATGATGGTGCTACAAAGTCAACAGAAGGAGGACCCAAGATCAGCACAACCGCGATGGCGCTACAAATAGATGACCTGTGATCGTCTGAGCCACCAAATGGTCAATACACTAAGGATGTAGAGTGAAGCCACCAAGATGGTCCTACACCGTCAACAAAAGGAGGACCGAGGTAATAAATGCCACCATGATGGTACTAGGTGAGGCATCATAAGCCACAGAAATATGTATGCAGACCAGCCCCTTATCACACACAATCTGTGGATTAATGGTACGCAAGCTGAAAGAAGTAGGTTTTAAGTTGGGTCTTAAAGACGTCAATGTTTTCAGCATTCCGGAGGTGTTGGGGAAGTGAGTTCCAGACAACAGGGGCTTGATACTGGAATGTCCGGCAGCCAAACCGCTTAGAGGAAATGCTGGGGACACAGAAACGCTTCTCAGAGCAGGAACGAAGGGAACGGGAGGGCTGATAGATGTTGAGGAGGGATGAGAGATATGGCGGTAGGGATCCATCAAAGCAGCGAAAACCCAGGACCGCAATCTTGTACTCGACTCTAAACTGAATGGGTAGCCAGTGCAATTCCTGAAGTAGGGGAGTTACATGGTCCATTTTAGATTTGCCAAAAGCAAGTCTGGCAGCATTGTTGAAGACTGTCTGCAGACGGGAGAGTTCTTTCTGGGGGACACCTGCCAGGAGGGAGTTACAATAGTCTAAGCGGCTAAGGACAAGGGAGCAAATAAGTTGAACAGTGGCGGAGCGGGTGATCAATGGTCTAATAGAGCTGATTCTTCGCAGCTGGAAGTTCGCCGTCCTGCACTCAGCACTTGATTTTGCAGTTCTTCCCTCAAACGGGCAGCATTCACACAAACAATACTTTACTATTACACCTTTTGGCAACATTAGGTTTCTTTCTCTGACCTAGCATTACATCCGAAAATTGCCCGTCCTTTCTACTGCACTAAACCGTCTACTGCAGCAGACGACGCGCGTAACGACGCTGACTGTGACGTCATTTGCATTCAATCGATTTGTGCATACAATCCAAGATGAGCTGCAGTCAAAACGAAAGCATTCATAACACCAACAAACCGATCCACTCACAAATACACATTTGGAGTGCACCAGATTGGTCCATTTGGCCAAGTCCCCCATTCCACACTACAGGCCAGCTAAGAGAAGCAATCACGTTTATAGCGTGCCTGGCGAAGGCCTCCCTCATACGTGGTAGAAGGTTTAAAACTGAGAAACTGTTGTTTTTAGAGGCGTGTCGGGCAACAGTTTTTATTAAAACTGTTTTAAAACTTCTTTTAACTCAACATTTGTTAATGTTAAACGTGTTTTGATTTACAAGAGTGTAACTGTTGTGGCCAACGTGTCCACTATGTCGGCTATTTTCCCCATTGTCGCCTTCTCTCTTCACTCAGCACTCGACTTTGCAGTTCTTCCCTCAAACGGGCAGCATTCACACAAACAATACTTTACTATTACACCTTTTGGCAACATAAGGTTTCTTTCTCTGACCTAGCATTACATCCGAAAATTGTCCATCCTTTCTACTGCACTAAACCGTCTACTGCAGCCTACGACGCTCATAACCACGCTGACTGTGTGACGTCATTTGCATTCAATCGATTTGTGCTATTGCAAAATCCTCTGCAGAAGTCTTGGGTTTCGCCAGAAAGAAGAACAAAGACTGGTTTGACGAAAACGATGTAGAGATCCAGGAACACCTAGCAAAAAAAAAGAGCCGCCCATCAGGCCCACCTAGCCCAGCCTTCCTGCCCTGTGAAGAAGTCTGCCTTCCGCCTCGTCTGCAGCAGTCTCCAGCGCAAGCTCAGAGATCTCCAGAATGAGTGGTGGACCAGACTTGCACAGAGGACCCAGCTTTGTTCTGACAATGGTGACTACAGGGGCTTCTACGAAGCACTGAAAGCAGTGTATGGCCCCAGGCACCTGGTACAAAGTCCCCTGCGAAGCGCGAATGGCCAGGCACTCCTCACAGATAATACCTCCATCTTGAACCGCTGGTCGCAATACTTTCAGAGCCTCTTCAGCGCTGAGCGCACTGTTCAAGAAGCAGTCGTCCTACAAATCCCACACCTCCCAGTAAAGGTTGAATTGGACGAACCGCCCACCGCTGAAGAGACCCTCACAGCCATCCACCAGCTCAAGAGTGGCAAAGCAGCAGGCATTGATGGAATACCGCCAGAGATCTGGAAACATGGAGGCACAGCACTGCACAACAAGCTCCATGACCTCTTTCTCTGCTGCTGGGAGGAAGGAACACTACCAAAAGATCTCCGTGATGCAGTCGTTATCACCCTGTACAAGAACAAAGGCGAGAAGTCTGACTGTTCCAACTATCGGGGAATTACCCTGCTGTCCATTGCTGGGAAAATCCTTGCAAGGCTGCTCCTGAATCGGCTGGTACCTGCCATCGCTGAAGACCACCTCCCAGAGGGCCAGTGTGGCTTCAGAGCAAACAGGAGCACCAACGATATGGTCTTTGTGCTGAGACAGCTACAGGAGAAGTGCCGCGAGCAGAACAAAGGGCTGTACGTAACATTTGTCGACCTAACAAAAGCGTTCGACACTGTGAGCAGGCAAGGCATGTGGCAGATCCTGGAGCGACTTGGCTGTCCCCCAAAGTTCCTCAACATGATTGTCCAGCTACACGAGGACCAGCAAGGCCAGGTCAGACTCAACAATGACCTCTCAGAACCATTCCCTATTCTCAACGGCGTAAAGCAGGGCTGCGTGCTGGCACCGACCCTCTTCACCATCTTTTTTAGCATGATGTTGAAGCAGGCCACAGTGGACCTCGATGATGACGATGCAGTGTACATCAGGTATCGTCTCGATGGCAGCCTGTTCAACCTCAGACGACTGCAGGCCCACACCAAAACCCTAGACCAACTGATTCGTGAGCTGCTTTTTGCTGATGATGCTGCCCTCGTTGCACACACAGAGAGAGCCCTGCAGCGCATCACGTCTTGCTTCGCAGATGCTGCCCAGCTCTTTGGACTCGAGGTCAGTCTGAAAAAGACAGAGGTCCTCCATCAGCCAGCACCCAAGACAGTGTATCGCCCTCCTCACATCACCATTGGCGAGTCTGAAGTAAAGTCAGTGCACCAGTTTACTTACCTTGGCTGCATTATCACGTCGGACGCCAAGCTGGACAAGGAGCTTGACAGCAGGCTGGCAAAAGCGAACAGCGCTTTCGGGCGACTTTTCAAGCGGGTGTGGCACAATCAACAGCTGAAAACAGGCACCAAGATCAGCGTGTACAGAGCTGTGGTCCTCACCACCCTGCTGTATGGATCCGAGTCCTGGGCCCTCTACCGCAGCCAACTACGACTCCTCGAACGCTTCCACCCGCGCTGCCTGCGTACCATCCTGGGCATTCACTGGAGTGACTATGTCACCAACGTCGAGGTCCTTGAACAGGCTGAAACTGTGAGCATCGAGGCTTTGCTGCTGCGGACACAGCTCCGCTGGGCGGGGCATGTCTCCAGGATGGAGGATCATCGCCTACCAAAGATCACCCTGTTCGGCGAGCTTGCTACTGGACACCGTGACAGAGGGGCACCAAAGAAGAGATACAAAGACTGTCTCAAGAAGTCACTTAGTGCCTGCCAAATCGACCACCACCAGTGGTCTTCGCTTGCTGCGGACCGTGACACCTGGCGCTCCACCATTTACAAGGCAGCTGTCTCCTTTGAGGACTCTCACAGAGCTAGCCTTAAGGACAAGCGGCTCAGGAGAAAAAACAGAGATGCCGCAGCTCAGAACCCTGGCCATACCTTCCCCTGCAGCCACTGCGGTCGAACCTGCCAGTCTCGGATTGGCCTCCGCAGCCACGAACAAGCCTGCAGACGTCGTGGGCAACTCCTATAAAATCTTCGTTCGCGAAGTCAAGCCAAGAGATTTGTGCATACAATCCAAGTCGAGCTGCAGTCGAAACGAAAGCATTCATAACACCAACAAACCTACAAACAAGCAACAGGTTGAACCAAACTGTCGGGCAGGACACAAGACAACAGCAGCTTCCCCAAAAGTACATGTCCTCTCTCACACTGCTCACTCATACAATCACTTCACTTCATAGCAAGTTGCTGGCGCACAAATACATTGCCCTAAAATGTTGACTTTGGCCACTAGACATCACCTCCCATCACATCACCCGGGAAGCACAACACAACTCAACACTTTTTTTTTAACAAACAACCACACCCTCAAATAACAAACCTCATTTTGCAGTAACATAAACAATTTACTCCTTTACACAACTACAATACTTCCCCGCCCCCCTCCCCTACCTTTCGTATCTCTCCATTTCACTTCGGCTCACCCACGCAGTCGACCAATCAGGTATTAAGTTATTTATAGCTGAGAAGGGTGATGTCGCACACACACACACCCATATTAGGGGTTTTGTGCACACACACACACACACACACACACACACACACACACACACACACACACACACACATGGAGACAAAAGCCTCAGAGTGGGTTACCTACCATTTTATGTGAAAATGGGTTCACATATTTCTACTTATTCTTAGGCTCTGGAGTTGATGCGAATGTTTAGAACTCACCTTATAACTAAGCTCTACAACTTAAAATAAAATAGACATTTTCTAGAAACAGAGCCACTGGATGGAGAAAAAATGGGTTTCTACCAATAAAGTGGGTGCCTCTCAAACAAAAACTGGCATTACAGTGAAAATGGGTGTCCTCTTCAAATCATTTAGTTTAGCATGGACTATTTTTTTTTAATTTGGCGTCTGTAATAAGGTAAAGTTTACGGAATATTTGATGCTTCTTCTCCACATTTATTTGATTGTTGTCATTGTTTTTTCAACTTAATGTGTATTTCGTTTTCTTTCTTTTTTTCCTGCATTAAAATTGTCAAGCACAATGACACAACACGCAGTGAACAAAATACCTCACTAAACATACCTCTGTTTGATTTTATTGTGATTGTTTGGGTGGGGTTGTGGGGGGGAGGGTGGGCGGGGTATCATCACTTTGGGTTTTATAGAGCTGTTGAATGCTCTCTTATGAATGAAAGATTTTCATTATCAGTGGATTGATTGATTGATTGTACATTGCTTAACGTCCCGACAGCAACAAGGCTTTCTCAGGACGTGCCTGCACTGCTTACGAAAAAAAAAATAAACAGAATATTGAATGTATGTCGCCAGCCGGTCCAATACGTTAAATAAACTTACGCCATAGGGCCTAAATAAAGCCAAGACCATTTAGCAACACATCCAATATCAAGAGCTACAGGCAGTGCAGACAGTTGGGAGAGTTTTAGAAAGACAAATACAGGTGAATGGACCAAGAGTAGACAGAAACACATGCCCCAGAATAGAGGGGAAAAACCCACCCTGTGGGGCTGACCAGGGTGACCATGGGAACTAAAAAGTAGTTAACCCTACCCAAGTCCCCCAGGGCAGACCCGGGCGGGGTTCATTATCAGTGGAATCAGTAGGTCATTTCAGAGGCGCGAACCAAGTTGCACGTCGAACCACTCACAAATACACATTTGGAGTGCACCAGATGGATTCAGTTGGCCAAGTCCCACATTCCACACTATAGGACAGCTAAGACTGAGAAGCAATCGCGGCATTTATGGCGCGGTACAAGGTTTAAAACTAAGAAACTGTTGTTTTTAGAAGCGTGTCGGGCAACAGTTTTTATTAAAACTGTTTTAAAACCTCTTTAAACTCAACTTTTGTTAATGTTAAAAGTGTTTTAATTTACAGGCGTGTCGTAACTGTTATGCATCTATTCCAACGTACTAGTGCTGGATATTTTTCCCATTATCGCCTTCTCTCTTCGCTCAGCACTCGACTTTCCAGTCCTTCCCTCAAACGGTTAGTTAGTTGGGTTTAACTCCGAGCAGGCGCCTTCCCGCAAACGGGCAGCATTCACACAAACAATACTTTACTATTACACCCTTTGGCAACATTAGGTTTTTCCTCTGACCTAGCATTACATCGGAAAATGATCCATCCAAGCCTGCACTCTTCATACTGCACTAAACGACGGACTGCAGCAGACAACGCACCTAACGACACTGACTGTGTGACGTCATTTGCATTCAATCAATTTGTGCATACAATCTGACAGGAGTTGCAGTCGAAACGAAAGCATAACACCAACAAACCCACAAACAAAGCAACAGGTTGAACCAAAAGGTCGGGCAGGACACAAGACAACAGCAGCCTCACCCAAAGTCTATACGTCCTCTCTCACACTGCGCACTCATATAATCACTTTACTTCATAACAACTGGCGCACGAATACATAGGCTGTCGCTGGCGAATGAATACATGGCTCTCAAATTTGTCACTAGACATGACCTCCCATCACATCACCCCGGAAGCACAACACAACTCAACACTTTTTTAACAAAACAACCACACCCTCAAATAACAAACCTCATTTTGCAGCAACATAAACAATTTACTCCCTCAAACAACTACAATACCACCCCCCACCCCCCTACCTTTCGTATCTCTCCGTTTCACTTCGGCTCACCGACGCAGTCGACCCATATCAGCTATTAAGTTATTTATAGCTGTGAAGGGTGATGTCACACACACGACGATTTTAGGGGTTTTGTGCACACACACACACACACACTGCTGGGACAAGTTCAAACACACTAGAGGCGTGTCTTTTAAGCACAAAAGTGCATGTGATAACGACAAAATGAGAAAAACTGATTTTTGATTTTTTTTTATAAATCTTTACCGCAAGACAATGCAGAAACAACCCTCAGAAAAAATGGGTGTCTGACTTGGGCACTCAGAATTTTACACACACCCATTTTCCATAAGGATGGTAAAGACAGTCACCCATTTTGGGGCTTTTGTGCACACACACACACACACACACACACACACACACACACACACACACACACACGCACACGCACACACACACACACACACACACACTGCTGGGACAAGTTCAAACAAACACACTAGCGGAGTGTCTTTTAAACACAAAAGTGCATGTAAAAATCCCGAAATGGGAAAAACTGAATTTTTTTATTTTTTATAACTTTCTACCGCAAGACAATGCAGAAACAACCCTCAGAAAAAATGGGTGTCTGACTTGGGCACCCATAATTGTGCACACACCCATTTTCCATAAGGATGGTAAAGATATTGAGCTGCATATTCTCTCTTGGTAATGAAGATTTTCAGTTTCAGTTGAATCAGTAGTTCATTTCAGAGGCACGCACCTAGTTTCACGTCGATCTACTCACAAATACACAATTGGAGTGCACCAGATTGGTCCATTTGGCCAAGTCCCCCATTCCACACTACAGGCCAGCTAAGAGAAGCAATCACGTTTATAGCGTGCCTGGCGAAGGCCTCCCTCATACGTGCTAGAAGGTTTAAAACTGAGAAACTGTGTTTTTTAGAAGCGTGTCGGGCAACAGTTTTTATTAAAACTGTTTTAAAACCTCTTTTGACTCAACATTTGTTTATGTTAAACGTGTTTTAATTTACAAGAGTGTAACTGTTGTGGCCAACGTGTCCCCTATGTCGGCTATTTTCCCCATTGTCGCCTTCTCTCTTCACTCAGCACTCGACTTTACAGTTCTTCCCTCAAACGGGCAGCATTCACACAATCAATACTTTACTATTACACCTTTTGGCAACATTAGGTTTCTTTCTCTGACCTAGCATTACATCCGAAAATGGCCCATCTTTTCTACTGCACTAAACCGTCTACTGCAGCAAACGACGCGCATAACAACGCTGACTGTGTGACGTCATTTGCATTCAATCGATTTGTGCATACAATCCAAGTCGAGCTGCAGTCGAAACGAAAGCATTCATAACACCAACAAACCTACAAACAAAGCAACAGGTTGAACCAAACTGTCGGGCAGGACACAAGACAACAGCAGCTTCCCCAAAAGTACATGTCCTCTCTCACACTGCACATTTATACAATCACTTCACTTCATAGCAAGTTGCTGGCGCACAAATACATTGCCCTAAAATGTTGACTTTGGCCACTAGACATCACCTCCCATCACATCACCCCGGAAGCACAACCTAACTCAACACTTTTACACAAAACAACCACACCCTCAAAAACAATACTCATTTTGCAGCAACACAAACAATTTACTCCCTCACACAACTACAATATTCTCCCCCCCCCCCCCTTTTCGTATCTTTCCGTCTCACTTCGGCTCTGACGTTGATGTCTCAAATCTTAGTGTTAGTGATCATTATCCTGTGGCTTGCTCCTGGTCTTCTAAACTCCCTAAACCAAAAAAGAACGGCCATACAACTATAACGTATAGGACATTCAAACACTTCAGGAAAGACGAATTTCTATTTGATCTAGAAAATACTCCTTTTAATGACGTGCTCCTGTCCTATGATCCTAATACCGCCCTCAGTATTTGGTACTCTCTTTTCCTAAATGTACTTAATAAACATGCTCCTCTACGCGAGAGGAGGGTAAAATCTAACACTCTTCCTCCCTGGCTTACTCCGGAAATCATGCAGGCGATGGCGCTTAGAAACGATCTACGTAGCAATAAAATGTTCACTGAATATAAGCAACAGCGTAACCGTGTTAAATACATGATCAGAGAGGCAAGAAAAAAGTTAGTTCGTGACACGGTTAAAGACAGCAAAGATACCTCTACTATATGGCGCCTTCTAAACACACTTACTAGGGGGTCTCCAAGTACCGCAACTACCATTCCCACTAATCTTACTGCTGATACATTCAATGACCATTTTCTTTCGATTGCCAAATCTCTAATATCGCCAAGCCAGGATAACACTTATCACCGTTCAAATTTGCTGTCTGAGTTTTGTCAACAAAGAACAATGGGCACAGCCCCCTTCAACATCCCTATGTTAGCTGTTCATGAAGTGGGTTTACTTATAAGTAACCTTCCAAATAAAAAGTCCTCGGGGCCTGATGACATCAGCCCGAAAATACTTAAACTGTCTCTCCCATACATTGTAGAATCCTTAACTTATATTTATAATCTCTGTATCCAGCATAACACTTTTCCTAACGAACTTAAATATGCCAAAGTAATTCCACTTCCAAAAACAAAAGATCGTTCTGATCCTAATAATTATCGGCCTATTTCTTTATTATCTGTTTTGTCCAAACCACTGGAAAGGCACGTTCATAAACACCTGCTTGCTTACCTAGAAAACCGTAAGCTCTTCTACCCTTTCCAATCCGGATTTCGTCCGCAGCATTCATGCCACACAGCACTTACACGCCTTGTTGACACATGGCTCAAGGGTATGAATAAGTCACAGTTAACAGGAGTAGTCTATCTGGATTTTAAGAATGCTTTTGATCTGATTAACCATACTATTCTGACTGCTAAGCTTCACACATACCTCAATAACGGAGACGCAGTTGCTTTTTTCACATCTTACCTTACTAAAAGAAAACAAAAGGTTCTTGTTCATGGCTCATACTCCTCTCTCAAAGATGTAAGCTTCGGTGTGCCCCAAGGGTCTGTACTGTTTTGCTTATTTATCAATGATTTGCCTCTACATATTACTTGCCAAGATGTACAATGCGACCTTTTTGCTGACGACACCTCAGTTCATACTACTAGTAAAGATATACAGGTAATTTCCGACAACCTACAACAAAGTCTTCATGAAGTATCAGCTTGGTGTATAAACAATTCTATGGTTGTTCATCCAGCCAAAACGAAATCGATGGTAGTCGCCACGCGCCAAAAACAGCAGATAATGCCTCTATTACTTAACCTTTCACTTAAAGGTAGTCAGGTAGAACAGGTAAATGAACATCGAGTACTGGGGATTAAAATCGACAGTCAGCTAAAATGGCAAGCTCATACAGACGCCTTATGCAAAATAGTAGCCAAAAATCTCTTTATGTTATCAAAACTGAAATATTATACTGATTCAGATACCCGTAAACTATTTTATAACGCTCACATACGTTCTTATATCGATTACGCGTCATCGGTATGGGATGGGTGTAGTGAGGTCCATTTAAAGAGACTCAATTCCCTACACAGACGAGCGGCCAAAATAATCTGCCCTGATCAACACCTTAGCACTGAAGAAAAGCTCTCAAAAGCAGGTCTCCTGCCACTTCAAGATCATTTTAAATATAACAAAGCAATCTTTATGTTCAAAGTGTGGAAACGCAAAACACCTGAGTACATCTCCACTTTGTTCCGTAAGTCTGAGTCCAAGCTTGGAAACATCAGAAAGCTTTTCATAGTCCCAAAACCAAGGATCGATCTATATAAAACTAGCTTATCCTTCTCAGGGGCACTTATCTGGAATGCCCTTCCAGACCATGTAAAATCCGCCTCCTCGCTAGCCTGTTTTAAAAAGGGTCTCTTCAAATATTTTGTGGATCACTCGTAGGGATGACTCAACCACTTGTATTATATGTTTCTTTTTATGCTGGGTCCAATTTATTCCCAATTAAGTCTGTTATCCTTTTCAATTATCATTTGGACTACTTAGCTCTGTCTATGTGTGAAGGGGGTTGGGTGGGGTGGGGGGTGTCTGTGAGTCTATGAGTATGTCTGTCTATGTGAATAGTGTTGTCATCGCTTTGCAAGTATTATGTTTACTTATATGTATGTATATTTGTAGTTAGTCTTGTAGTTGTTAGCAACGGCAGGTTTGTAAAATGGCTGTGTCGATGACGATGTCAATGCCTAAACCGTTGTAAAATAAAGTTTCATTGATTCATTGATTCATTGATTCACCCACACAGTCGACCAATCAGGTATTAAGTTATTTATAACTGAGAAGGGTGATGTCACACACATACCCATTTTAAGGGTTTTGTGCACTCACACACATACACACACACACACACACACACACACACACACACACACACACACACACACACACACACACGAACGCATACACACTTCTGGGACAAGTTCAAAACACACTGGAGGAGTGTCTTCTAAACTCAAAAAGTGTATGTAAAAAAAAACAAAATGGGAAAAACTGTTGTTTTTTTGTTTTGTTTTGTTTTGTTTTCTTTTCTTTTATACCGCAAGATAATGCAGAAACAACCCTCAGAAAAAAATGGGTGTCTGACTTGGGCACCCAGAATTTTACACACACCCATTTTCCATAAGGATGGTAAAGAAAGTCACCCATTTTAGATGTTTTGTACACACACACACACACACACACACACACACACACACACACACACACACACACATACATACACACACACACACACACACACACACACACACACACACACACACACACACACACACACACACACACACACACACACACACCCTAAGTTTGCACATTTTCTCCTGTCCTCCATTCTGCACCCTCTCCTCGCCTCTTTTTTTTTTTTTTTTCTCTTGTTCTCACAAACAATCATGCTCATTAACTACACACGCCAACAACTGCTATTTCTACTTCGCCATACCACCATTTGCGCGGCCGCTGCGGACATTGTCGCGTTACGCAGCATCCGACCGCGAAAGAGAGGCCGCAGGGGCTGAACACGCAGACCGCGCAACTCACCGCCACACACACAAATACACACTTCTTCTTCTTTTCCTATACCCCTCCACTCCTTCCGCCTCCCCCCTCCCCCTCGTCCTCGTCTTCTCCCCCTTCCCTCCTACCCTTCCCTCGTACTCGTCCGCCTCTCCTTCCTCTTCTGAACTGCCTCCTTCTTCTCCCTCCTCCCTTTCCCTCTTTCTCCCCACACCCCCTCCTCCTTCGTCCGCTTCTTCCTCCTCGTCTTCTTCTCCTCCCACTTCCTCCTATCCTTCATCCTTTCCCCCCACTCCCTTCCTCATTTTTCCTACTCCCCTCCCTCCCCCTTCACCGCTCCCCCTTTTCCCCCTCACCCTCCTCCTCCATCCTCTTCTTCGTCTGGTTCTTATCTCTCATCTTTTCCTTTTCCCCTCCCTCCCCCTCCCCCTCTTTTCCCCCTCGCCCCCCCCCCCAACCCTCCTCCTTCTTCGTCTTCTTCGTCCGTTTCTTCTTCCTGTTCTTCTTCTGCCTCATCCAACCTGAAATTGTGTCTGTTCAATGCAAAGATGGCAAAGCCGACGTGATTTCAGATTTCATTTCAGACAATGACCTAGATGTTGTCGCAATCACCCAAACGTGGATCCGCCCAGCTGGCGATGAACCCATCATCGCTAGCGTCACTCCGAGTGGCTACCGCCTGGACTCCTTCCCGCGCGCTTCCAGAGTGGGTGGCATTGCCATCATCTACAGGGACTGTCTTTCCGCTCACCTCTTCTTCTCTCAGTCTCTCCCGTTCGCTCATATCATCCCTCTTTTGAATCTGTCGAGTCCGTAGCAACACTCCCTGGCCAGTCTCTCATCTTCTCATGTATCTATCGCCCCCCTCCAAGCTCTCAAAACAAACTCACCAACACTATGTTTCTCACCGAGTTCGACTTCCTCCTCGACCATTACAGCATACGACCCGGAAAACACATCCTTTTTGGCGATTTCAACTTCCACTTCGACAAACCTGACCACCCTGAGAACAAAACTCCTTTGCACGTTACTTTCAAATCACAATCTTACGCATCACATCACTAAACCCACACACCGTCCCGGCCACACCCTCGACTGGATCATCACCCGCACCTCCGATCAACTCTTTCTCGACTCTGACATTTCCTCTGTGCTCCCCTCTGACCACCTCGCTATTCTCGTCTCCCTCAACCTGCCTCCCCTATACAAACCCAAACTCCTTGTATCTCATCGCAAACTGAAATCTGTCAACCGAGAGAGCTTCTTCGACGAAGCCGTCGACCTTCTCTTGGTCCCACCCCGCTCTCCTGATCTTGCATCCCACTTCGATTCCTCGGCCTCCGAAAACTCCTACACCCACTCCCCTGTGACCACCTGCTCCATGCCTGACCGACTCCCCTCCCCTTGGCTCACCGACGAGATAGCTAAGGCCAAGCGTGATCGCCGACAAGCGGAACGCCGCTGGCGCTCATCCGATCTCACCGTTTACAGACAGATCTTCCAAACCGCTAGATCCAAAGTCTGCAGAATGATCTCCGATGTCAAACGCAAACACCTTCAAAACAAAATCCTGGAATCCACTTCTTCCAAAACCTTTAAGCTACTATGAAAACACTCCTACGCACATCTAAAGACTCTCCTCTCCCCAACACACACAGCAAAGAAGAACTCCCGTCCGCCTTTTCCACCTATTTTTCTGACAAAATCCAAACTCTGCGTAACACACGCGATACTCTACCTTCTCCACCTTGCCCTCCCGAGCCCCCCTCCCCCCCCCCCTTCACTGGTACTCCCCTCTCGTTTTTCCGCCCTGTCTCTCAGGATGAAGTTCTCAAGACCATAAAGTCTATGCCTTTCAAAACCTGTGAACTAGACCCTCTCCTGGCTTCTCTCTACCGTGACGGCCTTCCAAAACTCTTGCCCTTTATTACTGATATCATCAACACATCTCTAGAAAATGGCTCCGTCCCCGATATCTTCAAGTCTGCCATCGTTCGTCCTCTCCTCAAAAAACACAACCTCGACCCAAACGAACTCAAGAATTATCGCCCAGTCTCGAATTTCTCTTTTCTGTCCAAGCTACTTGAGAAGGTTGTTCTCAACCAGCTCAACCTCCACCTCGCCGTCAACAATCTCCTCAGTCCCTTCCAGTCTGCCTATCGCAAACACCACAGCACTGAAACAGCCCTTCTAAATATCCTGAACGACCTTCTCCTATTAACTGACTCGGGCAACATCTCCCTTCTTACGCTACTCGATCTCTCTGCCGCCTTCGACACTATAGATCACTCTATCCTCCTCCGCCGCCTTCACCACTCCTTCGGCATCACTGACTCTGCTCACTCCTGGCTCCTCTCCTACCTCTCCGACAGACGGCAGTCCGTCATCATCGACGGCGTCTCTTCTCAACCAGTCAGGATCTCCTGCGGAGTTCCACAGGAGTCCGTCCTGGGTCCGGTCCTTTTCACACTCTACACCTCTCCTCTGTCCATCATCCAGTCTC
Organism: Semisulcospira habei; assembly: GCA_036245525.1. Taxonomy (NCBI): domain Eukaryota; kingdom Metazoa; phylum Mollusca; class Gastropoda; family Semisulcospiridae; genus Semisulcospira; species Semisulcospira habei. Next base: position 225,588,504 of record BTPG01000004.1, on the reverse strand, counting down.
ATCGCATACACCACCACCTCTACGCTGACGACTCACAACTACTAGACAAAGACAAACCCGACAACATTCAGTCACTCCTGACTCGCACGGCTCACTGCTACGAAGACGTGAAATGGATTTTGCTCTTGCAGAAGCCATCCCTTTACTTATTGTCACAAAAGTCACACATGTAGATTGAACATACACGTGAGGCATAAGGGCTTTGCCTTTCCTGTTTTGAAATAAATCTATCACACCGACGGTTTAAAAAGTCAATATTACAGTAAACAGGCAAGCATATACAGTCGACGATACTTAAGTCAAACCTGCAGGGAAAACAAATTTTCTTTCGATTTATCCGTATGACGGGTATGTCGAATTTTTCACAGAGTTGTTCGACTTAAGTGTTGGTTTTTTCAACGGACCGAAATTATCTTCATAATACACAACATTCTTTTAAGATAAAATAAGATATACACAGTCATGTTGAAACAGACCACACACACACACAGACACACACACACACACATACACACACACACACACACACACACACACACACACACACACACACACACACACACACACACAGACAAAAGCCTCAGAGTGGGTTACCTACCATTTTATGTGAAAATGGGTTCCCATATTTCTATTTATTCTAGTGCTCTGGAATTGATGCGAATGTTTAGAACTCACCTTATAACTAAGCTCTATAACTTAAAATAAAATAGACATTTTCTAGAAACAGAGCCACTAGTTGGAGAAAAAATGGGTTTCTACCAATAATGTGGGTGCCTCTCACACAAAAACTGGCATTACAGTCAAAATGGGTGTCTTCACAACATTAGGCTTCTGTAATAAGATCAAGTTCATGGAATACTTCTTTTTCACATTAATTTGTTTTTGTTTTTCAACTTAATGAGTATGTATGCTTTAACATTTTTAACATTGTATGGTGCAAAATTGAATGAACACTGGCCCGTAACCTTTCGATTATGATTTTTACAGAGGAAATCTTTTAAACATTGCTACGTTTTGTCCTTCTGAAGCAAAACAGTTTATCATGGCATTTATGTGAGAATCAACATAATGTATTCTGGAAATTAAAGGAATTTTTTTATGTACTCTGGAGTTTGAGACAAACAGCAACAGAGCATTTTAAATATTAACCCTTATCATTCGGAATACACCAGTGTGTGCAACAAGTGTGACTAAAATAGTCCAAGGGTAGTGCCAGAATTGCTTGGCGCCTCTAGGCGCCAAGCTATTGTGGCACCACCCTTGAACTAAAGCCATTGGTCTATGTCCTCATCTGTAAGTACTGTAATGTAGCTTGCATATATGAGCAGTGTACAAATTTGAAGCTTTTAGCCTGAGTATGATGCGGGTCAAAAAGTGTGAAAAAATATGAAAGATAGAAAAAGACCGAGACGAAGAAACTAACACTTAACTTATTCTACCCCAGACACACCACAGCAAAATAAAGATCAATCATGATAGTTCAAGGGTGATGCCAGAATAGCTTGGTGCCTATCGGCGCCAAGCTATTCTGGCATCACCCTTGAACTATCATGGTCGATCTGTGTCCTGCACTGCAACGCAGTCTTCAGAAGACGACTTCAACATTTGGAGATCCGATCTTGGGGTAGAATTAGTTAAAATGACAGAACAGAACACTGACATTAATTAATTAACTGACAACATAAGAAATCACTTGAAACTTCAGCTTTTATTAATCACATCAAAGGTGCATGCATATAAAAACACAGTATTGTTTGTAAACACTTCAAATCAAACAATCAAGAGCATTCAAACCTTTTTCTGCCAATTTTGTGATGAGGAAAACTAGTTCTTGCCTTCGGCACGTAAAGGGTTTCCGCGACTTATGTGCCTCTATTCATAAAATGGAGAGATAAATATAATACCGAGTTCTAGCAAGTGCAACAATAAAGTTTCGCCAAGTTGGTATACCTCGTCCAGTGGCCTAGGTTAAATGCACCAGCGGTGCCAATGTTGCTATTTTGGCACCAGACCGGTCGCTCGGACCGGTCTGGTGTACCCGATCGGTTTAGAGCGTGTGCTTTCTGCACCTGTAATGGGCAACCTCGGAGAAAGAATCGCGTGACCGTCGTTTGATTGCTGCAAAATAACATGAATAAAGAATAAACGCTTTCCCATAATATGCAATCCGGCAATAATGCATCCATCCTTATGCTAGCACCACGAAACATTACGCGATTTGGCAGATTTGAAATATAGCGTTTTTTAATCCTCAATGGATTGATTGATTGTACATTGCTTAACGTCCCGACAGCAACAAGGCTTTCTCAGGACGTGCCTGCACTGCTTGTGAAAAAAAAACTAAACAGAAAATTGAATGTATGTCGCCAGCCGGTCAAATACGTTAAATAAACCTACAACATGGGGTCTAAATAAAGCTAAGACCATTTAGCAACACACATCCAATATCAAGAGCTACAGGCAGTGCAGACAGTAGGGAGAGTTTTAAAAAGGCAAAAACAGGTGAATGGACAAAGGGTAGACAGAAACACATGCCCCAGAATAGAGAGAAAAACCCACCCTGTGGGGCTGACCAGGGTGACCCTGGGAACTAAAAAATACCTAACCCCACCCAAGTCCCCCAGGGCAGACCCGGGTGGGGTTAATCCTCAATGGAGATGATTTTGCGACATCTGCGTCGATTGCGGCAGAAAGCACCCTCGTAGTTGAAGTTCGAGAACTGAGCGCACTGCATGTACAATGGACTTGATTCAGTGGTGTGGGGCATGACACAAGCCTCCGCCATCTCAACACAAAACGTGTTAGGGGAGGTAAAAGGCGCGGCTAAAAGTTAAAACCGCAAACGAAGCTTGTTTTTCGACTGCAATCACAATCTTCCGCGTGAACGTACGAGACCACACTACAAGTGCAGAAGCCAACCTGCGCGCACAGTTCTGGTGCACATGACCTGTCCGAGCGACCGATCTGGTGCGAAAATAGCAACAATGGCGCCGCTGGTGCGTTTAACCTAGGTAGAGGGCGAGGTATACCAACTCAGCTAAGGTTTATGCTTCCTGTGACTTTTGAAACAATGCACAGTAGGCAAAGTGTACTTTATAGTAACAAAACAGTTACAGACATTTCCAAAATGATCCAGGTGTACATCAGATAAAAACAAGCTATACACACTGAAATAATAACACTCTTGTAATAAATCTTTAGGTTGACAATGGTTTTCTTATCTTATTATTGTCTTTCGTCCCGATTGGTTGTACATTGCTGAACATCCCGACTTTTTCAGGACGTGCCAGCACTGCTTGTGAAAAAAAAATGAACAGAATATTGAATGATTGTCGCCAGGCGGTCTAATACACTAAATAAACCTAAGACCATTTAGCAACACACATCCAAAATCAAGAGAGATACAAAAAAAAATTCAGACCAAAACGTTGACTGCCAATTGTGTAAGAAATGCAAAGAATTACCCAATGGAGAAAGAAACATGCTTAGAAAAGATGGTTACAACACAAATTATTAATATTTCGGGTAAATCCGCTTTGTCAAAACAGACAAACAAACGGAGAGATCAGTCGCTACTTATCTTTATTCGCAGAAGGAATGTGGCACATTCCTTCTGCGAATGAAGATAAGTAGCGAATGATCTCTCTGTTTGTTTGTCGGTTTTGACAAAGCGGATTTACCCGAAATATTAATAAATTGTGTTGTAACCGTCTTTTCTAAGCGTGTTTATTTCTCCATTGGGCACTTCTTTTCAAGAGATACAGGCAGCGCAGACAGTAGGGAGAGCTTAAAAAAGAAAAATACAAGTTAATGGACCAAGGGTAGACAGAAACACATGCCCCAGAATTGAGAGGAAAACCCACCCAATGGGGCTGACCAGGGTGATACTAGGAACTAAAAAGTAGTTAACCCCACCCAAGTCTCCCAGCGCAGACCCGGTGGGGGCCACTGTTTAGTTGCAAATTAAGGTTAATGTTACACAGTATACAAAATGATCCAGGTGTACATCAGATAAAAACAGAGCTATACACACTGAAAACAACCAAATAATAACGCTCTTGTAATAAATCTTTACATTGTCAATGGTTTTCTTATCTTATTATTGTCTTTTGTCCCCAGCCGGCTGTAGCGTTTTGCAAATTCAAAGGTTATACAGTATACAAAATGATCTAGGGTCCATCAGATAAAAGCAAGCTATACATGCTGAAACCACCCCAATAATAACACTCTTGTAATAAATCTGTATGAAAACGAAAATGTCGCGAGTGTCGGAAAATCTCAATTCATTTCTTTTGTAACTTTTTCAGTCTGTTGCGGACGTAATCCTTAATGTTTGTCCAGCGCCTATGTCTAAGTGCGGGCTCTTCTGTGATTACCTGCTGTATCTCGGCCTTTCCAGGAAGTTTATTCATGAAACGAGTTTGAACAGCTTTCTCTTCCGCTTTCCCCCATGGTTTCCTTGTAAATCTAGCTTTCTTTTGAACAGGAGCTGATGCAGTACTGTCATCATCAACACTATCTAGATTGTCATCAGGCTCTGGACGTATTTTCTCTGTCATGCTCATTGATTCCTGTGTTGTTGACTTGCTACTTGCTTCATTCACAGGTGCTGTTTCCCCCGAGACCTCTCTGCCAGTTTCTGATGTGTCTTCATTGTCAAAGTCAATCTCTTCATCATCGCCCAGATCAGCTCTAATGCAACTCTCAAAATCTGTCATCCCGTTGTTAACTGACAGAAGAATCTTTGCCACTGTTGCCTTTTGAAGGACGTTTTGCGGTTGGCGGTAGATATGGCGATGTATCCGAATATCATGACCAAGGAAGTCTGCCAGCTGATCCTGGTCTAACTCCGAGATGGCCATTGACTGAGCCAAAGTTGCAACCTGCTTCCATAACTGAGTAAATGTGAACATGGCTTCGTTTGACACTTGAGCTTGTAGTGCATGTTCCTTGAGAACATCATGGCCTCTGTAAGGCCTCTGACCAGAAGGTGTGGCAAAGATGTGCTGGAAACCAGCGAGAGCTGACACTGATTGCCTCATTTGAAGGATTCTGTCCACAGTTGTCATCATCTTCTTCGTCAGCAAAATGGGAACACTCCTATTAAACTTGCCTCTGATTTCCACTCGCTGAAAATGATTCACCATTTTCTTCTCAACCTCTGTGAGACCTTTCAAGATATCTTGATTGGTGATTGATCCAATCTTAGCATTCTAGAAGTCTGATGCCTTCATTCTCTGAACTTCTCCCCCTCGTTTTCGGTTGAAAAGTGATACAGCGCACAGAGTTGCTTTAACCACTGTCGGATAATCTTCCAAAACCATCCTTGTCTCAAGAAGCTGTTGGACCTTCCTCACATCTTCACATGATGGGATCAGCTTGGGTTTGTTCATGGTCATTTTCCCGACCGACCGGGCTGCTGTAGTTGACACACAATCATACCAGTCCCCGTTGAAGACAGTAAAATCACTGCGCCTCAGAGAGCTCCTGTCGCCACCTGTCATCTGAACCATGCCCAAGCTGTTTAGATGCCTGTGACTGTTTGATCTGTGAACATTTTTTCAAAGCATGGCCTATGCGCATTGCGAGATTGCCTTTTTTGAACTGATGTGTGTCCTCATCAAAATTTGCTAGCTCTTTCACAGCCAGTACAACATGATCAAAGCTAGCTGAATTGATCACAGCATTTAAACTTGTGATTTTCATTTCTGACCTCACTCTAAGAATCTTTAATAGTCTCCCTAACTCCCGCATCCTGGAGCTGATTTGTCCAGCCGTGTGTTCTTCAATATCCCTGCGGTCAAATAATCTCTTTCCCTACTCAAGAAGCAAGGGGTCAGTTCTGATGAGATGGCTTATCTCATCATCTCTCTGTCTGGCTAATACCTTATGATAGAAGGAAAAGTCCAGGTCTCAGAAAAAATTGGTGCCTGACTTTTACACCCAGAATTTTACACACACCCAATTTCCATAAGGATGGTAAAGAAAGTCACCCATTTTAATGGTTTTGTGCGCGCGCACACACACACACACACACACACACACACACACACACACACACACACACACACACACACACACACACACACACACACACACACACACAAACCGATAGAGGGTTTCATGACAAAAGTACATCAAAATTTACCGACACCTAAAATGAATCTCTCAAATGTCTCGGTCAGACCGGTAGACAGACAGACGGACAAAGTAATACACCGGACTTTCCCATGACATCTGAAACCACACGTCTGAAAGCAGCTATAATTCAAGATGCTATTTTTTCTTGTGGCAGTTTTCTCAGATCCATGACTGAAGGAATTTTCATCCAAATGAACAGCTTTCAGGACTTGGACTTCAACAAATTCATTGCATACGGCTGAGAATTTAACCCGTATTCCATCTTTTCATCCTAGTAAAGTCAGACACACCTTCTGTCCAAACAAATTGATACTACACAAATGAGTACACTTCTTCTTTCTATACCATCAGTAATGATCAACAAAGAGAGAAGAGAGAATACACGTAACACGGGCCGACCGACTCATTTTGTGCGTATTCTCCTCAGTACCTTACAACTACAACAATACAATACAACTTTATTGTCTGTTCGAGTCAAAGCATGACAGAAATTTGCCTTTTGGATCGTCATAAAACAACAAAACAAGACACAAGATACAAAAACATTCCAATAAAATTATCATTACAGCAATCCAACACATGCAATCTATCACAAGATGAGAGGTAATGTTAAATAGATCACACATTATATATCACGTCGTTATAAAAAAGAGTTCAAAATCGAGACAGCTGTTGGAATAAAAGACCTTAAAACAATCATTCTTTTTGGCAAGTGGCATGTTGAAACGTCTGCCTGATTTTAGCATTTGAAATTGATCAAATAGTGCGTGATGAGGATCACTGACAATGCTAGCAGCTTTCCTTCAAACAGCCCTATGGTACACATCATCTAATGGGTACTGTCCTAGGTCAATGATCTTCCCAGATGTTCTGACGATACGTGACAGTCTGCCCCTGTTTTTCATACTGAGGTTGCGTACATCAGGCGTAGAACTAAACACGTTTAGAACACGTTCGATTTATCCGAAGGCCTACATCTACCCAGTTTTGAAAAGGAGAACACGTTCGATTTATCCGAAGGCCTACATCTACCCAGTGCAACTGTTTTCCTCTGATTGTCCATTTATTTTTAAAACTAAATAAACTCATCGCGCAAATTCCTTAATAACTATGTCTATTTATGAACCTGGGTGTGATACTTCCGATGTGTGTTTGTCTCGTACAAAATCGCCTGTCTGTGCTACAAAGCCATTAACTACTCTACCCCTGCCTATCTCGCTGATCTACTTCAACTATACACTCCCTCTCGCTCCCTCCGTTCAAGTAGTGACACGCGCCTTCTCAGAGTCCCGATCTTCAGCTTTGGTGACAGCGAAAAAAAAAATGGTTCGATTTGTCCCATTTTGGAAAAGGAGAACACGTTCCATTTATCCGAAGGCTTACATCTACCCAGTGCAACTGTTTTCCTCTGATTGTCCATTTATTTTTAGAACTAAATAAACTCATCGCGCAAATTCCCTCTCGCACGCCTCCGATTTTGGAGAAAACAGGCGGATAAACTGCCTTAGGTGCGACCACAGACATTAATAACTATGTCTATTTATGAACCTGGGTGTGATACTTCCGTTGTGTGTTTGTCTCGTACAAAATCGCCTGTCTGTGCTACAAAGCTATTAACTACTCTACCCCTGCCTATCTCGCTGATCTACTTCAACTATACACTCCCTCTCGCTCCCTCCGTTCGAGAGTGACACGTGCCTTCTCAGAGTCCCGATCTTCAGCTTTGGTGACAGCGAAAAAAAAATGGTTCGATTTGTCCCAGTTTGGAAAAGGAGAACACGTTCGATTTATCCGAAGTTTAATTAACCCAAACTGGACAGTTAGACTTAACGGAGGCATTTTCAGTTAAATATTAGCAATAGAAAGAGCAGCTTTGGCCACGGAAAAAATGGTTCGACTTACCCGAGTCTGGAAAACGAAAAACGCATTCTACTTATACGAAGTTTAATTAACCCAAACTAGACCATTTTAGAATTAAGTTGTAAAATTAGTCCTAGAACAGCAACTTTGGACATTGTTCGACTTCAACGTTTTTCGTCCTACCAGTCGTTAACTTAGGCGTATGGAACTGCGTTTGTTTTGTGGTGGTTTTTTATTTGGTTTGTTTTGTGTTTTTGTTGTTGTTGTTGTTGTTTTTAAAATAGTTCGACATCCAACTTTTCAGAGGAGAAACGCGTTCGACTTATCCGAAGTTTGACTTAAGCGAGTTCGAGTTTCCGTTGTAAAATTACTCACGGAAAGAACAGCTTTGGCCGGGAATTTTTGTTGTAGTTTTTCGACTTTAGCGTTTTTCGACTTAAGCGTATGGGACTGTACTCATCCACACTAGGTACAGTTATGTATAGGGTATTTAATCACCCATGCCACAGTGCCAACACCAGGCCCCCACCCCCTCCTTGGCCCCAAGATAATGATCACAAAGCAACTCTGTCCACATGATCACACATGAGAAGCAAGAACTGACTAGCTGTTGCTTATCTTTACAGTGACAACTATGTTGTCGCAGCCGCTGGGATCAGACCCGGTATTCACGATTTCACTGTAGTTTACAGGCCGCAAAATCGCTATCGAACCGTTAGCTAACGGGTCTGTAAACAATTTTTTGCCGGTAAAATGTTAACGGGTCGATAGCTGGCTGACATGTAAGAACTACCGGCCTGTCTAGTCTATGTTTAACATTCAGCTATTTCCGCATGCCTGCCAGCGAATACACAGGCCGTTAGGCCTCAGCGCACCCTCGTTTTGTGCAACTGCTTGTAATTACATCAAGGGTGATGATGGAACATGCCAGCAGGTTTGTCCATATGGTACTTTTCTCGGGTTATCACTTTCGCGAGAGATTCTAGCGGACATTAGTCTGTTTCACTTGTGCAGCGATTCGCCTGGCACGGTTGTTGCTGTCTGTTCTCCGTTCGTCGTGTGTATGGGGAAAATTTCGAAAATACGTACCAGTTTGGCATAGAGAGTTTTCATGTATCGCATATATTGACACATACCAAGGGGAATTACTCAGCGCTGGACAGACAAACAGATCCCCTGACACCACCCCCACCCCACCCCCCCTCCACCCCCCGACCCCAGTAATGCACCCAATCGCCGGCCCACAGAAAAATACGCAGGTATTCGCAGGTATAGAACAAGACGATCATATACATCCTATAAGAGTTTTACCAGCGCTAGCCTCACCTATCTGGTTTGTAAGCATATATTGAGTTTTTTCGCTGTGACAAATGCAAGTAGCTTGATTGTGTCTTCTTGGCCTGTAAGGGTTATGGGGAGGGAAGCATACCAAGCAAATTCATGAATATCAATTTGTTTGTAATACAGTATAGTTCAGTTAAGTTCAGTCAAGATGGGATCTCTGCACTTGGAAAAGCCCATGCGCGCTCCACCCCACCAATCAGAAGTCTTCCAGAGTTCTTTTCGAGATTGTACCAATATTGGTTTGGTTCACGATGGATCTCTCATGTCATTTCAAGTCAAGTAGCTGCCTTTCTCCACACCTCTGCTCTGGAGGCAATCGACTGTGTGGTGCCCTTGGCTCTGTTCCTGAAAATGCTTCAGAGAGGGGGGTCATGCTTCTGTCTGTCTGTGCAGTTGACATCTGCTTTCTCAGGTTTCTCACTACGTCTGATCTGCCCATCTCTAGCTGCTGTGTGACCTATGTCTTGCCAGCGATTGCGTCTTTGGAGTTGCATTTAGGGCCATTGCCCAGTGCCAGTCTGGGCTTCCCATTTCTGCGTCGATTTTTTGAAGCACGCATTCAAGTTTGAGTCTGTGAGAATGATGGCGTGACTGATTTGGCTATTATCAAACATAGCAATCCATTTCAGAGCGTGAGTCACCGCCATAACCTCCATCGTTAAGCTTGAGGTCTTGGCTTTGTAGGCTGCAATGTCTTTTGGTGCTACCGTTTCGTTTGACCATGAAGCCCCAGCCTGACTGGTTGTCGGTGACTAAACTAAACCGTCTGTGTATGTGATCAGATCTTGCGGTTTGCTATTCTCTTCTAAAAGCATTCTGACTTCTGCTTCTGTTTTGCCCGCTGGTCATTCTCCACATTGTCTTCCCAGACTTTCGGGTATGATAGTTTGGTAAGATTTTGGAACTGGGTTGGAATTCGTTCCCATCCATTTGATTCCTTCAGCTCTGTCACTTCCCATACCTCTTGTATTGTGTCCTTCACTTGACCCATCCATGATTTGCCCCTTGTGAGTCTGCTGCCTTTTATGTCTTTGACCGCTTCATGGAGCGGATTGCTCGGGTTTTCTGAGGCTGTGGAGTAGGCTTCGACCTGTTCAATCTTCTCTCTTGTTTGCATCGGCGGGAGGTCCAGAATGTACCGCATTGCTTCGATCGGCGTGTCCTTAGTTGTTCTCAAGATCACTTTCATTTCTCCATTTGGACTGTTCCAGCTTTTGCAGATTGGTCTTTGACAGTGTTGTCAGTCCAAGGCCATAGCAGATTCAACTGAGCACAATGCTTTGGTACAGCAGAAACAGATGTCACTGCTAAATGTCTTTTGCCGCCATGGCCTTTAGGACAGACAAGCCTTTCCTACATATCAGAGCCGTCGATTACACGTGTGTCGTGAATGTCAACAGTCGATCAAAGCGTATGCTCAAATATTTCAGTTAGTCAGTGCGCTCAATCGCTAAGCCGTCAAACTAGACAGAAATGATTGGTCTGCCTGCCGCTTTGTTGTCATGGGTACACCAGAGCATCTGTGCCTTTTCAGGGTTAATGTGTTTTTGTACATGTGTTAAAGAAGGGAAATCTTTATGGAGTGATACATGAATATTAGTTTATGAAAAACTGACGCATTAAAACTTTGACTAAACCTTTCACCCTCAGTAAATTTGACCTTTACAACTTGTCTCTAGAATGTGCTAGTTCTTACTTTTAGACTATCCAGAAGCCAAACTCTGTGATTTTAAGTCTGCCGTGAAAGCCAGTGGTAAGCTTTGCTTAAGAATATGATATACCTCGGAAGATCACAGAACAGAACATACATTATGATTTCTCTCACAGGCGTCAACTTTGCACTCTTAACGAAGAGTCAAGTGAACATTGGAGGAGAGAACACCACGCAGAACATCCAGAACCAGAATGTCACCTACAAGTGTATTCCGTATTCAAAATTTGAGGCCATACTAAGTAAGTTTCGTGCACATGCAAGCACTCACAAATTTCTTCAATTGGAATGCAATACAGTTCACTAAAATTGAATGTCTTCAATTGGAATGCAATACAGTTTAAAACAATTGAAGCAAGACTTACCTTGGTAAAACTTGAAGCTTGATTTCAATTTTGTTAGTCACCCGAGGGCTGTAGGTTTTATGCGAGCGGTGCGCGCATGTGCCAATCTATCTTCAAGCCATGCCTATTGCCATGACTAGCAAATTTGAAATCAAGCTTCAAGCTTCAAGGTCAGGCTTAATTTTTAATTGTATTGTATATCACTACGAATGAAGAAACTGAATAATTGATGCGTGTATATTCGTGCATTTACAAAGTCAGTTGCACATGAGAGGACGAATAGTACGAGTATTACATCTCTAAATTATACAACGTTGGGCACTGAGGACAATATGTTTTGCAGTGAAGCCAAAAAGATCTTTACAATACCTCTGTAGCCTGTGTAGATAATTTCCACGAACAGTTATTAGGAAAACTTGTTCAAGTTATCAACGCATTAAGAGTTGATAGTTAGCTTTCACAATATGCTAGAAATAATTGTGAATCCATTAATAAACAAATTATGTTCACGGCCTTGGTAGATTTCGCAGGTACACTTTTAATGCATAGAATCCTTGTATTTCAGACCAGAGCAAAGTCAACCTCAGGAACAACGAGCAACTGTTCGTGGAAACTGAAGCCTACAAGACTGCTGTTACCTATCTGGGTCGACATGGCCTTCTACTCATTCATGGTCCGCCTGGCTCGGGTAAAACCAGCCAGTCTCACGCACTGCTCCGTCATTTTGAAAAACTGGGTTATGCACCACTGATTCTTCATGGTTACACTGAGTGGAGATATAATATGAAAGAGGGCCAGAAGTTCGTCGTCCTTATAGACAGTTTGATGGGAGACGCCTGCCTCAGTGACAAGGACTTCCTAGAGTGGCGCAAAACTTTTGATTGCATGGCTGGATTTGCAAACACATCGGAGTGTCTTTCTGTTATTACCATGCACACACATGTTTTCAAGGAATGCTTGCAAAAGTACGAATCAGATTTGAAGATTTTTCACGTCGTGGATATTGGGAAAGAGCAACTGTCGGAAAAGACAAAAAGAGAAATTCTAAGAAAGCATGTTCAGACTAGCGGCCGAGTAATGGAATCCGACTTAAAAGACATTCTTGCCGGAGACAGAAGTGGTCCTGTGTACCCGCGCTGTGTTGCCATTTACAATGACCACCCTCCTGGGGCACCGGGCAAATTTGACATTTTCTGTACACCCGAAAAGATCTATGGTTCCTTCCTTCACAAATTCCTAAATGGCACACGGGAAGGAGAGTGTTTGTATGTCGTGCTTTTCTTCTGTGTTCAGTTAGACAGTATTCAGGAATACTTTTCGCTCACACCGAAACTAGAAGAAGACGTTCGTATCACAAATTATGATTTAACGCACATGAAAGCTACATTTGAATATTTCATCCAGTCTTATTTTCTACCCAAGGATGAATCGTCCTCATGCCTTTCGCTGCCGCTGACCGCTGCCTTAGCCCTTCAGGCATCCTACTTACCTGACGTGCTCGAGAAATGCACTTGCAAACTCTTCGTACAGTGCATCGGCACAAAAGATGTACGTCCCCATCCAGCATTGCGAGTGCCTGATAGATTTGTGCTGTCTGTCTACAGCAGAATCTTCATGGAAATATGTTCTGGCAATCTGCAAGAAATCGTTCAGCATCCTGTCATGCACACCGACACCTTTCTCGACTTCCTCAAAAAGGAGAAACAAGTGCTACCTGACTTTCCCCTCTGTGCAATGGACACAAAAAGTGAAGAGAACTTCCTGTACGTGTCCGCCTTTTGTTCTTCAACTGTATTGACAGAGTGGTGCTTGTCACTACTGAAGAATCATCTAGATCAGAACCTGTTCGAATGCCTTCTGAGAATGGTATTCATGTGTGCCTTGTGCGGAGACAGTTTCTGCAATAAACGATTACAGAATGCACTTCGAATTATTAAATCGCATGGGGATTTTAATAAAGGAATTACAATGCTTATTATCCTGCCTGATCAAAATCTGCTTTATTTCGATGAGAATTATACCCGATTCCAGCGGGTAATTCGTCTCCTTTCTTCTAAAAATGCTTGCTATCTCGATGATGCCACTTTTCCAGTCCCACCGAGTTTGCTCTACATGGAGAAACATGAAACGTCCCCAAGCGTAGTTTTGCAGTCCGAATGCTGGTATCTGGCGCTGAGACTCTTGTCTGACAGAGAAGTTGACGAGAAAGATGAAGATGGCAATACGTTATTGCACATTGCGGCTCACAAAGGACATTTAGGTGCCATCAGTATTGCTGTGAAAAGTGGTGGATCACTTTTGACTCAAAACAATGACCATCAAACTCCATATTCACTTGCCGACAACAGAAGAAGGTCAGCTGGTTGCCTTCGACAAGAATCCTTCACAATCCATAAGGCTTGTCAAAGAGGAGACTTTAGCGCGGTCAAGATTCTTCTGTGTGGTGACTGTTCAGCAGAAGACAGAGATGCAGAAGGACAGTCTCCTTTACACATTGCCTGTAAACTTGGTAACTTGGCGATTGCCGACCTGCTGATAGAACTCGGTGCTGATGTCAATGCTACAGACACTGCGGGATATGCACCTATTCACGTTCTGTGCAAACTTGGGCATAAAAACAGTACGTTAGACATCTTTCAGCTGCTGTTAAGGAAGAAGGCTGATGTCAACATTCCAACGACAAACGGCGAAACCCCACTGTATCTGGCTTGTTTGGCTGGTGATGCAAAACTCACCAAAATTCTTCTAGAACACAATGCTGACGTCGAACAAAAGTACGAAGGTGGGAACACGCTCCTTCACTTGGCCCTGAATGAGAATTACAAGGAGAACATCGTGCAACTACTTCTCCTCCACATGAAACGTCTGTTTGTTCCAAACGACGAAAATCAAACTCCTTTCTGTGTAGCATGCAGGCAGGTCAACAAAAGAGCTGCAGCCTTTGTACTCGGACACCGTCACGTCTACGAACATGAGTTCACTAAATTCAAAAATGTATCCGATCTTCTACACAAAGCATGCGAAAATGGTGAGAAGAAAACAACAACACTTCTACTGGAGCACAGATTTGATGTCAACAGACGGGATCAAAAAGGATATACCCCACTTTATCTTGCGTGCACGAAGAGGCACAGGGCAGTAGTTGAGATACTGATTGAAAGAAAGGCCGACGTCAACTTGCGATATGAAAATGATTCTACTATTCTCCATCTGATGTGTGAGAGGGATTACTGGGATACCGCAGAGACGCTCATCTTGCATGGCGCGGACGTGTACGCAAAAGATGAAAAAGGGCTAACGCCAATCTACCATATCTGTGAAAAGGGTAAAACAATGGCACTCAAATCTGTCTTTCAACACAGAGCGTTTGTCAATGTTAAGTACACAAGAGACACAAATAATTTGCTTCACTTGGCATGCTCGAGAAAAGATCACGGAATCGCCATTGTACTTCTGCAGCAAAATGCTGACATCAACGCTGCAGATAACAACGGAAATACTCCATTACATGTGGCTTGTGACACAGGAGACACGTTTATGGTAGAACTTCTCTTACATGCGCAAGCTAACGTCAACATAACTAATACTATGGGAGAAACACCAGCTGCTGTGGCAGTTAAGAAACACCATCAGAGCATTTTCCAGCTCCTTCTTCAGCATAAACCCCTGATCAACTCGAGGGAACAGCAGATAAGATCCTTGCACACGGCTTCTGAACTAGGACAGACTGAGGCAGCAGAACTTATTATCCAAAATGGCGTTGATGTAAATGTGAAAGACAGGTATGGTCGTACCGCTCTGCACGTGGCGTGCGAGAAGGGCAAACAAGGAGTTGCCGAACTCCTAATCAAGCATAACGCACATGTCAATAGCAGAGATTCGGATCTGTTTACACCACTTCACAAGGCTTGTGAAAATGGTCATCATGGCACAGCAGAAATCCTTCTCAAAAACGGAGCTGACATCACAAAGTTAAATAGGAACGCGCAAAGTGCTTTTGAGCTAGCGTGCAACAAACAGTTTAGCAAAGTCACGGATATTCTCTTGAGGCACGGCGCTCCAATGGATAAGTGCATGTCTGACGGTCTTACTGCCCTGAACACTGTGTGTGACAACGGCAACTTTGAAATTGTGTCTCTTCTCCTGCAACACTATGCTGTTGTTAACACCAGAACAGCTGACGGCCAGACTGTCCTGTACAGGGCATGCATGAGAAAAAACCGTGAAATGGTACAACTTCTCCTAAGGCACAACGCTGATGTCAACTTAACCTTTGAAGACGGAAATACCCTGTTGCAGCTAGTGTGTAAAGTGGGTGACACAGAAACTGCGAAAGCATTGCTTCGACACGGGGCAGATGTCAACTGCACGACAGACAGCGGCATGACCCCACTTTCTGAAGCATGTTTGCGAGGAGACAGGACAATAGCGGAACTTCTCCTTCGACACGGCGCTAACGTCAATATGACTTATAAAGATGGCAATACCCTGCTGCACCTGGCCTGTCAGAACGAGGACACAGAAACAGCGCTACTCCTACTTCGTCATGGAGCTAAGGTAAACTTGGCGAACATGGACGGCCAAACTCCACACCAACTTTGCTCTAAGAGATTAACGGGGATTGGTCAGCTGCTTGAGAAATGGGATTGTGACAATTTGAACCTATAGCAAGGGGTCTAGAGATGCATAGAATGCCTCTTTTGAAACCAATACTTGTATTGTACAAACGTTTATTCCGACCAAAAAGGTGACTGCTAAGCGTGTAAAACGCAGAGAATAACCTAGCGAAGAAAGAAGCACACTTAAGAAAGAGAAAAACAATTGAGTAATATTTCGGTGACAACTCACTTTGTCCACGCCCTGACAAGATAAGTAGCAAATTGTATAATTGTTTGTCTATTAGAAAGAAAAACAACGGGTTGTAACTTTCTTTTCTAAGCGTGCTTCTTTCTTCGTTGGGTTTATTCTGCACAGAAGTGTGCACAGTGTTATTTATTGAGGGGAAGCACGAACGCCGATGCCGCAAATGTAGGCAGTACGTCACGGGCGACGTATTTTGCCATGTGTAACATTATATGACCAATGTGTGAAAAATGCATCACCTGGCTCGTGCGTGGTCTACCTATGGTGCACTCAATGAATCAGAAATTCACTTATTTTGTTTTCGCTTGATTGATCGCAGCGCCATCTACAGGGCACTGAGATGATGTTTTCCGACCCCAGGTTATTCGTCAGTGTAGACTGTATCACTGTGCAAAGTGAAACATCTCCAGTTATGGTCCAGATTTGGTGCACCGAATGAATATGAAATTCAGGTATGTTTCCGTTTTAATTGATCGCCACGCCGTCAACAGAGCACTAAGATGGCGATTCCCAACTCCAAGTTATTCAGTCTAATATGCAAAATAAAGTAGTATACCTTTGGCCGTCCGTAGACACACACACACACACCCTCCCCTGTCCCCGTCACAACCCCCCCCCCCCCCTTTTCCCCTTTACATTTTTTCGGTGGGAGAGCCGTCACACGAGCGATTTATCTCGGTTTAAACTGACACCGACCGAAATAGCGCGTGTTTCCTAAACCGAACTATGTAGTGGATCGCCCGCATTTTCGGATAGCTAACAAACTCGGGACAGGTTGGAAGACTATAGACTATATTCGTATCCACAACAGTGAGACTGACATCGAGGCGCAAACTAATTAATCAGTGTGTCATTTGGTGTTTGAAAAAAAAAAAAAAAAGATGGTATAAAGAGATAAGAGAAAAGAGATTTCAAAACCACCCTCCCATAATGATGGAACCCACGCCTAAAACAAATCTATTTTAAACATCCATGTCCACAGCTTTCAAACCTCTGCCTCAACTCAAACCACAATGTCTATCTATCTATCTATATCCCGTAGTCTTGCCGACCGTTGGGGCACCACTGATGACTTGACAACCAGCTCCCTCCATTCCTCTCTGTTCTCTGCCATTCTCAGCGTATCGCCCAGCTTCAGTCCTGTCCACTCTGAGATATTGTCCTCCCATCTTTTCCTCTGTCTTCCTCTCCTTCGTCCTCCTTGCACAGTGCCTTGCAGGATTGTTTTGGCAAGCCCTGCTGAACGTGTGACATGCCCATACCACTTCAGTTTGCGTTTTCGCACAATGGCTAATAAGTCTTCATAGGGCCCGATGGCTTGCCTGATTCTGCTTCCCACTTCCTCGTTTGTGATGTGATCTCTGTATGAAATGCCAAGTAGCCTTCGAAAACATCTCATTTCAGTGGCTTGTATCCTCCTTTCAAGGTCTGCTGTGAGGGTCCATGACTCGCAGGCATACAAAAACACCGAGATGACTAAGGAGCGCATCAGTCTGATCTTGGAGCAGAGTGTGATGTTTCTGTCCTTCCATATGGTCTTCAATCTTGTCAGTGCTGTTGTTGTCTGCGCAATCCTGGACAGTATTTCTGGTTTTGATCCCTCATCTGTCACAATGGCTCCTAAGTATTTGAATTTCTTAATGGTTTCCAATTTTTGGCCTCCAAACATGATTTCAGTGCCAATGCCACTGGCGTTATTGGTCATCAGTTTGATCTTCTCTGCACTGATTTCCATCCCATATGCAATGGCTGTACTATCCAGCTTTTCCACCAGCTGAGCTAGCTCCTTCTCTGTTCCTGCAAGGCCATCAATGTCGTCCGCAAAGCGCAAGTTCGTGATTGTTCTGCCTCCAATACTGACAGTTCCTTTATGATCTTTCAGAGCATCCATCATGATTCTTTCCAGGAAGATGTTGAAAAGAGTAGGTGAGAGCAAGCAGCCTTGTCTGACTCCAACTGTAGTCCTAAACCAGTTTCCTATTTTGCCGTTGAAGCAGACTGCGCTAGTGGCCTTGTGGCCACAATGTATTTTATGCAATTAATTATAGCTTCAAAAATTAATATATTACATTATAAAATGAATCAAGAAGAATTACTACTTCTAAACGATATCTACGCTGTAGAGAATAATGACTTAGACTCTAAAAAGCAAAGATTTTTCTATGTAGTTGTTTCTGGAAAATCAAACTCATATCTGAGAAAACAGTATATGACAGAAGATATAGAATCCCTCACTGCTGACGATATAATTAAGCTACACGCTAAATATGAAATCACATTGGTTCACTTGTCACGACACAGATTTTTTTCATCTAATTTTGTAGGGGGATAAGTTTAGAGGGGTGACAGGGTTCGGTTAGTCACCGGGGAACGTTAGCTTAGGTGTGTAGTATTTGGCCTGAACACGAGTATTTGCTGCTGTGCGAGAGTTTGGAGGTTGGCGTACCGCGCGTGGCTGCCTAGTCTGAACGCCATTGGGTGGTACATGTTTCACGTGAATTTTCATCACGTGATGTAGTGAGCTTTTTTTCGTTAACCTAACGGTATCCAAATTGTTAACCAGTCACTTTTCTAACTGCAAACGAGTCAGTCGCTTTTACCAGCAGTCTCCTAGGGTAACCTTTCAGGCGTGGTTTGCCATTTGCTGGAGGCCTCAAGCAGCTGTGTCGGTCTCTTGTATCGGCCCTGTGATACGGTTCTGGTCGGCCCGGAGCCGTTGTCCGAGGAAGGAGAGAGAGAGAAGAGAAGAGCTGCGATGACTTTACCCCTGGCTTATCTTGTCTTGTTTGTCTTCGTCTTAGCCGGGGCGTCTTCACGGATGACAGTGAGTACACGCAACAATGCTCCAGTGCCATTTGCTCAGAGGGGGGGGGGGGGGTTTGTTTGCTTGTTCTGTATTATTATTTTGGCTAGCGTGTTGGGGGGCAGGTGTAGAATAAAATAATAGAAAGTAGAGGGCTATTTTGTAGTACCTAGAGTATCTAGTGGCGGATTAGTTATTTGGGTTTAACGCCGAGCAGGTGACTAAGGCTATTTTACTATTCAGCGTATGGTTAGTGTAAATATCGGAAGTGAGTCAGGTGGTTACGTGTAGATATGTATTCTGCTGAGGTTGAATTTATTGTTGTAGGAAGCGTGATGTGATTGTAAACATGTATTCTGTTGAGGTTAATTTGTCGTTGTGGGAGAGAGGTGAAGGGAATATGTTGATGATGAATTTATCATTGCGGGAGAATGGTGAAGGAAGTATAAGAGGTGGCAGTTGAAGTTGTGGAAAGGGCAATGTGGTTATTTTGTTTCTTTTGTTAGTTATTTATATGTGTATTTTGCACCTGTGTTTTAGTGCATCCTTTTTCCAGTGGGTTCCTATCCTAACCCAGTGGTGTACTGAGAGTGGAGGCTGACGTTGTCACTCCGCCTTGTGGAGCTACAACGCCAAACCTGAGTGCCTTTGCGAGTGTTGCGGCGCGCCTCATTTAGTCAGGTCGGGTCATCCCGTTTAAATATTCCTAGCTTGTTTAAGCAAAGTTTTGTTCACATATAATTTTGTAAAGAACGTCATACATTGTGAGATTTGTTTCATCTCCTCGTAATCACTGCTTTGTGTGAGGAGCCTTATCACAGTGTCATTTTGAGTTATTGTATTATGTAAAAGTAGCCTGTGTTGCGGAAGACCTTATCGCGGAAGCAGGAGCGTCGGGTTGAGATGCGCTTAACGGTTGTGCTTCCGGCGAAAAGGTCCCGTTACGTGGAATATAATATTTATTCAACTAATTTTCAGTTATATTAAGTTAAGGACGTTTGTCCCAGTTGCATATGTGATATTGTTCATTCTGAAACCTTGTTAGTTAAAGGAGCCTTGTGTATTCTGAGACGTGCTAGTTGAAAGAGCTTTGTGCTGTTAATATCTAAATTGCTAGAGCGTTAGCTTAATTCAAACTTGTTGTTCGTGATCCATTCGGGGAGATATAGTAGCGTACGGATTGTATTCATTTTTCTCGATCTTTGAGTTAGTAAGCGAGCGTATTTGGTTCATTTAGTTGATATTGTGCTATTTGAACTAGTGTATTACTTAAGGAACCATGTGCTGTGATAGAGACTCTGCGGAAGCAAAGGCGTTGGTCTATTTGGCGTCAGCGCTTGACGCTTGTGCTTCCGGTGGGGTCTAGTGGGGTATGATTTAAGCCTTTCAGTTGCTTTTGTATTAGTAGTAAGGATAGTAGTTTTATTTATATATTGTTCGTTTGTATTTTATTAGAGATATTTTGTTCTCATATATTAGTTTGATCAACCTTTAGTCTTTAGGGATATTTAGTTATTATATATTTGGTTATTTTGCATTGTGTGTAGTGGTAAATCGGTTTGGGGAGTTTGGACGTATGTGTGTGTGAATGTGACGTGTGAGCGTGTGGTTAGGTTTGGATGAGGATATAGTTGTTTATTGTTAGGGTTTTATTTAATAAACGTCGTCGTCATTGTTCCTCTGGTGTTTGTGTTAGGTTTGTGTTAGTGTGGGTTGGGTGAGTCTCGAGCGGTAGCGCTCATAGTTCACACCCCGGAAGCGGGGTCATGACATCACTAATGACTCGTGACAAGTTGATCTCTCATGTGCCTATACACAAAAGCAGCTAGTCACTTCCTATCTGTCGATACTGACCGTCTATCACATGATCTCGAAAGCAAACCTATTGATACAAGTTCAATCAGCAAATTAGCATGCCTTATGTTTTACAAGTTTGGGAAGTACCTTGCACCTGTGGTAACCTTGCTTGTTACTGGGAGTCATATTGATTTTTCTAAAATAAATTTTAAAGCAGAAGAAAATGGACGAGAATCAGACAGCCCCACAACCGAGCCCTGTCTTGACACAGGTTCAAATGTTAACTAAGACTGAAAGCCCTGGCAGAGTTGAGGCAGGAAAAAGATTAGCTGAGTATAATAGGCCCCCCCAAAAATACAACTTCAGGCGTTAACAGAAAAGGATCATGTATCTGACCCACCGTCAGGACCATCATAAGCCCCGGCACCAGCATCATTACCCCCACCGCCACCCCCTCAACAACAAAGTAAGAGACTAACAACTGAGTCTAAACCTGAAATAACAAAATATATAATTGGTGGATTTGTTGTAGGATTTGGTTACGTGGGTTACAAACTATGGCAAAAATACAGGCCACAAACTCGAACAGTGTCCAAAAAAACAGAAACTCGCAAAACAAAGCAAGAAGTCTCAACATTACCAGCAGCACCAAAAACCTTTGATCCATTTTTCATGCAGTGAATAAATTTATTATTTTAAATTTTGTGGCATAAGAAAATGAGTGACACAAAAAACATAATGAACCTAGTCTATCACTGTTATGTGGTGGAGTTGTAGTCATAGTATGATAAACACACCAGATGCACGCACGTAAGGAATTCCTTTTAAATAACTTTCATTCACCTGCAATCCGTCACACGTGGCTTAAGGATGTAGACAATACTGGAGAAACAGTTCCAACAATATTTTAATTCAGCGATGCGATCTCCACACAATGCAATTCCAAACTCACAAACACTGAAACAATGTCACTTCTTCGATGTCCACACTCTGACACAAAGTTTCTCATACACAGCGTCTCAGAATGTACACCCAACACGGGCCACGTACCTACGCTAACTGTGTGTCTCTATGACTGACAAATGCAAGACAATGTACGAACGGGCTTTCCCAGCGCCCTCCTTATATAGTGAAATGCTTTCCAGAATAAATGAGGAAAATCTTACAACACCACCAATCAAAACAAAATACGTAACTCAAACTCAAAAATATTAAACAGGAAAAATCACCCAGAAAAATCTACAAAAATCTGGCTGTTATTTACAACCCCTATGTTGTGAAAAATACCGGCGCGCAACGACGTCACACAAAAGTAGGCCAGGCAGGTCACGACCTTGCCCGCTATATTTGGTAAACACGCGATTAGTGCAACAGCACTGAAAGCTAAGCTACACACGCGCAGTAAACAAATGAACAATCAAGTTGTTTCTAGACTCTTCGTAACTCGACTCCGTGCGGCAACAAATAATCAGCACCGCACTATTCGTAAACGAAAGTGAAATTCACTGAAAAGGTACGTGATTCGTAATCATGATAGCTCAAATAAATATCGTATCGTTTCCTACGATTTATGCATGACCGTTCTCACAGAACATCACAACTACAATCGTAACATTACCCCCCCCCCCCTTTTAGAACGAAATTTCACAAAATTTCTTCTCAAACCTCAAAAATACGGTTGTGGTTGTGTAAACCTACACAAAACCATAAATATCACAAATTTCACATCAAAAATAAAATCAAATCAATTACACAAAAATAATTAACTCACAGTTCTTTAAACTGTCCCGAATGAAGATATGTTCCTTTAAACTGTCCTGATCACAAACATGTCTCTTTAAATTCTCATGGACACCAAAATGTTTCTTTAAACTATTCTGTATCCAAAAATTTTCATTTAAATTGCTCAGCTCAGGTAATCAGCTTCAAAGTTCTGCGAACCCTTGATCAAACGAAAATCAAAATCAAAGTTCACCTGGAACAACACCAAATCACAAGTTACAGTTCACAGAGTTCAAGGGTCACCGGTCCTGGGTCAAACACCGTCGGTCCACAGAAAGTATAAAAGTCCCCACACATCATACTAGATCTTTCTGGTCTATTCCCGATGACCACTGGTAATCTGGAATCTCTGTCGACTTCCGGGTCCGGCGTTTCTCCAACATTCTTCCTCACTCCCTCTCTCATGTTGTGAAACAGACGACTTGGCTTGTCGCGAACCGGCTCGTTCGATGTTAAGTTGACCTCGTGCTGGACGGTATCTGTTATTCCCAGGTCAGGTGTAAACCGACGCTTGAACTCTTGAGTCAGGACGCGCAACTCTTCTCGTTGAGTCTGGGTCAGATTCTGTCCGAACTGGATATCTTCTACATCCTCCTTGTGGCGAATTTCGTTAAGGTCAAACAGGTTTTCGTCATCTCTTCTTTCGGTGTCAACAGTCAGACACACTGACGCGGCGTTTTGCGGTTCACACTGACGACTCCTCTTGATATACTCCGTCAGTGAATTCACACAGTCAGTATTCGTTCTGTTGTCGACTTCAACTCTGTAGTCTTTGACATCAACCACTGGGTCAGACACGCACGGCCCTCTATCCAACATGTCCAGTGGCAGGCGGCGAATTTCAATGTCGTGTTCATGCTGCAATCTGTCAAGCTGGTTTTGATGATTGACCTTCAGGTCTTGCTCCCGTTCATGTCGATCCAGCCCTCCTTCGAAATCTTCGACGACCTTTTGACTTTTACATTCATACATCAGTTCCCGGTTATCTCTCTCCTTATCTTCTTCCTGCAGCTTCAACCTCTCCTTTGTCAGAGGAGCCCCGTCTTGCTCGAATCCCTCGATCACCTGGCTTTTCGGCGACCCCGTTTGATCACCGTGGCGGCGCCTGTTTTTGCTGCAGACGGTGGATGGCTGCTCGCTGTTCCACCTCCAGCATTCCTCGATCGCTGGCCACGGCCGCGTCCATCTGGTTCCGCAGTTGCTCTAGCGCCTTCCAGCAAACTGTCTCTATTCACCGTTACTGTTTGTATGATGTAAGCTACTTTTAGAGGGATGGTATGGTGGCTTTCCTCTTCCTGTCCTCTCGTAACTGCACAGGTTTCAGGTCTCCACTTCGGATCTGGATCCATTACGTTTCTGGTGCCGTTTACATTTCCGATGATGTCATAGACTGGTGTCTTCACACACAACGCCTTCACCTCTCCTCTCAGGTACGGAGTGTCGACACTGACCTTGGTAAGAGGGGTGACTCTCCCAGTACCGTCGGCCAAAATGAGGGTGGTCCATTCATGTAGCTTCTGATCTTCAGCTACCAAGTCCTCTCTCACGATGACACAGTTACAACCAGTGTCTCTCAGCACTCTCACTGGTGTGTCACCGACGAATCCTGACACCACCGGCAATGTTCGGCACTTCATTCTCAGGCAGCGCGATGTTTGAGACTGGTAAAAATGTAGCTCCATTTCCTACTGGGATGCGTCCATTCTTTCTGAAAGATTCAATCAGCTCCGGTGTCGCTCGCTTTCCTCTAGATTCAAAGTCTCACAGAACAACACAACTACAATCGTAACAATCACTCTGCCGTAATAAGTGGACTGCAGTAGCTTACACTATGCTGTGGTGGAGTCTTCTCAAAATGCGTTCAGCATACCTGGGCAAACTAGATTTTGAAGACAATGCCAAGCTAGTTGCGGTTGTAACAGCGTCAATTGCCACAAAAGACTTTCTCATCAAGCAAGGAATTATTCCAGAAAATGTATCTATGTAAATACAAATATGTCAACATTGGCTGTTATCTTTTGCGGTGCTGTTGTTAATGCATTGGCTTTTAGTGGATTGAATTACCTCTTTTCAAAAGTTAGTAAAGAAGAGTCTGCAGATGAGATGAGGCAACACAAAGAAGCATCAGAGAAATTAGCACATGCAGAACAAGATTATGAGAAAT
The DNA here is from genome assembly GCA_036245525.1 of Semisulcospira habei. Lineage (NCBI taxonomy): Eukaryota > Metazoa > Mollusca > Gastropoda > Semisulcospiridae > Semisulcospira > Semisulcospira habei. Next base: position 225,563,695 of record BTPG01000004.1, on the reverse strand, counting down.
GATAGAGGAACAGTTTGCCAGTTATCAGGTGACCAACATCACTGACTGCAAAGCTGACACTGACTTTGATGAAACCTGGGTTGCCATCACAGGCATTAGCAATTGCCATCCAGAGCTAAAGTCATTGTGTGAGGTTATGCTTGGAGTATGCACCATCCCTCAGAGCAGTGCAGCATGTGATTGGATTTTTAGCTGTGTCAGGAAGACGTCTACAGACCAGAAAACATCTCATAACCAGGACACTGTGGAGTCATTACTGATGTTGAAATCTGAGCCAAAGCTCACACCCAAAAAGAAATTTTGTCCGCAATTTTTCAGCGTGTCCCTTGTATTTTGTGGATACACATGGGTCACAACATTCTAATAAAGTTCATTATTAATTTCAAATGTGTATGTATGTTTATAGTGCACCAATGACTCACCAGGAACTCTGGGGATTTAAAAGAAAAAAACTGTATTGTCATCTGTAGCACATTGCATCAGTAACTCTGTCAATTTTTGCATATTTTCTGATCAGACTCTGGGTTGGATGGTGATTCTGAATGTAATTAGGATTGTTTTTAATTCCAATAGAAATTCTGCTTTGTTGCTGATTAGCGGAAAAGCGTGATGATGGGACGCGTGACCATGATTATCACAAGATGAATGAAAACAACACATGAATGACTTTAACATAAATTGACTTGCCACAGGACCCAAACACCATACCCATTGCTCCCAATCTCACTTGTGACTCACACAACAAAACCAATGGTGTAGGCCAGTGCCATGGGTAATCAGTGGCGTAACTCATTTTATTTCGTAAATTATAAACTGTTCATGTTCAAATCTCAATAGCCCTATTTTTGTGTGTGCACAGTGTAACGCACGCAGACTTGCCCACAGTCGTACGCACAGACTCTCACACAACAGACGCATACACCGCCACTGACTCAGACGGGCGCATTCATGCGGTAAAACACAACACACGGGCTCCCTTTCTAAAGTAACCTTTATACACTATAAATGAAAAAGAACGACTTAAATGACTATCAACTATATACACTGTTCTATTATCACACCACACACGTATCACAATATCTTTGCCAGGTTAGGTCTTAGTCTCACATTGCCTCCAACCTGTTTGATGTTGTTGCCTGGTTACGTTGGTCCTTCTCACGTCTAGGCGTGAAAGTCCTTAGTCGTACGCTTATTGCCGTCCTGTCTCTCTGGGCACGGACGTCCTTGTTCTCGTACGGTACTCAGTTCTCGCTTGGACTTGAGTGTCTTGGTTCCCAGTCAGACTCACTCTCAGAAGAGCTGGAGGGATGACCTCACGTAGGTCCCACCTGCGACTCGACGTCTCGGCGTCCGTCTTTCCACTCTTTACAAGAACTCTGAATAGACAACAAAAGTCCCAACGTAACACTTGCTAAACACACAACATATTGGATCAATGAGAAACGTCACGTAACCTGGCTGATACAAATAACTCACACGTTCATTCACACACACACACGTGCTTCATAAACTGTCTATTTTCGTATCACCCCCCATATCTCTGTCACTATCTTGAAACAGACTATAGCCTAACACTCTTGCTATACATTACTCTATACCCTGGAAAAGACTATGCTTACCCAACCACGTACTATCTTCATAGCGGCTTAGACATACACACTTCATATTCCTTTAGTCATCTAACTCGGTAAACAACTGTATACTTACTTCACCGAATTCTAAACATACTAACTAAACCAAACCGGAACACCGCTATACAACCACCTTACTCTTACCAACGCATACTGTCTTTAACTAAGCAACTATCAATACTACATTTATAGAAACATACCTGAATTCTAGGCTTCAGAGACTTGGAATGCGGGCTAGGTATCTCAAACACAACCGTTCCATACGACAAAACAGCCCGCACTACCGATCTAGACCTCTGACAGTCACAGCTTCCGCCTAGAACTCACTAAACAGAACTCACTAAAAATCCCGTGCTAACCACGTCTTACAGATTTCACGTGCGTCTAGTGCCACACGGACTTTCGGCAAACAAACCGTTAACAAAAACCGTACCGCACTAATCCTACTCGTTAACAAAACCCGTACCGTACTAATCCTACTGTGTGAGCACTATGCACGAGCATAGAGCTTCATCACACACAGTATAGGATGTGTCTGTCTTTATAAAAATTGTGCACATGATGTACGTGCGTAAATAATTGTCATGTTTATACACATGTACATGTATCAGTATTTAAGCATTATGAATGAATTTACTGCTTGTGTACTGTAACTTCTGCGCAAGTGAGAATACAGAGCTATTTTATTGTGTTTGAGGAATTTTTGTTCACTTATTTCTTAGTTATCTGTTAGAAATCAAAAGTTGACATGGAACAAATTTAATAAACTTGAAGCTCAGAATCTCAGTGTGCCTTAGCGCATCACATAGAATGACAAGGTCTGATTTGACATCGAAAAGTACAAAAAATTTACACAAAAAATGTTGTTGTTTTTTTTTTTTTTTAAATCTGTATATTTGACAATATAATTGAACTTAAAAATGTGCACTAATCAATTGCAGATTGAATTATTACAAAAATGCTGGACTGTTTGCATAACTCGGAGACATAGTTATATGTGTCTACTGTTGCCTTTTCAAAACCTTCAAACAGCCCTACAGCTTGTAACACCATGTAGTGCATGTAATTTATAAGTGGATGTAATCACTTTTTTTTAAATTAAAAAAAACCAACATGATTTTCAAGTGCTAATGGATCTTACAATGAGAGGATATACACACAATAAGTGCATTGAAAATAAAAACAATTACTGAAATATCTGGACTCTTACTGTATGCTGAGATATGTATGCATGATATGTGTGGTGTGGCGAGAGATTTGAAATGATTGAAAGTGTTTAACAGTTAGTCTAATGAAGATGCCAATAGTAGTGTCTATGACATGCATGGTATATCATACTAAAACGTTCCTCGTGGATGGCTGATGGCGCAGTGGGTATTTCTCAATGGCTGTGTGGCATTTTGGTCACTTTGTTCAGTCGCTATGTTTTGTGTAAAAACTACATTTTCCCACACAAACATAGATACATCGTGTTCCTGATTAATTCTAGTTTTTTTAAAAAAAATTCTTTTGATTTCTTTTTCTGCTACATGTGGTTTGTTCTGCCAGGTACGCTAATTGCAGGTGACAACAAAAATAACGGTGAAAAACTGTTCATGTCTTAGAATGGCTTATACATTTGGACACTGTTGAACATTAGAAACAAAATGATATATGAACCTCCAAAGTTAAACCACTCGTTGTGGAGATATTCCTCCTTATGCCAGCGCTAGCCTCACCTATCTGATTTGTGAGGACCTCCTTATGTTAGGTTACCTCTGCTTGTCCTCGGCTAACCATTTCAGATTTCAGGGGGTGAAGAATATGCTTCTCAAAGAATAAATACCACCTGAACATCCACATGTCACCTACCTACATGCAGCCAAATATCTCCTCGTACACATTTTACTTTGAGTTGTGCTCGAGGATATGAGTCCACAAGAGAAACTAAATGAATGCAAGGTACCCCTATTCACAGTCTCGAAAAGGGTGTCCGTGTTATCAATAAGCAACAGCCAAAAAGACATCACACATAAGGATGTTACCCTCAGATTTTGAAAATGTAAGAGTCTCTGTTACTGTGACAACTAAAACAACTTTGGATACTCGTCTGGGTCATTGCAAAGGTTTCGTTTTAAACTGTAGTTATTTCGTTCACATCAGCCAAAAATAGTGACCCTGAAAAGGCCTGTGGGAAACAAAGGTAGGGCGAGCGACTGCTATTTGTTGGCAACAAAATGATTCGGAATAAAATTTAGATTCTGCCTATGTTAATGCCTATACGCCAGGGCTTAAGTCCACAAGAGAAACTAAATGCGAAGTACACAGTGTTGTGTTTCGTTCTGATTTACAATGCGTTGTACTGTCATTCAGTTTAAAATGCGACGAGTTGAGCGCTTATAGGACCCTATAATTGCTATGAGGATAAGCAGGAATCATCGCTATAGAGTGTTTACAAACCCGGATTTTGACAGTTGCAACGATACTGATTTTTAATGAATAAATTTCTGTGACCATGCAGACAGCGTTTTAATATCGAAAGTAGCCGCCATCATGAAAAATTCCTATTTGGTGATTGGTCAGTGCTTGGTCACATGACTGACCTAGAAAACACCCTCCCGGTTCATTATCCGTCTGCTAAACATGTTTCATCGCACAAATTCCCTCTCGCATGCCTCCGATGTTGGAGAAACAGGCGGAGTAAGCTACCTTAGGTGCGACCGCAGACATTAATAACTATGTCTGTTTATCAACCTGGTGTGTGATACTTCCGATGTGTGTTTGTCTGTCCAAATGGTGACCTGTTATGTGCCACGTATTGGACTGTCAACTGACTCACCGTGGAGATTTCGTTTGACTGTAAAGAACATCGGTGCTTTCTATAATCGTGCGTGTTGTTGAGTAAAGTCTACTTGTAATTAGAACACGGATAATGACGGAAAATGCCAGCAGGTTTGTTTATTTAATCCTTTCCTAAGCTTGTCACAATCACTAGCGGACATCAGTATTGTCAATCTCAATAGTATGGCGATTCGATTCATGTGTTTGCTGCTGTCTATTCTCCGTTTTATGTCTGTATGGGAAAACAATTTCGAGCGTACATACACACTAAGAAGTATTTCATTACTAGTGAACATAAGGAGCTTGATCATGTGACAGTATTAGCATATTTAGCGTTTTTCTTTTGACAGTGGCAAGCATCGAGATTGAGTCTTTCTTGTCTGCAAGGGATTATGGGAAGGAAATTGTATCAATCAAGTGCATGAATATTAATTTGCTTGTTATATATATCATTATGTACCCACTCCATAAAGTTTTCCCTTCTTTGACACACATATTGATATATTGTATTACAAGCAAATTAATATTTATGAGCTTGCTAGGTGTACTTTCTTTCCCTAAATCCCTTGCGTACCAAGAAGACTCGATCTTGCTGATACTTGGATTTTCAAAACGGAAACGCGAAATATTTTCACACTCCAACATTAACGCGCTCCTTATGTGTAATAGTAATGACATACTTCTTAGTGTGTATGAATGTTCGAAATGTATATCGTATACACACACAAGAACGGAGAAAAGACGCCAGGAAAAGTGCGAGTCAGGCGTGACTGACAAGTGAAATTGACAAGATGTCAGCTGGCGATCGACAACCTGAGAAAAGAACAAACAAACAAACCTGCTGGCATTTTCCTCAATTATGCGTGATCTAGTCACAAGTAAAGAAGTACCCAACGGAGAAAGAAACACGCTTAGAAAAGACGGGTACAACACAATTTATTAATATTTCGGGTAAATACCCTTTGTCAAAATAGACAAACAAACAAACAAGTCTGTCTGTCTGTCTGTCTGTTTGTTTGTTTGTCTATTTTGACAAAGGGTATTTACCCGAAATATTAATAAATTGTGTTGTACCCGTCTTTTCTAAGCGTGGGTCCGTTGGGTACTTCTTTGCATATTACACGCTTGGCAGTCACCTTTTTGGTCTGGATTGACTAGTCACAAGTAGAATTTACTCAGCAACACGCATGGTTATACAATGCACTGATGTCTTCCTAGTCAATCGAAATCTACGCGCTGAGTCGACAGCAATGTGCGGCCGTATGCCATTCATATGTTTTGTCTCAACACCACAATCAGCCGGAAAATGAATGACACGAGGCACAGTTTTGTTTTGGACTGGGTACATAAATTATATTGAGCAACAATTTTGTTTGATATAGTGCCGATAAACAGACAGACGTGATTACTTGGAGAGAAGGAATGACAGACCAATCATTTTGAGCCTTCCACTGAACACCTACTACATAAAGCAGTAGGGACTATCCCGAGGCGCCCCACCATGGCTTTGGGCGTTTCTTTGTTAAAAGTAAAGAATAATTGTACCACAAAATTGCCTAAGTGTTGCCTTTTCAAAATTAGTCTGTCTTCTTCCGCTGCAACACCTCATAAAGCTTTAGGGATGCAATCCGCGCTGTACTAGTGGTGCTACCAGTAAATTCTGGAAGCGGCTTCTAGTACATGCGTTGTGTTTGCAATTTCAGGTTACGCTGTATGCCTACCTGAAGAGCCCCCCCCCCCCCCCCCTTGGGGCGAAACCGGTCGTAGGCGGCAAAAACATAAATCTACGCAGCAGGTCCAACATCTGTTTGGGAATATTTTCTAGCATCCCCCCTTGGGGGAGGTCTGGATATTCTCCAGCGGATGAAATCACCCTCGTGGTGGACAAAAGACGTTAAGCCCTAAACATTTAACATTTTTATATATATATATATATATGTATGTATGTATACACACACACACATATATATATATATATATATATATATATATATATATATATATATATATATATATATATATATATATATATATATATATATATATAATATATATATGTATGTATGTATGTATATATATACAATTTATGTGTATATATATATATATATATATATATATATATATATATATATATATATATATATATGTATGTATGTATGTTTGTATGTATGTATACATACATATATATATATATATATATATATATATATATATATATATATATATATATATATATATATATATATATATATACACATAAATTGTTGTTTTCGGGAACATATGCCCACAACAGCTTTTTGAGAACATGCCTTTCCACTTCATGCAGAAATCTGGTATTTTGCAATTTCACCAAAAGACACATGCTGATGCCAAATATGACTTGAAATGTGAGAAAAATAATTTGTATATATATACGAGTAGATGTTAAGATTCCCAAATGCAACGTTCCCGAAAACTTTACCGTTATATATATATATTAAAGTTGTGTACATGTTTTTGGGATCCTGGCTATGTTTAGTAGGTTTGGCCATTGCCCATGATTTGCAACTTAAAATGTCAGCAAAAATATGACAAAAAAGCAAGTCTGTTAATCATTAATTTGCTTGCACCTTATTGGCAGTGTTGTAATTTATTAGTTATTCATCTTCTGCATTGTGAAGTGTGGAATGTATGGATGCTTACATTTGAGTTCATCTACAGTACTGAGCACCAAAAGGGGTCAGTGTGGTGCTATTCAGATTTCGATCAAAATAAGGCATGTAGTGACATTTCTGTTGTTGCAATGCATTAAGATAATGTTAATGTATAAATTTGTATATTTTGGGCTATCTGCTTGATGAATTTAATTGTGAACTGATAATAAAATGTTGAAAAAGTGGCCCAAAATGGCTTCCAAAAAGAGGAACGGTATCAGTGGGTGAACTCAGATGAAGATTGTGACTACATCGGTGCATCATTACAATAAATTATTTTTTTAATTTAGGCTTCATACATTGAAAAATCCGTGCTAAACTTTTTTTTTTTCACTTTAGAACTGGATATTGACACACTTATGGACGAAAATTGGCGTTTCGGACACATAACGAAGTGTCCCACTGCAACGTAATTTTTCACTTTTCAGAAAGTCGGCAACAAGATAAGATCCGCTTGTCCACTATGTGCATCAACAAACTATACCCAAAATACTTCATTTTGCACTATAATAGTTTACAAATATTCGAAGGATTTGGATGCTGAGAATTTTTTTTATATCGCGGTGTCCCAAATGTCACGTCTGAAACGCAACCCAAAACAATCGCAGAAACTCATTCAAAATTCGCTTTCCGACCGGTTTGCTTGTGTTGTGGGAATTCCGACCACCATGTGTCTGAAACGCGTGCGCCTCATATGGTTTGAATCTCCAACTGTTACCAAGTATCTTGGACCATCTGCATTACAGGTTGGCATTTTATATTCTTTTATGTTCCATGCATCAATCTAAAGCATTATTATTTGCATGTTTGTATTTTTATAGGAGATAACAGTTTTTATAGACTGTACTTACGTTTACTCTCTGTGTCTCGTGGAACATCGGTAATGAATTTTGTGACATTTTCATCATTTTCAAACAAATCTGACACAGCACCAAAATTAATCTTGTTTGCAAGGACTATTATTATGCATTGTGTTCATCAATCGTGTAGTGATTTTTTTCTAAATGCCTTAAAACCTAAAAAAAATTCTAAGTTAGGTGAAGTTTGTTTTGGATGTGTCATGGGACGTCACGATTGCATCGGAAACATGAACATGCAGACTTTTAGGATTGTGAAAAGACTAAATCATAAAAAAAACTTTTTGTTTATATTTGACCAAACTTTTTCTTTCCTTCTTTAAATGATTGTTTTGATTTGAGGCCTGACTTGGCAGTTTTTAATGATACTTCTGTTCTTTATGTGTGCAGGAGTGGTTACAGAATATATTGACAAGGACACGCACCACATCAGATTTTTACATCCCCACACGACAAAGAAGACATTCTTTGTGTAGCCAGCAGTTGCTGATGAGCAGCTCATGTCCATGGACATGATAATAGCTAGAGTTGGTTCTGTTCCAACTTGCAACAGTATAAGGGAATGGAGGGTGGAGGGTTACGATTTTTGATGAGCTGTGTTTCTGCCAAAGCTTTTTTGAGTGCTTTTTTTCTTTAAATTTCTTATCTGGTTTTATTTTCTCTGATATTTACAATAAATGATGAACTGTATTCATTGGATCATTTTCATGTCAGTATGTATGTGTGAGACTGTTCATATTTACAGACACACCCAAAATCTTTTTTTGTTGTTTTTTTGTTTTGTTTTATTGTAATTCAATTTTCTAACACGTTCACTTATTTTATAAAAAGTTCAACTAAAGCATTCATTAATGCACACAAAACTGAACAAGTACATTGCAAATAAACATTCATCTTGTGTACACAAGCCTTGTACCTCTGCTCCACACCCTCAGACCCACACTTTCACAGTGCTCTCTAGTAAGCTGGTAAATATAGAAGCCAATCCTGATCAAACTGCCTACCATTACCATTAGTATTTGCAATATTTATCTGTATATAATTCGAGGGTTGCCCGGATAAACCTCGTATCTCACTTTTTTCCGAAAATGACTTTTTTACGTCATTCAACTCAGTTTCACTTCGAGATTGTGTTTGTGAAAGCAGACATAGAATAATGATTAAAATTAATTAGTTATTAATGAATAATTAAACCAAGTATAAAATTTCAATCAAAGTGGTGCCCGTATAACAACCGTAATTAGATATACATTGTTCGACGGCGGCAGATTCCCTGAAAAGTTGGCTGTATGAACATCGTATCTGGCACTGCTGGCTTTACGCGGGCCCGGCGGTTTATCACACTGCACTGAGCAGCAGTGCCTGTATGAAAGCCGTAATTGCTGTTGCTTTGTTTACATCGGCACAGGAAAGGGCCCGACTGCTGCTGTCTGCGCGTTTAATCACAGTACGACAGTCTACGAGTTTTATGTAGAATGAAAATCACCATTTCTTGGTCTCAATCACAGTTAGAAGAAAGTATTTTGAAACTTGTAGGAGATGGGGAACGCTTTGAATCAGTCTGAAATTAAGAAATCCGTCTGTACTTGCAAATCTCTCCAACTCCTAACCCCCGCCCCCCCCCCCCCCCTCTCTCTCATGCTGTGTGTGTGTGAGTGTGTGTGTGTGTGTGTGTGTGTGTGTGTGTGTGTGTGTGTGTGTGTGTCTGTGTATGTGTGATCTAAGTTTTTCATTCAAAAAGCAGCTTTTTTGTTGAATAGAAAATAACATTATCAGTAATACTTAGAGATCTTTAGGTTCTGTGATTATTTGCTAGGTATGCAGGCACCCTAAACATGTTAACAGACACATCCTGAACAAATACCAGGGTAAAAAAACTAATGGGAATCTGGACTGTGTAGGAGATAAGACACTTGTCAACACATGTCACTCCTAACAGGACTTCAGTGCAGCTGTGGTCGCTTACTTATCACAGCGGAACTTTTCCCACCAGGAATTCTAGAAATATCCCAAGTATAACACAAGCACATAAAATTAAAACTGCCCATTTCATTGACTTTTCTCCCTCCCGAAAGATCGGCTTGCGTTGGCTACACCTTTTACCTTTTGTACTCGCCAAGATTCAGCAGATCTTCTTCTGGAAGGTAAGCAACCATTAGTGAAAATTATTCAGCAGTCTCTCTCTCTCTCTTTTCTTTCTTTCTCTCTCTCTTTTCTTTCTTTCTCTCTCTCTTTCTCTCTCTCTGTTTCTCTCTCTCTCTCTCTCTCTCTCTCTCTCTCTCTCTCTCTCTCTCTCTCTCTCTCTCTCTCACACACACACACACACACACACACACACACACACACACACACACACACACACACACACACACACACACACACACACACACACACACACACACACACACACACGATTAGTTTATAAGCTTTCTAAAAAAAATATGCGTTTGAGAAATTGATATTAGTATCTGTTACGTGAGCCTCGTCAGCTCAGTCATGAGCGCCGCTGCTGAGTAGAGGAGGGCGAGAGGGTAATGGGTTCGAACCCCACCCTGGTAGCTTGTTCAAATTGTCGGGTCATTACCTCGTTGTGGATAATGATAACTTAAGCCTGACTGGCAAACAATACTATCTGTTGCAACAATGCGTATAATGGATAGCAGTATCTTTAAAAACAAAACCATTCAAATGTGTCTTCATTTTCATAATGTAACTGTATCTGATCGGAATCAATATCATTTCTCTTGTAGATCAGTACCCGGTGTGAACATCATGGACCCGAGCAGTGCTGAAGACAGCGTATATCTCAATCTGGCGACATCTTTTGTCGCAGCAGCTGAGAGATCAGCGGATTACTTCAGCTCAACCGACAACGAGCAGCTGAGCAGCGTGATGGATGCATTTAATGAGTCTGATGATGAACCTCTGATTCGTGAACAAAAAACCGCTTTCAATACGTCTGATGATGAACCCTTCATTAAGAAACTGGCTTCACATTCAGACTTCAGCACATCAGATGACGAGCCCCTCATTTCAAAGCAAGTGCCTGATGCTGCCGATGATTCTGCAGACCCAACATTTCTGCCATCAGAAGAATCCGAGACATCACAACATGAATCTGACACCGTCGACAGCAGCTTCTCAGTCGAAGAAGCCCAACGGACCAGCAGAAAACGACGTCGAAAGACCAAACGACAGAGTGATATGATGAGGGCGCAAGCTGCAAGTTTAGCACACACAAAAGAAAGAGAGAAAAATGTTGCAGTACACCAAGCCCACCTGAACAACCTCTTATCAGCCAATGGATTGATTCAAACAGAAATATATCCTGATGGAAACTGTTTTTTCGAAGCCTCCGCCTTCCATTTAGATGAGATATCAGGGGAGGAACTGCGGAACTGTCTGTGTGAATACCTTGAGGACAATTATGGAACTTGCGTTCCCTTCATTGCTCCAGTAGACAGAGATGATGAAAATGACATATTCATGAGGTTCCTCTCGAATGTCAGTGAACTGCGACAGCCTGGGAAGTGGAGCAATGATGCCGCAGATCTTCTGCCACGGGTGTTGGCTGACTGGTCCCAGAGAGTTGTCCGTATCTACACAAGCAATTTGTTCAAATCTGTCCTAGACTTTATGCCGTCCTGCGGTAGCACCGCTGCCATAGCTTGTCAACAGGCGGAACCAATCACACTGGCCTTTATTGCTCACGAGCCGTCTCACTACGACACTTGCCACAGACCAGCCAGAAAGCAGACGCCAGGGCCTCAGGATGACGTCTGTATTCACTCTGACTGATAGTGAGGCTGAGGACTTCCAACCCACTCACCAGTCGACGCCAGACAGCAGACGCCAGGGCCTCAGGGTGACGTCTGTATTCATTCTGACTCTGATGGTGAGACTTCACTCCAACTCTAATGGTGAGACTGAGGACGTCCAACCCACTCACCAGTCGACGCCAGACAGCAGACGCCAGGGCCTCAGGGTGACGTCTGTATTCACTCTGACTCTGATAGTGAGGCTGAGGATTTCCAACCCACTCACCAGTCGACGCCAGACAGCAGACACCAGGGCCTCAGGGTGACGTCTGTATTCACTCTGACTCTGATGGTGAGGCTGAGGACTTCCAACCCACTCACCAGTCGACGCCAAATGAAGACCACAATCTGACCGATGGGGAAAGCCTGGGGGAAGGGCTGAGTTTTCCTACCATGGACGACAGTGTGAACACCACCCCAACAAAACAGCAGTCAAAGGACAAAACAAATATCACACCCAGGAAACAAGGGTTCTTCCAAACGCCTCCTAAGAAAAATCTTTCCAGGAAGAAAAAATCTAAACCAGAAGCATGGAAACAAAACGTAAGAAAATCATTGCATTTGCAAGGGAAAGAGTATATATCTCAGGCTGGCAAGACTGTTCCTCCCAAACGTGTCCAACAGACCGACTGTAGCAAGTGCAGATACGACTGCAATAATCGTATCTCAGAGGAGTATCGGCAAGACTTCTTTCAGACATTTTATGCCTTAGACACTTACGAACGCCAAAAAGACTTTGTTTGTGCTCATGTTAGAGAAAGAGAGACTGTCCGTATTTTGGGTGCAGACAATAAGCCAGTGCCCAAGAAACGCCAGAGATGCCGCACCTTGTTTTTTTTATTGTTGATGGTCAAGAGCGACGTGTCTGCAAGATGTTCTTTTTGGCGACACTGGCACTTGGTGAAGCCTATGTTGACCATGCTTTAAAGAATAGCACGAACGGAGCTTTCACTGGCAAGGAACGCCGAGGAAGTGGCAAGCCATACAACAAGGCCAGTGAAGAAGCTTTTGAAGGGGTAAGAAAACACATCGAGTCCTTCCCCGCTGTAGAGTCACATTATACCAGGAAAGACTCTCAACGCAAGTATCTACAGCCCGGATTGACGGTGAAAAAGATGCACGACCTGTACATACAGCAGTGCAAAGAGGAGGGCCGCCCGTCAACCAGTGTCAACAAAGAAATACAGACAGGTTTTTAACACTGAATATAACTTATCTTTTCATGCCCCCATAAAGGACCAGTGTGCGCTGTGTGCTGCTTTTTGCCATGAGGAAGACGAAAGAGCTGGTCATGGAAGATGACAAGAAGGCGTTTGAAAAACACCAGGAGAGAAAGAAGCAGGCACGCCTTGAGAAAGAGAATGACAAGGCAGAAGCCAAAGAAAATCGCCGAAAGCATGTGGTCACTGTGGATCTCCAGGCGGTCCTGCAAGCTCCTTGTGGCCTCGTCAGCCACTTATACTATAAAAGGAAACTCTCCGTGTATAACTTTACCATCTATTTACTAGCTGACGGGGAAGCCAAATGCTACACATGGGATGAGTCGGAAGGTAAAAGGGAAGCGTATGAGATCGCAACCTGCCTCTACTTTTACCTCAGCTCACTCCCAGACAGCGTTGAGGAGGTTACAATCTATTCAGACTGCTGTCCAGGCCAAAATCGGAATCAATACCTGGCAGCCGGTTTATCCCATGCTGTACAAAACATCGAAAGCATAAAGATCATAACCCACAAATACCTGGAAAGTGGGCATACGCAGATGGAATGCGACTCCATGCATGCAGCCATTACATTTGCAAAGAAAAGCACACCCATCTATATGCCCAGCGGCTGGGACATCATCCTAAGAATGGCCAGAAGGACGCGACCATATTCTGTTGTCCCAATCAAATACACAGAGATCCTTGACTTCAAAACACTAGCCGCCTCAACACTACGCAACACCAAGACTGACATCACTGGACAAAAAGTGAACTGGCTTAAAATAAAAGCATTTCACTTTGAGAAAGGCAAAGGAGATGAGATATTTTTCAAGACCTCCTTTGATCAGGTCGACTACCAGACCATCAAGGTCGCTTGAGGAAGGAAGAGAGGCCGTGCTGCCCCTATCAAAACTATACCACACCTGTACAGCCACAAACTTCCCATCTCCCAGGCCAAGAAATCTGACCTCTTGTCCCTGTGCTCGTCTGGGATCATTCCTGAGGAGCACCATGCGTTCTACAGAAGCCTTCCGGCCTCTTCAGCTACAGTAGATCGGCTCCCAAAGCCTGACGTCGATGAAGTGGACACCGACTCAGAGTGAACACAAGGCCAGGACAATCAACACTTCTGGAAGATGCGAACTGCGATCATACTCTTTTTTGGCAGAGGCTCTAAGGAACCGATCCGGCGTTATCCTTGAAAAAAATGATTATCAGAACCCCTGCAAAGCGCACAGAGTTTTGCCACTTTGTTGACGTCAGGCTGTTCTGATACAACAGCAGCTCCTGAACAATAATTAACATCTCGTGGATGACTCAGTGAAACTGGTGTGCTGAAATATCGGTGTCTCTTACTGGAAAATACATGTAGTATTTTTTTTTAAATCAGGAAATGCATCAATCGAAAATCAAACATCAAATTACGCACTTGATATAGGCAAGGGATACCATGTTAGCATAGTATTTGAGTCCCACCTGGGTCCAGGTCAGACCCTGGTGAGACCCACATGGAACGCGTTGATCCCAACCTGTCCCCATATTTGGTCCAAGTGAGATCCATACGGATCCCACTGACTTTGTTGACCGAGTACCGAAAAGAGATTTTAAGTGTGAAATGTTTTGTGGTTGCTACTAGAAAACAAAAGCCATTTTGTGACTTATTGATACATTGATGTGTAACTTGAATAGATTGACATGTGCGACTTGGATACCGTCATGCTGCATACACGAAGACACATCAGATTGCGGCACTGGCTTTCGGTCATGGTGATGACCAAGTGAGTTTTCCTCTTTTTTTGTACTTTGTATGGAGCGTTAAATTAAAAGAACTTAACTTTTCACTTGTCACAACAACCCATACTTAAGGACTGTAATATTCGGCAACCATTCTGTCGTGTCTTTTTCTCCGCCTCTCTCTTTGTTTCCTTTCCACACTATCATTTCGTGTGTGTCATTATCATTAATTCATAACGAAACACTCAACATTGCAAAGAGACCACTCTATAATTAAGTTATTGGAATACGAAGTAGAGGAAGAGCTTTTACGCCCGAACTTTATTAGCAGAGTTGAAAATAAATTTTAAAATGCGACTTTCAGACTCTACTAAGAGGTGATTCAGTCACTTTTTGTGACTTTTAAAAAAGACGTTACTGGTTGTACTTGCTTTCATTAGGTGTTGTTGGAAATTCTAGGCATGCACAGGCCTGTCTTAAGACCGCATATCCATATAATTGCTTTGCGCTGGCTGTTTATTCCAAAAAGTGCCGCCGCGACGAAACCATAGTTCTAGTTACGAGTTTTATTTAGGAACTAGAGCTGGCCACCTGCTAACCATTCCTGCTAGCGTCTCGAGTTACGACTGAAAGGCAGCCCTGTTCTGTGATGACATGCCATGTATTTGGCCTGTATAACTACAGCGGAAATGCATTTACGAGGTTTATACGGACACTGTTCATTTAGAGTTTACAGTTCCTAGTACTACATAAATCCCGCATTTGCTACATATGTAATAAAGCATCAAATTATTTATAACATTAATGCTTGTGCAGTTAAACATTTACATGAAGATGCAGAGAAGAGAACAAAGTTTTGGTAGACACTAAATTTTTTGGCAATAAGAAAAAGAAAATATTTAATTTTAGATGTCAAACTTTCAAAAGGCTCTCCTGTAAAGTTAGCTGAAATGGAGATACGAGGTTTATCCGGGCAACCCTCGAATCTATATTTTATGAGGTATCTTATGCTATCAATGACTGCATGTCCCCCAGAACGGAACAACCGGAAATGACGCCTAATAAGAAGTCAAAACAAGTGTTCTTTCATTCATGGTGTCCCGCGACATGTCTGAAACGTCATCACTAACAATTGTAATATTTAGGAGATGCAACTATTATAATCTTATTGTTTTTGGTTCCCATATTGTTTCACTTGTTTTATACCTTGCTTGTGCTCAACTACTGGAAAACACCTGTTCTTGCTTTTGTGGTGAAATGATTTGGTACGACGTTTCAGATGCTACGGTGTCCCAAGTTTTGACGCAGCTCTAACCTTTCGTTTAGGTGATTTATTTTCTAAAATCACCTCAAAAAGTATATTTACTCTTTGATTGAACATTACATGTTCACAAAATGGTGCATATTACATTTAATTAGAGTGGGTGCATTGCAGGTGTCCCTATGGTGCATCTGAAACGGGTATCATACCCCCCTCAGTCGATCCTCAATTGTGTCAACACAAAACAGATTATTTATTTTGTTTTTTCAATTTGTATTTAGACTTTTATCAGACATGTCTAAAACAGGCATTGTTTCATCTGTAGCACTTTTTTAATTTTTCATCCTATTTTCCCACTTTTGGTGCTCAGTACTGTAGATGAACTCATTTGCAATACAGTTAGCACTTGTAGTTATTGTTTTAGAATAATGACATGTACTATGTACATTAAATTTTATTGTTTTTAAGCATGCACTCAAAACTAGCTGTGCTGTTTGTGTGATGAGTTTGAGTGTATAAAGAATATGGAAAACAAACTTTGTTTACTCTTGAATATCCTTTATTGCACAATAATCCAACAATACACGGTCAAAACTGATATACAATACAACACGTACACTGAGCTATCTCGTACACAACACTTAACGCTGCGTTTGGCAGGGCACCGCGAGCGGCGCACGTCATAGCTAGCAGTCGACACGAGTGAAATCCGAGAAGCAATGGTCATAAGTGCTATCGGCCTATGTACACAGAGGAACATCTGGTTCACTCTGTTACATTTTCCCATCGGCCTTAACAATACAGTGACCTCGCTGTTTAAATACCAAAACCATCAATCCCAAAACACAAATACAAGAACACATTGGGCCCAATGATGATGTAACATCAAAACACTTTATCAAACAGTACCATCCACATGGTAAACCACAAATATAGCACTATTGACCAAGGCTCTCTTGTCTACACTATTATACTGTAGACTTGGACTCACACAGTCATTTTCAAACTAAGTTATGCATAGCAGAAAACTGACATAGGATATTATCATTTGGAAAAATACCTATGCAGCAGACAAAGTTTGAAAATGAAATCAACTGCACAGCTGTTGTGTATTAGAAAGACACAGATGTACAGATGCCTTGATTTCCAATATTCATCTAAGACATCAAAATTCAAAGCATTGTACTACTCGAAAACACAGTACCGGTGCCTTGGATTCCAATCCATGACAAATCAAAATCTGATGCACTGTACTGACTAAAAATCCAATAATTTTAAATTAACCTATCACCTTAAGCAATCCTTCACCTAAGACAGTCTCTTTAAATAAAAAACAATAAGCCCAAAACAATTTACTCAATATTAATTTGTCCTATTTTCCTAACACTATTAAAGCATCCGATGCACTTGGAGGAATATTGAAGCTTGAATGTCTTGTGGGCATTTAAAGTTGCAGAGGCATACCTTTAAAGGCCCACTGGTCACACTCAAGCTGTCAAGGTTACTAAAAGTTTTAATGGTTTCTGCCGCAAGCGTGCAGACCGACGCAGAGGTGTAGGCGTTGCAGCGTGCACCTTGTTTGGTCTGACACTCTTGGGCTTAGCATGGCATGCAGTGTCACAAGTACTGGTACTGTGAGTCTTGCACGTTTGGTAAAAAAAAAAAGTCTGCCACGCGAGCAGCTGTACTTATAGAGGCAAGCTGACGTCTCCGCGTCAGTACAAAGTCCACGCGTCGGTGCAGAGTGCCACAGAAAATCAAAAAGGCTGCTAAATCGCAAATATCACTCTGATAGGTTATAGTTAACCGAAAGACATATGCATTACAAAAACTATTACCTGGGCCAAATCTAACCATGTTAAATACTAAGCAATGGTGTTGTATTTTGGTTACAATACACGGTCAAAACTGATATACAATACAACACGTACACTGAGCTATCGCGTACACAACACTTAACGCTGCATTTGGCAGGGCACCGCGAGCGGCGCACGTCATAGCTAGCAGTCGACACGAGTGAAATCCGAGAAGCAATGGTCATAAGTGCTATCGGCCTATGTACACAGAGGAACATCTGGTTCACTCTGTTACATTTTCCCATCGGCCTTAACAATACAGTGACCTCGCTGTTTAAATACCAAAACCATCAATCCCAAAACACAAATACAAGAACACATTGGGCCCAATGATGATGTAACATCAAAACACTTTATCAAACAGTACCATCCACATGGTAAACCACAAATATAGCACTATTGACCAAGGCTCTCTTGTCTACACTATTACCCCCACCCGGGTCTGCCCTGGGGGACTTGGGTGGGGTTAGGTATTTTTTAGTTCCCAGGGTCACCCTGGTCAGCCCCACAGGGTGGGTTTTTCTCTCTATTCTGGGGCATGTGTTTCTGTCTACCCTTTGTCCATTCACCTGTATTTGCCTTTTTAAAACTCTCCCTACTGTCTGCACTGCCTGTAGCTCTTGATATTGGATGTGTGTTGCTAAATGGTCTTAGCTTTATTTAGGCCCCATGTGTTAGGTTTATTTAATGTATTTGACCGGCTGGCGACATACATTCAATGTTCTGTTTAGTTTTTTTTCACAAGCAGTGCAGGCACGTCCTGAGAAAGCCTTGTTGCTGTCGGGACGTTAAGCAATGTACAATCAATCAATCATTGTCTACACTATTATACTGTAGACTTGGACTCACACAGTCATTTTCAAACTAAGTTATGCATAGCAGAAAACTGACATAGGATATTATCATTTGGAAAAATACCTATGCAGCAGACAAAGTTTGAAAATGAAATCAACTGCACAGCTGTTGTGTACTAGAAAGACACAGATGTACAGATGCCTTGATTTCCAATATTCATCTAAGACATCAAAATTCAAAGCATTGTACTACTCGAAAACACAGTACCGGTGCCTTGGATTCCAATCCATGACAAATCAAAATCTGATGCACTGTACTGACTAAAAATCCAATAATTTTAAATTAACCTATCACCTTAAGCAATCCTTCACCTAAGACAGTCTCTTTAAATAAAAAACAATAAGCCCAAAACAATTTACTCAATATTAATTTGTCCTATTTTCCTAACACTATTAAAGCATCCGATGCACTTGGAGGAATATTGAAGCTTGAATGTCTTGTGGGCATTTAAAGTTGCAGAGGCATACCTTTAAAGGCCCACTGGTCACACTCAAGCTGTCAAGGTTACTAAAAGTTTTAATGGTTTCTGCCGCAAGCGTGCAGACCGACGCAGAGGTGTAGGCGTTGCAGCGTGCACCTTGTTTGGTCTGACACTCTTGGGCTTAGCACGGCATGCAGTGTCACAAGTACTGGTACTGTGAGTCTTGCACGTTTGGTAAAAAAAAAAAGTCTGCCACGCGAGCAGCTGTACTTATAGAGGCAAGCTGCCGTCTCCGCGTCAGTACAAAGTCCACGCGTCGGTGCAGAGTGCCACAGAAAATCAAAAAGGCTGCTAAATCGCAAATATCACTCTGATAGGTTATAGTTAACCGAAAGACATATGCATTACAAAAACTATTACCTGGGCCAAATCTAACCATGTTAAATACTAAGCAATGGTGTTGTATTTTGGTTACAATACACGGTCAAAACTGATATACAATACAACACGTACACTGAGCTATCGCGTACACAACACTTAACGCTGCGTTTGGCAGGGCACCGCGAGCGGCGCACGTCATAGCTAGCAGTCGACACGAGTGAAATCCGAGAAGCAATGGTCATAAGTGCTATCGGCCTATGTACACAGAGGAACATCTGGTTCACTCTGTTACATTTTCCCATCGGCCTTAACAATACAGTGACCTCGCTGTTTAAATACCAAAACCATCAATCCCAAAACACAAATACAAGAACACATTGGGCCCAATGATGATGTAACATCAAAACACTTTATCAAACAGTACCATCCACATGGTAAACCACAAATATAGCACTATTGACCAAGGCTCTCTTGTCTACACTATTATACTGTAGACTTGGACTCACACAGTCATTTTCAAACTAAGTTATGCATAGCAGAAAACTGACATATGATATTATCATTTGGAAAAATACCTATGCAGCAGACAAAGTTTGAAAATGAAATCAACTGCACAGCTGTTGTGTACTAGAAAGACACAGATGTACAGATGCCTTGATTTCCAATATTCATCTAAGACATCAAAATTCAAAGCATTGTACTACTCGAAAACACAGTACCGGTGCCTTGGATTCCAATCCATGACAAATCAAAATCTGATGCACTGTACTGACTAAAAATCCAATAATTTTAAATTAACCTATCACCTTAAGCAATCCTTCACCTAAGACAGTCTCTTTAAATAAAAAACAATAAGCCCAAAACAATTTACTCAATATTAATTTGTCCTATTTTCCTAACACTATTAAAGCATCCGATGCACTTGGAGGAATATTGAAGCTTGAATGTCTTGTGGGCATTTAAAGTTGCAGAGGCATACCTTTAAAGGCCCACTGGTCACACTCAAGCTGTCAAGGTTACTAAAAGTTTTAATGGTTTCTGCCGCAAGCGTGCAGACTGACGCAGAGGTGTAGGCGTTGCAGCGTGCACCTTGTTTGGTCTGACACTCTTGGGCTTAGCACGGCATGCAGTGTCACAAGTACTGGTACTGTGAGTCTTGCACGTTTGGTAAAAAAAAAAAGTCTGCCACGCGAGCAGCTGTACTTATAGAGGCAAGCTGCCGTCTCCGCGTCAGTACAAAGTCCACGCGTCGGTGCAGAGTGCCACAGAAAATCAAAAAGGCTGCTAAATCGCAAATATCACTCTGATAGGTTATAGTTAACCGAAAGACATATGCATTACAAAAACTATTACCTGGGCCAAATCTAACCATGTTAAATACTAAGCAATGGTGTTGTATTTTGGTTACAATACACGGTCAAAACTGATATACAATACAACACGTACACTGAGCTATCGCGTACACAACACTTAACGCTGCGTTTGGCAGGGCACCGCGAGCGGCGCACGTCATAGCTAGCAGTCGACACGAGTGAAATCCGAGAAGCAATGGTCATAAGTGCTATCGGCCTATGTACACAGAGGAACATCTGGTTCACTCTGTTACATTTTCCCATCGGCCTTAACAATACAGTGACCTCGCTGTTTAAATACCAAAACCATCGCGTACACAACACTTAACGCTGCGTTTGGCAGGGCACCGCGAGCGGCGCACGTCATAGCTAGCAGTCGACACGAGTGAAATCCGAGAAGCAATGGTCATAAGTGCTATCGGCCTATGTACACAGAGGAACATCGGGTTCACTCTGTTACACATGCACCAACACATGAGCAGAATTTGGAAAACTATGATAAATGTATAACAAATTTTAATTTGTGTCACCGTAAAGTGCGGATTCTTAGTAACTGTTTCAAAAACCAAAATTAACCTGGTATACGCAATCTGACTTCCATTCCAAATTCTGTATACTGACTAAAGTTTCAGGTTAGTGCTGAAAAAGTAAGACAAGAGCAGAGGCTTTTCAGTGCAAGATACCAACATGCCAAAAAACAAAAGACAACTTCATTTACTCTTTAGCACCCAGCTGCTTAACAAATATTCATAAAATATAGTAGTTATAATGATTTAACACCAAGCAGGTGACAGAAGCTACACCATGGCAGTATTATGTCCATTATCACAGTTGTTGCTTGTTTACACGCAGGACTTGTGAAACCAGAAACATAAACAGTTCATCAGCCAGTGGCATGACCCTTGATCTGTTCGTCACTGCTACATCCTCTGTAACATATTTATAATATGGCTGCCTCATACTTGCTGCACTTGTCTCAATGTAGTCAAAGAGTACTTTAAAAGTTGTGTATCAAATAGGTAGTCATCACTGGAAAATCGACTGATCCCCAAACCGCTCCAACTGTAGTCGCGTCACCTGGGCCTGGGCTGCAAGAAGCTGCTGCTGTAGCTCCGTGATGCAGTCATTTAGGAGGCTCAAATCTTTCTCCGCAGGAAGCACACAAAGATCAGCTGGTAGTGGTTGAACATTCATCCTGTGGTGCAGATGCAGCTGCTACTGGGCGAGTGCTGTGGTCTTCAAGTACATCACTGCTGCTGGATCCACTGTTATCCTCGAAATCTGGTCTTGCCTTCAGCTTCCTGGAAAAAAAGGGTGCATAATAATAAATCACGGATGTTTCAGTCTGGCCACTTAGTTTTTTCCAGGCAAGCCGAGAAACTGGGTCACAAGTCGTGCGCACGGGCTGCAAGTGGCCACTTCTAGCGCTGGGCCAAACAGCCGTGAAATATATAGTGCAAAATACCTGCAGTGCAGGCTTTTAAGCCCTGTACAGTCTGAGACAAAATGACCAAACTGGACAAAACTCATCAGACAGCAGCAAAAAAATCTACACATGACAAAATACAGATTCAAAATTGACAGCACCTGAACACATCCAATCCTCGAAAAACCAGCCATCGTGACCATATGAACGGGCAGGGGGATCTTCATACTGTTACAGTGAGACAGTTAAGAGACTGGAATGTGGCGAAACAGAGTGGTATGACTGGAAAAGATGTGTTTTTGAGCTGATGTAGCACCATTAGTGCTGCATACCCACAACCCCCTTCTCTCCATGCCAGTAAAGCAACTTTGCCTGGACTGCAGCTTATGATAGTAAAATAGTATTGGAAGACATTTTAACTGTAAACCACACAGTTTCCTGACATCAACATATTCCTGTATTTATGTGAAGACTGCGCTACTGAATCATGAAATGTGAACTGTCAGTCTGAAACATGTACTTACTTATTGGCACGTTTTAGCGGCGACAGAACTGGATGCTTCACTGGTGGTTTTCGGGTTTGAGTCTGTTTCCAGGTAAACACGCTTGGAACGGCATCAGGTTTTAACTTTCTTTTAAGCAGTGTCCACACATAATCAGTTGGAACTGGAAGAAAATGGAGACAACACACAACTGTGTGCTGTGTGATCTGGGGAAGAAAAATTTCATAGTTATAAATACTACCACTCAAAGTTCAACGCTGGACACTAGCCTCTGAATTCTCTTGTACAAAACGAAAGACTCGTTCCAGCGTGTTTTGAACCCATTGTACGTACTCTATGGGACATTCAGACGCATCTCTACTAGGGAACACACCAAGTTCGACTGTCAATGGGAGATTGACTTCTCTACCAAAAACAATTAAATTGGGCGTACACCCGGTTGAATGGTGGACAGAAGCTCTATATGCCATCATGATCAGGTCGAGGTGATCGCTCCAATCATCACGATTCTCGTTTACATATGCTGAGAGCATCTGTTGGATGGTATATATATAGAGCTTCTGTCCACCATTCAGTTCAGTTTTAGTTCAGTTCTAATTCACCTAAATAGGGCTTAGGCTGTGTTAGGACGACGCGTAGGTTTTATTGGTAAGTGCGTATAGGTGTTAGGCCTAGGAGCTAGGTTCGCTAGGAATCGTATTCATCGTTGTAGGTGTCAGGCATAGGAGATAGGTTTGCTAGGTATCATGTTGGAAGGTATAGGTGTTAGGCCTAAGGTGTTTAAGGTTATTAGCACTTGCACTGGTTTGACTAATTTTGATTATGTTGTTTGTTTTATTATGAATGCTTTTCTGGTACAAATAAATCTTGGAACTTTACTTCTATTTTATGAAGCTCAGCGGCTAGAGTGAGAGCGAGACTGAGACTGTGCGTGTGTACATGCGAGAAGTTTGTGTGTGTGTACGTCCGTGCATGTATGACGGTGTGACTGATTGTGCGAGCGCACGTTACTAGCAGCTCAGTAGGAACGATAACAACAAGTCCAGTCAAAATAGGGTTTTTCTGGATACTGTGGTCGGTCCATTGCGCAAGCAACTTTGGCTTTTTGAACACAACGCGAGGCAAGAGTAAACACTGACAGATTTTGTGCGCATGCGGGACCAGAGTAGACTTATAGTCTATTCTCCACAGCAATCTCCAGTCCTTCCCTAGACCACAAAAGAAATTCAGACTTAAACTCTGTAGGCACTTGAGTACTGTATCAGATGGGCAGTTTTTGTCTATCTGATAAACTATTTAAGTCGTCTACACCCAGTCACTGAGTCCGGTTACACCTATTCAAACCACATGGAACGATTGAGTAGTTTGTGCAGGAGTTGCCGTGCAGAGCGAGCAAAAGGCAAAGGAAAGACGGACTATAACACTTTAAACTGTGTGTTGATTATGTAGACGATCTTTCTGCTTTTCATGGCATTGACAGAGCTGAGCGCAATCTGTTACGGCTGTGCAACTATAGTCGCACTATTCTTGTCACTGTTTTACGCGAGCACGCTCTCTGTGTAGACGCTCAGCACTGACAGTGTGCCACGCGGGATACATTTTAATGGTACCAGTCATTTACGGCGTGTTGTTTAAGCTGTACTGAACGTATCTTGTATTTAAGACATACACTTAAAAGCTAAGAAA
>BTPG01000004.1:225174199-225536699 GCA_036245525.1 Semisulcospira habei | reverse complement strand
GAGTTCCAAAGTTTGGCCCCTGTGTAAGACAGACTAGTTTTGAATATATCAAGTCGTGGCCCAGGTACTGACAGTTTGTTCCTTGATGTCTTTTATGGTGTGTTAGCATACTTAAACAAATCCGAGACGTATCGCGGGGTTTTGCATATGCGGACTTTAAACATTAACATGCCCTTATTGAACAGAAAGAGGTTACGTAACGGAAGCATGTCAAGGGCCCTGAGTCGCTCGCCAGTGCTGTCCCTGCTATTAGGAACGATTAGTTTGGCTGTCCTCTGGTGGAGGGAATTAAGCCTCTTTTAAGCACGCATCACTACACCCGTCCCAGACTGTAGACTGATGCGTAGTTAGTGTGGGTCTGGATGTGAGCACTGAAGAAGAGTTTTCTAGTTGGTGAATTCGTAAAGTAAATAAGTTTTTAAAGGAGAAATAAATTTCTGAACACCATTTTGCACACACTGTTTGCATGCGCATGCCATGTCAATTGATCGTCTATAATAACGCCTAACAGCCGGCGCTACTTAACTTGTTTAATCGGCTCACAGTTAAGGGAATAAGGGAAAGGTTAAGTGGCGGTGGGTTTAGCTGGTGTTTTTGACGTGTAGTGATTAACATGCACTCTGTTTTAGATGGGTTCGGTATCATGTAGTTGTCTCGGCACCACTTTGAAACATCTAATAGACTATGTTGCAAAGAAGAGTTAATTGTAAATATTTTTGCCGACGACACGTTGAGAGTAGCGTCGTCTGCAAACAAATTGCATCGCACATTTGATTATGAGATACACAAAGGCAAGTTATTAATAAATATTAAAAACAAGAGAGGGCCTAAAATAGACCCTTCGGGCACTCCATGTTTAATCCCATCTTCTGAAGAACGCTTACCATTGACAAAAACATACTGAGATCTATTGCTTAGTCAAGTTAGATAAGATTTAAAGAAGGCAGCGGAATCTGTGTCCATGTGGTATGCCAACAGCTTCTGTAGCAACAGTTCATGGTTGACTAAGTCAAAAGCTTTAGAAAAATCTAAAAATATCGCACCGGTCATATCAGCATTGTTTATTGAAGTTAGCCAGGTATTGGTCAGATGAGACAGAGCCGTGTGACAAGAGTGGCGGGGACTGAAGCCTGACTGTAATGGATAAATCAAGTTATGTGTCCCCAGGACGTGACTCAGGTGCATGTGGACATGTTTGTCTATCGGCTTTGACAAAGCTGATAAAAGTGAAATTGGCCTGAATTTGTTGGGGTCAGTGAGGTTTTTAGTTTTAGGCAAAGGAATGACTTTAGCTATTTTCCAGCTTCTTGGGAAAGTACCTTGTTGGATTATAAGATTGTAAATAAATGTTAAATATTCAACAACATAGGGACAGACAGTTTTTTTTAAAAAGAAACTATTAATGCCGTCATGACCAAGGGAGCGTTTATTTTTTAGCTGACTAATAGACTTGCCTACGTCGAAAAAAGTTATGTATGGAATACTATATAAAAAAAATCGTTTGGCGCCAAACTTTCGTTGCAAAAACATTTTTAATTTTACAGAAATAGTCGGCTTGTTTAGGTTATTAGTACTTTTATTCAAAAGTGAATAGGCAGCAGATAGAAAATGTTGATTCAAAGTATCAGCAGGTATAGAAGTACATGGTGGTGTTTAACGTGATTTGGTAAAGGCATTGAGGGCTCGCCAGACACTAAGATACGGAATCAGTTTTATTATCCATCAAGCGTTGGAAGTGGGTTTTTTCTGGGCCGAGAGAGAGAGAGGGAGAGAGAGAGAGAGAGAGAGAGAGAGAGAGAGAGAGAGAGAGAGAGAGAGAGAGAGAGAGAGAGAGAGAGATGAAATGAAATGAAATGAAACTTTATTTTTCAAGGATAAATGATTAGGTACCTTCAATGACCTTTTTTTTCAATCTTGTCCTTGCTAAGCTATAGCATGCACGTAAACACACATACACATAATTTTATATATAAAAGTATACATAATAGTGAAAAGTACAGGCAACAATAATTCCATTTCAAATAATCAATGCTCACATTACACCGCACACACACACACACACACACACACACACACACACAAACACACACACACACGCGCGCGCGCACGCACACGCACACACACACACACACACACACACACACACACACACACACACACACACACACACACACTGACACCAAGCAAAACATCGAAAATTAAACATTAAAACAAATTATGATATTATGCTGCAAAAGAAATGACAAAGAACACCTCAGCAAGTCTAAAGTATTATGATACATGAATATGAATAAGGAAATGTTTCTGCAGTCAATGACGGTATGTGGAGAAAAAAAATGAACAATATGTTTTCACATGTTCTTAATAAATTTATGCAGTTGGTTCGTGAACGTTCGTAAAGTAACGTGCTGCTTTAATGTCTGCAGGAACTGTGTTCCATAATTTTGCACCAGAGTAGGAGAGGGACGTCTTGTAAATATCTAAGCCGGGCCTTGGTACTACCAGATTGTTCCCTGATGTCCGACTAGCTCTGTGGGCAAGTGCCAACAAATTAGAGAGATAGCTTGGTGAGTCTGAAAGGGTGATTTTGCGAATGAGTACCAACTTATTATAAATGAACTGCTTGTAAAGTGGTAGGATATCCGGCAGCTTGAACTTGCAATCAGTACTAATGACTTGCCTGGGTCTGTCAACGATTAATTTGATTGCCCGCCTGTGAAGCGAATTCATCCTTTTGAGATTAGCATCACTGCTCCCATCCCAAACTGAGGAGGCATTATCCAAATGTGGCTGAATATGGGCACAGTAAAAAAAAAGTTTCTTTTGTTGGTTTGTTAGTAAAAGATCTTAATTTTGACAATAAGAATAAGTTTTTTATATTATTTTACACACTTTCGTAATATGGCTTTGCCAACACAGTTTGTCATCAATGATGATTCCAAGCACACGCTGTTCCTTGACTTGCTCAACAGACTGACCATTCAAACAAAGCTGTAGGGGAGGCGGGTTCAGCTGATGCTTTTGTCTAGTAGTAATTAACATACATTTGGTCTTAGTAGGATTCGGAATCATATAATTGTTTTGACACCATGTGGAAACATCATTCAGGCCTCTTTGTAGGGGCTGGGTTATACAGGATGCATCCGATGATGACACGTCAAGAGTTCCATCATCAGCAAAGAGACTACAGATTAAACGGGGGTCGGATATATGTAAGGGAAGATCGTTTATAAAAACTGAAAATAATAATGGACCGAGGACGGATCCTTGTGGTACTCCGTGCTCTATCACCCCCTCACGTGAGTTTGTACCACTGTGTGCGCCCATTTAGATATGAGTAATGAAGGCAAGGGTGCCATTAATCAGCTGATAGGCAGCAAGCTTTTTAATTAAAAGATCATGGTTGACAAGATCAAAAGCTTTAGAAAGGTCCCAAAATACCGCTCCAGTCATTTGCCCATTATTCATAGCAGTTAACCATCTGTCACGGACCATGACACTGACCATTCCAAGTTCTGTAGCGACGGGCGAGGGGCGAAACAGCAGGTGAAAGATGTCACTGGAAGCCGCAGTCTCAAACCTGCATGCAGGCGGTTCAGGATATTGGTCGCCTGATGTTGACCTGGGGATGACAACATCACTCGGCACACCCTGAACGACCAAGCAGCCTTCTCTAGGGACAGCACTGCTTGCTCCACACGGAGAGGGGCCTAGAAAAGGTGGCCTAACCAAAGCTCGTCCCCTCGCAACCCCAGTTGGCTAGCCGCGGTCAACGGGCATCTTCTCCTGCGGTCAAAAAAACAAGAAAGAATAACGGATCCACTCTCATGACGACCACGACCGGACTCAACGTAGCATGCTGGAACATCCGAACCATGCTCGACAAAGCAGACAGCAGACGCCCTGAACGTCGCTCCGCCCTCATTGCCCATGAATTGCGGAGGTTAAACATCGACATCGCCGCGCTCAGTGAAGTACGCCTTCCGGACGAAGGCAGCCTCCAAGAACTTGGCGCTGGGTACACCCTCTACTGGTCAGGCAGGCCTGAATCAGAAAGACGGCTCTCAGGCGTGGGTTTCATGGTCAAGACCTCCATTGCGACTAAGCTGGAAAACCTACCAACGGGTCACTCAGACCGCATCATGTCCATGCGCCTCCCACTGAGACACCAGCAACACGTCACCCTTCTCAGTGTGTACTCCCCAACCCTCCTGGCAGAGCCTGCTGAAAAGGACGAGTTTTACACTGACCTGCGCAGCCTCATACAGAGCACCCCTGCAGACGACAAAGTCATCATCCTTGGCGACTTCAACGCCAGAGTGGGCCAGGACTCTGAAGCCTGGAAAGGAGTCCTCGGCAAGCATGGCGTCGTGAACTGCAATGACAATGGCCGCCTACTGTTGGAGTTCTATGCAGAGCAGCAACTGGTCATCACCAACACTACTTTTCAGCAAAAGGACAGTCGAAAGACCACCTGGATGCATTCTCGCTCCAAACACTGGCACCTTATCGACTATGTCCTAGTGCGTCAGAGGGACCGTAGTGATGTCCTCCTCACCAGAGTGATGCCCAGCGCAGAGTGCCACACTGACCACCGCCTTGTCCGCTGCAAACTCAGGCTCCACGTCAAGCCAAAACCCAAGAAATGGGGGCCCCCCAAGAAAAAGCTTGATGTTGCCAGCCTTCAGCGTGACGACGTGAAAGCTGCCTTTCAGACAGATTTACAGCGCAGGCTCAAAGACACAGCGGACCCAGCAGACTCCTCCCCTGAAACACTCTGGGAACAACTGAAAACTGCTATTGCAAAATCCTCTGCAGAAGTCTTGGGTTTCGCTAGAAAGAAGAACAAAGACTGGTTTGACGAAAACGATGTTGAGATCCAGGAACACCTAGCAAAAAAAAAAAGAGCCGCCCATCAGGCCCACCTAGCCCAGCCTTCCTGCCTGTGAAGAAGTCTGCCTTCCGCCTCGTCTGCAGCAGTCTCCAGCGCAAGCTCAGAGATCTCCAGAATGAGTGGTGGACCAGACTTGCACAGAGGACCCAGCTTTGCGCTGACAATGGTGACTACAGGGGCTTCTACGAAGCACTGAAAGCAGTGTATTGCCCCAGGCACCTGGTACAAAGTCCCCTGCGAAGCGCGAATGGCCAGGCACTCCTCACAGATAATACCTCCATCTTGAACCGCTGGTCGAAGTACTTTCAGAGCCTCTTCAGCGCTGAGCGCACTGTTCAAGAAGCAGTCGTCCTACAAATCCCACAACTCCCAGTAAAGGTTGAATTGGACGAACCGCCCACCGCTGAAGAGACCCTCACAGCCATCCACCAGCTCAAGAGTGGCAAAGCAGCAGGCATTGATGGAATACCGCCAGAGATCTGGAAACATGG
Organism: Semisulcospira habei; assembly: GCA_036245525.1. Taxonomy (NCBI): domain Eukaryota; kingdom Metazoa; phylum Mollusca; class Gastropoda; family Semisulcospiridae; genus Semisulcospira; species Semisulcospira habei. The sequence goes on along the minus strand of BTPG01000004.1, from coordinate 225,531,314 downwards.
AGGCACAGCACTGCACAACAAGCTCCATGACCTCTTTCTCTGCTGCTGGGAGGAAGGAACACTACCAAAGGATCTCCGTGATGCTGTCGTTATCACCCTGTACAAGAACAAAGGCGAGAAGTCTGAATGTTCCAACTATCGGGGAATTACCCTGCTGTCCATTGCTGGGAAAATTCTTGCAAGGCTGCTCCTGAATCGGCTGGTACCTGCCATCGCTGAAGACCACCTCCCAGAGGGCCAGTGTGGCTTCAGAGCAAACAGGAGCACAACCGATATGGTCTTTGTGCTGAGACAGCTTCAGGAGAAGTGCCGCGAGCAGAACAAAGGGCTGTACGTAACGTTTGTCGACCTAACAAAAGCGTTCGACACTGTGAGCAGGCAAGGCATGTGGCAGATCCTGGAGCGACTTGGCTGTCCCCCAAAGTTCCTCAGCATGATTGCCCAGCTACACGAGGACCAGCAAGGCCAGGTCAGACTCAACAATGACCTCTCAGAACCATTCCCTATTCTCAACGGCGTAAAGCAGGGCTGCGTGCTGGCACCGACCCTCTTCACCATCTTTTTTAGCATGATGTTGAAGCATGCCACAGTGGACCTCGATGATGACGATGCAGTGTACATCAGGTATCGTCTCGATGGCAGCCTGTTCAACCTCAGACGACTGCAGGCCCACACATGAAAACCCTAGACCAACTGATTCGTGAGCTGCTTTTTGCTGATGACGCTGCCCTCGTTGCACACACAGAGAGAGCCCTGCAGCGCATCACGTCCTGCTTCGCAGACGCTGCCCAGCTCTTTGGACTCGAGGTCAGTCTGAAAAAGACAGAGGTCCTCCATCAGCCGGCACCCAAGACAGTGTATCGCCCTCCTCACATCACCATTGGCGAGTCTGAACTAAAGTCAGTGCACCAGTTTACTTACCTTGGCTGCATTATCACGTCAGACGCCAAGCTGGACAAGGAGCTTGACAGCAGGCTGGCAAAAGCGAACAGCGCTTTCGGGCGACTTTTCAAGCGGGTGTGGCACAATCAACAGCTGAAAACAGGCACCAAGATCAGCGTGTACAGAGCTGTGGTCCTCACCACCCTGCTGTATGGTTCCGAGTTCTGGGCCCTCTACCGCAGCCAACTACGACTCCTCGAACGCTTCCACCAGCGCTGCCTGCGCACCATCCTGGGCATTCACTGGAGTGACTATGTCACCAACGTCGAGGTCCTTGAACAGGCTGAAACTGTGAGCATCGAGGCTTTGCTGCTGCGGACACAGCTCCGCTGGGCGGGGCATGTCTCCAGGATGGAGGATCATCGCCTACCAAAGATCACCCTGTTCGGCGAGCTTGCTACTGGACACCGTGACAGAGGGGCACCAAAGAAGAGATACAAAGACTGTCTCAAGAAGTCACTTAGTGCCTGCCAAATCGACCACACCAGTGGTCTTCGCTTGCTGTGGACCGTGACACCTGGCGCTCCACCATTTACAAGGCAGCTGTCTCCTTTGAGGACTCTCGCAGAGCTAGCCTTAAGGACAAGCGGCTCAGAAGAAAAAACAGAGATGGCGCAACTCAGAACCCTGGCCATACCTCCCCCTGCAGCCACTGCGGTCGAACCTGCCTGTCCCGGATTGGCCTCCGCAGCCACGAACAAGCCTGCAGACGTCGTGGGCAACTCCTATAAAATCTTCGTTCGCGAAGTCAAGCCAAGAAGAGAAGAACTAACCATCTGTCAACCAGGTGAACCAAAGCTGTGTGACAAGAATGTCTCCTACGAAAACCAGACTGTAGTAGATAACGAGTTTGTATTTATCTAAGAAATGTTGTAAATGTGTGTGGATATGTCTTTCAATCGGTTTTGACAGAGTTGTCAACAGAGAAATGGGTTTGAAATGGTTGGGGTCATTTAAATCTTTTGATTTAGTGACGTATTACCTTTGCCTTTTACAGACCAGACGGAAATTGTCCATGTTGTATGCAAAGGTTGTAGATGTATGTTAGCGATTCGACGACGTATGGAAGAGCCATTTTAAGAACAGCGTTGCTAATTCCATCATGGCCAGATGTACGTTTACTCTTTAGTGAAAAAATGGATTTTCCCACTTCATAAACTGTTAAGAGCGGAATGTTGCAAGACGTGTTAGGTGTTAATCTTTCAGCACAAAACCTTTTTAGCTTTTCTGAAATATCAGACGGTTGACCGGGCGACGTAAGATTCTGTAGCAGTGTAGTGGCGGTAGAGAGAAAATGCTGATTAAACGTATCAGCTGATATTTTAGTGCACTGTGCGGTATTTCTGGACCTCGTAAAGGCTTTTATTGCACGCCAAACAGAAACAATATCTTTTTTGCCTCTGAGCATTTCTAACTAAATATTTTATAAGGTTTCTTTGTTTTCGGTAAGCTACAAAATTATTGCTCCTTTTATGATCATCTCGGAGCTGCACGGCATCCTTGATTTCGTTGTTCAATCGCGCGGGAAGTTGGGGATTTTTAACTCGTTTCTCTCTAAAGGAGCATGTTTATCAAGAACACCAAGAAACAATCTGTACCATTCAGACAGAGACTCGTTTGGGTCACCTTGGTTGTAAACTGTGTGGAAAGATACTTGACTTAGGTCGTGCAGAAATACGTCTTTGTTGAAGCGCTTCAAAGATCTATATCTAATAGTTGTGTGCTGGTGTTTACGAAAAGTAGTATTTGTTTTCAATGCCCAGCCACAACACACAGGGTCATGATCACTAATCCCTATTTGGGGCACCTCTACTCCCACTACCCTTGACTTATTAGTTGTGTAGATGTGGTCAATAAGGGTGGAGGAAGTAGAACTAACACGGGTAGCAGCAGTTACTAACTGCTTCAGTCCAAACATAGAAATGGTACATTTCCAAGCAGGGTTATTCAGGAGCAAATTGATATTAAAGTCTCCCAAAATCAACATGTCTGAGATGGCCTTTCTGACCTTATCCATCATAACTGTAAATTCGTCATACCATTGAAATGTTGATGCTGGGTTTCTTATAAATGTATCCGACGAGCACGGGACTAGATTTGTCTGCCCTCAACTCAATCCAGACACATTCCACCGTTGTGATTCCAGGTCTTTACGCCTACGGGTGATCTTGCTGATTGAATTGTGTATATACACTGCTATACCTGTCTGTCCCGAGTATTCAGCATCGCGGCGCAAGACAGCAAAGTCCTGGATAGAAACCGCCTCATCACTGATGTTAGGATTGAGGTGCGATTCAGTGACACCAAACAAATGAAAATGAGTCAAGAGCACAGAGAGAGAGAGAGAGAGAGAGAGAGAGAGAGAGAGAGAGAGAGAGAGAGAGAGAGAGAGAGAGAGAGAGAGAGAGAGAGAGAGAGAGAGAACAATGAACAATGAACCTTTATTTTATAACGGTAAAAGTATTTGGTAACAGGACCAATTTTCAAACTTGCCGTTACTACCATTAAGCTAAGAACTACCATTGAACGCTATCACAGACAAAACAACAGTTTCACATGAAAGTAAATAAAAGCTTACAGGCACAAACACTCTCTACATCACACACACACATTCTACACCACACACATACACACAAAGACACTGACACGCACATACTGCAACACATGCAAACACACACACACACACCAACGCACACACACACTACACAACACGCATACACACACTCACACGACCCCCCCCCCCTCTCTCTCTCTCTCTCTCTCTCTCTCTCTCTCTCTCTCTCTCTCTCTCTCTCTCTCTCTCTCTCTCTCTCTCCCCCCCCCCCCCAGAGGAACAGTGAGGTGCAATTTCCCTAGAAAGAGAGAGAGAGAAAAAAAATACAGTTCACAGTCATACAACGCACATACAAATATTAACCAAAATATACATGCATGTAAAAACAAGAAAATTGAAAGAAATACAGAATCAAGCCTAACGACAAATGAAACTATATACATGTATACCACACACATATGACTATGCACACATACGCACAAACACAAACATGTATACTCACGCGCGCACTCACACGTACACATGCACTCATGCATACACATGCATGCATACACACCCACGCACGCACGCACACACACACACACACACACACACACACACACACACACACACACACACACACATTATGTAAATGAAAAGAAAAATGCATGCAAAGAACATCGAAACACCCAAAGTTCAAAAGGCGGGAAATCAAAATGCACATAATAGACAAATAAAACATTGTTTAACACAAACTTTCTATCGACGTCCCCACTGTGACATTCTGCCACCTTCCCTCCTCCCTCTCCACGATAACTAGTACTTGCACAAACTGTTTGTCTCCCTCGACTTCGCTGATCAACAATAGTCACTCGAGTGAGACAGCAGGTGAGGTACGTCACTGCATGAAGTCATAGCTATTATAAGCATTAATGTGAACGAATGACTAAATATGGCATACACAAAATAAAGCAGATGCACGATTCACATGCACTCATATACGCTCGCACTCACGCAACCACGTGCACACACGTACAGACAGAATGCTACCACCCGCCTATAGCAGTGTACAGCATTAACTCATTCTACCTCAACACCGAAATCCCCAAATTTTGCCCTTGTCCTCTGAAGACTGCATTGCAGTGCAAGACACAGATCGACCATGATAGTTCATGGGTGATGCCAGAATAGCTTGGCGCCCGTAGGCGCCAAGCTATTCTGGCATCACCCTTGAACTATCATGGTCGATCCTTATCTTGATGTGATGTGTCTGGGGTAGAATGAGTTAAACGCAGTCCACAGACTGATCACAAAGCTGCGAACGTTGAACCAGTGGATGCGCTAGAGGCACCGACATGACCAAGGATGTCTTATAAACATGACTTGAGGTGCCTGAAGAGGCTAATCTTGAAGGACGACAGGGTTTGCGCACATCTTATGTTAAGTGGCAAAGAATTCCATAATGAGCTTCCTGCAAAAGACAGGCTTGATTTAAAGATGTCAATACGTGGGCGGGGAGCTCGATATTGTGGGCCAAATTTAGAAACGTCAGACACATGTTCCGAAAAGAAAGTGCTAAGGTACGCTGGACATGACTGTTTATGCAACTTAAACATGAAGACACCCTTGTTGAAAAGAAAGTGTTGCTTCAGAGGGAGCATGTCCAGTGACACGAGTTTTTGATCAGCTGAGAGATAGTATTAATTTGGCAGCTCTCCGATGTAGGGAGTTTAGCCTCTTCAAATGCACCTCCCGCCGTGAGATGGCCTTGGTCGCCTGCTCGGCGTTAAACCCAAATAACTAACTAACTAATTCAAATGCACCTCGCTTGAGCCATCCCACACTGTTGATGCATAGTCGATGTGAGATTTGATATGAGCGTTGTAGAATATTGTACGAGTGGCAACGTCAGTGATGAATTTAAGCTTAGACATCATGTACAGATTCTTAGAGACACGTTTACAGACGGTGTTTATGTGGGGCTGCCACTTTAGTTGATCGCCTATAGTTACTCCCAGCAATTTATGCTGCGCGACCTGTTCTATGACGTTGTCATTGAGAGACAAGCTGAGAGAAAGCGGTTTAAGTTGATGCTTCTGTCGTGTAGCAATTACCATGTCTTTTGTTTTGACTGGATTAAGTGCCATCGCGTTGGTCTCACACCACTCAGAAACTTCTTGCAAACTCTGTTGTAGCCGTGCATTAATGGTAACTAAGTCTTTAGCGGGTGTGTGGAGAGTTGTGTCGTCGGCAAACATGTCGCACATTGTCTCAGGGCTGCTGAGACAAAGCGGCAAGTCGTTAATAAATAAACAAAACAGTAGCGGCCCAAGGACAGAGCCCTGAGGCACTCCATGTTTGACAATGCCTGGTGACGAATAGGTACCGTTTAATAACACCCGTTGATGTCTGTTGCTTAGGTAAGATCGAAAAAATGATACGGTGCTTGAACCACAAATATATTTTTCAACCTTCTTAATCAGGATTTCGTGGTTAACTAGGTCAAAGGCTTTTTTAAAGTCCAGAAACACGGCTCCTGTAATTTCTGATTTATTCAATGACGTCAGCCATGTATCTACTAGTCTTGTTAGCGCTGTATGGCAGGAATTTTTCGAACGGAAACCTGACTGAAAAACATGAAGTAGTTCTCTGTCCTCTAGATATTTGTAGAAGTGCTTGTGGATATGCCTCTCGAGCGGCTTTGAAAGTGTTGACAAAAGTGAAATCGGCCTATAGTTATTTACATCTTCCAGGTCTTTAGACTTTGGTAATGGCACTACCTTGGCTTGTTTGAATTCTTGCGGAAACGTGTTGTGCTCAATGCACAAGTTGTAGATATAGGTAAGGGATTTCACAATATAAGGGAGGGCGATTTTCAGAATCTTGGGACTGATTTCATCTGGCCCCGAGGACTTTTTGCTTTTCATTGACATGATTAGCTTACCAACCTCATGCACAGCCAATGTAGGAATAGAGAAGGGGGATTTGCCAGCTGTCCTTTGTTCACAGAAGCTCAGCAAACTCTCGGGGCATGTATAGGGGTGGTGGTTTGTGCCCGAGGGGATTATGGAGTCGACAACAGAGAGAAAATGGTTGTTAAAGGTGTTAGCATTGAGATTGGCAGGGGTTACTGGTGATTTCTTACTACTAACTCTGGTAACAAGGTTTACTGCACGACAGAGGGAAGATGTATCTTTTTTCTCCTTGATCATACGATCACAAAGCGATTTCTTCGCCTGAAGAACCAGTGTCTTTACCCGATTTCGCTGCTTTTTATATTCCTGAAAACGTTTTTGTTCTCTCAGCTCGTCTCGCAAAGACATGGCTTGAATAATATCTTGAGTTAGCCATGGGGGCAGAGTTTGATTTTTTACTCTTCTCTTTCGCAGCGGGGCATGTCTGTCTAGCATACTACTGAACAGTTTGTACCAGACAGACAAAGCTTTCTCTGGGTCAGTTTCGTTATATACAGTTTGAAACTGAGTGTTGTGAAGATCAGCTAGAAAAGCTGTCTCATCAAAACGTTTGAAAGAGCGAAACGTTATAGTAGTATGTCCATGTTTTTTTCCGCACCGGGAGTTTTGATGACCACTCGCAGACAACGGGATAATGGTCACTAATACTGAGATCAGCGACACTAACATTAGACACGGATTGGGGACGGTTGGAGTAAATGTGGTCTATGACTGTTGCCGTTGATTGGGTGATCCTAGTGGGAGAGGAGACTAGTTGTTTCAAGCCTACTTGATTTGCCGTGCACTGCCATGCAGCATGAGGTTTTAATATGTCTATATTAAAATCGCCTAACAATAACACATCATTGTCAGGCATACCGACGTTGTCGACGGCGTGCAGAAAGTTGTCATACCATTCAAATGTGGCTGATGGATTTCGATACAAAAAGCCAACAAAAGCTGGTCGGGTCTTAGGGCATCGAATCTCCATCCAGACACACTCAACCTCAGCAGTTTCTAAGTCTACACGCCTGCGGACAAGATGCTGGACTGACGTATGAACATAAACAGCAATGCGGCCTGTCTGACCCGGTGTTCGGGCGTCGCGACGAAAGACAGAAAAATTAGGAATACTAACTGCAGAGATAAGCAAAAGGTAGAATACTGCGACTCCTAAATCAATAATGCCGTATCGATAGTTCTAAATCAGGGTAAATTGCGTACGTAATTACGTTACGGTTCAGAACTTTCAATCTCCCGTTATCTTAGTTGGCGTTCCTGAGAAATTGCTACTACACAGAAGAATGTAGCCGATTCACTACAGGTAATATTATATGTCGGCGGCTAAAAAGCTTCCTTGACGGTTTAACTGCGCCATTGACCTGAAACGGTTAGAACACACACCCCTCACCTCTCTCCCCCTCCCCTCCCACACACATCCTGTACACGCCACCCCACCACCCACCCTTTACCCTATACACTCCCCCCCCCCCTCCCACACACATCCTGTACTAGTACACGCCGTCTCACCACCCACCCCTTACCCCCACATCCCACCCCACCCCACCCTACAAAGCCCGACACGTCACTTACCCCACTCCCCACACAGGCAACCATCTCGCACACACAACATGTCAGGCCAAACAAATCCGTTCTGTGTCAACCCTTCACATTTATGCCACTAAGGCACTAGAACAGATTTCTCGTTCTGTGTCAACCCTTCACATTTATGTCACTATGTCACTAATACAAATAAAATTTGTGGGACAAACATTGAAAATAGGGTTTTCTCCAAATATGGAGCACCAGTCCATTCCTAAATAATTAGGACATGCAACCTTAGTGGAAGAATAGAGAAATAAGAATTTTGTTTTCTGTTTCGACGTCTGACAAAGAAAGTGTGGAGAAAAATATGTTGTTGTTTTCATTCCAAGCACACACCAACACATCCGGGTAGACCAACCTACCACGCATTTGAAATTAAAAGACAAAACCCAATACTCTACTCTTAGTGAGGAACCTCAGTGATTCAAAGTTACTATACACCACCAAGGATGGGCAAACTACTTTTAAAAAGTAGTCCGCTACACTACAGTTACATTTGTAAAAAATAGTAGTTCGCTACTTTACAATTACATTTTGAAGAAATGTAGTTCGCTACTTTTACGCTACTTTAAAAAAAAAGTAGCTAACTACTTTTCAAACTACTTTTTAAAAAACTGTAATCACAACTGGGACTGATAAGTATTTTGAAGTTCAAGTAAATAATCAAGTTTAAAGTCAAAAATAGCCTTTTCTTAAATATACAATATCTTTAGTATTATTTCAAATTATTATAATCATAGCTATCAATACTTAGGCCTACCTATTTTTTCATCAATCCAGACCAAAAAGGTGACTGCCAAGCGTGTAATATGCAAAGAAGTACCCAACGGAGAAAGAAACACGCTTAGAAAAGACGGGTACAACACAATTTATTAATATTTCGGGTAAATACCCTTTGTCAAAATAGACAAACAAACAAACATAGAGATTAGCCGCTACTTATCTTCAATGGCAGAAGGAATGTGGCAACTGAAGGAGGTGACGTAAAATAAAAGAAAAGGAAGAACAAAAGTGCGGAAAAAGTAAAAATGACGTCAACGAAAAATCGCGTAAGAGAGAGACTCGGAAAGAACCTGAACTCCCCATTCGTTCTCTCTCTCTTTCTCTCTCTCCGTCTCGCTCTCTCTCTCTCTCTCTCTCTCTCTCTCTCTCTCTCTCTCTCTCTCTTTCTCTCTCTCTTTCTCTCTTTCTCTCTCTCTCTCTCTCTCTCTCTCTCTCTCTCTCTCTCTCTCTCTCTCTCTCTCTCTCTCTCTCTCTCTCTCTCTCTCTCTCTCTCTGGCCTCATCTACACGCCTTTTCTTTCGCTCGCTCCTGCACGTGCTTGCACACACTCTTGTCTCTCGTGTTCAGGTTCTTTCCGAGTCTCTCTCTTACGCGATTTTTCGTTGACGTCATTTTTACTTTTTCCGCACTTTTGTTCTTCCTTTTCTTTTATTTTACGTCACCTCCTTCAGTTGCCACATTCCTTCTGCCATTGAAGATAAGTAGCGGCTAATCTCTATGTTTGTTTGTTTGTCTATTTTGACAAAGGGTATTTACCCGAAATATTAATAAATTGTGTTGTACCCGTCTTTTCTAAGCGTGTTTCTTTCTCCGTTGGGTACTTCTTTTCTTTTTATTTTTTCATCATTATGATTATATTTATTATTATTATCATTATTTTTCTTTTGATTTTCCCCACTTTGTTTTGTTCATAAATTTGTAACATACATAGGCGTAGCAAATATCATTTTTATTCCCACTTACCCCCTTCCAAGACCATCCATATTCAACTTGGTCTAAACGTTTTATCACAATGTCAGAACGTCAGTGTTCAAAAAGACTAAGCTAAGTAAAATAAATAAATGGGGAAAAAAATGAAGTATACCAGGCATTGCCAACATCATGCATTTATTCTAGGCTTTTCTGTAATATAAATTAATTCCGAAGCTTTGTGTTCTGTTCGGTATCAAAAAGTACAGTGATCGAAGGGCATGAGTGATGATTCACCTGTTGTGTTCCCAGCCATTCTAATACTAGTAATAGATGACAATAGATCGGCATTCATTCGGACAACTCCCCTACTAAATTTAAAACCGATTTATATGGGGAAAGCCGCCATTATGTTTTATAGGCTATATATCCTGTTCAGCACTCTAAACAAGAAAATGGAATTCTTTCCGTAAATGAAAATAAATTAATATAGCTTTTGTCATCCCAGGTGAATGCCGATAGAATAAAACCGGACGCATTTCGCAATGTAAGAAAATCAAAATAGGAAAACTCAAAAAGTCAACAAACCTTGAGATGAAGCCTAGCATGTTCTTAATTAAACGAACTTTAGTTCGCTAACTCTGATGAACTAGAGTTCACGATCTCGGACGAACCAGGTTGGTTTTTAATTGGATGATCTAAAGATACGGCGAATCTAGTTCGAAGTAGTTCACGAACCTCGGCAAACCATAGTTCGCTGTCGGAAAAGGTTCGCACAATGTGTTGAGCAAAGCAAGGCGAACCTTTTTTCTGATTGGTCAAAATTTTTACCCTCTTCTGCGTTGGAGATAAGAAGACAGTCACTGATACAAACAATTATGCCCAACGGCGATATTTCACTCGTGCGAAGAACAAGACCTATTTTTATTGATTTGTGGGAGGCGCGGCGCTGTTTGTGGGGTCGCTACTGCAAGGAGTACAAAAACAAACATCGTTCAAATCGCGAAGCGGCAGCCATTTTGAACACCTTCGCAGACAGTAAGTACGCCGAATCAAGCACTTCAGTTAAGAAAGAGAACCATGGCACACCTGGTTTGCTGAAGTTCGCCTAGGTTCGTTCAACCTCAATTAAGAAACAAACCAAAAGATTGCCGATCTTCTCCGATCTAGGTTTGCCGATCAAAAGTTCGTCCAATTAAGAACAGCTCTAAGATTGGATGCTGTCGTCTTCTGCTCGCTGAATACTCTTTGCATCCGTACTTGCATTTGAATATAAATGCATTGTCCTTTTCTTTCAGATGAAAAAATTCTAGATACGGTTCAAACAAAGTGGGAAGTTTCTCCATCTTCTGCGGTCAAAAATTTGTGCGTTCTGTGCTTGATTTGAACAACAAAGACTGAGATGACTGGCGCGCACTTTTGAAAGTCACGTGGCTTGCTATTGCTATCAGCCAATCACAATCATGCATCCGTTCGCTGAGCGAGTGATCAATCTCGCGCGAAACAGCAATTTCGCCACTCGCTTCATCTTGGCTGAAAGGGATGGGCAAGTCACATGGCAAGGAAAGTAGCGTAGCGAAAGATAAATTTTCGCTACTTCGCTACTGACAAATTAGTAGTTCGCTGCTTTACAACTACTTTTTAAAAATATGTAGTTTGGATCGTTACAAACTACTCCAAATAGTAGCGAAACTACAAAATGTAGTCGCTACTCTCGCTACTTGCCCATCCTTGTACACCACGCACCCTGTTTACGAGTGTCATTTTAGATCAACAACTCACGCGAGAAGAAAATGGGCATGCCTGAAATCGGGTGCCTGTATACGGACTGATTTTGAACCCGGATCCGGGGACACTTGCTGTTGTGTTGAGTGTGGTTTATTGCCTTCCAACCGGGCCAGAACAGGGAGAGAATACAGCCAGACAGCTTTTGCGTAGTCATTATTGATAACACCTCCCGTAGGGTGACTAGATTGCGTCTCCTTCATGACCAGGAAGGTGTCCTTGAAATCGGTTGTGAAACGGATACCTTTTTATTCTCAGTGGAGACGGCCCTGTACTGTACCTTTCATGCTCAGTTTAGTCTGAATTTACCGCACAAGCGTGACATGTCTGCTAACACGTTCGGATTATCGTGATTTGGTGCATTGCTTATTCGAAATGGGCTACCAAAGATTAAAAAGGAAACAACTCAAAAGCTAAGTGACTTTTTAATATATGTGACTACTTAGCCTGCTCTCAGCTATGTTTAACTGAGCATCAAAAATCAGATATAGATATATGTTAATTGATCCATCGGTTTCAGTTTTTTTTCTGTATTTGAATTGAGATTCCATCACTACCGTTTTCGATAGTACGACCAGAGCCATGAAGGAAATCATCATCCGAAGAACGCAGATCTAGCCACAGTGCATACTTGTCTGTCAGGTATTCACCGATTCTTACGTCATACAGATGCAGATCTTTGCACGCAATGTTTGCGGATTTTTCTCTAAGTCTCCCCCCCTGCAAAATACTTTGTGATTTCATCAAAGTGCTGATATCCCGTCATTCCCGACGCAAAAATTTGGTTAGGTCGGCCTTCGATTGTGCAGGACAAATGTGTAATCTTTGGATTGTAGAATTTTTCTGAATCTCCTTGGTAAGGACTTTTTGGTTCAACAAATAACATAAGAATACCTTTCAGTGACCTGGCAGGTGTGTTTAGGTTGATATTCCAAATCTGGTCGCTTTTGTTTTTATTAATCAAACTGTGTCTTATCACACGGTCATAATAAATCGGCAGTCTTGACTGGTACTGATTTTGTATGAGAGAAGCTAAATGAGAATGCGTGACAATCTCATATTCCAAGGAAATGTTAGAGATCTTGTATGATGCATTGAGATCCGTTGATTTGATAACTTTGGAGTAATCATTGAAGGTTAGTTCAAAACTCAGGCGGTCATTCAGTGCCCCTTGGTAATAAGGCGAATGCCCTGTTAGGATTTCAAACTCAAGTGGAATGCAAAACCTATTACCATATGTTTCGGCCACAATAATGTCTTTGGCTTGTGTTGTTGGTTTATCGGATGCATTTATTCGAATTTTCATAATGCTATCTGACTGTATGCCTTGATAAATACGATCCTCTCGTTCTGGTTGTGTAAGCCACAAATCCGTGTAGCAGTAGAACACATCAGCATCGTCAAGACTAAACACTTCCTGTCCTTCGAGTTTAACTTTAATAGTCTTAATAATTGCTCTGCCTAGGTTGTCAACTAGTGTTCTTTTGTCATCTGTGTCTGATGATAGTTCAATATTAAATGCAAGGCGTGCAGTACCAGGAACAATAACATCACTGGAACCTAGGTTAGGAAACTTGACAGTAAGAATTTGGTTTTGGTCTATGGAGCTAGGATTGTTAGTGACGACAATTGATTGCCTAATGCCCTTAACACCAAGAGGTTCACGCAGTTTTCTGTATGGGTCTAACTTTGATCCGTAGGACTGTGTCATTTTATTATGCAAAAATAAAAAAATAAAAATTAATAAAAACAATGGCAGCAGGAGGATTTAACCATGAAGATTTTGAAATGGATGACATGAATGACTATGATACTAGTGCAACAGATGTAACTGGAATGGGAAATACTTCTAGTATGTATCATGAACTGTTAAAGGACAAAGTGAACTCGTTTTATGATAGTGTTGGTGACCGCCCAAATGAAATAGATCCTAATCAGTTTGAATATGAAAAAGGACATTTATATTTAAACACTGTTGACAAAGGAAAAGTACAATTGACTAACAAAAGAGACCCCGGCAAGTTTAGAGCTTTAAGTACAATCAAAAGTGAAGGTGGTGTCGGCGCCTTGCATCAACTTGGTATTGGAGATAAACAGTTACCACCTCGTCTTGCTAGTGCACTTCATGATGCGCAAACAAGACTGCCAACTGGACAAGAAATTGAAATGACTGAAGTAACAAGACTGCCAGAATTAGCAAACACAGTAATACAAGAAACTTCGTTTACAGAAGGGCAAATAAATGAGGCTATGAAAACAATGGATGACTCTCCTTTGACAATGCAGGAAATTATGGGGTTGGATAAATCACTGCAGACAATAAGAGGTGAACTGGTGAATAATGTAGCCAAACTGGGTGAGATTGATAAACACATTTTAAAAGAAAAGGAAAAATTAGCTACAGCTGATGATGAGAATTATGACACAGAAATGAAAGAAAGAATACAACACAGATTAAATGATTTGCAGATAGAAAGATCAGCGTGGCTGGAAGTAGTTGAAATTGGGAAAAGAAAACTGAAATCACAGATTAACAGAATTAGAGAAACTATTCAGAAAATACTTCACGAAGACACAACGTTGGCTGAGAGATTGAAAACACTTTTCAGAGAACAGGGTATAACCATTGCAAGTTTAATTACTGCTCTGGGATTTATTATAAGTACTGTTGTGTTAGCTGTAACGGGAGGACCAGGGGGTAGCGGTCCGACCCTTCCAGCTCCACCACCAGCACCAACTGACCCAAAAGATTTACAGTCGTGGATAAAGAAACAATTGTCTCACATATCAGACTTGCTTCAGAAATTGGCTCTGAAAGCAATGGATGCGTTGCCTGGTATTTTAGGCACAGTTTTCAGTTGGCTTATTAGTACAGCGGCAAAGGTAGTTGGATTTATGGCAGAACATGTGTGGGTCTTTTTGGTGACAGTAGGAGGGTTAATAGTGGGTTATTTAATGAAACAGGTAAAGAAGTAATATACCTACTCCAGTGAGACCTATTGTCAATGCTGTTTTCTCGGATACATGTGTGGAGTCAGTGGTTGGTAGCGGCGTTTTGGGCGTTACTGGCTGTATGGGTGTTGGCGCAGGGGAAGTAACCGCCTGTATTGGTTTTAACAACAGTATATGCGCAGTTGTTCCTCCTAAGTTTACAGATTGATTGAGACCGAGTTTTTGACTAACACCAGCAACAATTATTTCATTATTATAATTTGTTATTGTCCCCATTTGGAGTTGAAGATCAGACGGCAACATGTATAACCCGATGCCAACTACAAAGTCAACTTTTGATCTAGCATATCTGAGAACGTCCTGATAGCATTGAATGCTTGACGGGAGATCTACTGTTGAGTTGATCGAGTCTTCCAAGTTCGATAAAAACTGTTTTTGTGCGCCAAACTTTTCACTTCCATTCAAAATATTTGATTTTATTAATGATTGTGCACCTAGTAAACACCAGACATATGTTCTGATAGACTCATTTACGCGCTCGACTCCCGCTTGAGTAAACCCATCACTCCTGTCTAAGACAAATGTGGTCCAGGCATTAGACTGTTTCTGTTCAATTGAGCCTAACCACACTTCAGATTTTGATGAGAATGAAGAGTAGGGAGGCCAGTAATCTTGAGGGTATTGTCTGTGACTCATAGCATAATATAATGTTCCCATGCCTTTGTGATCATCAAGTTTTTGTGTAAAGTCATATTTTGTACTGATGTTAAATTCATTACAGATGCGCTCAAACGCTTTCATATCCATGGGGTTGTTATATCTGTTGAAACTGGATTCAGTGGGTAATGGTGTATGCAGTTCTGACAGTATACGTCTAAGCTGGTAATAAGTGTGGAAACGGTACATAGACCTAATCAGTTTGTTTGGGTGATTCAAATGGTCTGTAAAAGAAATGCAGCATCCTGTAGTACTACACAGTATAGCAAAGTTGAGTTGGTTTTGAAACATCTATAGTGGACTTGAGGACCACTTTCTTGCTGTAGCATCGTCTGTTATTGGAGGGTTTAGGTAATGATCAAACGGGTTGGGTACTTTGACTTGGAATAAATCTTGTTCACTTACAGCTATGTCGAGTTGATTTAGCTGAATTATTTTCTGTTCATAAGTAGGGGCGACATTGTATTTAGCATCCACATTAAATTGAAATGAATTTGTAGTGGTAATGGTTGGTGATTTAAATTCCATCTTTTTTATGTGATAATAAAAAATGTTTATAACCTTAACAAATATTGACACAAGCAAACCAGTGTGGTTAACTAATGGGATTGATAATTGTGATGGTAGTAAGGCTGTAGCTATCCATGAAATGTTCTGTACAGTAAAGTGGTTTAATGTAACAGATGATAAAAATTATTCTGTAAGTGGAACTCTCGATGGTTTAGAAAAGGGTGATACTTTACGATCTGGGTATTATGACTTTTGTACTTTAGCTGAATGGCTTCAAAATGAATTTAAAATTAAAGCAACTTTAAACCCAGCTAATTTACTTGTCACAATTGAATTTCCGAAAAGTGGTCAGTTTTCTTTATCAATTAGTCTTTTATTATTACTTTGTTTTTTAGGTAAAAAAAATAACACATCCAGATGAAGATTGGTCACAGTCAGATGGACATCTACTATCACCAAAAAAACCAAGAATAACTGGCAGATATCCTGTTCATTTGTCAGTACATACAGTGCTAAATGTTCATTTGAAAGAACTAAGCACTACTGATAATCTTCACAATGGAAAGCCTTCGACTTTGTTGAAATGTGTGTCGCCTGGAACTGCTCCTTATTGCGAAAATGTAGTTGTTAGATTTCCTAACTCTCAGTTTAAAAAATTGGACTGCAGTTTCTTTGAATCATTGTGCTTATATGTAACTAATCAGGATGACAAACCAGTTGTAATGCATGATTTTTATGTTGTGTTGGAAGTTAAATAAATTTCATTTTTGCTAAAATAAAAAATGAGCGGTCTTGGTCCAAAGCCGAGAATTGTTCCAGTTGCATGCCCGTCAATAGAGTTGAAAGATTTGGCCGACGTGCAAGATTTTGATAAAGAAGGTGAGGTAGGAGAGGTGTATGGCCTTGAACTTGTGTCCGTTGGATTGTACAAATGAAAGGTAATTGATGATGTAAAAGATGGCGCTGAGAGACAGTTTCCTAAACTTAGTCAACTTCGTGATGTTACTGTACCTACTCCTGTAAGTAATGTGCTCTACAGCTTAAAACATGTGGGTAATAAATGGGTAATTATTCCTACCCCTGTTCCGCTTGCACCTATTCCCATTGTATGGGACATAAAGTTTGTTTTTATCAGTCCTTATGTTTATTTTACTGATGAAGGTGCCTTAGTATTTAGAAAAGTTGTTAACTCTGAGCCAATGCTTGTAAGTCTTGTGCCAAGCTATTCCGAAACCAATAGCAGAGAAAAACTAAAACTTCAAGAGTATGGTAAACGAAGGTATTTTCTTACAAATAGGAAGGGTAGAACAGATACTTCTATTTTGTTCGTACCAGCAAATTTTACCATAGATAGAGAAGCGACAATAGTTTTTGAAATTCTCATGAGATCTGTGGATGCTGCGAAAGAAGCAGATATCGCACAGGGAATCAAACTTACGTGGGATAGCACAGTATCAGAGTCAACAAAGGTTGATATTGCTATTAGAAAAATCAATACAGATTTTGAAGTTTCGAGTAGTGTCCCTGCTGTTAAGGTAGTGATTGATAAAACAACTCTAGTTTATCTAAGTTTCATAAAACTGGAACACATAGATCTTGTTTCATTTTATTATGCTAGCAAATTGTATACCTTTGAAGAGTTGCAAAATAAATTAGAAGATTAAATAAAATAAAAAATATATTTGTCATAAAAAAATGCCACCACTGTACCCGCAAATACCACCTGAGCCGCTTGATCCTATTGAGCATGATAAAACATTACAGGCAGACTCATTCCGTTTAATGAATATTACCAAAGCGTTGAAGTATTTGGAAGGAGAACAAGCAAAATACTCTCGGTGCAAACGCCGTTACAAAACGGTTTTCAATTCTGTACACAACACATCAATGGCTGTCGGTGTGGTTTCAGCCGGATTATCTGTCACTGGTTTAGCCCTCTTTGCGACAGGAATTGGAAGTGTCATAGGAATTGCTATT
This sequence comes from Semisulcospira habei, assembly GCA_036245525.1. Taxonomy (NCBI): domain Eukaryota; kingdom Metazoa; phylum Mollusca; class Gastropoda; family Semisulcospiridae; genus Semisulcospira; species Semisulcospira habei. The sequence continues at coordinate 225,513,647 of BTPG01000004.1, read as the reverse complement.
GAAGGTGTTGGTGCTGCCACAGGCCTGGCATGCTTTGGTATGGAAGCCCTTAACAAAAGATTTCATACAAAGTTGCAGAAGCATGAAGCCTTGAGTACGCTCGCTGGAGCTAAGCTGAGCAGTATGAAACTTATTATCAGTAAGGCTTTAGAGGATAATAAAATTGACGATCATGAATTTAAGAGAGTCCAGGATGATTTGGCCAATTACAAACAACAGAAATCTGAAATACAGAATAAGATGCGTAGTCAACCAGCGAATGTTGAAGAGCTAAAGCAATCTTTTTTAGAGGAAGGAAAAAAAATAGGCGTAGAAGAAACTATGAAAAAAGTTTACGGACTGTTAGGCAAGTAAAGATCTCATTTGGTAATCATTCATTAATTCTGAAATACTCTTCGCATCAGCCCCACCACCAGAGTACTACTGAGAAAAAAGTTTTCTTGTTGTCCTTGTAACTTGAGAAATCTGTCCGAGTGTCTTATTGTCTTGGGTTAAGAACTTATAAGAACTTATGATAAGACACTATAAGTTCTTATTTTAAGTCACTTATAAGAATTTGTGACAACTAACTTCAAAGTTAACATCAAAGTTACTTGTAAGTTGAAATTAGTTATCAAGTAAGATCACATTATTCTAGACAGTTACATGAACAGTAACTTCATAAGTTATTCACAGGTTCCAGCAAGGCTGTGTTATTATTTTTATTTTTCATTATAAAATGAACCAAGATGAATTACTTCTTCTAAGCGATATCTGTGCTGTAGAAAACAAAGACTTAGACTCTAAAAAACAGCGTCTTCTCTCTGTAGTTGTTTCTGGAAAATCAAAAGCTTTTCTTGGTAAACAATACATGACAGAAGACATAGAATCCCTCACCGCTGACGAGCTAATCAAACTTCATGCTAAATATGAAAATCACATTGCTTCACTAATGACACGTGATTTAAGTCGATCTCTTGTCTGCCTATACACAAAAGCTGTGAGTCATTTCCTACCTGTTGATAGTGACAGTTTATCACACGATTTAGAAAGCAACCCCATAGTTTCAAGTTCAATCGGAAAATTAGCTTGCCTTATGTTTTACAAGTTTGGCAATTACCTTGCACCTGTGGTAACCTTGCTTGTAACTGGGAGTCATATTGACTTTTCTAAAATAAATTTTAAATTAGAAGAAAATGGACGAGACCCAGACGACTCCACAACAGAGTCCTGTCTTGACACAGGTTCAAACAGTGACAAAGGCTAAAAGTCCAGGTCGAATAGAGGCGGGGAAAAAATTAGCTGAATATAACAGACAAAAAAAATTACAGCTTCAGGCATTAACACAAAAGGCTCATGTAACTGACACACCATCAACAGCACCAGTGTTACTACCGTCAGGACCAACACCCTCACACCCCCCACAAAGTGAGAGACAAACAACTGAGTCTAAACCTGAAACAACAAAATATATAGTTGCTGGATTTGTTGTAGGATTTTGTTATGTAGGTTACCAATTATACAAAAAATACAAACCAAACACTCGAACAGTGTCCAAAAAATCAAGCACTCCAAAAATAAAAGAAGAAGTCTCCACATTACCAGCAGTGTCAAAACCTTTGGACCCATTTTACATGCAGTAAATAAATTTATTATTTTAATTTTTGTAGCATAAGAAAATGAGCGACGCAAAGAATATCATGAACCTCGTCTATCACTCTGCTGTGATAAGCGGACTAGCAGTAGCATATTCTATGCTGGGGAAAAGTCTTCTCAAAATGAAATCAGCAGACTTGAGTAGACTAGACTTCGAAGACAGCGCTAAACTAGTAGCAGTTGTCACAGCATCGATTGCCACAAAAGGCCTTCTCGTTAAGCAAGGAATTATTCCAGAAAATGTTTCTATGTAAATAAAAAGTATGGCAACTATAGCTATTATGATTGGTGGAGCAGTTGTTAATGCATTGGCATTTAGTGGATCAAACTATCTCTTTTCAAAAATGGGTAGAGAGGAATCTGCAGAAGAAATGAAGCGTCACAATGAGGCATCTGAAAAACTGGCACAAGCCCAACAAGATTATGAGAAGCAAAGAATAGAGAAACTTGATTTTATCAATGAAAAAATTGAGGCTTGAGGGTCACGCACAGCATACATTTTCTAATGTCGATGACGCAATCAAGGAATACTATCTTGTAACTGGCGAAGACATGACCATCCCACGACCAAAACTTAGCGACTACTACCAACCAAGCCCAGAACAAAGAAATGGAGAAATAATATTTGTTCTAGTAGGAATGACATTAGTATATTTTACAGGAGTTTTTATTGCTAGAAGAAATGACAGACGTCGGAGCTAAACTATCAAAAATATATTACTCCCCTATTGGCTACTGGAAAGGGAAAACTGCAATAGAAAAATTACATGCGGCTGTGGGTGGGGATGTCACACTCGAACAAATAAAACAGTGGCTACAAAAACAGGCTATTTGGCAAATATATCTTCCTGCTCCAAGAAAAATAACAAGACCTCATTTTGTAAACACTATCCCTAATGACACCCATCAAATGGATCTCCTGTTCCTACCACATGATACAATAAGAAAAAAATGATACAAGTATGCATTAACTGTTGTCGACATAGCTTCGAGGTATAAGGACGCCGAACCCATAACTGACAAAAATGCTGTAACAGTAGCCACTGTGTTAACAAAGATATATAGTCGTGGTCCTTTAAAATTTCCTAGGCTTGTGCAAGTCGATGACGGATCTGAATTTAAAGGGGCTGTTAATCAATTATTTGTAAAGCATGGAGTGCTAGTGCGGCGAGGCATACCGGGCGTGCACAGATCACAGGCAATTGTAGAAAACTTCAATAAACAATTATCAGAGAGACTTTTCAGCTATCAGTATTCTAAGGAACTCATGCATGATGCACGTAACACTGAGTGGGTTAAGAGATTACCGTCTGTGATAAAAGCAATGAATAATGAAGGTCACCCTAAACCTGTTGATGCTATTAAATTGAAAACAATACCATCAGGGTCAGAAATAAAAACAACAACACCAGACACAAGCTTGTTTACAAAACAGGTAAGATATTTGTATCAACCTGGTGAAGCCGAGAATGATGTCAGACGTAGGGCAACTGATCCAATATGGTCTACATCTGTCCACAATATAAAAAAAAGTCCCCGGTGCTAATGCAACAATATATTACCTGTATGAGCCTGCGCCTCAGAGGGCATTTGTCAGAGAAGAATTACAAATTATTCCTCCAGACACTGTTACACATTTTAAACCATTTCATCAACTAATTCATCGATTAGTTCATCAACCAGTTCATCAGCTATTTCTTCAGATAACTTGAGCCTGTAATGCCCAGGTGCATAAGCCTTTTCCTTAGTGTGAAACACGCGTTTTGTGTCCCCAACTGCAAGTGACTTCTTATGTGTTTGGATCATTTCAATATTGTGTCTATTTGACCTCAGTGTCTTGTTTGGATAATCAGGCATCAGTTCTCCATCTAATACTTGCTTATAATGTTCATGTCGAATGTCTTTATTTTTTATCGCTGTTTTTTTGATACCTTTGGCTTTGGACTGACTGCCCTTCTGGTACAGTATAGAATACATTTTTTATCTCAGTCCAACGTACTCAACTATAGGCACTCCATTTAGTTCATCTTTAAACTTTCCAGGCACTTTCTTGTTTTGTGTGCTGTACAGCGGGTGATCTTTAGGATAATCAGACGTGTCATACATGTGTAGTTCTGTTTTCATGTCTTCGTAAAAGTCTTCAGTAGGCACGTCTATGATCATAGAGTCAGTGTCAGTGTATAGCAGACGACACTCAGGATACTTTGGTTTGAAGTAATCATAATACAATTCAAGCATCAGCAATTTTGACAACTCAAGAATTGCCATACCAATGAATACTGGCTTGTCCAGTTTAACAATCTTTTTTTTTTTTTGAGTGACACTGCATACAATGATGAATGAAACTCTTTGTACCCTGTGTACTGTGGCTTGACTGTAGTGTAAGTTTAATTGCACCCGATTCAGTTGTGACCAGTCTCACATCTTTGCGGTGATGAGGATTTTCCATCGTCTTGCCAAAACAGGCATTGTTCATAAGCTTAAAGAAGTCTTTGTCAAATGCAGTGTTGCCATCTCTTGCACGCAATGTTGTGTTCTTCATTATGTAATCTTTCATGAAAGCACTTTGCTCAAATTGAATACCTCTGTGAACTTTTTTTAGTACTAGCCCATGTCTGATGTAAAACTGTAACAAGCGATAGTGGCAAACGTAGTTGAATTTGTCATTCAAATTTGGCACAAGTTTGGTGTCTTCTTTTTTACCTGTCATACTCATTTTCTCAACAGCCAATGGATAATCATTATGGTAATCATGTAGATGGTGTGGGTACTCTAGGTCTACTTCAAAGATCCAACCCTTTGCATCATTCCGGCCATGAGTCATAATATAGTTTGTTAACTGTGTTATGTCATACTGTGACAAATCATACAGACAAAAGTTTTGCAAGGGCAATAACTCACACATCGTAAATCCATACAAATTGTTCGCGTCCAAGTACGTAATGAATGACCTTGACCTTGAGGGGTCAAAGTCAAGGTCGTCCAGATATTTGTTGTTGGCTTTGGCATAATTGTTCGCTGCAATGCTAATCCCACCCCTCAATCCACGTTCCACCATTTCACCCATCGTACGATCAGACAACAGGTCTATAAATATCTTACTGGATTTTAAAAATGCATCCCATGTCATGCCAGGACTAGTTATGTAACAGGCTGGGTCAAGACTGTAGTGTAACAAACCCTTTTCACGATAACTTTCAAATATGTCTGCTAGCAAGCAAACGTCAGCCTTTAAGTACTGGTCATGGTAGTCACCAATCATTTCACACCCTAGTTTACCCCATGCATCAAGTGCGTGCTGGTAATCGGAGTCAGAAATACCTTTACCATTAAGTGTGGAATAAAATTTCTCTTTTGGAGGCAGTCTCCTTTCTTCAAACACAACCCAGTTATCAATGTACTCATAGGGATAGACACCTTTCTTAATCAATTCTGGCTCAAAATATTTACTTGTTATTGGAAACTCAGTCAGTCCTTCTGCAAGACTAGCAAGCCCTAAGGACAAATGTTGCATGGAGTCGTAAAATGCTAATTTGTTGTCCAGCCTAAAAGTCAAGTATTTTTCAGTTGTCTGGGCAATACAACTAATTTTTTTGTAAGACTCATCCACAGCCTGCATGATAATATGTGAATCATACCCTTTGAGATTGTGAAAAAAGATAGGCAACTTATATGTCTTGGGATCTATTTTTAATTTTAAGTTACAATCACCATGGGCAGCACCTCTGTAATGCCCAGTTATATGGTCATGGTCGCGAACTTTATCACCCTTCAGAAGTTGATCACAACCTCCTAAAGGTTGTTCACAAATCCAACACATGACTGCTGTATCAAAATTCTGTTTGTCTTCTTCTGTCATCACCAAAGGCATCTGACACTTTTCCAAATAATGTACTACCTGACTATACAGTTGTCTCATTTCTGTTAAAAACTCAGCTGCTGCATTTTCACCTCTGTAGATAACAGGTTCTGTATGCTGGCCGTCTGACCTAACAAGAATATATTCGAAAGAACACACCACTTGATCACTCAATTTTACGGTCTTTGGTAATGCTTCTGGAACAGGACCCTCATATGGTACAACCAGTGATTCAAAATCAGCATACACTACAAACGGCAGCTTTTGCTGATTAACATAGTTCTTGAAATATACCTTGCTACCAGGATCTGGATACCTAAGTATTGTTTGAATGTCATCAGCCGACCTACAGTGCTGGATATGTTTATGTGCCACTTTTATAGAGGAGAACCGTTGTAAGCATCTTTTACATACTTCCTGTTTGCCATTGTGTTTTGATACATGATTATGAATTAGTCGTGACATACTCCTAATAATTGTATAGTGAAAGTTATCACCTGAGTCAGAGCTTATTAGTAACATGTCAACATGCTTATCTTCTGACTGACCGTAGGTTGGGGCAATTGGGAATACTCTAATTGGTTGTAACTTGTCCTCAGACTCATTATCCCAAACATACACATTCACAGATATCCCAGGATTTAGTTTTTCAAACAGATCTATATCCTCCACCTTAACAGGAAAATCTATGCCACTGAAGTTGAGTTCATTTACAAATTTGGTATAGTTAGATACACGTTCAGGTTTTGTTTTTACAAAATGCAGTTTGGCAAGCACACACCACATGAAACAGAAATTATCTTTGTTCTGAATATTGACGACAGCCTTTTTGTCTGCAACCTCAGTTGGTAGGGGCAGCCATGATTTGCCTAAAATAGGATGATATCTTGACTGCTTCAGTTGCAGTTCATGTACACGGCCTTCATGCCAACCAGACCCTTGCATTTTTGCTTTGTCAATTGCTTCTAGAAAGTCAGGCAACAGTCTTTCTCTAAACACTTTTTCCAATTCCCTTCTTGAATTAACTGTGTGTTGTCTTATCGAGATATACGAAACAATCACTTCACCATCTACCCTGGTAAATTCTATTTTAGCAACAATCTGAATCTTTACACTACCAGAAAGAAGGTTATCTTGTATGACCAAAAAAGACCTTTCTATCGATTCATAAACACTGTAAGTGTTGGATATAGGCAAGTCTGTTGTGTGAAACACATTTCTTAAGCTTGACGAGCTTTGGGCATTGTCCGTCATTTTTATTTGTCCGACAAAATAATAAATAGAAAACATTACACCATGTGTAATAGCACTTTATTGACTGTAACACCTACAATAAACAAATTCAGTTCACATAGTTGTCTGAATATTTGCTCACACACTGACTTAAACCAGTGATCATCAACTTCAAAGGTATGTGTCTTAAGATCAACAGGCATGTACTCTACAAATGGTAACTCCGCAAATATTTCTAAAGTCATTTGATATGACACATAAATCATCTCCTGTGTTGATACTGGTGTTATGTCCGGTTGTTTGAAATCTGTTCTTAACTAATCAAAGTGCTGGATATAACTAAAGCAGTCTGTAACATCAATTGTGTTGAGCATCATTTTTATTTGTCCGACAAAATAATAATATAAAAATATTACTGCTTGTGCTGTAGGTGTAATACCACTTTATTGACTGTAACGTCTTCAATATAATCATGTAATTTACATAGTTGTCTGAATATGTGTTTACACAGTGCCTCAAACCAGTCGCAGTTAGCATCATTGACTCTAAAGGTATGTGTCCTAAGATCAACAGTCTCGTACTCATAACATGGAAAACATTCAGAATACCCCAAAGTCACATTATATGCCATGCTTATCAGTGTCGGTGTTGAGAGTTTTATACCGAGCTCAAATGGCTTTTTAACATGCGTTTTAAAGTCAAAAATGCACTTAACATCTTTGAAGCAGTCTGTGATGTCAATGGTTTGTCTGTCTGTCATTTTTATGGACAAACCATAAGGCTAAATTAATTCACTAACCCATACCCTGTAGGCTGATCTGTCTTTAAAATAAGCTTTAGATGCTTAGTCAATTTCAGTTTGTTTTTCACATTGTCTCGTTCATGTTTGTTGGGGATGACGTCGTTCTCTCTGAGACAATCTTCAAAGCTGTCACGATCTTTACAGTAAAACAAACAGATAAACTTTAACTGCTCACGAAAATCTTTCAGTACAGCATTATATTTCTAAGTGAGAATCCATACACTGATGTTTGCATGCCTGCCACTGAAGGCCAGTTCTGACAGTGTGTTTCTCTTCTTGACAATGTCTTTTTCTGCTGAGCAGTCATCAACAATAAACAAAGTTGGCTGTCCTTCAAATTGCTTGTAAAAATAATGCAGGTAATCATTCAGTTTCTTTTCAGGGTCAACTAAATAGATATTGCTGTCAGTCCAAATGAATAAACGGTTGCGATAAGCTCTGTTGTGTTTTATTGTAGGACAAAATATTACTATGTTTTCAAAATGATGAATGTATCTTGTTTGTAATAGATTAAGTACAAATTCAGTTTTTCCACAGCCCGTGGCGCCAACGAATAGGCCACAATGGGGGTCAAGGGTCATTAAGTTCATTTTTAAAACATTTATATATAAACTGTGTGTACAGTTTATCTGCCTATCTGGTCATGAAAGGGGCAGGTACATTCTAATAAAATCACCCACACACACACACACGCACGTCACGCTTGTGCGGTAAACTCAACTAAACTGGGCATAAAACGGGTACAGTACAGCGTGGTCCCCACTGAGCATTAAAAGGTATCCGTTTCACTACCGATTTCAAGCATACTGTCTGGTCATGAATGAGCGCAATCTAGTAAACACACCCTATGGCAATTGTTCATAATAATGACTACGCAAAAAGCTTGTCTGGCTCGATTCTTAACGTGTTAGCAGACACGCCACGCTTGTGCAATAAAGTGGACATGAAAGGTGTTTCACTACATCGTGCCACTGACAGTTTCAAAACCGATTTCAAGCACACCTTTCTGGTCATTAAAATCTAGTAAAGTAACCCTATGGCAACTAATATAATAGTGACTACGCAAAGCTTGTCTGGCTCGATTCTCTTCCTGCTTTGGCCTGGTTGTGAAAGCAGGTGTTTCTGATCGGGTTTCAAACTAAGTCAGCCAATACAGGCACCCGATTTCATGATCATACTTTTCACTGGAAAAATGTATCCAACCTTTTGTAAATGAGTTATCGTGTGCCTGTAATATGCTACCGCCCAATTTTCTTCTCACGTGAGTTGTTGATCTAAAATGACACTCGTAAACAGGGTGCGTGGTGTATAGTAACTTTGAATTACTGAGGTCCCTCACTAAGAGTAGAGTATTGGGTTTTGTCTTTTAATTTCAAATGCTTGGTAGGTTGGTCTACCCGGATGTGTTGGTGTGTGCTTGGAATGAAAACAACAACATATTTTTCTCCACACTTTCTTTGTCAGACGTCGAAACAGAAAACAAAATTCTTATTTCTCTATTCTTCCACTAAGGTTGCGTGTCCTAATTATTTAGGAATGGCCTGGTGCTCCATATTTGGAGAAAACCCTATTTTCAATGTTTGTCCCACAAATTTTATTTGTATTAGTGACATAGTGACATAAATGTGAAGGGTTGACACAGAACGAGAAAATTGTTCTAGTGCCTTAGTGACATAAATGTGAAGGGTTGACACAGAACGGATTTGTTTGGCCTGACATGTTGTGTGTGCGAGATGTTTGCCTGTGTGGGGAGTGGAGTGGGTGACGTGTGAGTGTGTCAGGCTTTGTAGGGTGGGGTGGGGTAGGGTGTGGGGGTAAGGGGGGTGGTGTGTGTGGGGGGGGGGAGAGGGGGGTGGCGTGTACAGGATGTGGGGGAGAGTATAGGGTAAGGGGTGGGTGGCCGGTGAGACGGCGTGTACAGGATGTGTGTGGGAGGGGAGGGGGAGAGAGGTGTGGGGTGTGTGTTCTAACCGTTTCAGGTCAATGGCGCAGTTAAACCGGCAAGGAAGCTTTTTAGCCGCCGACATATAATATTACCTGTAGTGAATCGGCTACATTCTTCTGTGTAGTAGCAATTTCTCAGGAACGCCAACTAAGATAACGGGAAATTGAAAGTTCTGGACCGTAACGTAATTACGTACGCAATTTACCCTGATTTAGAACTATCGATACGGCATTATTGATTTAGGAGTCGCACTATTCTCCCTTTTGCATATCTCTACTGCTTCATCGCTCATGTTGGAATTTAATCGTGTCTCACATAGACCAAACAGGTGGAATGGTTCAGGCTTGTTTAGATATACACTCACATCTAACACTTTGTTAAATAAGTGATAGACGTTAAGATTACCAATGCGCATATTGATACGCTTGTCCTTGGACTGACCAACTGCCATTTTGTGCACTGTATCTTTGATGAGTTCAGGTATATCAGTAAAGACACAATGATGCAGTCACACGAGCTTCAAATATTAGACAGTCATTCAAAATCTTTTATAACTAAGATAAATGGAATATAAAAACGAGTTCGGCATTTATCGAGCGTGACGCAGTCTCTACAGCGCGATAGTTACACAGCGCCAATGGCGAGTGACACTTGACAAAGCCGACTCCGGGTAATCCTGTATACTGTTGTTGACATTCAGGTTAAGGGGTAGTATCCGATTATTCTTGAGTAAATCACGCAGTAAGGCACTACCACTTGAACACAATGAACAGTTGCGAACTGAAACAACGACGCGTGATCACAATGCGCATAAGACAGCAACACAAGGGATGCAGCTTGCGATGTTCACTACCGTAGGCTGCACGCTTTGAAGGATAGTGTCACAAAAGGCACAAGACAGCAATACCTCGGATGCTGAACAAATAGTCTAGCCTGCGATGTGAAGTAGCGTAGGCTGAACACTTGAAACCGTACTGTCACAATGAAAACTTAGCAGAGCTTTTGTAATCAAACCAGAAGAGAAAATCACAGAAGTTGAGGCACACAGGCAATCACTGCTTTGAAATAAATCAAAAGCGAATGCAGAAGAACCGTATATAAAGAAGCACACGTAACACTGACGTAATCATGAACTGCCTCACACACCCACAGTGAAATATGTGAAGCACAATGGTGAAGGATCACTGATCACACGGCACTGAATTACCAACCGCGTAATAGGCTGACATATCCATTGGCACCATTTGCTGTGGGCACCTGGCATAACTGGTGATATGGTGGCAGACTATTACCCGGGTAAACAGATACACTGGTTGGTGGGCGATGATTCGACCACACACCATGGCAACCATCCGGGTACTGTGGTTGTTGCCATGGTACTGCAGTTGAAGAGTTGGCACGTATTTGCTGCAGATGATGATACTGAAGTTGCTGCCAGTCAGGAACCGGCATGAAGGGCATCTGTTGTAGATGTTGCTGCTCCGGCTGTAAGTGTTGTTGCTGCTCCTGTTGTAGCTGCAGCGAGAGAGAGAGAGAAAGAGAGAGAGAGAGAGAGAGAGAGAGAGAGAGAGAGAGAGAGAGAGAGGGAGGGAGAGAGAGAGAGAGAGAGAGAGAGAGAGAGAGAGAGAGAGAGAGAGAGAGAGAGAGAAAATGATGTCATTAAAGTATTATGTCAGTGCATGGTGACGGGAGGGAGGGGGAGGGGGGGGAGGTAGTGGGCGATGTAGGGTGTGTATGTGTGTGTGCGTGCGTGCGTGTGCCTATAGTGTGTGTGTACGAGTGCGTAGCTTGCGTGCGTGCGTGCGTGCGTGTGTTTGTGTGTGAACATATACGCGCTTGTGTTCGTTCAAACTAGGTTTAAGTGCGGTAAACGAAACACAGAGCCAAAGATACCTTTTCAATCAATCAATCAATCAGAATTCAATAAATTTGGTGGACAGACCTTAATTAACATACGTTGTTTTTTACGCTTTTATTTTTCTTTACTTGATGGCTGTTTAGGTTTTTATGGTTTCCGAGTTTTGGCATTGTACAAGTATTAATTAAAGTGCATACGCGGGATTTTTTATATAGGCCGTTTGTCTACATTTATTTCAGAAAAAAAGAGTGAGGGCAGAAAAAAAGGAAAGGGGGTCATACTAAAAAAAAAAAGAGCTAAAATTTTTTTTTAATACTTTCAATTAACCCATTTAGCCCTTACGCACTACAGCAGGAGATGGGTGGACCATGATAAATAATAATAATAATATATAACTCTTCTATAGCGCAATATCCCCACAAAGAAAGACTCAGAGCGCTTTACATCTAGATAATCTAACTAATTGAAATTAACTATAACTAAAGTACAGACAACGTACAAAAACATAATCATTCATAGGTCCAAATGCACACTGACACAATACTAAAATAATAAACATAACATTTCAAGAGCCTGATCAGACATATACATGTTGATGGGAAAACGTAAGGTTTATCAATCCCTTTCAAAGGCCAAATTAAAAAAAATATGCCTTCAATCTAGCCCTGAAAATAGCCAAAGATGGTGCATGGCGAATGTCATGAGGAAGCCCATTCCACACTTTTGGAGCTTGGAAAGAAAAGGACCGCTGCCCAAAGACTTTTAAGGACACTCTGGGAGTAGTCAATATTCTGTCGTCAGTGCTGGAGCGCAATACTCTGCCTGGTGTATAGACAGGGAGACCGGAGGACAAGTATGCCGGGAATGTTTTATCAAAGGCCTGAAAAACGAGGGAAACAATTTTGTATTCAATTCTGAACTTCACAGGAAGCCAGTGTAACTGTTTAAGCAAGGGAGTGATGTGGTCACGCTTTGATTTGTTCTGGAGCCTGTAGAGCAAATCGTTCGACATACCTGACATTACAGAGTTACAGTAGTCAAGCCTTGACAAAATCTGTGAACATGCGATTTGCTTACAGGCATCGTCAGTAAGGTACTGTCTAACAGAGCTAAGCCTCCTGAGCTCAAGATAGTAGCAGCGGGACAGGTGAGACACATGATCGTTCATGGACAGAACATTGTCAATGTAAACACTTAGGTTTTTCACACATTTTTTTTAGAGGGATGTCCTGTCCACAAACGATCAAGAACTCATCATGGGAGACACTCATCCTGGAGCGAGTGCCTACCACAATGGCATCTGTTTTTCCTTCATTGAGCTTTAGCTTGTTGTCCGTCATCCAGTCTTCTATTCTGTTCCATGTCATGCAAAAGAGACGGGAACTGTTTGAGAGGAGCGTCTTTCTTCAGCTGTGTGTCATCGGCATATTTGTGATGTTCACATCCTTTACTGGCGATCGCCTCAGACACAGGCTGGGTGTACAAAGAAAACAAGACCGGTCCGAGAACTGAGCCCTGGGGCATGCCATATCTCAGAAGGAGGGGAGCGGAAGCAGAATTCTGTATAATGACACGTTGGAACCTGTCGGACAAATATGAGGAGAACCAGTCAAGGTCCCGTTCACGGATGTCAAAAGACACATTGTCTGTTCAGAAGGATGTTGTGGTCGAGCGTGTCGAACGCCGAAGACAGGTCCAATAATGACAAGAGTGACACACGTCCCTCGTCAACGCAAGTTAGCAGGCTGTTGGCCACATGAAGAAGAGCTTTTCACAGCTATGATGCTTGCGGTAAGCGGACTGATAAACTCTAGCAGGTCATTTCTTGACACATGATCCAAAAGCTGATGCAACACAGCCTTTTCTAACAGCTTATAAATAAATGGGAGGTTGGAAACGGGACGAAAGTTTTTCAAGTCATTTTGGTCTAGTCCAGGTTTCTTCAACAATGGTGTGACAACAGCCTGCTTGAACTGAGGAGGTACAGCGCCATACATCAAGAAATTGTTGATAATGCATGTAATCACAGGAATCAGATCCACACAGTCTCTCAGTAAATCTGTGGGCAGTGGGTCAAGCACACAGGATTTACATGGGGATTTGGTGATGAGTTCAAACACAAACTGCTCTGTTACAGGACAGAATTATGATAGACAAACACTGTCAATTGGATGAAAAGTTGCGTTGCCAGCCCTGACGTCAAGGTCATCCCGAATTTCGCTGATTTTATCATCAAAGTACACACAAAACCTGTCAGGTAGTTCAGCTGCGGGTATGTTATTAGGAAGTACAGGCCCTTTCTGTTTACCAAGCAGCTCATTGCGTGCTGCATACAACTGCTTGCTAGAGGAACAGCTGGATACTCTAGCACTGTAAAATACCCTGCGGGCAGCCTGTTCCACTGACTTGACATGGTTACGCTGGCATGTGTAGACCTCGCGATGGATTGTGAGCCGACTAGCCCGCCACTGGCGCTCCAGTCTACGTCGTTCAAGCTTCTCGTCTCTGGCGGTATCAGTGATCCACGGAGCAGACGGACGCCTGGACCTAAGGGGCGCGTGACAATCAAGGACATTACGAAGCGACTTGTTGTAGTTCTCCACGAGAGCATCATTTGGACAATCAGCCAGAGAGGATGCCACTAGTTTAACATCTGCTTTGAAATCAGACACATTCATGCACTTTGAACTTTGCATTTCCTCTGTGAAAAAAATGGATGCTGTGCAACAAACTGAAGCTGAACGACGGCAAGACTGAATCACTTTGTGCTGGTTCCGACCACTCTCTTAGTCATGTCCCACCAGGGGCCTCCCTCGTGGCTGGCGACAGTGAAATAACTTTTATCCAGTCTGTACGTAATCTGGGCGTTCAGTTCGACTGCAGTATGTTCATGCACCATCACATTTCTAATGTGTGCAGGACGGCGAAATTCCAGCTGCGTAGAATCAGCTCCATTAGACCATTCATCACCCGGTCCGCTACAGGTCAACTTATTTGTTCCCTTGTCCTTAGCCGGTTAGACTATTGTAACTCCCTTCTGGCAGGTGTCCCTCAGAAAGAACTCTCCCGTCTGCAGACAGTCCTCAACAACGCAACCAGACTTGCTTTTGGTAAATCTAAAATGGACTATGTAACCCCCCACCCCCACCCCCCACTTCAGGAATTGCACTGGCTACCCATTCAGTTTAGAGTCGAGTACAAGATTGCTGTCCTGGCTTTTCGCTGCTTTGATGGATCCTTACCGCCATAATTCTCTCACCCCTCCTCAACATCTATCAGCCCTCCCGTTCCCTTCGTTGCTGTTCTGAGAAGCGTCTCCGTGTTCCCAGCTTCTCCTCCAAGCGGTTTGGCTGCCGGACAATTCAGTATCAAGCCCCAGTTGTCTGGAACTCCCTTCCCCGACACATCCGGAATGCTGAAAACATTGACGTCTTTAAGACCCAATTTAAAACCTACTTATTTCAGTTTGCGTACCATTAATCCACAGATTGTGTGTGCGTGCGTGTGCGTGTGTGAGTGTGAGTGTGAGTGTGTGATAATGGTCTGATCTGCATCTGCATACATACTTCTGTGGTTTATGATGCCTCACTTAGCACCATCATGGTGGCTTTGATTACCTCGGTCTTCCTTTTGTTGACCGTGTAGCACCATCTTGGCGGCTCTGATCTTACATCCTTGGATTATTGACCATTTAGCACCATAATGGTGGCTTGGACGATCACATGTCATCCATTCGTTGACCGTGTAGCGCCATCGCGGTGGTGCTGATCTTTGGTCTTGAATCTATTGACTTTATAGCACCATCATGGTGGCTTTGATCTTAGGTCCTCCTTTTGCTGACCGTTTAGCACCATCGTGGTGGCCTTGATCTTAGGTCTTCCCTTTGTTGACCGTATAGCACCATCGTGGTGGCGCAGCAGCATCATCAAAATGCGTTAACTTGGGAATGGGTTTGTTATGTTATATTATGTTATGTTATGTTATGTTATGTTATGTTATGTTATGTTATGTTATGTTATGTTATGTTATGTTATGTGTATTTCAGTTGTATGTGTGTGCATAGATTAAATTTTTAGAGGCATTGAGTTTCTGCAGACAAACATTTTTTTGTAACGCGCTTAGAGCCCACTGCTCCTGGGGATTCAGCGCGATATAAATGCTCTTTATTATTATTTATTACTTTAAGTTCCTGAACTTTAGGACGATGAGGCTTGGTGAGTCTCAATGTGCAGGAGACAATTTTGAGATCGGAGAGGACAGTGTCATCGACTGAGAGGTGGTTAACAATGTTAGTTCCCTCTGCGACCAGGACTCCATCTAAAGGATAGCCGCAGCGGTGAGTTGACGGCGCCAAGCTAATCTGGCAATGCCCTTGAGTTATCATGGTTGATCCATCTCCTGCAACTGGTGCATAGTCATTAGATGACGCCTCCAAAATTTGGGAAATACGGCCGTCGGGCTGAATGAGTTAAGACGCCCCACTGTCCTCGGACGTCTACCTTAGATCGTACACAGCCAAGCACTATTTTTGCTTATCGGGACTGTGGCGATTTCTACGAGCACTGACTCCAACGGCAAAGCACAATACTTCCCAGTGAAGCCGGAATAGGTCATGGGGCTGATATCGGACACAACTGGCTCAAGCACGGTTGTGCGCTAGCCAGTTGTGTCCGATGTCAGACCGACCAGCTTTAGCTTACTGGGCCGTGGCACGGTGCGTTGATGGTTAATATGGGTGTGTAAACAGAATACTGACACATCCACGTGTTTCTGGCTCGCATCACTCATACAACTGTGTCACTCGTCCACTCAGCCCCATTTGATCTCCTCCTCACGAGGCAAAAAGACTGGCAATAGGCTTCAAGAGGCATACTACGGGATCCCATGAGGATCTATGCCTCTTGCAGAATAACCTATTTGGCTGTTCGGCCGGGGCCAAATATCTGACCAACTACTGTTAGTAGATACCATGGTGTTAGTAGATACCATTCCTACTAAAGTACAAAGTGCGACAGCTTTACAGCATAACAGAACGAGAAAGGGGTCGTACCTGTCAGGTCCCAACCTTGGCCAGAGCGACAAATAGTGCTCACAAATAGTAATATATATATATATAATTCAATCATTAAAATAAAAAGTCTCAGTCGGCACATCTTGGATGTGTTAACTCATTTAAGGTCACCCGCATCAATAGCTGCAGAAGTATTGTATAGTGTTGCCTGCGGCAACGCTATCCGACACTTCGGCAGCTATTGAATCGGGATGCCTTGAAAAAGTGTAACAATTCTTACGTTTTTAACTTGTGTCTTCTCAAACTAGACACGGCACATGATTTACAGACATGTGTTGCAGACACATGGCAGATGGAGCACAGCAGTGGATCCGGTCAGCATTACTTTTCTTGTTGTTTTCAACAGTCTGTTCACATAAGTTACCCACAATCAACGCCGGGATGCAACGCCATCCTGTTCGGTATGCAGTAGACAGCCGGGTTTCTAACTGGTCTCTACCTGACGACCCAAAATCAAGCGCAAAATCTTCTGATGAAAGGTAAACTTTTTCTATATTCATCCAAACGAGCAAAATATGAGACAGCTCACGTTGGACTGATGAAAACTGTCGAGACAAGAGAAATGTTAAAGTACAAAAAAACAGAAGCAGAAATTGCATAAAAGACGGTATCGATATGACAACCTCCTTAAATCAGCATCGAGAAACGATGAGCAGCAGGACTTACAGCAGCATCAGAGAGAAAACCGACTTTCTTCTTTAAACAACGAAAAGCAAAATCATAAACAACACCAAAGATTTAAACTAATCCAGAGGAACATTCATCAACAACTAGACCATGACGCTTCGATGAATGACGATAAACAGCACTGAGATCAACCACGAAGACAGTACCAACACCATTTCCAACAAGGTCGACTCCATCAACTTCCATCATTGAACACTGGCGTTTCGAACAGAACAAACGAGTACCAGCACCAGGACCAAGCTCTGTATCAAAGTCACTTCAAAAAACGTCGACTGTTCCAAGCTTCCACCGCGAACAGCGGTGGAAGCTGGGACAGTCGACGTTTCTCTTGACGATCTCATTAATACCGTCATCGACATGGAGCCGAAGCAGTTCCGCAATTTTCTGGCCACCTGGCTGCAAGCGATCTCCAAATCTGGCGCCGGCCAACTGCCACACCTGCAGGAGGTGCTGCCCAAAATCATCCTGGGAGTTGCCATGGCAAGAGAGGTGTGTCGGTGACGTGGTGCAGATGGTTTCTGGGATAACTCAGTCGGCACCTTGGGTTTTACAAAGTGAGTATAGTAACATTGAGAAACTGAGTGTGTTTTACCGTAAATCTGTTAGGTGTTAGCAAGCAATCTATTTAGTATTGTTTTTGCTTGCGTTCGTTGCACTTCGAAGTACAATGGGGAGGCCAAAAAATACGTTATTATTGAGTCAGCTCATGTCACATCTCAGTAGTAATGATTTACTTGAACTGTATCAGTCTGCATATCGAAGAAATCACAGTACTGAGACAGCATTGCTTCACATTACCAATAGCCTGCTTACACATGCTGACGTCGGACATGTCTCTTTGCTATCATTATTAGACCTGTCTGCGGCGTTTGACACGCTGGATCATGGGATTCTTTTAGAACGCCTACGCGTGTCTTTTGGTATTTCCGGTCCAGCGCTGTCATGGCTCAGGTCTTACCTTTTTGAAACATATCAGTCTGTATGTGTGAATGGGATCATGTCTCAGCCTGTGCTTTTGAAGTATGGTGTCCCACAGGGGTCAGCTTTGGGTCCTCTGCTGTTCTCTCTGTACACTAAACCAGTTTCCCGAATCATCAGCCAGAATAGCTGTGAGTATCACAAGTATGCTGATGACACTCAGGTCTCTAAGTCTGACCATCCTTGTAAACTGCAGACCATTGTCTCCAATGTGGAGAAGTGTATAGTTGAAGTCAAAGACTGGATGACTTGCAACAGACTCAAGTTAAATGATGACAAAACAGAGAGCATGCTTGTTGGTACTCGAGCTAGAACATCCGCCTATGGAAAAACAGGTTAGCCATCTTTGCCGCACTGCCTACCTGGAGCTCCGCAGAATAGGCATGATCAGACGCTTTTTGACAGAAAAGGCTACTGCCCAGCTCGTATGCTCTCGCATTCTGTCCCGTCTAGATTACTGTAATTCCCTCCTTGCTGGTATCTCATGTGATCAACTCACTCGCATTCAGCGTATCCAAAATAATGCAGCCCGGTTAGTCCTTCGCAAAAAATGCACTGATCATGTCACACCACTGCTAAAGCATCCCCACTGGCTACCTGTCAAACAGAGAATAGAGTACAAGCTGGCCACTTTGGCATACAAAAACTATGACAATACGCTTCCTGCATATCTGTCTTCTTCCCTTGCATCACACAATCCTAGTAGAAGTCTACGCTCAAGCTCACAAAAACTGCTCGTTCAGCCCAGAGTCAGCCTAAAAACTGCTGGTGCCCGTTCTTTCAGTTATCAGGCCCCTCACGTCTGGAACTCACTTCCACTGCATGTCCGTCTTTCCCCTACCCTGTTGACCTTTAAAACAAATTTGAAGACCCATCTTTTCCAGGTAGCATATCAAGATTAGCTTAGTCTGGCTGTGCTGCCTGGAAATGTTGGTTGTTTCCCCATGTAGATAGGCTGTGTGTGTGTGTGTGTGTGTGTGTGTATGTGTGTGCGTGTGTGTGTGTGTATGTGTGTGTGTGTGTGTGTGTGTGTGTGTGTGTGTGTGTGTGTGTGTGTGTGTGTGTGTGTGTTTCGTGTTAGGAATGCGCCTACATGGTGCGAGCAGATGTTTATTTAAAGAGTGAGTGCGTTCTAATTTTTTCTCCTTTTTAATTTTTATTTTTTTTTTCCTGTAAAGCGCTCCGAGCTTGCTGTTCGTGGGGAAGGGCGCTATATAAAAACTATGTATTATTATTATTATTATTAAATAAACTGAAACACTTCATTTTTTTCCAATTACTTAAATCTTTCAGCCCGACGGCCGTATTTCCCCAATTTTGGAGGTGTCAACTAATGACTATGCACCAGTTGCAGGAGATGGATCGACAATGACAATTCAAGGGCAGTGCCAGATTAGCTTGGCACCCACAGGCGCCAAGCTAATCTGGCACTACCCTTAAATTATCATGGTCGAACCATCTCCTGCTGTAGTGCGTCAGGGCTGAATGGGTTAAGTGTCTAATATCGCAATTCAATTCAATTCAATTTAATCCAATTCAATTCAATTCACTTCACTTCACTTCACTTCAATTCAGTTGAGTTCAGTTCAATAAACTTTTTTCGTTTGCTCTTCAGCATGTGTATGTCTTTCATTGGAAATGACTGAAGGGTTCCAGTTATTCCAAAACTGTCACATTTCGTTTTCGTTTAGTACGTGTGTGTGTCTAGTTGGATATGAGTTAACACTTTTCGTGTCGGTAGCGGTTTTTGTCGCGATGATTCCTACAGGAATCATCGCGACAAAAACCGCTACCGACACGCAAAGGGTTAACCCATTCAGCCCGACGCACGTATTTCCCAAATTTTGGAGGCGTCATCTAACGACTATGCACTTGTTGCAGGAGATGGATCGACCATGATGATTCAAGGGTAGTGCCAGATTAGCTTGGCGCCGACTGAATGGGTTAAGTATTTTCAAGAACTCTGATAATGTTGCATTTGTTTTCATTATAAGTGCGTGTTGTATCGGACTTGCCGACTTCTTCTTTTTATCCATTCGTAAGTGCTCGACTCCTTTGGCAAGCCAAACCTGGCCTTGCTGGACTTGAACCTCTTGTGGCCCGGAGCCTACAAGGATTGCAAGGGTGTCACCGTCCTTTCCCAGGACACAAACGACCCCAGGACAATCTTCTCTGGTTGATACTGCAGGGCCAGAGTTCCTCTAGCACCGGTAAGTATGTTGATCCCGGACAAATTATAGAGACTCTGAAATGTCGGGCAGAGATGAGTGCTCAAGTCGGTCTCTAGTCGATATGGTAGCGAGAGATTTGGTCGCACGATGTTTGTTTGTTTGTTTGTTTGTTTGTTTGTTTGTTTGTTTGGATAAGAACCCAACGGAGAAAGAAACACGCTTAAAATGACAGTTACAGCAAAATGTATTAATATAATAATTTAATTGATTAATTTAATAATATTAATACCTTTTTTTCAAAATGGACAAACAAACAGGTATAAGTAGCGACTGAATTCTATACTTTTTTGTTTGTCTACATTGTAAACGGTATTTATGTACACTGACCTGAAATCTTAATACATTGTGTCGTAACTGTCTTTCTAAGCGTTTTTCTTTCTCCGTTGGGTTCTTCTCTGCATTTTACACCCGTTGCAGTCACCTTTCTCATCTGGAGTTTGTTTGTTTTTATATATGGAAAAAGTAATTTTAAAAAAATAAATAACAAGGGAAAAGTAAAGGAAATCGTTCTTTAGTTAGCGTTGCACAGTTGTTTTGATGGTGAAGCCACCTGTTTGTGTCTCACGTGTTGTTACTCGTTCCTTATAAATTTCCAGCCATCCAAAGCATCGTCCCTTCCGTTGCCTATTGGCGTGGATATTGGTCTATGTCTACCAGACTCCTGCTCCGGAAATGACATCACGCTTCTCCTTAACTCCGGTTGGTTATCAGAACAAGTAACTCCTTCACTGCCACAGCACGTACAGTGAACTTCTAAAATCCGTGTCACTTCAACGCGGAAGAGCGCCAGCCGTCCTACGAACAATGGATACAAAGTGGTTTCAGCAAGAGGCATAGATCCTCATGAGCCCCCGCAATTGCGGGGGCTCATGAGGATCTATGCCTCTTGCAGTAGTGTAGTGTCCATTTTTTCTCGGCAGCGAAGGTTCCCTTGTTACATGCGACCCTTTGTGGATGGACCGGCTAGTACAAAACTACGAACCATTGATGAGCAGGGACGGATCGGCTGTGGGGAGGGGATGGTTTCGGGGGGGGGGGGGGGGCTGCGGGCGGGGAGGATTCACTCAGCGCTGGAAAAACAACCAGTTAGATCCTTTCGCCTCTTTCTGATGACACCAAATCGCCAGGGTGCAGCTGCAGAGTGAGCTTAGTCCTGCGCAAGGCACCAAGCAAGGTGTTCTTCTATAGCGGAGCACCTTGCTTAGTGCCCTGCACATGACTAAGCTCACTCAGGCCAAATACAAAACACCAAGTGCGTGGCGCGTACTTAACATCTACTGAACAACTGTACGTGTGGTGCCTTGCGTTTGTCATTTCATTTCATTTTATTTTTCATTTCATTTCATTTTATTTTTCATTTCATTTCATTTTATTCAATCTCGGGCCCACTCGGGGCATGAGAGAAATGACAACAAACAAACAAACAAAAAAAACAAAAAAAAAAAATGTGCTCAAGAAACAATGACATTGAAACTAAAGTATGCGTTAGATTGTTATATATCAATAATACAACACATGGACTTTCAACAGCACAAACAATTGACATACATATAGATCATGAACCGGCGATTTGGTGTCAAATAATTTTAAATTAACTTACTTACTTACTTACTTACTTACTTACTTACTTGTTTGCTTACTTATTTACTTACTTACTTACTTAAGTACTTGCTTACTTACTTACTTACTCACTCGCTCGCTCGCTCACTCACTCGCTCACTCACTCACTCACTCACTCACTCACTCACTCACTCACTCACTTACTTACTTACGTTCATACGTATTTACTCACCTACTTACCTACTTACTTACTTACTTACTTACTTACTTACTTACTTACTTACTTTCAGTGGCGAATCAATTGAACGTAACACTGTTTGTGCTGACTACATGTGAGGGAGACGCGAGTCCAAAGGCATCCAACTTTGTAGCGGGCATGTAGTGGTTGAAAACACACACACACACACACACACATACACACACACACACACAGACACACACACACACACACACACACACACACACACACACACACACACACACACACACACACACACACACTGCGCCCTGGTCTGAAGCCTGCCTGTTCCTCAGTTATGATTTCCTCTGCCTGTGGCTTCAGCCTGTTCACTGTAGGATCTTTAACATGACTTTGCTTGGGTGGCATATAAGACTGATCGTGCGATAATTCTGGCATTGATGTAAGTTGTCTTTTTTGGGGAGAGTTATTATAAGTGATTGGGTCCATGGTGTGGGCCAATCCCCTGACTGCCAGATTGGAAGACACCTGACTGTGACATAGCTCCACGAAGGCCGCTATATCAGATCGCCAGCTACTTTCTGTTTTGCTAGAGGACCTTTGCATACTGGATTGCGCTGTGTGTGATGAAGAAACATGATTAGCTAACTAAACCTGACATGCCGGATAGGGTGCATATAGAAACATGATTAGCTAACTAAACCTGACATGCCGGAGACGGTGCATATAGAAACATGATTAGCTAACTAAACCTGACATGCCGGATAGGGTGCATATAGAAACACTGATGATTAGCTAACTAAACCTGACATGCCGGAGACGGTGCATATAGAAACATGATTAGCTAACTAAACCTGACATGCCGGATAGGGTGCATATAGAAACATGATTAGCTAACTAAACCTGACATGCCGGATTGGGTGCATATAGAAACATGATTAGCTAACTAAACCTGACATGCCGGAGACGGTGCATATAGAAACATGATTAGCTAACTAAACCTGACATGCCGGATAGGGTGCATATAGAAACATGATTAGCTAACTAAACCTGACATGCCGGAGACGGTGCATATAGAAACATGATTAGCTAACTAAACCTGACATGCCGGATAGGGTGCATATAGAAACATGATTAGCTAACTAAACCTGACATGCCAGATAGGGTGCATATAGAAACATGATTAGCTAACTAAACCTGACATGCCGGAGACGGTGCATATAGAAACATGATTAGCTAACTAAACCTGACATGCCGGAGATGGTGCATATAGAAACATGATTAGCTAACTAAACCGGACATGCCGGATAGGGTGCATATAGAAACATGATTAGCTAACTAAACCGGACATGCCGGAGACGGTGCATATAGAAACATGATTAGATAACTAAACCTGACATGCCGGAGACGGTGCATATAGAAACATGATTAGCTAACTAAACCTGACATGCCGGAGACGGTGCATATAGAAACATGATTAGCTAACTAAACCGGACATGCTGGAGACGGTGCATATAGAAACATGATTAGCTAACTAAACCGGACATGCCGGAGACGGTGCATATAGAAACATGATTAGCTAACTAAACCGGACATGCCGGACTGGACGGTGCATATAGAAACATGATTAGCTAACTAAACCGGACATGCCGGAGACGGTGCATATAGAAACATGATTAGCTAACTAAACCTGACATGCCGGACTGGACGGTGCATATAGAAACATGATTAGCTAACTAAACCTGACATGCCGGAGACGGTGCATATAGAAACATGATTAGCTAACTAAACCTGACATGCCGGAGACGGTGCATATAGAAACATGATTAGCTAACTAAACCTGACATGCCGGAGATGGTGCATATAGAAACATGATTAGCTAACTAAACCGGACATGCCGGAGACGGTGCATGTAGAAACATGATTAGCTAACTAAACCGGACATGCCGGAGACGGTGCATATAGAAACATGATTAGCTAACTAAACCGGACATGCCGGAGACGGTGTATATAGAAACATGATTAGCTAACTAAACCTGACATGCCGGCGACGGTGCATATAGAAACACGATTAGCTAACTAAACCTGACATGCCGGAGACGGTGCATATAGAAACACGATTAGCTAACTAAACCTGACATGCCGGAGACGGTGCATGTAGAAACATGATTAGCTAACTAAACCGGACATGCCGGAGACGTTGCATATAGAAACATGATTAGCTAACTAAACCTGACATGTCGGAGACGGTGCATATAGAAACATGATTAGCTAACTAAACCTGACATGCCGGAGACGGTGCATAAAGAAACATGATTAGCTAACTAAACCTGACATGCCGGAGACGGTGCATATAGAAACACGATTAGCTAACTAAACCTGACATGCCGGAGACGGTGCATATAGAAACATGATTAGGTAACTAAACCTGACATGCCGGAGACGGTGCATATAGAAACATGATTAGCTAACTAAACCGGACATGCCGGAGACGGTGCATATAGAAACATGATTAGCTAACTAAACCGGACATGCCGGAGACGGTGCATATAGAAACATGATTAGCTAACTAAACCGGACATGCCGGAGACGGTGCATGTAGAAACATGATTAGCTAACTAAACCGGACATGCCGGAGACGGTGCATATAGAAACATGATTAGCTAACTAAACCGGACATGCCGGAGATGGTGCATATAGAAACATGATTAGCTAACTAAACCTGACATGCCGGAGACGGTGCATATAGAAACACGATTAGCTAACTAAACCTGACATGCCGGAGACGGTGCATATAGAAACACGATTAGCTAACTAAACCTGACATGCCGGAGACGGTGCATATAGAAACACGATTAGCTAACTAAACCTGACATGCCGGAGACGGTGCATGTAGAAACATGATTAGCTAACTAAACCGGACATGCCGGAGACGTTGCATATAGAAACATGATTAGCTAACTAAACCTGACATGTCGGAGACGGTGCATATAGAAACATGATTAGCTAACTAAACCTGACATGCCGGAGACGGTGCATATAGAAACACGATTAGCTAACTAAACCTGACATGCCGGAGACGGTGCATATAGAAACATGATTAGCTAACTAAACCTGACATGCCGGAGACGGTGCAGATAGATGATGATGATGATGAATCTTTATTTATTCAGGATAAAGCTATTAGGCAACTCAATGCCTGTCTTACAAGCTGTCCTGTAAACAAACAACATAACAGGAAAATAAACAGAGCATGCAAATACTAACAATAATAATAATAATAAGAAGAAGAAGAGGAAGAAAAACTACGGGAAAAAAACGCAATGGAGAATTTGTAACTGCCTCCGATGCAAAAAGCAAGAGAACGAAACGCGTGCACAGCATTAATATTATACTCATCTAAGACAGTGTCATAGAATCAGCAGCATCAATAGCGTATAGTGACACCGACAACACAATAGATGAGCAGGTAGCAAATTTAAGGAGAAAGAGAAAAAATTTGACGTTTACATGTTATCAGCAGAATTATTTTTATATGGCAAACTGTGAAGTCACGCTGATTGGAAGAGTGAGTGTGCAAGGCACGTTTAAAATGGATTTTATCGCAAAATGATTTAATGTTTAATGGCAATGAGTTCCAGACAGAACTACCAGAAAATAGAAGGCTTGACTTGTAGAGATCTATCCGTGGGCGGGGTAAGTGAAGCAAGTCATTCCTCGTATGTAGGTGATGACGAGGGCTGAAGTTAAATATCATGCGCAGATATTCCGGGGCTTGATAATGAAATATTTTGTGCATGAGGACGCATTTGTTAAATTTGAGTTGTTCCTTCAGTGTAAGCAGGCCAAGGGATTTTATTTTCTCAGCAGTGGAAATAGGGTTAGGAATAATTAACTTAACTGAACGACGATACAGCGAGTTTAGTTTTTTAAAATGAAGTTCACTGCATTCGTCCCACAAAGAGGACGCATAGTCACAGTGGCTTTTAATGTGTGCGTGAAAGAACAATGTACAGCACTTTGTACTAAGAATATGTCTAAGTTTAGATAGCAGAAATACATTCCTGGACAAGGTTTTGCACAAACTGTCGATATGTGGCGACCAGTTCAGCTGGTCGTCAATTACAACTCCCAGTAGGCGGTGCCTGGATACTTGTTGGATAGGTTTATTGCCAAGTGACAGTTTCAGAGGGGCAGGATGTAGCTGACGCTTTTGGCGGGTTGCTATCAACATGCTTTTGGTTTTAGAAGTACTGATTAGCATGCGATTTTGCGCACACCAATCTGACACTTCATCGAGACTCTGCTGGAGGATACAATTTAGCGTCATTTCACGTTTGTCTGATGTATGCAGAGTTGAATCGTCAGCAAAGAGTTTGCATTTAACCTCAGGATTTGAGATGGAAAGAGGTAGATCATTGATGAATAAAGAAAATAAAAGAGGCCCTAGGATAGATCCTTGGGGAACTCCGTGCATCACTATACCTTCTTTCGAATACCGCCCATTTGAGTACACCTTCTGTCGGCGGTTACTGAGGTAGGAGGAGAAAAAAGCTATAGAGTTTGAATCAAGCTTATATACTGAAAGTTTCTTTAAAAGAATGTTGTGATCGACTAAATCAAATGCTTTGGTTAGGTCCAGAAAAACTGCACCATTTAATTTGGAATTGTTTATTGATGAGAGCCAAGAGTCAACAATGTGAACGAGGGCAGTATGACATGAGTGTTTAGGTCTAAAACCAGACTGAAGAGATACGAGGAGGCGGTGATTCTCCAAGAATTGGAGTAGGTGCTTATGAACGTGTCTTTCTAGTGGCTTCGATAATAGTGATAACACTGAAATAGGACGGAAATCGTTTGGACTTTTGGGATCTGTACATTTGGGAATGGGGACAACTTTAGCATCTTTCATGGCATCTGGAAAAATACCTTGCTTGATAGAAAGGTTGAATATAAATGTCAAGGTGTCAGCTGTGTATGGAAGGGACAATTTCAGTACCATGTTGTTTATTCCATCCAGGCCACACTATTTACTTGTTAGAGTAGAAATATATTTACCTACTTCAAACACTGTCATAAGAGGTATGGAGAATGACGCACCTGTTGCAGACTCACAGTGTGTGCGCAGTTTATCAGAACAACTGTAACTATCAGTGCCACTGGAAAAAGACTGTACAAGGGACTCAGCAATATTTAAAAAGTGGGAATTGAAGTCGTCTGGAGTTATGCCTGGAGAGGTAGCAGCATTGATGGAACTCCTCTTCTTTGTAAACAAATTGATTGCATTCCAGACACTTCGGGTATCTTTACCCTCTGCGATAACTTTTTCCGCAAGCGTTTTCTGTGCTTTTCTAACTAAGGATTTTACAAGATTACGTTGTTTCTTAAAATCCGCAAACTTTTTCTGTCGTTTTAAGTCATCTCTTAGTTTCATTGCGTGAATGATGTCCTTTGACAACCAAGGCGGAAGGGTAGGGTGTTTAACGCGTTTAGTCCTTAGTGGGGCATGTTTATCGAGGACCCAAAGAAATAGCTTGTACCAAAGCGAGAGGGCTTCATTGGGATCATTAGTGTTATAAATAAGGTGAAAGGGCGTGATTGAGAGGTCATGAAGAAAGTCATCTTTGTTGAACTTTGTGTAAGACCTGTATGTGATTGTAGAGTGGTGTTTGTGCTGGGGTTTATCACGTTTAACTGAAAGATTAAAACAAGTAGGAAAGTGATCACTAATGGCAACATTCGGCACGTGGACGTTCTTGACAGCGGGTGCATTAGTAGTATAGATGTGGTCAATCAATGTGGCGGATGACAAAGAAACTCTAGTGGGAGACCGAACCATCTGCTGCAGGCCAAATAATGAGGTGGTGCAATTTCACGCCGCATTACCAGTCTTTAGCAGGTCAATATTAAAATCGCCTAGAAGGTGTATATCTTTGTTGTGACGTTGTTGCACCTTATCCATCATGGTGACAAAATCATCATACCATGAAAATGTGGCTGAAGGGGTGCGATAAATAAATCCAATTAGTGTGGGGGAAGATTTGTCACATTTCAGTTCAAGAAATAAACTTTCAACGTGACAAGACTCTAAATCCATGCGGCGGGTAACGTACTGGTGGATAGAGTTATGAATGTACACAGCTATACCGGTATGACCGGGGGATGATGCATCTCTACGGAATACAGCATAGTTATGAATGGAGATCGAGGCGTTACTAATATGTTCCCCGAGTCTAGACTCAGTAAATCCAAATATATGAAAGGGTTGGGGTTGTGAAAGTAAAACAGTGGCGTCGGGCACTTTGTTGTATAAATGATAAACGTTAAGGTGCCCTATCCGTAAATCATGCTTAGTCAGCGAACACTGATGTACATGTGGGCTACAGGCAGGCATGATGAAGCAACACGTGGGGGGAAAATGTGTACAAAAGTCAATTAAGAACAAATGAAAACTTTTGAACTCTAACAAAGTTAAACAAAACCCAGGAGAAACTACAGTGCTGAAAACTCAGCTCAGTCTATCGCTTTCGCTGCAGACAACGTCACACCCCACGCAGGGGAAATAATAGGTCGTTACGTTCTGTAGGCGAATGAGTCACTGAACGTATACCGTATCTGCGATATATACAAATATCTAAACCGGCTCCTTAGCGTCACATCCCACATAGGGGAAATAATGTGTTGGTTACGTTCTGAAAAGCGAAATAAATGAGTCACTGATCGGAGACCGTATAATATACGATACACACACTGGCTCCTTCGCTATATCAAGAAGAGTATATTTCCTCCCTTTTGAAAGAAAAGAAAATGCAGAAAGATAATAATCGTCACCATTCACAGAAAAAAAAATTCATGTCACTAATTAAATCCAAAGTGCTATTTGATTAAAAAAAACTATATATTCAATGTCGGACACTAAACAGTTTGCCAGATTGTCAGATTCATATTTCATAATTAATGAGAGGTAAGGTTTGTGCTGCACTGAGTGACTGTCTTTCCGTATGAGAGGGAAGGTGAGCGCCACACTGGTTGACTCCGTCGATTCACAGTAGAGAAGCGAGGGAGACAACCCATGTGGACATATAAATACGACATTGAGACATCATGGTACGCCGCGCAAGTTGTCTCCGTCGCTCCGCCAGAACGAATCAAGGGAGACAACGAGAGTGGGTTCAGAATGTCACTTCACTCAGTCAAGGGACGAACGATAGACGACACTGATTGTGCCGGACGAACCACTGATGAGAATCGAGGGAGGCAAACAGTGTGGGATCACACTGAAAGTCACTCAGACGAGAGTCTCATAGTGCCGCCCATGATACTCTGGACAGGGGATGTAGCCGTACCGGCCATGGCTAGGGGCAACAGGTGGCACAGGGAAAGCAACACTCCAAGTGGCAGGATCACAGGAAAATTTGGGGGAAGGGGCCACGGGGTAGGAAACACGCTGATTGGTCAGTGGCTGGGGTGGATAATGTGGGGTGGGGAGGATGGGTACTTTACAGTTGAAATCTAAGGGTAGGTGACCGTTACGGTGCAAGCCTCCTAGAGGCGGCATGGGGGGTCCGTATTGCAGGCGGTCGTCACACATAGTTGGCCGCAGCACAGGCTGGTGGGCAGAGCTAGACCGCATAGACGGCAGGGATGCACGAGCTGTGGACCGAAGGTTGAAGGCAAGTCGCGAGGCCCCCTCGGTGCTTGGATGGAAATTATCATTCTGTCTGTAGAGCAACTTACGTGGGGCCCCACCACGAGACAGAAACACTGGCACGTTGTCAATGTACAGAACCCTCGCCTGAACACACGCCGCCATCAGGTTCCTGTTGGATGGAATGATGGCGCTGTTGGCGGGGTGTCGACCAAAAGCAGGCAAAACAGACGACATTTTGACGGAGGCGCATGGAAACTTAATTTTTACCAGTCTGAGGAGGGCGGCCCAGGTGTCAACACTGATCACTTGTCGGCGTTTGCATGTGTTGATCCCGACATGCAGAACGGCGAAAACAATGTGCGGTGCAGGAGGCTGCGAGTCGAGCCACGCCATCAATTCAGCAATGGACATGCCCGGCACGCATATCTTCTGCATAGGTACAGTCGGTGATACAATCTTGCTACGGCCACCTCTCGCAAGATTGAATCACCTATTAGCACAGCAGTGACCCCAGGCAAAATCCTCTCTTTGGTCAAGACATCAGCGGGGATAGGGTGATCCTGATGTTGATCACGCTTGGGGCGGCACGTGTTGCTGAGCGATTCCATGCCTATATTTTTTACCTGGACGTTTCAGTGTGCAGTCGTCAACAGAGAGGGCAGCAAAGCGATTGGACACAGGCACGGCGGCGACTAAAACGTCACGGTATGAGGCTCGGTCAGTGTTGTGCGCTGGCTGGGTCGGCGAGGGAGTGGAGGGAGTGAGACCTGAGCTTTCAATGGATAACGGGGAAGCCATACCAACGGAGGGAGTCTTGGCTAGGTTGATGGTAGGCGGAGATTGGTCAGTGGGAACGGCCTGTCGGGGCTGAGAGGAGGTCAGGGATGGGCCAGGCTTGGTTGACAACAGAGTGGCGTCCACCTGTGCATCTGTCATCTGCTTCTTGGAGGGCTGGGAAGTAATGCGCAGTGAAGTAAACATTCTGTTGTGGTCACCAAGCTGAGACTTGAGTTTCTTGTTTTCAGCCTCCAGTGACTTGACACGACAACAAAGTTGTTCAAGCTGCTGGTGGAACTCGGCCTTGATGTCACGAATCTCAATCCGGACCAGCTCACGCACCTCTTTCTGTAAGTCATACACTGCACACATGGCTGTGTCGTGTTGAGAGCCGATCGCAGCACCGAGACCATCAACAACACGGCCGAGTTCCGCCAGCTTCTTGGCCGTGTCAGCTTGGAGCATGGAAGTAGACGGTTGCAAGGCAGAACAGGTGTCTGCGAGAGGGGGGCAACCGCCCGGGCTGTCACACTGGTCACTGGCCACCGAAGGGGTGGCGTCACAGGTACAGCCACTGCGGTCAATGCCGGCTGAAGCAACCTCGGCACTGCCAGTCGCGTTGTTTGAAACTGCACTGGCAGCCATATCATTGGCGCTGTCGTGGTCCTGGTCGATATTAGTACTTCCTGCTACCTGCTCGAGACCTACACCGAGCGTGTCAGTATCGTCAGCTTTAGGGAGCTGTGAGCACATAGTGGCGCATGGTGGCAGGGCCCGTTGATCAGGAGGTTTACCAGACATGCTATAGCTGGGGAGGAGGAGGTTCACGACTGACCTCAGTTTGCCGAATTCCTCTTGCACCCAGTCCACACACGCCTTCCCCTGGACTAGAATTGTGCCCGTGGTATAGTAGATGGAGATTTTTAATAGCTTATTTCCATCAAGCGAGAGATCAAGCACTGATTTAAAAAGTTCAGGAGGAAGGTCAGTGGCCAGGGGATGGGTGAGGGAGAGCGTCTGTGCGTGGTCCTTTTGGTGGTCAGCCCATGTAGAGGAAAGCTCAGGGGGTTTGTATGCAAACTGGTATCGTTCTCTTAAAGCATGCCTCCACACCGGCAAGTGAAGACCGTTTGTATCAAAAGTGATCTGATGCCAGTCTTTAGTTTTCTTAACTTTTTCCAAGGCAATGGAGTATTTGGCTTTGATAGATCTCGTGTGCGGGGGCATGGCTTTAGTTTAGTGTCCTTCACTGGAGTTATCTAGTCCGCCATCTTGTTAACACGAACACACAAGAAAGTCACACACTGGATTTATTTACAAGGAGCTGTTAGTGCACTGCAGAAAGGTCACCACAGTGCAAGGAATTAGTTATATGCCAGCATGATACCAGTGCGTGATAGATAGAGCTTTTATTAGGGAAAGACACTTGCGAGCGGGAGGTAATTGATCGACGTCAGCGCTCATGTTCCAAGTGACGCGCTTGGTACTCTAGTTCCATATGACGCGTCAGCCGCTCTAGTTCAAAGAACGCGTGACGCAAATGTACACAATCATTGAATCAATGTTTTCAATTCCAAAAGTAACTTTCAGTTGTGGACAAATTTGTTTTTAGATAAAAATTACACGCTCACCTGGAAAAAGCAGTGCTAAGTCAGAAGAATCACTGAACTCACAAAAGTCAAGTCAGGAAACCCAACAGACCCGTTTCCGGTACTCCGATGTTGGACAGAGACGAATGCCGCGGAAAAACGGTATTGTGAGGATCACCGACCAACTCGAAAGTACTGTTCCTGAAGGAACGTGAGTTTTTCCAAGCAAGCAAGCACTAATAAACAGTTAAAACACGCACAACTAGTATTCCAGGAATCCGAAAACACACTTGGTGCAGTGATGCACTCAAGGTTAGGTTAGGTTAACGATCATCGAGGAACAAAAATAGCTTTTCAAGTGCTCACAACGCGGTTCAGGATAATTCAACACAAAAATAGAAATCCATGTCTATTGCACACATGCACACAGTGCACTTCCAGAATTTAGTTCCAGATGCATAGAATAAATACACATTCCCAGTGGAGGTGTGAAAAAGTAGGCTGGACAGTGTATCCTCGGTGGCGCAGAGAGCTAACATGATTAGCTAACTAAACCTGACATGCCGGAGACGGTGCATATAGAAACATGATTAGCTAACTAAACCGGACATGCCGGAGACGGTGCATATAGAAACATGATTAGCTAACTAAACCTGACATGCCGGAGACGGTGCATATAGAAACACGATTAGCTAACTAAACCTGACATGCCGGAGACGGTGCATATAGAAACATGATTAGCTAACTAAACCGGACATGCCGGAGACGTTGCATATAGAAACACGATTAGCTAACTAAACCTGACATGCCGGAGACGGTGCATATAGAAACATGATTAGCTAACTAAACCGGACATGCCGGAGACGGTGCATATAGAAACACGATTAGCTAACTAAACCTGACATACCGGAGACGGTGCATATAGAAACATGATTAGCTAACTAAACCGGACATGCCGGAGACGGTGCATATAGAAACACGATTAGCTAACTAAACCTGACATGCCGGAGACGGTGCATATAGAAACATGATTAGCTAACTAAACCGGACATGCCGGAGACGGTGCATATAGAAACACGATTAGCTAACTAAACCTGACATGCCGGAGACGGTGCATATAGAAACATGATTAGCTAACTAAACCTGACATGCCGGAGACGGTGCATATAGAAACACGATTAGCTAACTAAACCTGACATGCCGGAGACGGTGCATATAGAAACATGATTAGCTAACTAAACCTGACATGCCGGAGACGTTGCATATAGAAACATGATTAGCTAACTAAACCTGACATGCCGGAGACGGTGCATATAGAAACATGATTAGCTAACTAAACCGGACATGCCGGAGACGGTGCATATAGAAACATGATTAGCTAACTAAACCTGACATGCCGGAGACGGTGCATATAGAAACATGATTAGCTAACTAAACCTGACATGCCAGAGACGGTGCATATAGAAACACGATTAGCTAACTAAACCTGACATGCCGGAGACGGTGCATATAGAAACATGATTAGCTAACTAAACCTGACATGCCGGAGACGGTGCATATAGAAACATGATTAGCTAACTAAACCTGACATGCCGGAGACGTTGCATATAGAAACATGATTAGCTAACTAAACCTGACATGCCGGAGACGGTGCATATAGAAACATGATTAGCTAACTAAACCGGACATGCCGGAGACGGTGCATATAGAAACATGATTAGCTAACTAAACCTGACATGCCGGAGACGGTGCATATAGAAACATGATTAGCTAACTAAACCTGACATGCCGGAGACGGTGCATATAGAAACACGATTAGCTAACTAAACCTGACATGCCGGAGACGGTGCATATAGAAACATGATTAGCTAACTAAACCTGACATGCCGGAGACGGTGCATATAGAAACATGATTAGCTAACTAAACCGGACATGCCGGAGACGGTGCATATAGAAACATGATTAGCTAACTAAACCTGACATGCCGGAGACGGTGCATATAGAAACATGATTAGCTAACTAAACCGGACATGCCGGAGACGTTGCATATAGAAACATGATTAGATAACTAAACCTGACATGCCGGAGACGGTGCATATAGAAACATGATTAGCTAACTAAACCGGACATGCCGGAGACGGTGCATATAGAAACATGATTAGATAACTAAACCTGACATGCCGGAGACGGTGCATATAGAAACACGATTAGCTAACTAAACCTGACATGCCGGAGACGGTGCATATAGAAACATGATTAGCTAACTAAACCGGACATGCCGGAGACGGTGCATATAGAAACATGATTAGCTAACTAAACCGGACATGCCGGAGACGTTGCATATGTGTGCGAACTTATCGGACACTTGCATACAAAATACAGCTAGAAAGTCATTACAATTATACATGTGTACAGCGAATTTTTTTTTTTTTTTAAGCTCTTTAATCCCTTCACTGCCACTGGGCGCAGCTTGCGTTTCTGGAATCTTTGTTAACCCTTTGCGTGTCGGTAGCGGTGTTAGTCGCGATGATTCCTACAGGAATCATCGCGACTAACACCGCTACCGACACGCAAAGGGTTAACCCATTCAGCCCTGACGCACAACAGCAGGAGATGGGTCGACCATGATAATTCAAAAGCAGTGCCAGATTAGCTTGGCACCTGTCGGCGCTAAGCCATTCTGGCACTGCCCTTGAATTATCATGGTCGATCCATCTCCTGCAACTGGTACAGTCATTAGATGACGCCTCCAAAATTGGGGAAATACGGCCGTCGGGCTGAATGAGTTAAATCTACGTCAAAGAGCCGGCCCTATGATCATAGATTCAAAGTGGTGTCATCAAGGGGCATAGATCTTCACGAGCACTCGCAACTGCAATGCGGCCCTCTAGGGATTTGTTTGGATTCCAACTTCAGATTATGACTGAATACTCTACATGTTATGGGAAAGAACTGCTTCTTATGATATGATCCTGTATGCCTCTTGAATTTTAGTTTTGATTGTTTTGTTCGGTCAGGACACAATGAGCAGTTATGTTGTGTTCAGAGAAGGACTCTGTACGTCAAAAGTGTATCGTTAGAGCTCAAATTATTAAAAGCTGTTATCAGGACATCGTGAGAGCTAAACTTTGTATTTTTATATATTGCGATTTATAAGATATATTAGTCCATTAGCCGTCCATCATGTGCACCCTTCCCAACACCCCACCTCACATCCACCCCCTTTTCTAACTTGTAGCGGTTCGGTTTCATTTGCCGCACGAAACGACAAGACTCGGTTAACAACAAAATTTAAACCTGGGATGTCCGTTCGACACGCCATGCCGACATTGCCAAGAAACTAAAGTGGTGTGTCTCAAAACAAACAAATTGTGAGGTTATACATCAATGTACACATTTACATTAGAAAGGGTTGTACATATTATACAGGCGTTTGATGTACAAAAATGTATGAATCAGTATCTTCTCCTTAATCCTTGATGGTCAGGAGGTAAATCCTTATGCGCCTCTGCAGCCTCAGGAGCTCCGGATTTCAAACATCTAACAGGCTTTTGATGCTAAGAAATGAGGAAACATTGCTTCTGTCCTAGTCTTTCGTTTGCAAGATGCGTAGATTCGCATGAACCCCTGCAGCAGCAGGGCTCATGATAATCTATTCCTCTTGCTGGCAGGGTCAGTAAACATGACCCTTAGCCTGGAGGAGCTAGGCAGGGTTTGTCGATGACTGCGGAAGATTGCAGTGAGGAAATGACCTCCCTAAATCAAGTGCTCTTGAGTGCATGCATATGCACACAGTCGCATGACTCCGACATGAAGTACAACTATTAGCAAATGATGTCAGCCACACATACCAGTAGCGTAGGGAGCCGGGATGGGTGGGGGAAGGGAGTGTATGGGGAGGGTGGTGCATTCATAGCTTGGCGATACGTCTTGGTAGGGTCAGACTGAATGTTCTGTTACCAAACCTCCTTTTTCCACTTATTGACCAGACTGTCCTCTAACCATATATTCTTTTTGATTTGGACCATAACTCCTCATCGCCCTACTCATGTGATTTATAACATCATAAGTTATCCCTACTTCTTTTTTCAACTTGGGCAATATCACTTCATAGTTTTAATTCTATGTACATTAACCCTTTAACTCTCATAACGAAATGACTTCCATTCTATAGAATGAAAGTCATTTGGTTATGGGAGTTAAAGTGTAATTAAAAGTTAAATTAAAACCGGAGCCTTCTACCTTCAGCCCGTAGTCCCCGCAGTGGGTTAATGTGGGTTAATATTATGTGGCGATGGTGAGTTGGCGGCCTGCCACATCTGATGACGGGCACGAAGTTGGCTTCGAAGCTTGGTGCCGTTGGTGCAGGCTGCAGAGCTTTGGTCGCAACATGTCTTTTACCAGCTGTTTTCCTCCCGATGATATTGGCCCGTATTTCTGTCAAGCTTACGTCAACTCAGGTTCCTGGCCCTACAGGCTACAACATACCTCTATACCGCAAACAGGCGGGAATCACATCTTGTTTCGTTGTCAGAAATGCTCTACAACTTCAACACAAGCACATCGAACAACTCAAGCTTTTTTTTTTTTTTTTTTTACTGCTGTCGTTTTTCCAACAAAGGAGGACACATTGTCACATCCTGTCAGAACATTACCACGAGTATGTTGGACATGACTCTTTTGTGATGTTGCACAACATCGTTCACGATTATCACGCTTGAGCGGCTGTCGCCCATGGAAGTTGATTCCATTGTTACAGCGACAGTTGGAGGAATTTCATTTGTCCTGTGGTGCAGGTGATGCGCCAGTACCACAAACACATCCTTCTCATCTCTGAGTTCGAGTGTCCGGCCCTGGTTTCCTCAGTCACGGGGTATGCCATCAGGATGCCGGTCTCTTCATGAGTGAGGGCAGTTGGAAGAACAGCATGGCGCAAGAGTATAGGATATGGACTAGGTCCAGTGACTATGATGCATTTGTCAACAGGAGAGGGCATTGTGCCGAGTTTCGTCACATTATTCAGATGATGTGCGTCTTGTTCTCAACGACATTAACCCATTCAGCCCTGACGCACTACAGGAGATGGATCGACCATGATAATTCAAGGATAGTGCCTGATTAGCTTGGCGCCTGTCGGCGCTAAGCCATTCTGGCACTGCCATTGAATTATCATGGTCGATCCATCTCCTGCAACTGGTGCAGTCATTACTGAGATGACGCCTCCAAAATTGGGGAAATACGGCCGACAGGCTCCAAGCTAATCTGGCACTACCCTTGAATTATCATGGTCGATCCATCTCCTGCAACTGGTGCATAGTCATTAGATGACGCGGTCTCCAAAATTTGGGAAATATGTGCGTCGGGCTGAATGAGTTAATTATACTGATTTTTTAAAATCTTTCCGTGAACTAGAGTACGATAAATTAACCTGAAGGTGCAGCGTCCTTATAGCATGTCTCAGCTTCAGTTGGCTAATTCAAACCTGCTGGCGACATACATTCAATGTTTTGTTTAGTGTTGTTTTTGTTTGTTTTTTTGTTTTTTGTTTTTTTGTTTTCACAAGCAGCGCATGCACGTCCTCCGAAAGTCTTGTTGCTGTCTTGACGTTAAACAGTGAACAACCAACATCCACGCCAAGCTTACACATGTATGCATAGTAGCAAATCATAATTTATTTCAAATGCCGGAAGATATATCACCTATGCATAAATTAATCATTACCTCTCTCTCTTTCTCTCTCGAGTCTATATGTGTCAGTGTGTGTGTGTGTGTGTGTGTGTGTGTGTGTGTGTGTGTGTGTGACAGAGAAGAAAGGAGTCGGGGGGAGGGGAGGGGGGGGGGGTGGTGGTGGTGGTGGAATAAATAGATATAAATGAGGTATTATAAGAACACCGAACTTCTTTAGTGTCAAAATATTATTGTTTGCCAGCAACTAGTTCACAGGAAAATTTGTCAGTATTACTAATGTTTATTAGAATTGTTACGGTATTTGGGGGTGGGACTAACAACACTGGCATTACATTGTCTAATAATAATCATCCCATCCTGTTTACACGACCTCTGTTAGCACGTCAAACAGTGTCCTTCAGCAGAGAGCGTGCTATCCATTGTTTTGGATGAGGCCCGGGGAGGGGAGAGGGGGTCGGGTGGGGGGGGGGGGGGGGTGTTGGTGGTTCCCGGATTGATCCACTAGCGACCTGACGGGTAAACTGAGCCGTGCACAGGTCGGCGTGCATAAGCTGGCAATGTTGCTGATGAGTCATGGCCATGCTGACATACGACATTGGAGGGGCAAAAATAGGACACGCACATCCCAACTTTCACGGCCTGTAGAACAACTTGAAATGCTCAAGGTTTTGAGAGTGGCATCATTTCGAATCGCAACAAGGGGGTGTACTTAAAGTACACAAATCCGTTTAAAAAAAAAAAAAAAAAAAAAACCTCGTATATTTGTAGTAGCATATGGGAGCCGAACATACTATTACTTCTGAAGTAAATATTTATGGAGGCGATCTTTGAAGACGCTAATCTTACAAATTGATTTATCTCTTCCACGGTACCCTACATCACCACCAAAGATGAGCGCAGCACTGTGAGCAAGAAAGCCCTGACACTGGCCATGCTCGAAGAAAATTATCCCCAGGAAGCATGGATACGGGCATACACCGATGGATCAGCCATAGACTGATGCAGTTCAGAATGGACGGGCTGGGGTGTACATTCAGTACCCAAACGGAAAATGGCAGGCAGAGGCAGTATCAACAGGCCTTCACTGCACAAATTACAGAGCTGAGGTGGAAGCCCTGGTCCGTGCTGCAAACACCCTTAGTGGCACTGCAGACCCTGATGCCCAGATTGTCTTCCTGACTGATGCTATGTCTGTCCTTGAGGCAGCAACAGCAAGCAAACTGCCACGTCTACAAGAGGCACTGCAAAACATCAAGTGCAGCAGACTGGTGCTGCAGTGGATCCCTTCACACTGTGGCATATACGGCAATGAAGAAGCTGACAGAATGACAAAAGTGGGCGCAGAAAAAGAACAAGATGAAAATGGAGTCAGCTTCACAGAGATGAAGACCATTATTAAGTCTGTGTACAGACCACCACAACGGCGGACAACTTTTTTTTTTCGGCGGCTGAGCAAATCATTTCGGCGGAAATTTGCCTTTAGGCGGACAATTCCCATGCCTGTAATAATCATGTGATTATCACTGCATCAGCCTGCTACTTCATCAAGACTTTGTTGGCGTACCTTATTAATGGTTGCGATATCTTTATCAGATGTATGGTCGTGTCGTCTGCAAACAGATCGCAGTTTGCGTCTAAATGAGATATGCAGTGGCAGATCATTAATAAAAAGATTAAATAATAAGGGCCCTAGAATAGACCTCTCTGGAACACCGCAAGTTACCAAACCCGTCAGAGGAATCAGTATTTGCCATTTAGCAGTATTTTCTGCGTTCTGTCCCCGAGATAGGAAGATATAAAGGAGACAGTATTTGAGTCAATGTGATAGAATGGTAGATTTTTTTTTAGTAGGATAGAGTGGTTGACAAGATCAAAAGCTTTTTTTTCAAGACAAGAAAGATTGTACCTGATACTTTACTGTCATTTATAGCAGAGTCATTTATCAATTAACTGATTAAGGGCAGTTTGGCAGGAATGCAGAGGTCGAAATCCTGATTGTGCTGCATTTATCAAATGGTTTTACTCCAGAAAGTTTAGATTGATCTATTGATTGTATATTGCTTAATGTCCCGACAGCAACAAGATTTTCTCAGGACGTGCCTGCACTGCTTGTGAAAAAAAAACAACCTAAATAGAATATTGAATGTATGTCGCCAGCCGGTCCAATACGTTAAATAAACCTACAAACATGGGGCCTAAATAAAGCCAAAACCATTTAGCAACACACATCCAATATCAAGAGCTACAGGCAGTGCAGACAGTAGGGATAGTTTTAAAATGGAAAATACAGGTGAATGGACCAAGGGTAGATAGAAACACATGCCCCAGAATAGAGAGGAAACCCCACCCTGTGGGGCTGACCAGGGTGACCCTAGAAACTAAAAAGTAGTTAAACCCACCAAAGTCCCCCAGGGCAGACCCGGGTGGGGGGCAGAAAGTTTAGAAGAGGAGTATGGATATGTTTCTCGAGCGGTTTTGAAATACAGGATAATATGGAAATGGGTCTGTACTCGTTTAGGTTGCATAAATCTTTGCTTTTAGGAAGAGGGATTACCTTTCGCTTTTTAGAGATGAAATTTTATTTTCCAAGGACAAAAGAATAGGTGCGCAGACCTTTTTATCATTCTTGTCCTTGCTACAAACTACATAAAAACACACACACACGCAAGGAAGTACATAAATCAGAGGTAGGTCAGACCCCACTAAGGCTCAAACATTGGATTAAAGGCCCGGACAAACGTGTTATCGTGATGTATCAAGTGTTCGGGGCCTTCAACCAACGCCAGCGTCCGACGAAGCACATTCCCGACCTACGTCTGGCTAATATGCATTACACACGTCTCGAGGAAGCGACTCAGGTGCCTGTGGACATGTTTGTCTATCGGCTTTGACAAAGCTGATAAAAGCGTTTTAGCTCGTTTAGAATAGCTTCGAGCACTTCTAAAGTTACCAAGTGAAAATGGTCGCTAAAATGGTGTTAAAACTCATGTGCACCGCATCTAAGTGCGCTAAGCACGATTTTTAATTTTCACTTTCAAAACCGTTTTAAGAATTAGAAGCCCGTCGTGCATCGCATCCAAGTACGCTAAACACGATTTTTACAAAACGTTTGTAAATTTTTACTTTTTAACAGTTTTACGAGTTATATGGCCGTTGTGCATCCGGCCCCAGGTTTCAAGACTGGCTTGAATAATCCTGAGAAAATGCCAACATTAAAGTTTACAACAGACACCAGATGGATGACCACTGGCCCAGAACATACTTTTGCTTTACACGCAAGCCAAAAAGTACTAGACAACCAAATGAAAAAATAGACCGATAGTTAAACTTAAAGGGTGATGCCAGAATAGTTTGGACCTTTCTAGGTGCAAGACTCTTATGGTACCATTATTTAACTATCGCAGTCAATTTCCCTCCTAAACTCTGTATATATCTTCAAAAGGACAATACTCATTCCTGGGCATTTCCGCGCACACACACTAAAGCAAAAAGGTCTGAAAAGAAATTTGAACTCAAACAGCCTTTTATTCAAATTACACCTCACAAACCTACACTCTTTATTCTCATGGTCATACTGACAGGCATACTTCTCATTCACTCAAGTGAAATGCACAGCGCACACCAAGCAAACCGTGGATCTCTCTGGTATGTACAGATAAGAATCGTCTTTCATAACACCAAACTTTCTGAGAATTCAACAACAATAACTGCGTCAATAATGAGCTCCTCCATTCACACACTAAACTCAACACACTTTGCTGATTCAACTGGTCCGATGAGATAGATGAATGAAATGATCATGTCCTGAAAACAGCAGACAGAACCACAATACACCCAACTAATCACCCATTCATGTCTACATAAATACATATCTTTTTCAGCCCTGATGTTCAGCAGGAGATGGAACGACCAAGATACTTCAGGGGTAGAGCCCAAGTAGTTGGCACCAAACTACTGGCACCAGACTTGAACTTTCATGGTGAAGGTGCCATAGAAACAAAGTTGTCAGAAAAATCAGGCCTACCTTCAAACTATCACAGTCAATACATATCCTGCAATTAGTTCATGTTAGATATTCTCCTCCAACTGGTTCTGCAATTAGAGAACACCTCCCAACTTGTAAAACCCTGTCACTTTGGCAAGGGAATAACCAGAAGCAAGAAAAAAAAATCACTTCAGGAGAACGAGGACAAAACAATAACTTTTTTTGTCATTGTGCTTATGAAGTGCTTTACTACCTTCAATGATCGTTTCCGTGCACTTTACTTGCTTTGGCAGTTGCCTTTTTAATCAGGACTGAAATAGATGTAATTAGCGAAACAGTTTATAGCCTATTGTGCTCATGCTCTCACAATTCATCGCGATCTTGATCCTCCTCATCTCCTCCCGGTGGTGGTGCACCTCCAGCGCCTTCATACAATTTGCTGATAATTGGCTGGATAATTTCTTCTACCTCCTTCTTCTTCTCTTTGAATTCCTCAGTGTCTGCATCTTGGTGTCCCTCCAGCCAAGAAATTGCATCATCCAAAGCTTCTGTGATTTTTGTTTTGTCGCCTTCGCTCAGCTTGGCGCCAAGTTTCTCTTTGTCAGCGACCTGGTTTTTGAGGGAGTAAGCATAGCTTTCGAGCTCGTTCTTAGCGTCCACACGATCTTTCAATTTCTTGTCGTCATCAGCGTATTTCTCAGCGTCGTTGATCATGCGCTCAATGTCATCAGGTGACAGTCGGTTCTGGTCATTCTGAATGACGATGTTGTTCTTGTTGCCAGTACCCTTGTCCTCGGCCGACACCCTCAAGATGCCGTTGACATCAATCTCGAAAGTCACTTCGATCTGAGGTACACCACGCGGTGCAGGAGGGATGCCGGTCAGGTCAAACTTGCCCAGCTGATGGTTGTCCTTGGTCATGGAGCGCTCACCCTCGTACACCTGGATGGTGACAGTGGGCTGGTTATCAGCGGCTGTGGAGAAGATCTGGGATTTCTTGGTGGGCACGACGGTGTTGCGTGGGATCAACTTAGTCATGACGCCACCCACAGTTTCGATACCCAGGGTCAGGGGGTTGACATCAAGCAGAACAAGATCACCCGTATCTTCCTCTCCACTCAACACACCAGCCTGCACAGCAGCACCATATGCCACAGCCTCATCAGGGTTGATACCACGGTTAGGCTCCTGCAGAAAAACAATAATCAGGTGAGTTGCATGAAAAACAAACAAAGCCCTCAAGGCTCACGTGCATGACCAATTTATGATTGACGTAACTTAAAACAGCCGTGTATTGTGGTATTTCATTTGAACACCACAGGTACTCATTTCCCTCCAGACAACGTGACATCTAAACACTGTACAAAAACCTAGTTCATCTGACATGTAATCATTCTCGCCTAAAAATAGATTAGCAGCAGACGACACATATGTTGATAGTTTTTCGGCTGCTACAGACATGCACATTGAATACAAAAGATGGATATCACAGTGATTCTGTCAAGCAGACGCTTCTTTGGCGGTGTACCTTCAAACTGAAGTGATTGTACAACTAGAATGACATTCCTTGCAGGAATCAGCTTGGTGACTGATACAGAGCCTAGCCGAAACAAAAGTTAGTAGTAGCGTCAGATTTAAAATACTGCGCCAGATTGAAAGGACTGGTGCGAGATCAGTGCCGAGTCAAGAGCGGGCAAGACCGATTCGAGGAGAAAAATCAAGTTCCTGGCCGGTGCCGGAGAGTGACTGAGACCGATCGACGCAGAGATGAAAACAAAGCTACATTTCGACTTGTAAGTACCATTCCGAACATTTTCTATGACCCGTGTACGCTACGTCGTCGTTTATGTTCCCTTGATTCGACACATTTCACGCTCGCGAGTTGAGCCGAGATTACACTTCAGAAACTGGCAGGAGACGTGCAGTGAACCACAGGTGTTTGTTACACACTACAAATGTGTCACAGTAATGACAGTATACACAGGAGGCGTGATGTTGAAAAGATGCCGGCTGTGGGCTGGCAGTTGAGCGCCTGCGAGCAGACATGTACAAACTTCGGCTTTCTAGTCAGTCTGTACGGTACGAAGTACGTAACAGCATTCAGTAACCATAGTAACCTTTCAGCAAGTGGTGACTGGTCGGCTTCATACAGTTTATTCTTGTTCAGAGGTATTCACGGTTTACAATTCTGAGCATGCCGTTTATTGATCGCATGGTGTGTGTGTGTGTGTGAGACGGTGTGTGTGTGTTTGTGTGTGTGTGTGTGTGTGAAGTTGTAAATGTGTGCGTGTGTGTGTGTGTGTGTGTAGTTGTAGGTCTGGATGTGTACAGCCGACAACTGATGTCAGATGATTTTCTTTCAGACATATTTCGCCAATGACCCCACAGAAATCAGTCTGCCAAGACTCCAATAGCTGTCAGGTTAGTACTCCCTTTCACTAATGTCTTTATTAATGTGTGTAAATGTTACATATGTACCATGAATCCATTTTCATACCAGGAATCCATTTTCAAATGATACTGACAGTTGTGCAATACAGACTTTTTTTGAAGTGTAGTTGGATGAGAAGTATAATTTCTGTAGTAACAGTAATTGTGAATTATAACACAGTAATGTTTTTGCCCGTTATTAAAATTTTTAATGTGTGGAGTGTTCTCCATAGAGTACCCGAAATGGTACACGAGGCGCAATTAGCTTACACATTTGGTTGTCTCTGTATACCACCACTGTATACTATATTTTAACAAAACAAGACAAATTAGAAGTGTACATGACAGGTTGTACAGTTGACTTGATGTCACCTGATCTCACCTTTTGTTCTTGGCTTTGGTAATGTTGAATTTTATGTGCATACAGTCTGTACCTGTGTGCACTTGCTTTCTCTGTATCAAAGTGTGTGTGCGTGTCTGTGTGTGTGTGTGCAATTTTTGTAGCACACACACCCATCGCTACCAAAAATTA
This sequence comes from Semisulcospira habei, assembly GCA_036245525.1. Classification (NCBI taxonomy): domain Eukaryota; kingdom Metazoa; phylum Mollusca; class Gastropoda; family Semisulcospiridae; genus Semisulcospira; species Semisulcospira habei. Next base: position 225,468,937 of record BTPG01000004.1, on the reverse strand, counting down.
GACATTTTTCACATCATTTGGACATTTGCGACCCTTGCCCTTACCAAGACATCTAAGTTACAGAGATGGGAATTGGCCATGGCAAAAAACTCTGTAAACTTCGGCACCAAGATGCTCCACTCGCGTCAACTTCGCGAAAGCTTGTGCCCACGGGTTCTTTCTGAACTTTCTCGCCCACTTTACAGTCTTAGATTCCAATGCCACCCGAGTCCCTGGAATATCAGGGTAATCTGATACCCCCTGACTGCAGGGCGAGGTCACAAAACTCATCAAGCTGGTGCCAACAGTTCAATGTTTATCTTGTGCAGCTGACTGTCACCCACACAACACTTCCCCTTCCTTTTGCCTGGAAACTGTGTCCAAGTCAGACCAGTACAACTGGAAACAGTGTCCAAGTCAGACCAGTACAACGGGAAACAGTGTCAAGTCAGACCAGTACAACTGGAAACGGTGTCCAAGTCAGACCAGTACAACTGGAAATAGTGTCCAAGTCAGACCAGTACAACTGCAATTGACACAGATCACCATGAACCCCCCCAGAGATTGAATCAGCTGATGGGAATCTGTGCATTTTGCAAGCCTACTTTATTACACCCTTATTACCTAGATTCCCTGGGTGAGTAAGGCACTGCGGAGTTATTTGCTTATCCAGGGCTTTCCACCTACAAGAGGCATAGATTTTCATAAGCTCATGCACGTTGTCATGGCTGCTGAGAATCAAAGGGCTGTTTTATCATCATTTATATGGATCAGCCTTGTTTGTATTCTAAAGTTAGGACATTATTACTGATTAAAGTGTGGACTAAAAGTAGAGTTGCACATACTATATGAAACTGTGTGGGCATATAAATGTGGAGTTCTGTGTAGTGTACACATTAAAATCCATGATCTCTCAAAATATTGTTTAAAAATTTGGTGTCACGTTGTGTACCGTCACCGAATCTATCAGTTCAGTTAGCTTGAATTTTTCATTAAAAAAATTATTAGTTCTGATATCTCAACGCACTACCTGCGGTTTGCCAGCTGAGTAATATAACAAAAGAAAAAGATGGAACTGGCTCTCAGGGACAGACAGTGCCGCTGGACTGCTGGCTGGTGCTAAAGAGGGAAAAAGGAGGGTACTGAACAAACACGATGCCGTCATCAGGTGCTGGGCCAGAAATTACTTGTTCGGGCAACTTGGCACTCACCCATCCACCACCCCTCTCCCTCCCCTTGGCGTTGGATCTACAGTTTAACTTTACTTCGGCCGATATCCAGTCCCATCTCCACTTCTTAGCACTGCCTGAATCGTCAAATTTGCCGCCATGATTCACAACACAATGCTGATCAACACAAGAATGTACTCAATCGGAAGAATGGCTTCTTTCAGAGCTCGCGTCTGCCCATGTAGGTTACTGCACAGCGCGCGGCGCACCAAGTGGGTGACAAGTGGGTGCCGCGACCGCAGCCTGCCGTGTCATATCCTGCCCGCGGGGTAAAACCGGTGCTTTGCTCATTTTGCTACCCACGATGTTTTTTTCGCGGAGACGCTTTTTCAATTTCGCGGAAAATTTTTTTCCCCCTATGGAATCCAGCGTTTTTGCGGACAATTCCCATCCCTGAAGTTGGCATGTAAAGGAAGGTCTTACCATCAGGTATCTGTGTGCCAGGTTTGGGATGGAAGTTGTAAACAGTATGTGAGAAAAAATATTTTTTGTCTGAAAATGGCCATTTGTGACCTATTGCCCGATCTCTTGTGACCCTTGACCTTTCTGGTCATTTAAATTAGTATGCAGAGGAAGGTCTTACTATCAGGTATCTCTGTACCAAGTTTAGGTTTGAAGTTTGTGCATAGAATTTATGAAACAAGAATGGCAAAGCCCTTATGGCCACGTATACGGCCAATCCACACGTCTGACAATAAGGGATAGCTTCTGCACCAATTCCTTGTTTTCTCAAAATTTAATCACTTTTCACACATCTGTGAAACCCCCGTGACCTTGCGACGATTCAAATAAATTAGGATACATAGGAAGATCTTATCAGCTACCTGTGTGCCAAATTTGATTGAAAAGTTTGCAAAAATGTTGATAATAACTACAATTATTGGCATTTCATACACATTTGTCGACCTATTCTGACCCATGACCTTTTCTGCGGGGTCATCCAAATTAGTGCATAGATAGGTCTTACCATCAGGTATCTCTGTAGCAAGGTTGGCTTTGAAGTTGTAAATAGTGATTGAGCAAAAAATCTCTTGTCAAAATATGGTTATTTTTTTTAACCCATTTCCTAAGCTCTTGTGACCCGTGACCATTTCTGTGGGGTCATCCAAATTAGTATGCATAGATAGGTCTTACCATCAGGTATCTCTGTAGCAAGTTTGGGTTTGAAGTTGTGAATAGTAATTGAGAAAAACATCTTTTGTCAAAATATGACGATTTTGGACCTATTTCCCGAGCTCGTGACCCTTGACCTTTCCAAGGGATCAACCAAATTAGTATGCATAGAAAAGGACTTGCCATCTGGTATTTTTGTAGCAAGTTTGGGTTTGAAGCTGTGAAAAGTATTTGAGAAAAAAACATTTTTTTGTCAAAATATGGCTATTTTGGACCCATTTCCCGAGCTCTTGTGACCCTTGATCTTTCCGAGAGGTCAACCAAATTAGTGTGCGTATACAGGTCTTACCATCAGGTATCTTTGTACCAAGTTTGGGTTTGAAGTTGTGAAAGGTATTTGAGAAAAATAAATTATGTCCAAAACCAGGTATTTTTTATGTATTTCCTGAGCCCCTGTGACCTTGACCTTTGTGAGAGGTCACTGAAATTGGTATGTTTAGAAAGGTCTTGGGCCAAGTTTGGAGACTGCAGCTTGAATAGTCTCTGAGAAAATGCCAACCTTAAAGTTTACCACGGACGACCACTGGCCCAGAACATACTTTTGCTTCGCACGCGAGCCAAAAACGTGACAAAATGGCTATTTTTTTAAAACCTATTTTCTGTACACTTGTGACCCTTGACCTTTCGGATGGCCCGACCAAATTAGTATGACTAGAAAGGCCTTACCATCAGGTATCTGTACAAAGTTTGGGCTTAAAATTGTGAATAGTATTTGAGAAAAACTCAATTTTGTCAAAATGACAATTTTTTTAACCTATTTCCTGATCCCATGTGACCTTGACCTTTAAGAAGGTCACTCAAATTGGTATGCTTAGAAAGGCCTTGCTCAAAAATATCCTTGGGCCAAGTTTGAAGACTGTGGCTTGAATAGTCTCTGAAAAAATGCCAATGTGAAAGTTTACCACGGATGATGGTGGACGGACGACCGACTTAGAACACACTCACTTTTGCTTTGCATGTGAGCCAAAAAACAATGTTTCAAACCATTCAAGCTGAAACAATATGGTAAAGTAATATAAGGTCATGTCATTCCTCTCTTGAAACACTGCACCTGTCTAAAACACATGATTTGGGTGTAATGCAATGTTTGAGCCTTTGACAAATGTGTGGAAGGCTGAAATGTAGTTTGGACATAAAGACAAAAGAAGCAATGAGCCCATTGCACCACAGTACCCTGCAAGTCCTGGAAAAAACATGGCCTAAAAAATACCATTTTCAAACATACCTTTCCATTGAAGAATTCCTTGACGAGCTGTTGGACTTTAGGGATACGAGTGGAGCCTCCAACAAGCACGATCTCATCGATGTCCTCCTTCTTCAGGTCAGAATCATCCAACACCTGTTTTAAAGGCTTGACGGTCGAGCGGAAAAGGTCCTGCACACACAAAAATCATGCAACAAATAAGCAGAAGCAGAGTACAAATTCAAAAATAAACGGCAATGTTTACAAACAAAATGTTCCAAGTTGGGTCACTGTTGACCTAACCTAACGAAATTTTTACAAAATAAAGAGAACCTCTTTGCTAGACCATATTCACCAACTTACGCATAAAATGCAACTATGTGCTGGTTGTTGATTTTAGACCTAACAGACCTGGGCTGTAAGGTCTAACACTCCAGAATCAGCACGACCGTGTGCTCATCTGCGATTTTGGACCTAAAGGCTGAAATGATATGGTTGCTTGTACATTGCCTAACGTCCAGACAGCAATAAGACTTTCTCAGGACGTGCCTGCACTGGTTGTGAAAAAAACTAAACAGGATACTGAATGTATGTCGCCAGCCGGCCTAATACGCTAAATAAAGCTAAGACCATTTAGCAACACACATCCAATATCAAGAGCTACAGGCAGCGCAGACAGTAGGGAGAGTTTTAAAAAGGAAAATACAGGTGGATGGACCAAGGGTAGACAAACACATGCCCCAGAATAGAGGGGAAACCCACCCTGTGGGGCTGACCAGGATGATCATGGGAACTAAAAAATAGTTAACCCCACCCAAGTCCCCCAGGGCAGACCAGAGTGGGGGACTGGAATGATATGGAAGGCAATGACGGCATGTGATACATAACATATGCGAACACTTCACCACATACCATGTTCAGCTCCTCAAACTTGGCGCGGGTCAGCTGCTCAGAGAAGTCTTCACCGTCGAAGAGGGACTCGATCTCCAAGCGCACCTGGTGCTGAGAAGAGAGGGCTCGCTTGGCCTTCTCCACTTCACGACGCAGCTTTTGAACGGCTCGGTTATCTTTGCGGATGTCCTTGCCCTTCTTCTTTTTGTACAGTTTGATGAAGTGCTCCATCACACGCTGATCAAAGTCCTCACCACCTGAGAGGAATAAATAACACATCAGCAAACTTCCTTTTCTTCGTTTTCAAGTCCCTTCTATTTATAGAAGGGACTTTTTAGGACGGGTCGCGGTGGGGAGAATTTAACAGCATGTCCATGATAAAGGCGGGCAGGCTAAACCTCCAACAATTGAAGTCACAAGATAACAATTATGTCATTGTCTAGTTACACTAACCTCACTGCTGAATGTACATTTGGCGCAGGTGCGTATGCATGTAAACAAGAGAATCTCCGATATTTCTGTACACACAAGCTTGAAACTTGGCAAAATACTTTAAGTGGGTGGCTAAGAGAGCCTCCGAGCATATTGTAATGCTAAGAGAGCCTCCGAGCATATTGTAATGCAAACAGAGCCTCCTAGCATATTGTAATTGAATGTCTCATTGAAGTCATACACAACCGTTTATAGGAAGTCGGTTGACCCGATTACAGTCCATAATTTGGGTCATATTTACTTGAACATTTGCAGACAGCTAGTTTGGAGAAATACATTGGATGAGTTTGTTAGCCAGCTTTGTATCCTTTGAACTTCTTTAGTAAAAATGAATTCTTTTCAGAAAACAAGTAAAACACTAAAAAAAAAAATTTACTTCTAGAAAACGTCAGATAGCGCCGGCGACGTAAAAAAGGCAACTCTGTCACCACGCAGACACAGACATAATACTCTAAACATGACGTCATTCTCTTGCGCGCGCAGCTCTCTCTCTCACACAAACATGCGCATCTCCACGAGGAATAGATCCTCATATGCCCTCCAGGGTATGAGTATGCCGATTGGAGATGTTTGGAGCGCATGCACCCTAACACACACATCGGCGCGCTTTCTGAAGAGCATGCAGGTGATCCGTGTACTTAGTATATTATGTAGCTAGGTAAAGCCAGCCTGCTTTCACACAAATTATAGCAAGACTGAAATTGTACAGTGAGTGAAACTCGTACAATGTAAAATATAAAATTGCGTAAAAACTAAAACTTACGTCATGACAAATGACGTTTGACAAATCAATGACGCCCATGTCCCTGTCCAGCCCTTATAGAAGTATTAAAACTCACCGACGCATTGGCAGGCAGATCTGCGAGACTTTTTCAATAGGAGATAATACATCAGAATCGGGTCAAAGACAAAAGGTAGAGACCATTGACAGCGAGGACAGCTCTCATATAGAAGGGACTTTGTGGGTTATGGTTCATACCATTTTGTTGTACAAGGGGAGGGTCTTTTGGTCACTATTTTTTAAACAAGAAAGACAAAGCCCTTATGGCTCATGTGTCATGACCGATCCACAGGTGTGACAAGGGATGGCTTCTGCACTAACAAAATCCACGTTTTCTCAAAATTTAATCAGTTTTCACACAACTGTCAAACCCCCGCAACCCTTGCAATGAGTTAACTGAATTAGTATACACAGGAAGGTCTTATCAGCTACCTTTGTGCCAAATTTGATTGAAAAGTTTGCAAAAATGTTGATAATAAATACAATTCTATCAAAAACTGGATTTTATACACATTTGTTGACCTCTTGTGACCCTTTCCAAGGGGTCATCCAAATTAGTATGCACAGATAGATCTTACCATCAGGTATCTTTATACCAAGTTTGGGTTTGAAGTTGTGAATATTATTTGAGAAAAAACATCTTTTGTCAAAATATGGCGATTTTGACCTATTTCCTGAGCCCTTGTGACACTGGACCTTTCATAGGGGTCATCCAAATTGGGTCTTACCATCAGGTATCTCTGTACCAAGTTTAGGTTTGAAGTTGTGAATAGTATTTATTCTTCCTCGAACACTCTTTTATATGGACTCCTCTATAAATGCTGCCGTGCGCCGCAGGTCCTCCAGGCCTCAAAGATAGATCTTACCATCAGGTATCTTTATACCAAGTTTGGGTTTGAAGTTGTGAATAGTATTTGAGAAAAAACATCTTTTGTCAAAATATGGCTATTTTGGATCAATTTCCTGAGCTCTTGTGACCCTTGACCTTTCCGAGGGATCAACCAAATTAGTATGCATAAAAAGGACTTACCATCGGGTATCTTTGTACCAAATTTGGTTTTGAAGTTGTCAAAAGTATTTCAATAAATTATAAATAAATTTGACAAAATAAATTGTCAAAATATAGCTACGTTGACCCATTTCCCCATTCCCTGTGACCTTGGCCTTTGTGAGAGGTCACTGAAATTGGTACATTTAGAAAGGTCTTGACACAAAGTGTCCTTGGGCCAAGTTTGAAGACTAGCTTGAATAGCCTCCAAGAAAATGCCAACGTTAAAGCTTACCATGAACAACGGATGACAGACGACCACTGGCCCAAAACACTCTTGCTTCGCATGCGAGTCAAAAAGTAACGAACCCATCCTCCCAAGGATGTTTTCACTCAAGCACCAACAATTAAATAAGACTTACGATGAAAGTTTCATGATCAACGTACTGTCGTTGCAGACATCAAGCTAATCAGACCAAGGAACAGGCCGAGACCGAGCCAGGTACAATCTACTGTAAATTGTAGAACGGACAAAGCTGCTTGGCTAAAGTGATTCATGCAATAAACAAGTGAGCCATTGTGCTTTTCAGGCATGGGAATTGCCCAAGCAAAAATCTGAAACTAGGCCTTCAACCTCAGGCCTCCAGGAAGCTACACCTTGCTTTCCTTTGCATGGGCTGAAAATTCAAACGGGGAAGGGGGGGGTAGTAGGCTCTACACCGAGACACCTTTCCTGTGGCCGAAAATTCAAACGACAGGGGGAGGGGGGGGGGGGGGGAGCCTAGACCTTTCTTCCTGGAGCCGAAAAATCAAACGACGGGCGGGGGAGGAGCCGGAGGGGGTGTGTGTGTGTGTGTGTCACAACGCCTTCATTTCAGGGACCGACGAAATAAAAAATAGGCAAATACATTGCACGTCTGCCCACCTAGATTTACTGCGCACGCGGCGCACTCGGCCACCAGCAGTGCGGGTCGCGGACACAGCCTGCCGCATCATATCCTGCCCGCGATGTTAAACCGGCGTTCTGCTCGTTTTGCTACCCACAATGTTTTTTCCCCGCGGAAACGACTTTATTTTCGCGGACGATCTTTTTCGCGGAATTCACAGACAATTCCCATGCCTGGCCTTTAACCCCATTAATACACTATACACCACCCAAAACTATAGATCCTCATGAGCCTCCACAGTTGTGGGGGCTCAGTAGGATCTATGCCTTCTGATGAAACCATTTGTATCCATGTTTCTTTGGCTGTCTGGTGGATCTTTGACATTAAATTTACCATTTGTACCATGGGCCCACTGGCAGTTAAGGGGTTAAAAGAAAGTTGTATAAATTTTGAAGACACCAAACCAATAGGCAGTCTCCCTAACAGGGCATCCACTGAGCTGCTGACTTGCAGTCCAAACCTCAGAGTACACAACATCAAGGCTTACCCAAGTGAGTGTCTCCATTGGTGGCCACGACTTCAAACACACCATTGTCAATGGTCAGAAGGGAGACGTCAAAAGTACCACCACCCAGGTCGAACACCAGGATGTTTTTCTCTCCATCTCGCTTGTCCAGCCCATAAGCAATGGCAGCAGCAGTCCTGAAAAAGAAGTACATTTTCAGCACTAGGTCCACCCATACATAAGCTATAACCTAAGATGGGGTGTTCTCTTTTTACTCTCGACCTTTTCAGGAAAATTAAACAGGCAATAATTATGTGTTTAAAAACAATCATGATTGATAAATCTCCTGCTACACAGTGTCAAGTAATATTAAATAATGTGTTCTGATCAAGCAATAATCAACACTTCAGTTCTTTTCCAGTCCCCAATCACCTTTCCAAACAGAAAATGTAAATTACACATTTATTCACGTACACCTTGTTTTACAAAACCCTTACGCAAATTACTTGCCACTGATCAACTTTACTTATTTCTCAACTCCTTTGTGCATGCAGCCATTGATATCAATGTACACCACACAGGTGGCTGCATGCGGAACGGTTCATATTACTGTATCATAATTTTGCAGCTACTGCAATCCTGAGCACTTACGGTTCATTGATAATGCGCATGACGTTAAGGCCAGCGATGGTGCCGGCATCCTTGGTAGCCTGACGCTGGGCATCATTGAAGTAAGCTGGCACCGTGACCACAGCGTTGACGATCTTTTTACCCAAGTAGGCCTCGGCAATCTCCTTCATCTTGCCCAAAACCATGGCCGAGATTTCCTCAGGAGCAAAGGTCTTCACCTCTCCACCGACCACAGCTTGGATGTGGGGTTTGCCGCTCCTGTTGACCACTTTGAAGGGATACAGCTGGATGTCCTTCTGCACGTTTTTGTCATCCCATGTCCGCCCAATGAGGCGCTTAACGTCAAAAACAGTGTTCTCAGGGTTGGAAGTAAGCTGGTTCTTGGCGGCATCACCAATCAGACGCTCCCCCTCAGCGGTAAAGGCCACATAGGAAGGTGTGATACGGTTACCTTGGTCATTGGCAATGATCTCCACTCGTCCGTTCTTGAAAACCCCAACACTGAAAGAAAATAGCAAACATCATGAATAGGGATCAGGAAGTTCCTTGCGTTGCCTAGGAGTAGGAGCGTCGGCTGCCACCTTGAGAGGACACGCTAGCCTGGTGATAAGACTTCAGATAGTAGCGAAGTAGTGTTTCAACACCTTCATGTTTCCTCCTCTTTGGAAACAAAACAAAAACAAATTCTGGTTAGCGGTTTCCTGCGGTGATGGCTATACTTGCTGCTATTGCCTTTAGCACATCAGGATTTGCCTGACATTGTCCTGACAGCGATTTCCCGATGAGTGCATGGGTCGCGTATCCTCTCAAAATGGCCACTATGACTAGCGTAATGACGTCAGCTTACCGAGCCTTTTATCAATATGGTGACTATAATTATAACTAATATTAAGTTGTTCAACTACACAAATCCTTATAAATATAATTAACCACAGTGTCAACTGCTTACAGATAACTGCAAGAAGTCACACTCTCCTAGTCCTCAGCTGTGTCTCAAAACCTTATTCATTGAAATTACATACCAAGAATATGTTGTTCCCAAGTCGATACCAATGACAGTGCCAACGCCCTCCTTATCCTTTTTCTTGTCACCATCATCTTCATCAGCCTGCACATACCAGGCTGCACTCAGCAGCAAGGCTGCAAAGCAGTATGGAACCAGGAATTGCTTCATCTCTCTGGTGTTGTCCACTTGTCAGTAAACTGCAAACAAATATGAAAGCGATGTTAACATATGGGTATGTCGCACTCTCAGTACATGCCTCTCATTCAGTTGACTTTTTAAAAATTAAATGTGAAGACGACTGGCTTGTCTTATGCTAAACAAAACGACCATGTAACATATACTAACAATAACGGACCGTTGCACTGGGTGCATAAATGATACTTGTACTGTAGCGGTAATCTGCAACACTTGTTATTGTCAACCAGCCTTTCTATTTGCTGGATTATTCAAATCTTCCAAAAGTCAACTCCAACCTCTTTTTCAGATCACAATGGAAACGCCCCACCACATGGCACCCTAACTCCGTAACTGATATCTGTTGCCGTGTTTCTCCCGCAAGGATACGGACATTTCTGGAACCGTGATTCACGCAGATCTCCGTTCAGCCTAATAGGGAGACCTGTAACCGTTGTTTCTGTTGAGACACTACTGTAACTGATGTGTCTAGCTGAAATTGGCTAGACCTACCTCTCACACACTTCAAGGAAAGAATTCAGACCGCCATCTATTCTAAAAAGCTGTCCAACTACCTAGTCTACACGGTACCGGTCAGATATTTTCTTCAAAACAGTATCGTTCTTGTGAAAGAAAACGGCACATAATGTGACACATATGTAGATTACCTTTCAAAGTGACCAGCTCTGACGCAGGAAAAAATATGGAGTTCCACAGTATCTTTCTCTTCGTTGCAGGTAGACAGTTTGACGAGGTTCACTAACCGGCTCCGCAAATATATGCCATGTGTAATACACGTTCCTTCTAGCGACTTCAGCGACGTGCAAAATTCTGATTGGACGTCGTCAGCACACTCGGAGAAACTTGATTGGTTAACGTATGCGACGCACTACCCCCCCATGCCCTCGCCTTCGAACGACACGTATGTCAAAAATCGCGATTTGCATTGATTTTAGCGATTGACATCTCAGCCGACGAAGGCGTCATGTATGGAAATTTACTCATAATTTATTATGTAATCATTTAGTTATACGTTTGTCACTACAAAACAGGATCGTCATTTGGAAGAAAAAAAAAATCATAAGAAACATGCGATACCACCATTGCGTGTGCGACATGCTATGTAAAAAAAAAAATTATTAGTTATCTAATCTGAAATAACTGCTTTCTGCGTGTATAAAACAACAACAACAACAACAAAAAACCTAACAAAAGTTTTCGGGCAGTTTCCATCTTCGGAGGTTTCCGAGATCGTTCGCGAGTGTTCTACGCTGTGCGCATGAGCACTGTGATTCCGGAAGACGAGCTCTAAATCGGTTAATTCGGTCTTTGGGCGCCATCCAGCACGCGCAGCGGTTGTGTGCTATGACACTTCGTAAGCTTTAAATATGTACGTTTTTCAACGACGCAGAACTTAACCGTTTTGCGAATTGCTTGTCAAAAGTATGGTCTAGGCTCTTGTTTTGTGATCGTGGAGGTGTTCTCATTGTCGCTTAGCAGCAATCTTTTACTGCTAGAATTAGAATTGTTTCTTTCTAATTTCTACTTAATTCTAGTAGTTGCCCACGTGGTGTTGAGCACCGGCTCGGCAGTGGCACGTAGTCCGACAATGTGAATACTGCAATTTGTTACCAATGTATGAATTTATTCACCAAGTTCACATTATTATTTTTGTGCGACATTGCGTATATTTATAATTTGATTTAAACTTAAAGCAAATGAAAATTTTACGTACTTTGCATCTCTTTCCCGCAAAATCGGAGTACATTGCACTTGTGAAGTGACGAGGAATACTAAAACTTGGTAAAAGATTTTGGACATATGCGTTTGCCGGTGATGACGCTATTTGCTACTCTTGACCGCATGGATGACGATATGTATTCCACCATCTTTCGTCTGAGGCAAACTACCCATAGTCCATTTGAGTAAAGCTTGCCTCGTGCTTTTTTCACGCAAATGATTTCAAGACAACACTTGGCGGATCATGCTTTGGACTACAAAGTACATGCAAACGTTGATGGTCCTACAGGACCCATATTTTTCAAACGGTGATTTAACTGGTTAGCCCTGTCACGATGATATATATTACACATCACAGGAAGCATCCTTCATTCCTTGTACTTCAGTCATTGTGCTGGTGAAAGGGGTCTGAAATTTGTTTCACCCAGAAACTGGGTGAAAGTTCACCATAAAATTTCCAAGAAACTGAAAAACTGGTCAATTTTGTGCAGACTTGGACACACTTCAAAATTAATAAAACAAAGGACAAATAACATGGTTACAAAACGCTATCTACAGGTCTAGCTGTGGTGCATTTAGGCACTGGACAATCCAGTTTAGCACGCGTCTTTGTATCGGTAACCTGGCAATGACTCCACTTCTTTCTAGAAATACAACACTGTCGGTGCTAGAAACAGCTTTTAACAAAAACGGACATGCTAACAGAACCACAGAATCAATAAGTGCGATTACGCATGTGCAAATTTTCTACGTATCAAAACTGCTGTTCATTAGGTGTTGACACTGCATAAATGCAGTTGGTGCTTAAATGTGTCCTGAGATTTATGCGTAATGGTATCAAATTTTAAAATCTTTACAGAACTGTAGTGTAACTGATGTAAGGGCTATTAATATTTTGGTAAGATGCTCTGAATGTTTGCAAATTGTTAAACTGTTTTATTTACTTTAAATAGTCTAATGATTTAGACAAACGGGGGCAACTGTTGCGATCCTAAACAGTGCTTTTATTTTCAGCCCACCGGTTGTGATATTTATTGTAATATTTCTGCCTGTACTTCGTGCTGAGAGGAATTTGGTAGACACTAGGTCAGTAGGATCATAATTCCAGAATTGGTTATAAATTATACATATATTTAAATGTGAATCCAAACAACTTTTCACATGGCCATAGATGTAATCACATGACAAACTTTATTGCATTTTTAATTTGTCACTGCAAAGGGCAGATTTGTGTTCGTTCCAGTAATAGGCACTTAAGTATCCTTAAACATAAACCTGAAGACGCGTTTTGTGTTCTGCCTTGTCAACATACCTAATGAACTTTAACAGCAGTTTGGACACAGAAAAAGAGCAAGCGCGTAATCACACTTATTTATTCTGCGTTGCCGTTAATGTGTCGATCTATTTTTAGCTGGGTTTTTTCTTACTCAGTCTTGTATTTCTAGAAACGGAGTGAAATCATTGTCATGTTACTTGATGTAAAGATAACGTGTGCTGAACAGGAATCTCCTCTTTCTAAATGAACCATAACTAGATCTGTGTGTAGCAAATCGTAACCAGCTGTTGCAGAAGTGTATCTGTGAACAGTTATGGCGGTAGTGGGCCTTCAACTTGTGTCCCTGTTGATAATAATGGGTATTTATATAGCGCCTAACCTCCTGATTGAGCTTTAGGTGCTTTACAATGTTTATTTTTTTTAAGGTAATGCAAACAAATATTCACATAAGTAAATAGTAACAAGATGAAAGCACAAAACCAAACGGTCAAAAAAAACCACTGGTTGATGCAGGGGTACATTCTTTGCTTTGTGCAGATATTGGTTAATGGGGGGAAGGAATTTCACAGTATACTCTATCCCAGTAGCTAGTATTGGTATGTATACATATTTTTTTCTTTGTCCGTTGCCTGCTTTAAGCTAGTCATTGTTGTCGACTGCACCTGGCTAGTGTTGATGATGAATGCATATTCTGATCACTGTGATCGACAATGAATGCCCCCGGCTGAGGTACTAGCCAGTCGGCAACTTTGAAAATGTTGAACAATAACTGAAATAAGTGAAAAACTACTTTTGCTGAATTTGGTCTGCGTTTGGTTTGCAGGAAATGCCCAGGTGATGTGACCAAGGACTGAAATGGCTCATCTTGTCTCGAGGAAGGCAAGTACCGTAATTACCCTAAATATTTGACCACTTTTAATAAATTTTCACCCCAAAAAAACTAAATATTCAACCATCAGAAAATGCCATGTCCTAAAATAATCCCAACATCCAGATCCTTCAAAAAGGTGTGAAAATCTCCACTCACCAAGTCCGATTTTTGTAATGCAAGCCCTTTGAAGAATCGTTGCATTAACTCCGCGCGAGCGCTGCGACACGAAGTGCTCAGATGTAGCCCCAAACCTGTTTTACGGTACTGCTTTAAATATTGCCAAGGGCCCGGCATACATTGTAATGATTTATTGCCAGTGCAGCAGTACTTGTGTCTATGCCTGTTGCAAGAGACTATTGGAATGATGGCAGCCGGCAGCACAATCATGCCTCGCCCTGCCTTTTGCAAAAGGCGTAGATTCACATGAACTTGAAATGTCGGCCTCGGTCCCACTTTACATCATCACATTGAAAAATGTATCTGGGTTTACGTCCGCGATAAGGCAACGTCGCTTGCTGGCTGTGATAAGTTTTATTGCGACAACCGCTGCTGTAGCAACTCTGATGTTCAGTCGCGAACGCGTGTCGCAAATCTGACCTCCATCGATGAAAGTTGGTAAATGAGTTATTTGGATGAACACGGTCACTGATGTATTTTTGTCGTTTGATGGACACGTGCAGTTGTGACGCAAATGTAAGATAGTGAGATCAAGGAACAGGGAAATTTCATAACATGCAATGATAAAAAATTTATCGGACATCGGGCTTGTGCCAACATTTGTTGCTGCTATCCTGACGTTCAACACATATGGATTGTAGAACTTTTGGGGGCAGAAGGCACTGTTAAAATGAGCCATTTTCAGACCTGCCTACATGTTGATGTGGTTGTCAGGAAGATTTGGGAAAACTCTCAGATTTGCGAGACTGCCAGTAAGATTATAGTTGAACTGGACGATAAACCTTGCTTCTAGGGGCCAAACATCAAACCACTGAGGGGGGGGGGGGGGGTTGGTCAACTTAATCACCTATAAGAACATACATTGTCTATTCCTGCTGAGGGGGGGGGGGGGGGGGGTAACTTAATCACCTATAAGAACATACATTGTCTATTCCTGCTGTACCTAGAAGATAGTAAGAAAATTACTGAGAAAATGGGTTTCTTCACCAAAGCGTTTATAATGAATAGACAGATGTTTGTCTTCTTTTTTTTCTTAGCTCACATATGGATGGATAGTACTTCATGTTGTGGTGGAGTATAATTTGGTACCCGTTAATATTTACTGTAATTAATTACAGGTAAATTAACTGAAAAAATGCACCTTGATTTATACAATGATTATTTTGATATATAAAGGACAAACAAAAGACATACAACTGAAAAATGTGTCGGCGTGTGAAAATATGAATGTGTATGATGGTGAAGTGAGATAATTTTACATTAGTGATCACGATGATCAGGCAATCCACTGATAATCCTTCAGGTAATCGAAGTTCACGTATCTCATCGGCGGACGTTGCTACAAACTTATCGCCAAGTTCGTTTGTTGGGCGAAAGTTTCGAACATTTATGCAGGGAAATACTGATACAAATAATCAAGTGGTGTTGCTTCCAACTCAAGTGGAGTTGTTAGCCCCACATATCGCGTGAAAGGCTGCAAAACAGGGTCTGAAATTGGCCGCTAATGCCAGATAGCATCGCCGCTGCCATCTTGCAGTCGTCTCGGTAAACACTGCAGAAATACTCAGGTATCTTCGTCATCCCAGTCCGACAGATCGCTAGTATGCACACTAGACACACTTATGTCGCTTCCCTCTGACTTGGAAACTGGATTGTTGCCAATTTACTCCAAAATATCTGTAAATTCTGGGTCACTGTCACTCGATGGAACGTATGTCGTCATGTTTGTAAACACGTGCATTTAAAACGACAGCAGACCTTGCTTCCAAAGGACAGGGCTTAGCTGTTCCCTGTTGTGTTTTTATTAAGTGTTTCATAAATACACATATTAAAAACGAATTATACAGACGTTCATCCGCTTTTGTTTCACGCGTCATCTGTTTCGTGTACTCGTTTTGGAGGCATGATTTCGCGCCAACCGTGAACCTCGAACTAACAAAGTAAAGCGATCCCATCCGCTAGAATGAACGCGAACAAAGACGCGCTTTCCAATTGGCTAGACAAAATTATAGGTCAGCACACAGTAGCCAATCAAGACCAGGCTTGCTGCTACCGGCAGAAACTGCACAATCAAACTGTCTTTTTGCCAAAACAAACCCAAAAACACCGTAAAAAGCTACCGTAGAAAGCTACCATAGAAAATTGATACATGACCGGAAGACTGTTAAAAAAAACACCCAAACTCGTAAGAAATACGGCGAAATCGTAAGAGTAGGCAGGTCTGCATTTTGGACAACAGTTGCATAGCCGTTGGGACCTTCTGAATCTGAGGGTAAGAGTTAAAATAATGCACTCGGCCTGTACACAGATGAAATTTATTTGAATATTTGATTTTGTACAGGCGCAGACTGTTTAGCACATCAGGTTTTATCATGTAAATTACATCAGAAAGCTGTATGCAGTTCTTCATATGTTTTGTTTGTTAAATATTGTGCTTGAAACTGGGGAAAAGGCTTTCTGTTTGTGGCTTCTGATAACTATCCCGGGGATATCTGCTGCAATCCTGATCGACATATGTTGCAAATTCTGGCCCTGACTGCCAATAATATATTTGGGCAGCAAAGATGACTCATTGTGCTCTTTTGTGTGCATGTATTCCTATGAGTGGTATATAATACGACAAAGTGTGTTTTTCTTGCTTGTAGGATATTTTAAAAATTGAATATGGTCAGATGTCAGGTATTGCAACACAAATCATGTTCAGGGATTAGAACATTCTAAGCCAAAGAGCAGTAATTGTTTAGATAGGTCAATTGTGACCTACTTATTATTTTAACTATTTGGAAACAGATTTGTGTTTTTTATCCCACCAATTTAGAGGCACTATGTCACAATACCTGGTGTCCGACATATCCAGACTTAAAATTTTTAATGGCCATTTTCTCAAAAACCATTTCAGATATCTTTTTCTTTTAGAAACACATTACCAATACAGTGTACATCACCCAAATACATTTTCTGGTACTTTGTCGTACTTTGATTTTCAACCCAGTTGTCCTCTTTGTGAGAGCACCTTTTGGCACTTAGTCATATCTCTTGCATTAGGATCATAACTTTTTCTCGGCAGGGAAGGGGTTGCGATGGGCATGACCGCAGGTTACCTTGTTCCACATTCTTTTTGTGCTGTGAATGATGATTTCATAGTTCAACTGAATCCAAGTGATTGACAAATTTCGCCCCTAACTGACACAGCAGAGTTGGACTTGTAAACATGTCATGTTTGCATAAAATAGTTGGTTTGTGCTACTGTTCCTGTGGCTGTTATGTCATGTTGATTTCTTTTGCAGTGTCTTGCATGTGACATAGCCTCCTTCCATGAAGAATCCCGTCTGATGGGCTCCCAACAGTTGTCTGAAATTGTGATGCCAATGGATCTTCATTCTCATGGTAGTTCTTAAATTCTTTTGGCTTGCGTACGAAGCAAAAGTATGTTCTCGGCCAGTGGTCGTTTGTCATCTGTGGTAAACTTTGAGATTGGTATTTTCTCGCAGACTCTAATCTATACATGTCAATTTTATTGACATCTCAAAGGTCAAAGTCTTGGGGTCCAGGAAATAGGTAAAAATAAAAAAAAATAGCCAAATTTAGAAACAGTTCTTTTTTCTGGTGATTGTTTGTCAAAACATTTTGTCGGAAGGATTTTATTCTGAATCCATTGGAAAAAAGTTACTCATGATGAAATACATTACATGAGCTATAAGAGGGAAAATGCCAATTTTGGGGAATTAAATAGCAACAACTAACGATTCTCGTATTTTGATCGAGTTGTATGCTATGCGTAATGGTGCATTGTGGGACGGTCAGAAAACCCGCAGAGGTGCCTATCTTACGCGCTGGCTCGTAATTTTACGCATTTTCGGCTCAAGTTACGCGAATACGACTAGCTCCTCCAAATTACGCAATTTACGGGGGGGGGGGAGGGCTAATTGTGGACTGAAGATCGGCTGCTTTATATAGGCTCCCCGGCCTCTGGAACCAGACACTATGTCACTGAGCTTTGGCGTGTAGTCCACTAGACACTGACTAGCCAAGGCAGCAAGAATACTCGCACACAGCGCGCCAAGCGTGCACTGAACTCTTGACTCGCGGGTAGTAACTAGCGATAGCAGGGGGCTCCTCTGCTACAAATGCATGCAACATGTGCAGAAAGGACTTTGGTGTTGCTCACAGTGGTGCGTACAAAGTATGATATTCAAAGACATTTGGAATCCGCTGGGCACAAGACCAAGGCAGTAGTACATCCCAAAGCTGACATAAAGCACTTTTTCGTTAACCCTTTCGGCCCGGCAAACTGCTGTACTGGTTGGCGGTCTCGTATACTGTGCAGCCCAGAAAACCGCTAGAGCGGTGTCCGGTGTTTTATATCGCGCACCCGGTGATACGCGAGCCTCGCCGCGCACGTGGTGACCTCGACCGTCTCACTGACACATGTTTACACTACAGGTTCCTGACAGTGCATGCGTACTTTTGTACGTGGTTTGCAGCCAGCTTTGCTGTGCTAGCATACGCATTACGGTCGAAATGGCGAGTGAATGTGTAGATGTGTAGCCTGTGGCTACAGTGTAGGCTGCCGGCCGAGTCAGGGTCACGGTCACCCAACTAAGTTACTGATCACAGCTCCCAGTGTGTGTTAGGCTTTGAACCAATCATTGTGAAGCCAGTTGGAATGCAACCAATCGAAATGCACATGCTTTGACGTACAACCCTGTTCACACTGTTTCAGCAGAGGTGCCTACCTTGCGCGCTAGCTCGTAATTTTACGCATTTTCGGCTCAAATCACGGGAATACGAGTCCCTCTAAAATACGCAATTTACGTGGGGGGGGGGGGGGGGGGGGGGTTGGCTAATTGTGGACTGAAGATCAGCCGTTAGGCTTCCCAGCCTCTGGAACCAGAGACTGTCGCTAAGCTTTGCGCGTGTAGTTCGCTATACACCGACTAGCCAAGGCAGCAAAAATACTTGCACACAGCGCGCCAAGCGTGCACTGAAACGCTGAACTCCGACTCGTGGGTAATAACTAGCAATAGCAGAGGCCTCCACTGCTACAAATGCATGCAACGTGTGCAGAAAGGACTTTGTTGTTGCTCTCAGTGGTGCGTACAAAAGTATGATATTCAAAGACAGTCAAGGGTGGTGTCAGAATAACTTGATGCATGTAGGAGCCAAGCTATTCTGACACCACTCTTGAACTAGCATGATATTTCACAGTGTCTCCAGCACTGTCGACCTCAAAGGACATCGGAAAAAAAACTATAATTTCATCCTCAGGATGTGATGAGTGTAAGGTAGGATATAACACGAATAATATATATCAACACTTGGTAGGATAATATATATCACAACACTTAGTAGGATTATATATATCACAACACTTGGCAGGATAATATATATCGCAACACTTGGTAGGATAATATATATCGTATTGACTACTGAAATTGACGCGCATTGACTACTGAAATTGTCATGAAACTACTGAAATTCTACATTTTGACTAAAGAAAAAAAATGTGGGGTTGACAACTCTGGATTTTATGCTGCAAGGATCTGAAAACTACGGTATGTGTCCAAATTGCGGCACTGACATCGCTGATCGTGACACGTTTTTGTCACCGAGTCGAACAAGCCACGTCCCCAGCACGACCGTTACTCAGGGTCAGGGTAGCAGGTCAAGCAGAACCCGCATTGATTTTGACAGCATAGCGATTATGGAAGGGTTGTTTTACATTCTTGTGGAAAATTATGTCAAAGGGATGCCGGAGAACATCAGTACAGTACACGAGTGTACACTAACGTGTGTACCCACACCGATGACCTCGTCAGCAGTATTGACCGGGTTCTGCCTTGTGACGTAGGCTAGTAAATATGTGCAAATTCAAAACGCTGCCGATGCAGACGACAGCCCTGAAGTCTAAAATTTTGCCCACCAGCCTTTGGCTAGTGACTTGCAAGTTTTACTAGCCAAACTGAAAATGTTTCTAGCCTAAAGTGAAAATTTTACTACTGAAAATAGCCCCCCAACTCAACAATATAATGTACCACAAGTGTTTGACGCCCAATGTTAGAGTGTTTTCTGCCCAGAGGCATTGAAAACAAATATTTGAACAGACATCATAACCAAGTTAATGTTTATGTCCTGACTTCAGGCTTTTGATAGTATCAAGTGGAGAAATAACTGACAAAATCCCCATGTGCAGGGCCTCAGATCCACGAGGGCTTCAATAGGACATTTGTCCTGAACAACATTGGTTCAATAGGTCATTTGTCCTGCCTGAGAAAAACCAATAGGACATTTTTGTCCTCAAACCATTGAATCAATAAGACATTTTGGTGCACAAATTTTTTTATGTTTATTGAATATATGAGAAAAAATAAATAATTTAAAAGCATTGGTTATTTCACAGACACACACACACCTTCAAAAATTCATAGAATGATTCAGTGCTTTCATATTTTGTTGACTCTGAGATTTCAATTTGTTTGACAAATGGTGTTTCCACGGACTTCAGCAAGTTGAGCAATGACTTGAATTTACTGCATGCTAAATTCTCCTTGATAATCCAGTATGCAGCTCGTATGGCAACTGCAGCCCCTTTCTCTTGAGCAGATAGAAGGCGGATCGCTATCTCTTCAGTGTTTTTCTGAAGGGCAGGAACTTTCAAGCTGTCCCTGTGTTCTTTTGTTACTTCATGGTCTGAAAGCGCCGACTTGCGAAAATTGATGCATCCGCTTGTGAAGGCATTTTTCATGTTTCCATTGTTACATGCAGTGCAAAACATCTTTTCGTTCTCATAACGTAACCATTTAAAAGAAAGTGTCCACACTTGCACAAACTTTCTAGTAGTAGTGGATTCTTCTTTTTCGGCTGGTTCTGCCTGTTTTGTTTGTGCATTATCACACGATGTAGATGGCTGTGGATCGGGAGCGTCGCCGGTCATATCTAGATCTATCACATCTCTCACCTCTCTTCTTTCTTCTTCTGTCGCTTGAGAAGCGCTTGTTTGGTCGGATGCATTAGTTTCTTCTCTCACATCTTTAACGGTTTTACCAAAACCGAAGTTTTTCAGCTGTTGCTGCTTTGAATCAGCTTTTATTTTCTTTTTCGGAGGCATCGCCAGTCAGATTCGCGAGTATCGAAAACGAAAGCTGTGTAAGGGAAACCACTCTGCGCATGACAACCAACCAGTGCATGGTTACGACTGCTGGTGCAGACGCACTAACTAAGCCTATCCTTTATCGATCGGTTTCGCAAAGAGGAAAGGGCGAGTGCACTAGGCTAGTCCTTTTTCAAGTTGAATGTCGCGGTGTAGGCCTAACGGCCAGTAACGGGTAACGCAGATATTAAAATGAACGAACGATGTCCGGCCTTTACGCAGCTTCGATCGGACAATGACCGCCTTCATTAAAAAGCAATAAGACATTTGACAGATTGAAGGCAAATTTAATAGGACATTTGGATTTTTTATCGGACAATTGTCCGATGTGGATCTGAGGCCCTGCATGTGAACTGTGATGGGATTTTTTATTTATTTTTTGTAAGTAGAGCAGGGCTTCTGTTTGCACAACAGGTTAAAGGGTCTGTAGACCCCCAGGTATAAATTTTAGAGGGTATACAGACCCCCAGACTAGCATTATAGAGGGTCCGCAGATTTATTTAAGAAAAACTGCATCATCTGTATGTTAAAATAAATTATCCACACCCGGGTCTGCCCTGGGGGACTTGGGTGGGATTAACTACATTTTAGTTCCCAGGGTCACCCTGGTCAGCCCTACAGACAGGGTGTGTTTTTTTCTGGGGCATGTGTTTCTGTCTACCCTTGGTCCATTCACCTGTATTTCTCTTTTTAAAACTCTCCCAACTGTCTGCATGTAAACTGATGTACTTCAAAGTTAGTTTCAACCCGTTTAACCACTCAGAACTGAGACGTGTTTCTCCAATGTTTGCCTAATAACTGTGTACCAGAAGATGGATCGACCACGATTAAAAAAAAACTGACAAACTTATTTCTGTTCAAATTTCTGGACCCCCACCCGGGTCTGCCCTGGGGGACTTGGGTGGGGTTAGGTACTTTTTAGTTCTCAGGGTCACCCTGGTCAGCCCCACAGGGTGAGTTTTTCTCTCTATTCTGGGGCATGTGTTTCTGTCTACCCGAGGTCCATTCACCTGTATTTGCCTTTTTAAAACTCTCCCTACTGTCTGCACTGCCTGTAGCTCTTGATATTGGATGTGTGTTGCTAAATGGTCTTAGCTTTATTTAGGCCTCATGTGTTAGGTTTATTTAATGTATTTGACCGGCTGGTGACATACATTCAATGTTCTGTTTAGTTTTTTTTTTCACAAGCAGTGCAGGCACGTCCTGAGAAAGCCTTGTTGCTGTCGGGACGTTAAGCAATGTACAATCAATCAAATTTCTGGACTTGCTTTTTGAGTTTGCCTCAGTGCACATTGCGCATGCCATTCGAGTGCCGTCGAGCTTTAGCCATGGAAATACACTCTGCACAGCCATGGACTGTGAAAACTGTGTCGTAGCGGCGGTGCAACACACGGCCCAGGGGTAGCATTTCTGGTACTGTCGATGGAGATGGCGATGTCGAAGTGCAACTTTCTTATTAGCGATTATCAATATCACACGGTGCTGGATTAAAGAATCCGAAGCATTCCAGCTCTTCCTTTTTCTCCGCCATGTACAACTTCGTTCTAGATCGAAAGCGAAACGCACGATGCCGTATCCCATAATAGTATGTACGGTGACGTCACAGCAAGTAACGCGTTCAACATGTAGCGCGCACTTTGTAATAACAAGCTGACACCACACATAAACTAACAGTTTGCCCGCCCTGTTACACTCGCACGGACGCCGGGTCGATTCTGAACGCAGCCGCGACTGAGCGAGCCGCTAAATAAACGAACCAATTCGTCACTAAAAATAGAACGACTGTCACCGACCACTGTTATGGTACGCACAGTTCGAGTGACGTGTTCGGCTACTGCCGCAAAGTGATGTAGGCGACTCGCGGTGCGATCAGGTCACGCGCCGGCGTACCTGATGTTCGGCTGGCGGTTAGCCGTTGGATTGAAAAACGCACGAGCGCACTCGCATTTGGCGAGCGAGTATTTTTTTTTTACTCGCCAAATAAAAAATTCACTCGCCATGGCGAGTAAATTACTCGCCATTTTCAGGGCTGGACGATAATTTGCACTCTCGGGTACAAAAACAACACACCCACCAAATGATGAAATTTGGCATTGTATTTACATCATAAAGCTCCAAGTTAGTACACAAAGGACCCATACATAATGTCAGCAGTATCTGTTGCAGACAGTTTTCTGACTGTTGAGATGCTTGATACTGGGGAGAATAACTTTAAAGGACTGTGCCATTTTTGTTCTTTTAAATTTTGAAATGGTATCGGCTAGCCTTTTGGTTGTCGTTTACGCTTATTGCCTGGGTGATTATTTGAGGAATCATTGCAATGAATCGTGCTACCAACGGCTAAAGGGCTAATGATTGGAGACGTTGCCAGCATAGCTTGGCGACTCCCAGGCACCACACCAATATAGCAGTACCATCAACTTTCGCAGCAGCTGACTAATCTCCCAGAACTAGTTAAGTACAGTCTTTGTAGATGTCTCCCAACAGTGAAAGCGCTTGGAACTAAATTCAGTAAGACAGCAGTTCTGTTTATTTTAAGCTTGTGATCTCGACAGGAAAGGCAGGGGCCGAGTTGATTGCATTTTGTTTTGATATTTTAGTGCATGTTTTTGATGCATTTTAAGCTTGTGATCTCAACAGGAAAGGCAGGGGCCGAGTTGATTGCATTTTGTTTTGATGTTTTAGTGCATGTTTTTGACCAGATTTTTACTGGTACGTACAAGAGCAGTTGCTGCGAGTGATGATTTCATAGTTCAACCTAGTGTTGGTGACGAAAACATTTCGCCCCTATCTGACACAGCAAACTGTCAGTGTTGTTTACTAAACACAGTTTTGTCATTTACTTGGAACTTTATCAAAACCGTATGTGTGTAAACGTGATGCTTAGCCTAGATTTACCCCGTTACCTGCATCTAGATTATGGTATGTTGCTTTTTTTTTTTTTTTTTTTTTTTTTTTGGCTCACGTGTGGAAGCAAAAGTGTTTCTGGGTCAGTGAGCGTCCGTGGTAAACTTTAACTTTGGCATTTTTTTTGACACTATTCAGGCAAGTCTTCAAACTTGGCCCAAGGATCAGACATGAGACTTTTCTGATTTTTTTTCCCCAGGTGTTTTTCCTGCATTTTCACATGTTTTGTGAAGTTCCCCCACACGAAAATATACTGATTGCGAGTTGCTTTCCTAAGGTCTCATGTCTGAAGGATACTGAAGTTTGTGGCAACACCTTTCTAAACATGCCAATTTCAATGACCTCACAAAGGTCAAGGTCACAGGTGATCCAGAAATGTATCAAAAATAGCTATTTTCCAGCATTCTTTGTTTTTTTTTAAAAATCTATTCACAACTCCGAACCCAAACTTGGTACAAAGATACCTGATGGTAAGACCTATATATATATGACTAAGTGCCAAAAGTGAGCAAAAAGTGAGTGATCTCTTTTGCGGGAAACTAAAATCTGTTTAAAAAGACACGTGTTGACTTTTAACAAGTGCAATGTGTGTGTGAATGATTGAAGATATACTGGCAATAATTTCTGCACCTAAGGTAAAGCCGTTTGGTGAGTATACTGTAAAACGCCAGAATTCACCAATAAAAATCGGCCCGGGAAAGCGGACAATGACATGCCGTCGGTCTGTTTTGATCTCGCGTGTAAAAGCAACAATAACAAACCTGGTGCCAACCGTGCCCATATGTTCAGGGAAGATTGATCTTATAATCCGTGTATTTCCCAGATTTGAAGGCAAGCCATGCTTTTGTTTATTGCTCTTGAAAGTAGCCACTGTCGGACGTCAGATTTGTCGCAACAGCAGCATCTTAATTTCCGCAAACTTGTGCTAGCGAAAGGCACGCTGACCCAAACCGGAAATGGTGTCATTGCGTTGTTTCGCTTTCGTCTGTCGTAACCGGACGGTCGTAGACCCAAAAAAAACAAAACAACTTCGTTAAACTTGTCAAATAGTTGAACGTCAGATCTTGCGACAAAAACTGGCCGCTCACAATTATTTTGCCAGCTTAGAAAACTGTGACGGAAAAGTAAATTTGAAGCATATCAAATATTCAACGAAAGCGAAACAACGCAATGACGCCATTTCCGGTTTGGGTCAGCGTGCCTTTCTCTAGCACAAGTTCGCAGAAATTAAGATGCTTCTGTTGCGACAAACCTGACGTCCGACAGAGGCTACTTTCAAGAGCAATAAACAATAGCATGGCTTACCTTCAAATCTTGGAAATACACGGATTATAAGATCAACATTCCCCGAACATATGGGCATGGTTAGCACCAGGTTTGTTATTGTTGCTTAAACACGCGAGATCAAAAAAGACCGTCAAATCGTTGTCCGCTTTCCCGGGCCGATTTTATTGGTGAATTCTGGCGTTTTACAGTATACTCACCAAACGGCTTTACGTTAGGTGCATAAATTATTGCCAGTATATCTTCAATCATTCACACACACATTGCACTTGTTAAAGTCAACACGTCTTTTTAAACGGATTTTAGTTTCCCGCAAAAGAGATCACTCACTTTTTGCTCACCTTTTGGCACTTGGTCATATATAAAAATTGACAACACAAAATTGATCACCAGCAATTTCAACTATTTGAATTGCTGGATTATAATTGTAACACTTGCGTGAAATTTGCTTGTCTATACAAATCGGACAGAAAACTACACACTGATCTCAAAAAGAAAGTACTTCATAACACTGTACTAGTAGCAGACGAAAAACAAGCAGGTCACGTGACTACACAAAAATAACTGTCTAAGTCTACGACCGCCAGAAGATAATGACAAATATAAACGTACCTTAACATCTTTTATAAAGTAATAATGTTTAGTTCATACTTTCTTGTGAAAGAGAAAATTATATTGGGTATTTCCGCCGATAACCCAACACGCTTTGTTTACCTCGCAAGACAGCACCAATGCTTGCTCAAAAGAAACACTTCGAATACAATTGAAAAGCAAATGTAAAAACTAGCAATGTACAGATCAATCAAAAAATGATATTACATATCGATATTTTCATCTGAAGTCGATAAATTGGTTAAATCTGACGATATATATTTGCCAAAGCACATGGTACAACTACAGCCTCGCTATCGTTTGTGCACGCCATTCTTCGAACACGCGTTAGCTCGTACCCGGAGGCAGCGTGCGCGCTCTTTTGCTTCGCATGTGGAGTCAAAGTAATATATATATATATATATACAAAACTTTGCAATATGGGAAAATAATTGACAATTTTAGGCATATATTTTTCATTCCTGTGTGTTTTGTAGAAGAGTGAGAATATTACAGTGAAAATTTTCTACTTGGAATTTGAATACGTTCCCGTGAGCGTATGCAAAAATAAATTATACGAAAATGAAGGCCTCGCTCTACCTAACTGGCTAGCTATTTTTAGTCTGTGTTGCTTCGACGCGACACGCAAGGCGATTTAAAAGCAGATGTGTGCTGTGAACAACGCGCGAGTCATGGCCAATAGATACGCCAGTAAAGCGCACACAAAGTACTAAACATGTAAAAACAAGCACAGGAACACATGTGAACGCAAAGAGTAGACGCCATACTACAACCCAGTGTACATTTTATTGATATGTGCAGCGTATTTTGGTTAACATCGGTGATGGGAAAATGGGTGAAATTTAGGTCACGCTTAGCCATGCAAAGAAGGCTTGGAGTACCTAATCTATGGATACTAATTTGGATGACACCTCGGAAAAGGCCAAGGGTCACGAGGTCGACAAATGTATAAAATGCCAATAATTGTAGATCAAATTTGGCACACGGGCAGCTAATAAGACCTTCCTATGTATTCCTAATTTAGTGAACTTGTCACAAAGGTCAAGGGGGTTTCTTTTTTTGTCAGACGTGTGGATCGGTTGATGCACATGAGCCATAAGGGCTTTGCCTGGTTTTGGGCTCGCGTGCGAAGCAAAAGTATGTTTTGGGCCAGTGGTTGGCATTTTCTCTGAGACTATTCAAGCCACATTCTTTAAACTTGGTCCAAGTATACTTTGTGGTAAGACTTTTAAACATGCCAATTTGAGTGACCTCTCACAAAGGTCCAGATCACAGGGGATCAGGGAATAGGTAAAAAAAAAAAAGCTATATTTGGACATTTATTTTTTCTCAAATGCTATTCACAACTTCAAACCCAAACTTGGTACAAAGATACCTGGTGGTAAGACCTTTCTATACGTACGCTTTCACCAAGTCCTGCTCTGTAAATCCTTCAAAATCTTCGTCACTGCTATTGGATGTGTGTTGCTAAATCAAAATGGTCTTAGTTTTTTATTTAGGCCCCATGTCGTAGGTTTATTTAACGTATTCGACTGGCTGGCGACATGCATTCAATATGCTGTTTTTTTTTTGTTTTTTTTTTCACAAGCAGTGCAGGCGCGTCCAGAGAAAGTCTTGTTGCTGTCGGGACGTTAAACAATGTACAATCAATTCGTCGCTGCTCTCCCCCATTCTTACTGGTGCTCAATTCACACTTGAAAAAATTTGTTGCTCCGCAAGGAAACATCCAAAATGCACATGGCGAACTTGCTACAGAGATGCCTGATGGGAAGACATTTCTATGCACACTAATTTGGTTGGTCCCTCGTAAAGGTCAAGGGTCACGAGAGGCTGGCAGATGTATATAAAATGCCCATTTTTGATTTTTAAAAAAATCGGCATTTTACATTATTCCCAAATTTTTCAACCAAATTTGGTACAAAGATAGCTGATAAGACCTATGCATCCTAATTTAGTCGGCTCGTCACAAGGGTCACGGGGGGGGGGGGGGGGTTGACAGATTGTGAAAAATGCTTGCATTTTCAGACGATTTTGCCGAGTGAGCCATAATGACTTTGCCTTTCTTTTTCTTTTTTTTTTCAAATGAATTTAACCTATTGGTTCTTGGTAGTGGTTTTTGTCACGAAGAATTCTGCGGGAATCGTCATGACAGAAACCACTACCAAACGGTTAAGATTCCTGGTGGGGTTTTTTTTGTTGTGTTTGCAAAGATTTGGTTACAGTGTATGATGATAACTAATGGGAATCTCTCTGAAATCACTGTTGATTGTTCTTTCTGACACTGTAACCAGACTTTCGCACGAGATGTGTAAAAGAATCGCCTGTGCTGGTAATAACATAGATCACTTTGGCTATTCCGTCGCTAACCCTTTTCATCCAGATGCACACATTGCTCGAATAAATTTTACTGATTATTCAAGGGTGGTGCCACAGTAGATTGGCGCCTTGGGTGCCAAGCTATTCTGGCATCGCCCTTGAACTAAAACGGTTGCTCTCTCCTAATCTGTAATGTAGCCTTAGGAGAATTTTACAAGGTCGACCTTGGGAGCTAATGGGTTAAGCTGGCTGGTGATCATTTACTTGTGGCTGTTGCAGTCAAGTGGTGTATGAGTGCTGAAAACTGGCGTGCAGTATTGAGATTTGTACACCTCGGGCTGTGCATGCAAAGAGTCAAGTTCTACACGGCCTTTTACAACAAGTAATGGCATCTAAGGACCAACGGTTAGTTGATTTAATTTTTTTTATATTTCTATTTCAATGAATTGTTTTGCCAGCCAAATGATGATGTTCACACACTGAAACATACATTGGATGACAATCTCTCATCACCCATCGAACTGATGGTTGGCAAGTTCAGTTATTTGGAACTTTTGATTTAACTCTTTGGCTGCCAGTGTTAAGTAACTTTCTGGCATTTTATACTCTTAAATGAAGTAACTTTGTTGATCTTCACTGTACTTCATGGTGAACTTTCAATGTGCACTTGCTCGTGCAGTAGATGCCCATACCACTCTCACAGTAAATTCCCATGACTGGGGTCTGCCACTGACCTTGCCCGACATACATAATACTAATGTATAGTTTTAGTGCTCGCCTCAAGCACCAGACGGCGCAGAGAGGACTGAATGAATAGTTTTAGTGCCTATAGTTTCGATAGAAAAGCTCCAGTCACCATACAAATGACATACTAGCATACATCTTGCATTCTACAATACGTATCTAGTCCCTAACATACACAAGGTGTAATCAATAAGTATCGGGACTGGTGCTATAAAAAAGCGAAAAGATGACCCAATTTGGCATTTAATCCCTTTCAAAGTAGTCCCCTCCAAAAGCTCCACGCTTAATCCAGCGCTGTTTCCATTGATGGAAGCATTGCTGGAACTCGTTTACTGGAATAACCAGCAGATGCCTCGTCGCATTCACTTGGATGTGCTCAACGTCCTGAAATCTTCCTTTCAAGTGGGATTTGATTCTTGGAAAGAGAAAAAAGTTACGAGGGGTGAGATCTGGAGAATATGGTGGCCGTCGGACGGACCTGGGGGGTGTTGTGTTTGGCCCAAAACTGCTGCACAAGCTGCGCTGAATGGGCAGGTGCGTTGTCATGGTGCAATTGCCACTCGCCAGACGCATGCAATTCTGGCCTTTTCCGATGAATGTCATCCCGCAAACGCCACAACATGGCACAGTAGTACTCCTTGTTTACTGTGTGACCAGATGGAGCATACTCGTGATGAACAATCCCATTGTAGTCGAAGAAAACGGTCAACGGTGTCTTTACGTTGCTTCCACTCGTTCATGCTTTCTTTGGTCTCTGAGGGGTTGGGGGGGGGGGGGGGGGGGTCTTTCACTGCGAAGACTAGGCCTTGGTTTCGGGGTCATAGCCATAGACCGACTCGCCGCCCGCTGTGACTGTTGCATCGTTCTCGACACAGAGATCTTGCGCAACTGACACCCGAGTTTCTTTTTGGTCAGCTGACAGCAGTTTTAGCACAAAACTTGGCAGACGCGCGTCTCGTACCGAAATCTTCAGTGAGAATGGTCTGAACTGAACCGTAACTAATCTGCACATCCTCTGTTAACTCACGGATGGCAATTCGATGATTTCCCTTCACAGCTGCAGGCACATCTGCGATGTTTTTCTCGGTTCTGCTGGTTGTGGGTCTCTCGGAACGTTTGTCACTCTTGACATGTGGCCATCTTGGAAACGTCTGAGCCACTCGTAAACTCGTGTGTCTCATACACTCCTCTCCATACACTTTCTGCAACTTAGGCCTCTGCGCAGGTATCACCAAGCTTTTGGCAAGATTTGATGCAGATTCTCTGCTCAACTTTCTCCGTCATGGTCAATGCGACGACCACGCTCTACACACGTTCCTTCCAAGCGCTGCTGTAAAGAGCGGAAGTAAGCTAGGACGTTAAAACTTGGTGTGCACCCACTGTTGGGGTCAATCTGTGCAAAGTGGCTTCACTCTGCGTATTTTGGCTCCTTTACTATGGAACAGTGTGGAGAACTCTCCTCGGATCCGCGATTTTCCGAGGAAAGGTAGCGTCACTTCCGAGAAAATGAAATAGAGCTTGTGTTGATTCTAGAGCACGATTTCTTGCAATATTATGCTCCAAATCGCAAAAAAAAAAACGCCGATAGCGCGGCCGAAGAATCGCAGAAAAAAGAAACTGGACGCTTTTTTGCACGACCAGCACAGCCGCACCGCTGCTGTGTAAAAGCCTGCTCAAGCGTCTTGGTGCAATGTGGCCTGAGTCGAGCCAGGGCAATTTCACTATTATTCACCTGTTTAACACGAACACAGATTCCATTCACAGAAAACCAATTCACGTGTCGCTCTCGCGCTGTGGAAGTACACATGACAGATCAGAGCGAACTCTAGTCTGTGATTGGCTGAATAGCCTTCGGCTGTTGTAATCTGTCTTCTCATTGGCTAGCATTTCTGTACTGTATTCATGTTGCATCATTCGTGTACCAACACAACCCTTTTACCGATGCGGGATTGTACTTCAGCCTGTGTTGCTTTTACCTGAGGATTGTAACTTAGTATGGATTTTACCTGATGGATTTACATTAAATACTCTAGCTGTACACGTTTCCTTGTGTTTTCCTAGCGAGCTGAAGGTATGCATAGAAAGTACGATAATGTCGTGCACTTTTAACCTGGTACTCGTTCACGCACACGTCTTGCACACTTTCTCCTTGAGGGCCGTGATCAATTTTGAGGCCATATTGGTTAACACGAAGTGATTTTCCGTGTCCCCAGAAATTCGTGTTAAGCGGACTCCACTGTATGTATGAATGTGTGTATATATGTCGTTTTAAAGTAAGCAGTGCAACGCGATTTGAGGGCCTCCCTTTTACACCTTGAGGGGCTCCCTTTTTTGATTAGAGGGAGCCTTTGGGCTCACTTGTCTGAAATCCTAGAATCAACACTCGAGTTCTGAGAAATATTCGTGAAACACATTTTCTCCAAGTCTCGATCCGAGTTTAACCCCACCCGGGTCTGCCCTGGGGGACTTGGGTGGGGTTAGGCATTTTTTAGTTCCCAGGGTCACCCTGGTCAGCCCCACAGGGTGGGTTTTCCTCTCTATTCTGGGGCATGTGTTTCTGTCTACCCTTTGTCCATTCACCTGTATTTGCCTTTTTAAAACTCTCCCTACTGTCTGCACTGCCTGTAGCTCTTGATATTGGATGTGTGTTGCTAAATGGTCTTAGCTTTATTTAGGCCCCATGTTGTAGGTTTATTTAACGTATTTGACCGGCTGGCGACATACATTCAATTTTCTGTTTAGTTTTTTTTTTTTTTCACAAGCAGTGCAGGCACGTCCTGAGAAAGCCTTGTTGCTGTCGGGACGTTAAGCAATGTACAATCAATCAATCAATCAATCGATCCGAGTTTAAAAATAGGACGAGTTCAGGTCCGTGTCCAGCTTTTACTTTTTCGTCGCTGAACGTCGGTGGCGCCCGCGAGTGTAACATTGTATGCACTGCCCAATATAATTATAAGGCTTACTCACAGGGCTTCCATTTTAGTGCGTCTCTGGCGCACTAAAACTTAAAAAAAATCACGTACTGAAAATGTAACTAAAAGGGTAGTCGGACGGCACTAAAATTCAGTGCATATGTGTCCGAGACGCATCATCCTTGCGCCACCATGCGTACTCTAACAGAGGTGGGCGAGTTCTACTTTTAGTGATGACTTGGTTAGTTTAGCTGCTCGCTTCGTCGTGGCTGCGTTCGGAATCGCCCTGACTCCGGGGTCCGTGCGAGTGTCGCACTGGACGGGCAAGTTTACGCCCGGTGTGGTGTCAGCATGTTATTACAAAGTGCGCTCTAGATGTTCAACCTGTTACTTGCTGTGACGTCACCATTCATACTATTATGGGATGCGGCATCGCGCGCGTTTCACTTTTGATCTTGAACGAAGTTGTAAATGGCGGAGCAAAAGCAAAGGAAGCTGGAATGCTTCGGATTCTTCAATCCGCCACCGTCTGATCTTGATAATTGCTTAGAAGAAAGTTCCACTTCGACACCGCCATCTCCATCGACAAGCGACAGTAGGGGCCTACCAGAAATGATACCCCTGGGCCGTGTGTGGCACGGCCGCTGCTGAAGTTCAGAGTTCACCTTGGCTGCGTGTATTTCCGTAGCTAAAGCACGACGGCACACGGGTGACAAGCGCAATATGCATGGCAAACTCAAAAAGCAAGTCCAGAAATTTGAACAGAAATAAGTTTTTTTTTTTTTTTTTTTTTTATCATGCTCGATCCATCTTCTGGTACAGTTAATAGGCAAAGGCTCGATCTAACATTGGCCAGAGCATGGAATTTTCCTCTTTTTGGTGGATTTCCGCTTAAATGAAGCTGCCATTCCGCCGAAAATAAAAATTTCCGCCGAAAACAAAATCGTAAAGTCACTATTCCAATACCGTGTTTTGCGATCTTTATGTGGCGGATATCCCCAAATCGCGTATTCAAAATTGAGTGAGGCGTTGGCTTTAGCTCGCACAGGTCGCTTCCGGTCTTCAGTGGAGTCGTCTGGTCAAAATATGGCGAAGAGAAAATACTTAAACGCGGAGACAGAATAGACGATTCTGGAGCCAAGAATATTTGGAGATGGACTTGGCTCGAGAAAAGCATAAACGACGAGCTCCGCGCTCGGTGTATTCGCAAGTTAGCGGCCTGTGGGCAGGCGTATTGCCGCGAACTGCGCAGAGTTGATATTAACTACGCGGCCGCGTAGCTCTTGATGCTCGCATGTCTACAGCGAAACACAAGAAAGCTAAAAGCAGTGCCATTGGAAATATCACTCTTGATGGTGAATAAATTTATTACAATGTATCTTTTTCCAGTAAAGTTTGTTGAAATTATGTTGAAAAATCTATATAACCTTTCTCCAGTTCAGTGACCATGGTACACAGTATTAAATAAGAGAGAAAAGGAATCCATACTTACAGCTGATTAATCAGATTATTAAAGAAAGTATATATATATAATTAAACTCAAATAAAATGGAAAGACATTCAGATGTATTTTGAATAAGCATTTGGATATATTCTGTTGAATACTTTAAGTTTTAGTATAACTTTTAACCCTTTGACACAAAAAATAAAAAGTGCACCCAAAAAATAAGAAAAAAAGCAAGATTTTTAGGTGGTTAAACTGCTGAGTTTCTCTCTAAAATGCACCAGATTGTACAAATTTTAATGTAAATTTTCAAAAAATTTTCCAGGGGGGCATGCCCCCAGACCCCCCTAGTGAAAAGGGGTTTTCCTCTTTTTTTAGTACGAGTAATTCCATGCTCTGATTGGAGAAATAGGTCTTTCGGGTTAAATGGGTTGAAACCAACTTTTAAGTACATTAGTTCACACACGCACGCACACAGAGAAAGAAAGAGGAAGAGTTTAGACAAGTCAGACTTTTGTTGTCAGTCTGCATTCAGCAGAAAAGGCTATATTCTCAGTTAAAATACATTATCAAATGATCATGCAAATAAATACAGGCTTTTGCACGACAGCTCACCAGTTAAAGAATCAGTATGGAAAGGACACGGACACTGTCACAACAAATTTAAAGAGGAGAGCGCAAAATGAGTTAATTTATTTTAACCCATATCATGCTGAGGCTAAAAGCTTCAAATTTGTACACTGCCATATGCAAGCTACATTACAGTACTTACAGATAATCATATAGACTAATAGCTTTAGTTCAAGGGTGGTGCCAGAATAGCTTGGCGCCTAGAGGCGCCTAGCTATTCTGGCACTACCCTTGGAACTATTTTAGTCAAACTTATTTGACACACTGGTGTATTCCGATTGATAAGGGTTAAAGAACATACAGATGATGCAGTTCTTAAGTAAATTTTGCGGACCCTCTATTAATTGTATTATGCTCAGATGGGGGTCTGTGTACCCTCTAAAATTTATACCTGGGGGTCTACAGACCATTTAACCTGTTGTAAAAACAGAAGCCCTGTTAATAAATACTCGTCGCCTGATTACAGTGGGTGATGGCGATGTTGAACGTTTGGCAGTTCACTGGAAGGTCGGTCCTCTGTGTCGGCCATTGTTGTCTATTGTAATACTGATCAATCGCCTACCATGTCGTGCTTTTCTGTTTCACGAGTGATTAATCGGGGAGACCCTTTGATGTATTTTACTCTGTAATCTTGAGTTTGCATGTATTCAAATTTGAGCCTTTTCTGTGTGCTATCTCTCACAAGAAGCCAGAATATATACCTCTAAAAATGAAAAATATCAATTTTTTTGTGTGTGGCTTCGCCCCCCTGGGCCCCCTACCGGGGCTTTGCCCCTGGACCCCCACCGGGGCCTTGGCGGCCCCTGAAACCCGGCCACTTTTCAGAGATTTTTACTTGAACTTGTTCTCCACCCTGTATGGCACCAGTCCTGATACTTGTTGGTCACACCTCGTAGACACTTGCACAACAAGATACACAAGAAAAATAAGAACAGGATCCGTACGGTCTGTGAACATTTGTGAAAGTTGTTGAAAAATGACGAGGCTTTTTCAGGACCCTGAAAAGTCTGTCAATTTCAGTCCTTTTCCTTAAAGTCTGTGAAAGTTTGTAAAAAATTACAAAGTGCTGGCAAAACTTTTGTCTACTTTTTTTTTTCTCCCCAATTTGTGAGTAATGTGACTATTCCATTTTAAACGATCATGCTGACGCTTGTTGCAAGTGATCGATATGTAGCTCTGATCATACAGTGCCCCCACCCGGGTCTGCCCTGGGGGACTTTGGTGGGGTTAGGTACTTTTTAGTTCCCAGGGTCACCCTGGTCAGCCCCACAGGGTGCGTTTTTCTCTCTATTCTGGGGCATGTGTTTCTGTCTACCCGAGGTCCATTCACCTGTATTTGCCTTTTTAAAACTCTCCCTACTGTCTGCACTGCCTGTAGCTCTTGATATTGGATGTGTGTTGCTTAATGGTCTTAGCTTTATTTAGGCCCCATGTGTTAGGTTTATTTAATGTATTTGACCGGCTGGCGACATCATTCAATGATCTGTTTAGTTTTTTTTTTTTTCACAAGCAGTGCAGGCACGTCCTGAGAAAGCCTTGTTGCTGTCGGGACGTTAAGCAATGTACAATCAATCAATCAATCATACAGTGACTGCATGGCCTTTCTGCCGAACATTCTGATTGGTTGTTTACACTTCTATCGAGCTCAACCATTCGCTAAGCGTTCTTTTATTTTGGTATCTCTTCATGCATTAGGCATGAAAGCTTCAAATGAGCTGCTGACAGAGATGTTTACCCTTACGATTTTGGAGTAATTTCTTACGATTTTTGGCATAGATTACGCCACTACGATTTTTTTCACACTATTACGATTATTTAAAACAAAAACTACGATTTTTGAAATCATATTCCAATCCGCTTTTTTTCTTAGAAAGTGATCAAACAAAATCCTACTTCAAAACATAACTGGGTCCATGACCAGATCCAACATTAGTACATAAAATAATAATTTATATGATTTCCTAATTTATCATTAATATTAGTTGCCTTTTAACTCAATCAGCACTGGCTGTTTTTTTCGTTAGCAATGCTCTGTATACTGGCTGTTTCGATGGGTTAGAAAAAAAATCATAAAAAAAAAACTTTCTGACAAATGTAAATACAATTTTCAGGTTAGTTGAATAGTAAATGGGTGCATGCATATACAAAATTTTGAGTTACTAACCCCAAAAATGTATATTCTGGAGCATAGTAAAGATACCACTTATTTTTCACACTGCACTTCCAAGTGTAATCGGTTATCAGTTCACTTGTGACCCACCGAACAGTTCAATCAGATGCATTCTCCTCACTCTCTGCTGTTTCAAAATCGCTATCACTGTCTTCAGCAGCCTCTTCTGCATCAGAATCCTGAATCTGGATGATTTCTATCACTTCTCTGACAGTAAATTGACGATTACTTTGCGCTCTTGTGGTGAGTGAAGCACACAGAAACGCCATGTTTCGCAAATGTAAGCAAAGCTAGTATGTTCGAAAAGCACGCTCTACTTCAGTAACTGTGAGGCCTAGTGATAAAAATAGGAATGAGGGTCATTGTACGAAAACAGAGCTGCACACTAGGCAGGTTAGTTTCGTATTCAGTAATCCCCAGTTCTTGTAGAAGGCGGCCAACTTCACAACCCGCGATCGCGGTGATCAGTGTGCAAGCGTTGTGCAGGCCATCACCGGGATCGCGGTGATCCGGGTGGAGTGAGTTAAATCTAGAAATAAAGTAAATGTAGGAGTTATTCAAATTAAAACAATAACAAGGGGAGTAATCGCACTAGGACAATTTGCTCGATTACGTCCCTTTACTTAAACCAACCTGTCGGTGTCTGCTTTCCCTTGGTTGGACCTAAGTGCAATGATCAGAAAATTTTGCAATGTGCAAGTTTAACCTTTAGCACTCTGCTTTCCGCTGGCAGTTCTTTTCCCTGCAACTGCATTCTTTTTGAGTGGGCTAAACCCAACGCTACCCTACTTACTTCAAAAGCCTACAACTTTTTCATTTTTCTATGTATGGTTGTGGAATTTGGCATGTACGTAAATAAATGAATCAAGATTATGTCACAATTCTTTAAACTGTGTTATCTGTGTTATTATCCTTAAAAAAAAAAAAATAATCAATGCTTATTACGCACCGTTTCCGCGTTCACTAGCACTCGATTCAGAATCGCTCCTCTGCCCATCACCACCATCTCCCACCCACCCCCCTTCGATCTCAAGTCTTCTGGCAAAAAGCCAAGAAAGCCTTCATCATCGGAATCTGACTCCATAAAAGTATTCCTTGATGAATGCTTCTAACTCCTCATCGGTCATCTTTTGTCAAAATGAAGCCGTCAGAACAAACTCTCGCTTAGAAAATTTGAATCGCTCAAACGCACTCGAAGTTAGCAAGATGGCCGATATAAAACGGAAGCAAGCCTCATTTACAATCACCCACAATCCTTTGCAAAGGCTTCATAGCAACCTAGTGTGTTTACCATAGCCGATTTCGAACAGACCACGCGGTGGCGACATATGTCGCCATCCGATAATGAAGCAAGATGGCGGCTGGCGACAAATGTCGCCACCAGCGTGCTAAAGGTTAAAAAAAAATTAAAAAAATTAAGTGGAGGAGGGGGGAGGGGGGGCGCCCAACCATTATTTAACCCATTACAGAGATGTGCAAACTATATGTGTCCTGGTCAGTGATGTGTGTGTGTGTGTGTGTGTCATTTTTATTTTTGCGCACGTGCTAATATAAAAGGCACAATATCAAAAACAGTGCAGAAATAATAGGTAACAATAGTAATAGTATTACTGAAATTTTAATAGTATTACTGAAATTTCAAATAGCTAATACTGAAACTTCAAATTGAGGGTAGGCATGCCTGAATTAACACAGTGATTTTTTTTTCTTTTCACTTGTATCTCATTTCGAGTGCAAATAAAAACTGCAAGGCTTTGTAAGAACTTGTTGAGTGAGATTACGCTTGAGAACGATCAAATGTGCTGACGGAAAGCATTACTCTTTTTACCCAAGATTACTCTTTCTGGCATAGCCCATTACTCCATTTTTTTTGGGGGGTAAACATCTCTGTGCTGATACAGAGTGCTCTAATTAAAGTGTGTAAACCGTCAGGCTTTAGTTTGGGTTTGTGAAATTTTTATGAAAAGTTTGTGAACTTCGTCCCTGCTTTTCTGTATGGACCCTGAATAACAAAAAGAAAAAATGCTCGCACAGACACGTATACCATAAAACCAACGGACACGCCAGACAGCCCTCGACAACAAAATGTTGACAAAAAGAAAAATTATAGCGGTAAATGCACGTTTAAAGGAATAAATGCGTCTTTAGAGATTACAACCCGAAACTTTAGACGGACCCTGCTGAAATCGCGCAAAGGCTACCAGGGCTAGAAATTAACTTTTTTCTTTGGGGGCCACCGGGCCCCTTGATTGAAAAATTTGAGGGCCCACAAGCAACTTTCGGGGCCCAACTTTGAAAAATAATGCAAACAAAAAACAAAAGAATTATTGACAATATAATAAGTAGAAAGTACAATTTGTCTGATAATCTAAAATAAAAACAATTGAATTTCCAATTTTGCTGAGTGATGTCATTTTTATTTGCCTTTTCTTTCACTTTCAAACATTACCAACAAAAAAGGGGAAAAAACACACACACACACACACATTCAGTGACACACATATTCCAGTGACTAGTGAGCCTGAAATGGCCATTAAACAAAATAGAAAAAAATCAAGTGAGTCTCTTGTATAATACTTTTCAGTTTTGTGACTGAGTATTGCACAATACACATCATTAAATTTTTAATATGAGTAGGGCACCGGTGTGGGTTGCTTCCCTTGGCCCAAATACGAAACTGCCGGGTAGAGCTAGCTGTAGCAGACGAATTATTTTGCGGGCCAAGCGGGCCCTTCGTTTTTCAACTTTCCGAGCCCGAAATCAACTTTGCGGGTTTTTGGCCCCGGGCCCCCGCTAATTTTGAGCCCTGGCTACAAACTATTTCGAACAGGCGTCTTCCTGTAGGGCTGGACAGTAGACCACTTGCACACGGTCCCGGTTCCATATACATGGTCTGAATACATTGCGTATATGTACACAAGTGTGCAGACCATTTGTCCGCATGCATTTTAGTTTCTCGGAACAAAAATTTCATGTGCATCATGATTTCGGCATGGACATGTCTGCATATACACCACCCTTGAACTATCATGCTCGATCCATGTCTTGCTGTGGTGTGTCGGGGCTGAACGAGTTAACTGTAGTGGTATAGCAAAGAATACATTCAGCCCGACATTTCCCAAATTTTGGAGGCGTCCTCTAACAACTGCATCTGTTGCAGGAGATGGATCGACTGGTAATTCAAGGGTAGTGCCAGATCAGCTTGGTGCCGACAGGCGCTACCCTTGAATTGTCATGGTTGATCCATCTCCTGCTGTAGTGCGTCAGGACTCGACGAGTTCATTTTTGGATCCAGTGTGCAAATGCAGGTAGCGACATGTTTAGCACTAGAAATGGCCAAGCACACACACACTGCAACTGTGCAAGCGAACCGTGGCTGGGCGATTCTCGCTGCAGTTTTAGCAGACGTAATCTGGCAGCGGCTGAAGTCGACATCATATGCAAACAGTTGAAAAGTGCATGTGCTGGTTTCCGACTCTGTAGGGTGCTACTTGTGACTACAAGGTCCAAAATCGCAAACGAGCATGTCGAGTCAGAAAAGGGCATTTTTATGCTGAACGGGTGACCAGATTCAGTGGTTTCAAACTTGGCTGTTTTGGTTCAGACAGAACAGACCTTCAGCCAGCCTGTTCCATCCATAAGGGGCATACATTCTCATGAGCCCCTGCTTTCAATGGAGCATAGTTAATTCCTTAGACCGTTTTAGTCATTTCAATTTTCTCAGTCGCCCATGATGCTGCTGTGTGACCTTGTGGCTCCAGGCCATAATGTCCATGGTCGCAGACCAGCACACATCCAGTCATTGCTTGTACTGTGTTCTGAAGAAAAAAAATTGGTCCTTTTTCAGGCTCTGAAATCATGAGTACTCGGTGGATGAAGTAGCGGTCATGTCGATGGTGAACCATGCAGTTTCTGAAGGTGAGGGAAGTGAAACTGCACGCCCATAATCTGAAGTGTCTTGTTTGTCACGTTTAAAACCTTTAGTGCAAGAGTGATAAAATGAATACACAAATAAACTACGAAGGTGTGGTTGGTTTTTTTTTTTTTTTTTTTTTTTTTAATTCTAATCGTTTAACCCTGACATTCTAGAGCAGCAGATTGACAATGACAATTCAAGGGTAGTGCCAGATTAGCTTGGCGCCTGATGGCGCCAAGCTAATCTGGCTCTTCTCTTGAATTGTCATTGTCAATCTGCTGCAGCTGGTACATAGTCATTAGGTGACGTCTCCGACATTTGGAAATAGGCCTTGGGGTTTAATGGGTTAATCAGGCTTGGCTGTGCAAAAATGATGCTGGAAAATAAGACGGTGTTTGAAAATGTTGAATGATGATGCTGTTTTCCGAATGAAAATTGTGATTACATTTTTCATCCCCTGATCCGTAACTGACAACTGATTCAACACTGCTCTGAAGTGGCTGGATATGATATTGACCAATTTAAATTTCCCTTCAAGATGTCGCAAAATGGGATGGATCGCGCTCCAGGTGATTAAACTTGAAAGTGCCATGATAATCTGGCGCTGCCCTTAGCTAGCATTGCAGACCAATCTCGCACAGCTGGTAGAGGCAGGAGACCTGCTGCAGACAGATACAATTATTGCATAAATCTATCTGAATGCAGAATGTTTACATTGTGTGGCAGATGTTATCAATCTTGAGTGAGCCATTTGCAAACTCGTTAGACTTGCCCTTCCACAGGCAACTGCATGAATTTGTTCAAGGGTGATCTCAAGGGTTGTGTCAGAGTGATTTGTCTATTATTGGCTGAAAGTCTTCTGTCATGGTAACATGATGGATAGGTTGCCAGAGCTCTGGTTCTGTAATGTAAATTGTAATGCCTGAAACTTGAGCCAATTGGCTACTCTGTGCTGTTCACATCTGAAAGTGAAATAGATCCTCCTGGGCTCATCTGTATCTGCATAGTCGTCTTTCAAGCTGTGCTGCACTTGTCTTTAGAGGAGAGCTGATCAGCTGTTGCAAATGTTTACAGTATAAGCAGATGATTGTGGCTATTGGTCATTGATTTAGCCCAGAGTCCCTACAGCAGGAGAGAGATTGACCATGATAATTCAAGGGTAGTGCCAGATTAGCTTGGCGCCTGAAGGCTTTGAGCTAATCTGGCACTACCCTTGAATTGTGGTCATTCCATCTCTTGCAACTGGTACATAGTTGCTAGGCAACACTTCAAAATTTGAGATTTGGTACTGGGGGGGGGGCTAGTAGAAAACAAATTTTAGCAACAAAATTTGTGTCCAGTAGCAGGGAAAGGGGTTTTTAAGATGTTCCTTTGGCTAGCTGCCACAGGGCAGGTGTTGCTTTGCTCTTGCTCCAGCAGCAAGGATTCAAATGACTTCTAGGGGCTGTGCACCATTGATGCTTTAAGTTTAACTTAAGTGTGTGGTGGTTTTTTTTTTTTTTTTTTTTACTATGTTTGCCTGTGATGACATTATTTGCTACTCTTGACTTCATGGATGACGATTACAATATCACCATCTTTCGACTGAGGCAAACGGTTATCATGAAATTAATACTCTTTGGGTTGATGTTTCAAACTGTATCAAATTTAACCCCACTGCCGCATTTCCCAAATTTTGAAGGTGTTCCCTGATGTCTATGTACCAGTTGCAAGAGACAGATTGACCATACATGAATATAGTGTATGACCTGCTTGACCCATTTAGCCCTAACGCCCTACAGCAGGAGATGTACTGACCGGAAACGGATGAAATGCCACATTCCTTCAAAGCCACCAACCAGCTGGGCTGAAAAAGAAAAAACAATGCCAAGATCTTGAAACGGATTGAATTGTAACCATATACTAGGTACCGGCAGCCCTATACATAGCACACGGTCATGCACCTGACTTTTGCCCTCCAACCTCTTTGCTTCAAACAGGTCTAGCTCTTTTAATTTAGGCTTCCATGCAATAAACTTGGTATGTATTTGCAGAAAACGTTGCGTTCTTTCGTTTGAGTCCAAGTGTGAGTGTGGATGTTGTACCGTTAGTGAAAAAAACAGTTGTTAAAAATGACCGTTTTCGTCGAAATCGCACGGGTGGCTCGCTTCCCGAAACAAGCTCACTGCAGTCACGTCGTTTCAAATGCTCGCCGGACGTGTACTATAAATAGAACAACGCAATGGTATACGTCACTGGAAAGTACTCGTCGTGAGCTTTGCAATGGTGCCAAATATGAAAGACTTTTTTTTTAAATGACGACTTTTATTGCAATTTGTAACTTTTGAACTCAAAATTTGTCCTCTTGCCGAAATATTATGCATAGCTTGCATAGTATCATTCAAAAGTTCATTCATATTTCTTTTCTAAAATCTCGTTTCCGACGAGATTACATGTATGGTACGCGTCCATTGGTTGAAATTCCGAGGTCACCCGTACTCAAATATGCCGAAATTGTGTAAGAAAATGGCGACCGCCAGTGCACTGATAATTTCGTCAAAAATCAGCGATGAACTAAATAAGTTCACATCATTATCAATGTAAATGTCTTCTAAATCCATTTTGATACAACGCCAATTTATTTTCATAAGTGTTATGAAGTTTGATTTTATGTAATCGCGTGCAATTTGATCGCTGTGCAAGCTGCTAAATGATGCTTCCTCAGCTGAGTAGGCCTCACGAGTGAACGCTGTTTGTACATT
This sequence comes from Semisulcospira habei, assembly GCA_036245525.1. Lineage (NCBI taxonomy): Eukaryota > Metazoa > Mollusca > Gastropoda > Semisulcospiridae > Semisulcospira > Semisulcospira habei. The sequence continues at coordinate 225,426,129 of BTPG01000004.1, read as the reverse complement.
TTTTTCTGTTTGGTTTCCGACTGAATATTTATCGCTATTATGCTGAAACGTATTATTTGAGCATTTTAGTTTGCATTATTGTAGCTAAAAGTAAAAAGTAACCAGCCGATATTTGATTATTTTAAAATTAAAATTGGTCACTGGCGATCGGTTTTCAACTTCCGGTAAAGTTATGGTTCTGGGCTATGCGTCGGCTGCTACGCAAAGCAGAGGCGAGTGGTGAGCTACGGGCACATTTCTGAAGGATTAAAGCATTAAATACCATTTTTACTCGTGGTCCGGCAACTGTGACTTAGTAAAAAATACGTAATGGCATTTGTTTTCAATTTCAGGGGATGAGTGTTTTCAGATCCTGTGCGGAATAGCACAAACGGGGAAACCTAACCTATCTGACAGTTAAGAAATGGCTTGGGGGGGGGGGGGGGGGGGTTAAAACTAAAACACTAAAAGCTGTCATATCAGCGTGTTGTAGGATGTCAAACGAAAGCATTTTGAAAGATATTAACAGAATACTTAAAAATGTTAAAATTGGACAAGAAATGTGAAAGTTGTGTTACTTTGAAATTATTCTTGTTTTTGCCGCAAGCCGATTTTAGCTGGAGAGGCATCTTCGGCTAACTGGCATTCAAAAACCACTATTACCATCACACCCAAAAAAATTGAGCTTACACTGACCAATACTTTAAACAGAATCTCAGATTTTTAGCCAATTTAGAATAGATCTGAAGAAATTGTGGATTGTCAAAGTTTGCTTGCCGTGCAATTTCCCCAAAACAGCCTCAGATGTGACAATTTTTTGCAAAATTCTTTTCCTTATATCTCTGAAACTATTTGAGCTAGACACTTGCTGTTTTTTTTTGGTTGTTCTTATTTTTGCTTGAACTTTAATAATACCTTCTTTTCTTGATATCATATTTGCAAGGGATTTGTGTATTTTAGGGGCTGCCTGTACCTACATATACACGCATAAATATATTGTGACCTACATAACCCGTTTAGCCCCAGTGCCCTGCATCAGGAGATATACTGACTATGGATAATTCAAGGTTGGTGCCAGATTAACTTGGCGCCAAGCTAATGTGGCACTAATCTTGAATTATCATGGTCAGGCGCTAGGAACTTGGCAGGCTTTTTACTGTTTCTCATTTCAGCGCAGAATCGGATGGCTGGAAGGTGGTGGCATTTCATTTGTTTCTGCTAAGGTTTGTTTGATTTTCACCACAACAGTTGCAGTGCGCGTCTTATCTCCACTTTCTTAAACTGTAGGCAACGGACATTTTGGAAGGAAAGTCGATGATGAAGAATGATTTCACCACATGATCCACATGATTCGAATCTTATCCGTTCCACTCTATTCTGACTGACTTTCCATCCTGTTTTGATTAGACCGATTACAATGCTGCAATCATGAGTGGATTGGTAAGCTTTTATCCACTCAATCCTTGCACTCTCCAGCAGGAGCATGTTCGACCATGACCGTTCAAGGGTTGTGCCATAATAAATAGCTTGGCGCCTTAGTTTAAGGGTGATGCCAGAACAACTTGATGCCTTGTGTGCCAAGCTAACATGGCGCCATCCTGAACTATTGTGGTTGATTTGTCTCCTGAATTGTTATGTAGTCCTCGTCGGAATAAAAATTTGGGATTTTTGTAGTATAGCTTGGTGTGCAAAATTGACAATAGATTAGTTGCTACCAGTACCACCAGTGAATGAGCAACTGTTGACCCCTATCATTCGGAATACACCTGTGCTGTGTGTGAAATAAGTTTGACTAAAATAGTTCATTGGTAGTGCCAGAATTGCTACTAGGCGCCAAGCCATCCTGGCACCACCCTTGAACTAAAGCCTTTGGTCTATATCTTATCTGTAGGTACTATAATGTAGCTTGCATATGGCAGTGTACAAATTTGAAGCTTTTAGCCTTGGTATGATGTGGGTTAACTGAATGTTGATTTTTGCAGGTCTCTTCAGTTTCTCAACTTTGTTCAGCAAGTGGCGTGATGTAGTGTGTGCATACCTCATGCAGTGGCCGACTTCAAACGCAATAATGTGACAGGTTTGTTTAGTTTACTTTAGGCCATCTATGATCAAACAAACATTTGTGATCAGTTTCTTTCCGTCTTGGGATGGGGTAGCACACTTCATTATAATGATTTCTATGGCGCCTAATCTCGGAGCTCTAGGCGCCTTACAAATTTCAAAAATACAATTACAAAAACTACACTAATGTTAAACACGCGCACACACACTAAGGCACCACAGCAAAACTACAACGGAATCCTCGGGAGTCGATTAATCTGTGTGGTAATGGAGTTGGGAAAAGTGTTTTTAGCGCAGATTTAAAAACGTCTTTTGAAGTACTGTGGCTGACATGGGAGGGGAATTCGTTCCAGAACAGCGGCCCAAGATATGAAAAAGACTGCTGGCCAGGAGACTTGGTACAGACAAACGGTACACGCAGAATGTGGCCGTCGGCAGAGGATCTGATTTGTCTTGAGGGGTTGTACAGATGCAGGAGAGAGGACAAGTATGGGGGGCTTGATGTGGAAATGCAGCTGAAGCAGACAGAACAAAGTTTATACTGAATTCTTGCAGCCACGAGCCGGTAGAGGGATTTAATTAAAGGTAATATGATCAGTTTTGGGCGACGAGCCTAACGGCAGAATTCTGAACTTTTTAAAGCCTGTCAATCTGATATTTGGGACAACCTGCATACAGTGAATTACAATAATCCAGCTTGGAAAGAACAAATGCACAGATGAGGGTTTTTGTGGCTTCGATGGTCAAATAGTGTCTGATGGAAGAAATGCAACGGGGCTCCATGTAGGCTGTGCGACAGGTGTTGGCAATCTGTTGGTTTGTGGACAGTGTTTCGTCCAGGGTTACAACAACATTCTTGGCGGTGTGTGAGAAATGGATGATGCTGGCTCCTATGGACATGGGGAGGGAAAGTGTACTGGTCAATGGGGGGGGGGGGGGGGGGGGGGTTGATTATATGAGACTCGGTTTTATCATCATTAAGTTAAAGTTTGTTGACATCCACTCTTTGACATCACAGATACAGTTCTGCAGGCTTAGGATGGCGCTAGGGACTTGGTCGGGAGTAGCATGTTTGTACAGCTGGGAGTCGTCGGCAAAGCCATGGTGGGAAACCGAGAATCTCCCAATTACACTGGAAAGAGACTGGATGAAGAGAATGGGGCCTAGGACAGCCCTGGGGGACCCCAAAGTGCAGTAGAAAAGACCTGTATTCAAGTAATAATAATACCGTTATTATATAGGCGCTTTTTCTCATTTTTGGGGAAATCGACTCAAAGCGCCACGCCTGAAACCCGACACACACACTCACGAAACGGACACGGATTTATGCCATTTAAGACAAACACAGTACAAGACAAACGAAGGGCCAGTCAGCTACTGAAGTTACAGAGATTTTTGAAAGCTTGTATTTGAAATTTGTAAAGTGGCCTGAGACTGGTACCAGAGTGTGGGGGGGGGGGGGGGGGGGGGGGGTGGAAGAACCGGAGTACCCGGAGAAAGAACCCACGACAGTCCGCCCGAATTAACGGTGACACTTACCAGAGGAGAAAAGTCCAACGCCGGAACCCGGTATCGAACCTCGCACCTTTGGCATTGGTGGCAGGCGCCTTAACCACTGCGCCACGGACCGCCCCATTGTAGTTGTGCAGATTTACAAGAAAGTTGGGTCAAAGGCTCTAGCAGTTGTAGAGGCTCATGAGAATCTTTGCCTTTTGTAGATGGCAGTAATTTGCCTTTATTACTTATTCTGGGCTCCGTTACGTGCATGAACTTGGTGCAGCACAAGCCACTAAGCACCTCGCTTTGTGGCTTGTGAAGCACTAATGTCGCTCGTAAAACCGAACCCTGGTCCAGAGCACAGACATAAATATAATGGGGTTATCCTGACTAACAAGATTCCCTAGTAACTGCCCTTGGTTTGTTATACAATTCTGCCAGCGCTAGCCTCGCCTATCTGGTTTGTGAGTGACTAACAAGATTCCCTAGTAACTCCCCTTGGTTTGTTATACAATTCTGCCAGCGCTAGCCTCACCTATCTGGTTTGTGAGTGACTAACAAGATTCCCTAGTAACTCCCCTTGGTTTGTTATACAATTCTGCCAGCGCTAGCCTCACCTATCTGGTTTGTGAGTGACTAACAAGAGGCATAGATGATCATTATCCCCTTAAGCTGCAGGGGCAAATGAGAATGTCTCTTGCTAGCAGTTATTTCTTTATTTGGATTAATCCTGGTAAGCGAAAGCTGCTGGTTGACGTGGGCCTGCAAACAGCCATGTGCTTTTGAAATGCAGCTGATGTTGGCCAGAGAACCTATTTACGATAGACTGCCTGGGCATCCTTGGCAACAGTCCCATGTTGCTCAGGTCAGTGTCGCTGCTTTACGCAGGAAGGCAAAGAGAAATAGAGCCAAGCTCCACATGCATCACTATCGCATCCTTTGGTGCTGCACACTAAATCTTGGCCACAGTCATAGGATCGACTAGTTCACATTGACCGCTTAACCCCTAAAGTCCTGGAAGACTATGATAGGGTGTGGATTGACCATGATATTTCAAGGTTGGTGTGAGAGTAGCTTGGCGCCTCTAGGCACCAAGCTATTCTGACGCCAACCTTAAAATATCATGGTCAGTCTGTCTCCAGAACTGTGCAGACCTCCGTTGTGTACTCATTCAGCCCTAACGCACAACAGGAGATGGGTCGAACATAATTCAAGGGTAGTGCCGGATTGGCTTGGCACCTGTCGGCGCAAAGCTAATCTGTCGCTACCCTTGAATTATCATGGTCCTGCAACAGGTGCATAGTCGTTGGATGACGCCTCCAAAATTTGGGAAATGTGTGGGCCGGGCTGAATGAGTTGGACTTGACCAGCCGACCAGCTTCCCTTCGACATGCACCTAAAGTATGGTGTGCTGTTTGTTTCTGAATGTTCACGTGCACACAGATTTATGTAACCAGCCAGTATTTATTGTATTTGCTGTATATACAGTGTTGTGTAATCAGAGATGAAGTAAAAAGCGAGATGCACCAACCATTCTAGTTTATCAATAGCGAAACGTACTAAATGTAGTAGGATTTTCTTCAGCCCCTGCAGTGGACACAGATTGTGTAAATTCATGAATTCATTGTCGAAGATCCCCCATCTGTCGAAGGAACGTGGGTACAAAGTGATTTCAGCACACTTGTGTAGATCCTCGTGAGCCCCCGCAACCGCGGGGGCTCGAGGGGATCTATGCCACTTGCAATTGGGTGATGGTCGGGTTTTTCTCGGCAGTGAATACACGTTCATCGTTTGTTACAATGTCTGTGATGATACTTTTGAACTCTCTCTCGGAAATTGATGACAGACAACTTTGTATCTGAGACAAGTTTGTGAATGTTGAAATACCAAAGCCCGAGTACAGTGCATTTTCATGGCCAGAATTTAGTCTTCAGGTGTCGGATATTGAACTAGAATGGGAATTGTTTTCTTTTCAGGCATTGCATGGCATTGCTATCAACAGATTACCGTGTTGGCGTTTGCGTCCGAAGGCCAGCCATCGTGCTGGGTGAGATTCTTCTCATTAATAAGATCCATTAAAAAATATGCTTACTGTGTTCTGTACTGTTCAAAATGAGGTCATTAAAAATCTGCACCAGACGGATAGATTTTGCTGCAACGTAATTTGCACAATCTTTCTGGTTTGTAAAACTGATGAGCATTGTTCATTGAACTGCACCCATAAGTGATGACATTAGAGATAGGGACAAATGAAACGGATGATTATTTATCTTGATCTGATGTGGGTCCAGTTTCACCGATTTGTCTTCTGATTGCATCTTGCTAGTGCTGTACAATAGAACCTGTTTTGAGCAACAACTTGCTTTGTGTTGCAGAGGAGTCAGTGCCTACAGAAGCTGTCGAGGGACACCCATGTGAACAGCAAAATGAATGCAGTGAGAATTATGTTGCAAACTTGACCAGTGAGCAGATTTTGGTCTGCTAGAGACCGTTTCTCTTGAGCCCCTGCAGACGCTTGAGAGCCTTGGCAGGGATTCATGAGAAAGCGTCTTGCACACATTAGGTCCAGACAAACCTGCAAGGATTCACTAGTCTTCATGGGTTTTGTAAGTTTTTTTTCCCGTGTGAAAGGAATCTGAAATAAAAGTTTTTACTGCAAAATTTCAAATCTGTTCCATAGTCCTTCATTTGGACGTGCAAGAGATGTGCATGTAAAAACTATGGATGGCAAGATTCTTTCTTATGAAGTTTATTTGGGTAAATGAGAACGATACATGGATAGAGAGCAGTATGCCCTACCACTCATCTCGCAATTATTTTTCACTGAAATTTGACAACGGTGCTAATCAGCAATTTGTGCATGTCTATTTACAATTATTTCAACTTGATCAAAACGCATGTAATGTGTGGGTGTGGTGTAATCTCGATCTGTCAATACTAGATGTCTCGGTATCTGTCAAACGTTGATTCGACATGTACGCATGGCACACATCCTTTAACGAGTCCTAAGGACAAACTTGATGTGCGAGAATTGATTTTCCGCCAGTCTCCAGCTATTTCTGTACAACCCTTTAACTATTGATCTCTGTAGAATCGTGTGCACCGAGGACTGCAAATATGGCCACATTTCCAAACTTGTGGAGGCGTCGTCTAACCATTATACCAGTTTTAGGAGATGGATTGATCATCATTCAAGGGTAGTGCCAGATGAGCTTGGTGCTTTCGGAGAGCAAGTTCAGCTGTCGAGACCCTTGAACTATAATCAATTTTTGTCTTGCGAGGTCCCAGGGCTAGATGGGTTACAAATAAAATTCTCCAAAAAACTGGCATCAAATGCCTCGGTGCATAATCAAAGATTAATTTATCGATCTTCAAAATGGGCTGCAGTTAAATTATTCCCAAGGTCCGATTTCTCAAATTTTGGAGATGTTGCCTAATGACTGCCAATTTCAGGTGATGGCTTGAACATGATAATTCAAAGGTAGTGCCAGATTAGCTATCGCTACCCTTGAATTGCCATGGTCAAGCCATCTGCTGTAGGGATCCGGGGCTAAAAGGATTAATGCAGATTGAAATAATTGGTGCGCAAGCAGCTGGCACAGATCTTGAGCCCCCCAGACTGCAGGGGCTAATAAAGATCTGTGCCTGCTGCCAATGGATTGAACTGGGTTTGAGTTGCTAATGAAGGTTAGAGACCAAAGAACTAAATGTTAGGTTAGCAAACTAGCTTTGAAATGTAAAAAAAAAACTTGGTCCAACAGCTTCTGTACTTTGTGCTTTATGCTCCAAGCAAACTGGCCTTCTCGGTGAACGATGCGAAAAAATATAAAGCACATTTTCAAAATGGCCAAATAACATAAAGCTTCTAGAGTGACCCCCAAAAGAAGCAAAGCTGTTCATGTTTTGTTTTTTTTATATACATGTCGCAAAACTCCCTAACATTTGTGCCTTGGTTACATTCATGCTACAGTAAGTGACGGGACGGGATTGATGTGACCACTAGACCGAACATCGTTGGTTTTTCTTTTTAGAACGAAGGTTCCTGGGTAGCTGTTATGGAGTGCTGACCATAATTATATAGTTGGTCATTGCAGCATGTCTGGACTGAATGTCTTGCTCGACCTGTAAATACTACAGAGTACTTGCTGTACACGCCTGGGTTACAATCATGGTTTTCTTTAAGTTGCATGACATCCCATATCCTTCGTACATGTACTCTCATTCAAAATCACAAACATAAACCTTTTGTCTTGCATTGTTCAGTCGGCACACACAAACGTACTATTATAGCAACTGTCCAACAGGGGGACTGCTACTCTTGCTAGAAGCACGTTTTTCTTGCACACAAAATTCAAGGTTCTAACGGCTACAAGGCAACGCGACGAGCGCACATATACATGAAAGCAATGCTCGGACTTGGGTGCTGGTCCGTGATTCAGGACCTTATGGCTCACTGTCCTAAGTACTTGGTCACAGACCTGCACACGTTTGTGGTGCAAGATGCACATGATTGTTCTTTGGTGTTGGTGTGCGTCGGGCTGAACGAGATAGGAGTCGTACTCCTATCTCGTTCAGCCCGACGCACATATTTCCCAAAGGCGTCTAACGACTATGCACCAGCTGCAGATGGGTCGACCATAATTCAAGGGTAGTGCCAGATTACAGGGTTCGCACAGGGCCCTAAAAGGCCCTAACATTTTAAGACAAAAATTAGGGGCCCTAAAAATGAAAACAGGGTGGCTGGAGGCCCTGAAAACGTAAAAGCCTGAGAAAAGTTTTTCAACAAAAAAAAAAAATTTGGGAGAAAACAATCGGAAAGGAAAATCAAAGCCATTGATAATGCCGATCAATCTCGAAGTTTAGTCGGTCAAGGGGAGTAACTCCATATCGAGTGTGTGCCGATTCAGTGTACTGTTCTCTCCCCTCGACCTGAAAAAGTGTTTGCTAGTAGACCAAGGACAAGGCAGACGAAGCAAGCTTTTTCTTCTTCGTCTTGTGATTGAAACGTTTAAGATTTCCATGTACCTTGACTGAGCTACAAGAACAATGTGTTTACTCCAGCCAGTGTAAGAAATTTATGCTTTTGTAATGACTAGGACAATTTACATAAGACATACCAGAAACTGAGAAAGTGATGAAGTACTTGCTGGATAAGGATTTGTATTGGAGAAGAAATGTCTGAACACGATTTGGTAAATGGTCAAGAGTTAGACTGGGTGTCTAGTGGTAAAATCTACACCCTCCCTCGCAAAACCTGCTACAAAATTATCAGAAGAAGTCAGATCAAACTAAGGCATACATCATGTAGGGAAAGGGATAAGGTTTCCAGGGATACATGATTTTTGGGTGACCACAGAAGAATTATTTGGGACATTATCGCAGGTTTTTTTGTTGTTGACCAAATCCAAATTATAACTTGAGAACAAAACGTGACACATTTTACACATGCTCCATGGAATTCAGATTTTCAAAGGCATGCTGCACTATGAAAAATCACGGTTACTAGTGTTACTGTCACAAGATGTTTGTAGTGTTGGCCTAAATTGCCATCGAGTTGGTGATTTTTTTTAAAGTGAGTTGCTTTTGCATAATTAACCATAATATAAGACCCTGCTTGAACATAACACGTGTTGTTAATTTTGTCAGCAGAAATCATACTACTACAACACATTCTGACAAATGGTCAATTATTAAAACTTATGTTATTTTGTAGAGTATGTACTTTGTTTTTATAATGAAAGGTTTGTGGTTCTTACATGGGAAATCAAATGATCCAGTTGTGAAGATTTATACTCAGAATGGTGTAAATGTTGAGTTATGTTCAAACAGTTTAGGCACTTATTTATCTCTACTAATCTGTTTTTGCTGAAGACAGCTGCTGTAGTGACTTATATCAAGGTTTTGAAGAGGATGCATGGGTGATAGATGAAAGAAACCCTTTACGAAGTTTACAGTATGCGTCCAAATTTTGGGTGTAAATTGTTATGTTCAAGCAGTCCAGCAAACTTTATAGATATATTATTTTCTTTTCATTATATTTTCAATTGGCTTTTGCACTTCAATTAAATTAGAGACTTGTGCGCCCCCACCCGGGTCTGCCCTGGGGGACTTGGGTGGGGTTAGGTATTTTTTAGTTCCCAGGGTCACCCTGGTCAGCCCCACAGGGTGGGTTTTTCTCTCTATTCTGGGGCATGTGTTTCTGTCTACCCTTTGTCCATTCACCTGTATTTGCCTTTTTAAAACTCTCCCTACTGTCTGCACTGCCTGTAGCTCTTGATATTGGATGTGTGTTGCTAAATGGTCTTAGCTTTATTTATGCCCCATGTTGTAGGTTTATTTAATGTATTTGACCGGCTGGCGACATACATTCAATTTTCTGTTTAGTTTTTTTTTCACAAGCAGTGCAGGCACGTCCTGAGAAAGCCTTGTTGCTGTCGGGACGTTAAGCAATGTACAATCAATTGTTTCTGTGCATTTAGCATAACATTTAAAATTAGTTCTCCAAGTAGATTGTAGATTTTAAAATTAGTGGCTTTTGGAAATTATGGTGTAAAGTTATGTTCAGTTTTTATAGCATAAAATAAAAAGGTTGCATTTTCCACTAACACACTTTATTTATAGACCATATATTCTGGATGGAGAACATACTTTGAAACATACAAATGCAAAAAATTGCTTACAGCTTGTGCTTGTTGTGAATTGTTAAATGTGTGACATTGTAAAATGTTATTTTCAAAGTTCAATAACAACCAAACAACATAAAAAATTTACTTAGTGTCAATGTTTATGTATGCAAAGGTACATCAGATTTATATGAAATATTAAAATTATTTTGCTTTTGAAAATGCAGGGTGCTTGTCACACCATTTGGACACCCAGTCATACTCTTGACCAAATGTTATTTTATTCTGTATTTTAGTGTGTCGTGATAGCCCTATTTTGTTTTTATTTTTAGGTGTTAAAAAAGGCCCTAATTTTTTTCTTGAAACAGGCCCTAAAAGGCTCTCAATTTTTTTTTCTTAAAGGTCTGTATGAACCCTGGATTAGCTTGGCACTGATGGGTGCCAAGCTAATCTGGCCCAACCCTTGAATTATGGTCGACCCATCCGCTGTGCGTTAGGACTGAATGGGTTAATTGACTTTGTCTGTCGGAAGCAGTGTTTATCGCAATGATTCCTGCAGACGGCCAAAGGGTTAACTAAAGTAAGACAAAAGTTCTGCTGGTCTGTGGCAAAACATTTCATTAGCAAGGGACATTCTTGGGCTGTTGGTAGGGAGTTTTGTTACAATGATTCCTGCAGGCAACAAAAAAAGTCCTACCAACAAGCCAAAGGGTCAAAAGGTGCTCTTTTGTCTACAGATGCATGCAACTTGATACTAATATATTAAAAACTAAAACTGTAGGCCTGTTCACAAATCAACACGCTTGTAGAGAAGTTCTCACAAGATGAACAGTTTTGCGTATACAGGTATGCGGTTTTTAGTCCATACGAGTTTTAAGATCCAAAAATCACAGACCAGTACACAATACAAGTAAATCGATTGGAAGACGTCCCATTCCAACTAGCAGACAACCTGGGTCCTGTAACCTTCAAATGTTGAAACAAACAAGAAAATGACGGCCTACCACAATGACAATATAACAGCAGTCTCCTGGGTTCCATATGCTATCTTGGCCTCTATCATGATTGTGCTGTAATATGTTACATACAGTAGAACCTGTTTTGAGCAACTGCCTTGTTTGCAAGAAAAAAGACAGGTGCTCTCTCAACATGTCTTGAATGACAAAAAGTGTTGCCTGTCATTAAAGACCATTATTTAGGTGGCCACAGCCAGTCACAGCTACAGCCAGCTAAATGATGGTCTTTAATGACAGGTGACCTGTCACAATGGAGGTTGCTAAAATCAGGTTATGCTGAACCACTTTTCATGTATTCTAATCAGGAGCAAAAATAAAACAAAGTCAACACTACTGAAAAGTGGTACATGCACAACTTCACAGTCAAACAAATCTCACATCTTTCTTCAGCATTGCAACATTCACTCGACAAGTCAAAATAGCACCCATGCACTTTACAAAACACTCGCACGTTGTGACAACTGTAAGGCAAAGTTTTAACATCTCGCATCCTAAAATGTGTGAAAAGTGGCAAGCAGTGTGAATTTGATCTGGTAAAAGCAATTTTTGATGCACATATACACAGCATTTCCCATACATTTACGTACAAACGTTATTATGTAAGCACATTAACTTTTGTACAGGCATGTGGTGTGTTTGAAAATCTAGAAATGACAAGGTGGCGCACTGGCCGTCTCCCTCGTTTCCCTGTCGCTGATCAGTGTTAGTGAATCGAGGGAGATAACCAGTGTGGGTGTGTGGACATATCAAACTTCTTTCTTTACAGCTGTATTCTTTGGATGTGTGGCGCTTTGTCGCGATGATTTGTGCAAGTCATCCCGACAAATACAGGCACCAACAACTCAAGGGTTAAACGTGCTTAATACTACTACAGAAGCATCAACCATGTCAGCTCAAGTTAACTTGGCACCTGTTGACACCGAGCTAATCGGACACAAACTGTGAGTTACGCTTGTTAGTTTGAATTGGAAAAGCTAAGAAGACAAATAAATTTATCTCTCTATGGCAACTGACCCACAAATGTGACCTGTTCCCACGAAAGGGACCTTAAGTCGCTTTTGGCCGAATGGAGCTACAGGCCGAAAAGTGTGCAGGGGGTCATCTTGGGTCAGTTCGAGTGATCAACTTTAAATGCATGTTTCTCGCTTAATAACAGGTTTACAACAATAGTTTTTGCATCAAATTAATTTGTATTTCTAGTAGATTGTAATGGTGTAAATATCTCAAAACTCAAAATTTCTGACTTACGGTCCCTTTCGTGGGAACAGGTCACAAATGAGAAGAAAACCGACCTACCCCGACTGAACTGACAAGATTCACACTAGGTATATCCCTTGATTTGTTACCGCCGAAGTGGTAGCGAATTGCAGCAGACTACCAGTGTACAGTTGATGCAGTTGCGTCTGTCTTTATTCTTCTTTGTGATGACTATACTTATTCTTTACCATATTTTGCATTTACATGTTTTTCTGTTGAAGACACTGGCTACAGTTTATTCTTGGAATACAGAAACAAACCAATGTGACACACAAAATGGTAATGGTTCAGCAAATTTCCAATCTTACACTATTGCCACTTTTTTGTTTGTTTGCAGAAAAAATGAATGAAAAACTTATAAACACAAATTATATTTCCAGACAGCAGAAAATGATGGCAAAACACGTCAGAACAAGTTCTCCACAGACTAAAATTTTTATCAGTGCTCCGGTTGATTTGCAGCTATAAAGTGTCATGATTCCTTTTCATGATTCATTCAAAAACAAAAAGTATACTTTCAAACTTTCCCACTGAACTGAGCGAATCCAGTTTTCACAAGCTAGCATGCGACCAATAGATTTTGTGTTTGAGGCTCCATTGACGTTTATGTTTAGTACACTTGAACAAAGAAATACATCTACTATTATCAAAACACTTCCCAATGCGCAAAGGCCATTTGGTCGCTGTTGGCCTGTGCATGGCTGTGCGCCGGCCCCTATGCCCTTTCACACACTGGGTTGTTTCACGGTAAACTTCCAAACAGATGCCATAATATGCACTCAAGTGTGGTGTGCTGTACTCGCGCGTCGACCCATATTCGGGTGCTCCGTCCAGAGAAGGTTAACTCGTTCAAGCCGTGCCGCCTCTGGATACACAGCTTAACCCTTTTAGTGCCATGGGCGCACTTCCCGAATTTTTGAAGTGTTACTTAACGACTATGTACTACCTGCAGGATGTGGATTGACCATGATAATTCAAGGGTAGTGCCAGATTAGCTTGGTGCCTGAAGGCACTCTTGAATTATTCAAGATGACTTTATTGTTGCTGTAATAGAAGATAATCATACACAGCAAAAATTGTCTTGCCACCGCAGGTCAATCCACCTCCTGCTGTAGGGTGTTAGTGCCAAAAGGGTTAAATCCACATATCTGGAGGTGGCATGTCTCGAATGAGTTAAGCCGATCATCCGAAAACGCAGTGGCAGATAGACAAGCCATGATGGTTCACAGTGCAATCCCTTGCACAAAACAAATCTGGCACCAACCTTAGCCCACTTAACTCGTTCGCGGCCAGCCGCATCCGGATGTGCAGCTGGCCGCGAATGAGTGAACCCCATGGCCACATTTCCCACACTCAAAATAACCCCCGAGTTGACTTGTACATAGTTTCCACCTTGTTCCCCTTCAGACTGCAGGACCCACATGCCGCTGCAGGCTTTAGCTTAAGGAGCCTCAGACCGACGGAATTGTCTAGGTTAACCCCTTGCCAGCTACTGATGATGCTGCTAGGGTGAAAAAGACGCGTACCTAAACACTGGCTACTACAGATGATACCGCCTCAACAGAAAGGACACGCAACTATGCACATGTTCTGCCGCATGGTATCATCGGTAAGAGATTTCATTGCGTTAACCTAGATCACTTCCTTAACCCCATATCATTCGGAATACACCAGTGTGTGAAATAGGTTTGACTAAAATAGTTCAAGGGTGGTGCCAGAATAGCTTGGCGCCAATAGGCGCCAAGCTATTCTGGCACCACCCTTGAACTAAAGCCATTGGTCCATATCCTTATATGCAAGTACTTAATAATGTAGCTTGCATATGGCAGTGTACACATTTGAAGCTTTTAGTCTCAGTATGATAGGGGTTAATCTGAGGACACACAAGAGGCCATCTTCATCACTACGAGATCTCTTGTCAGCAAGGTGGGAGGTCCTGAAAAAGTTGCAGCTATGAACATAACACTACTGAATCCACATGATCTGTGACGGGGATGTATTGACATCCTACCATAATGTTTGCAACAACAAAAATTAAAAACTTCCATTCAATGAAAGGACTACCAGATCAGACTACAGATGAAGCAACGAGCGCATTTTCACGAACGGTAATCTAGATGCTTCACACACAGCAAAATCAGCAAGAATCGTGGATTCTCATGAGCCTCTGCAGCTGGTCTGGCCTTACTTCAGGATACACTAATCAAAGAACCTGCATTCTCATTAACTCAATCAGCCCGGCGCACGCATTTCCCAAATTTTGGAGGCGTCATCTAACAACTATGCACCTGTTGCAGGAGATGGATCGACCATAATTCAAGGGTAGTGCCAGATTCTGGCACTACCCTTGAATTATCATGGTCGACCCATCTGCTGTAGTGCGTCACACAGGGCTGAATGGGATTTGAACTGAAGTGCACTTGCGGTGTATTCACTTTGGGGTGGATCTACCTGGGGAGTATTCCTGCAAATGGTATATTAACACCATTACATCCTGAGGCTGATTTGTACAAATGTGCTTATTGTCCTTTGAAGGCTGCATTACAGACTACAAGATAGATCAACCATTTTAGTTCAAGGGTAGTGCCATTCTGGCACCACCCTTGAACTATCATAATCAAGTTTATTTCAAGCAATGGGAGTATCAGGATGAAAAGGGTTAACACCAATCAGCAAAATATACTGATTGTCAATACCCCCTTCAGGGTTAATTTTTGGAGTGCGCCCTGCACCACTGGCACATAATTTACCAAAATGACCCGTAACATTTTGAGCTGAGGGGTCAGTGACCCATAGGTTCTGTAGGCAACCTACACGTGTTCCTAAAGGCCCACCCATCTTTTTTTTCTCCCTCTTGCTGTCCTCCCCCTCCCCCAAGCCCCTGCTTTTTGATATTCCGGCTGTTTAGCAACCCATAGGTGAGAAGGTGCTCACACACATGTGCTGCTCAGCTCCCCCCCCCCCCCCCCCCCCCCCCCCCTTACCCACTTTTTAAAAACATATTTTGGCAGTTGGTGAGAAAGTGCTCACACAGGTCTGGCCCATCCCGTTTCACAAATGATCCATTGGATTTGTACTCGGCAGGCCAATGACCCATGTGCGTAAATTTTCAGAATGAACCCTGCCCCCTGCAGATGTGGGGCTCATGAGAACTCATAACACTTGCTGCTTTTATTCTTGGGCCATTCAGGAATCAAAAAGGTTTTGTTTGCGTTGAAGCCTGCACTAAATCCCGCAAAATCTTCACTGTCTCGTTCCGATGAAAATATCGGCACCGAAAGAATTCTGTCGCGTTGCAGCCATCCCGTGGAACAAAAACAACTCGTGGCAGCGCAGTATGCAATCGACCGAAGACTCGGTCAGTTTTCTCCCTACAAAGCATGAAGAATAAAGCTGTCTGCAATCGCCTAACTCACTCGAGACGTGATGCCTCCGGGTACGCGGCTTATGCCCGCGGATCTGGAGGCAGGACGTTTCGAGTGAGTTAACCCCTTCACTGCCAGGACACTGAACATGACATCAACTGCAAGAGAAACTGATAATGGAAAATAACACCCAACTGCACAAGACACAGGTTCTCACGAGCCCCCGCAACTGCAGGGGCTCAAGAGGATCTATGCCTCTTGTTTGGCTTATTTGTATCTGTGCCTCCAGCTGGTAGCGAGTCTGTGATGGTTTCAGAGACGCATATATTTGAACTTCTACTAGTATACAGAACACAAAATCTACCTTAAGTGCACAAAACACAGATCCTCATGAGCCCCCGCAGTTGCAGGGGCTCATGAGGATCTTTGTCTCTTGCTGGCCTCGGTCATATCCCTGTGCCTCAGGGTATCTGCTAGAGCTAGGGTTCAAGGCGCATAGTTTAACAGTGAAGGGGGACTGAGTTTCACACTAACTGGAAGATCGTAAAAAATGTCCCTGGATGAGTGAAGTGAAAATGTCTGGTCACTATTGTGTGGTTATGGTACAACGTTAGTACTGAATTCATATGTACAGCATCGGGCGTCACTAGGGCTACGTGTCTTCTTCGTCCACGTAGGCTAAGGGGAAGTAGCCAATCTGAAACAGATACAAAGAAGTATGAGCATTGACACGAAAAATAGTACAAACAATGGCTATGGTATGCAGACCAAAAAGGTGACTGCCAATAGGCCAGATGCTAGTTCTCGAGCGGCACGAGAACACTCGATAGAATATGCGAGCCAAATCAGGTTCTACTGTATCCTGAAATCATGCCGATTTTCAACTAGAATGCACATATATGTGGGCATTGTACATAATTATAAAATATTTATCACCTTTTCGCCAACCAACAGCAAGGGACATATGAGGGCCCTGCATCGTGGGGGCTAATGAGGATCTAAGCCTCTTGCAAGCCTGACATACACACCTGAAGTTAACCCTTTTAGCCCCAAGGTCCCATTTCTCAAATTTTGGAGTGGTGCCTAATGACTTGTCGGTGTCATGCTAATCTGGCACTGCCTTTGAATTATCATGGTCGATCCATCTCCTGCAACTGGTGGATAGTCATTAGATGATGCCTCCAAAATTTGGGAAGTACGGCAATCGGGGCTGAATGATATAAGGAAATTTTTTTAAACGTATAATTTATAACGTTTGTCAAGTTATTCCTTCAGGCGCCAAGCAAATCTGGCATTACCCTTGAATAATCATGGTCAATCCATCTCTTGCTGTAGGGACTCGGAGCTAAAGGGGTTAACTTTATTGGTCTGCACTATTTCGTTTTTTTTCACCACCTAACTGCAACAGGCACAGATCCTCATGACCCCCCCCCCCCCCCCCCCTTGTCCTTGTGAACTGCCAGGGACCATGAGGATCTACATCTCTCGCACGCACATCTTACACATCTGCGATGCACCACTCAACTTACTTTTTTCGTGCGCAGGTTCTCGCCTTTCCACCATCCTTTGTCCTGTCCGTTTTTGCTGAGCACGGCGATTCGGTCATTCAGCTTCATAGTTACTTGTGACGTGGATGTGGCCGCATAGTCGTAAACGGCCAACGCGTAGCACATTATTCTAGACCCAACTGTTTGACACAAAAATTCAAGTTTAGTGTTTGTTATCCTAACGATCATCCAAAACTTTCTTGTAACTGGTACATGGGTGATCACAACAGAACCTGTTTTGAGCGGAACTACGTGATGGCCTTTAATGACAGGTGGCAATTTTTACCCATCAAGACTTCTCCTGAGAGAGCACCTGTATTTTAACCCATTACATCCTGAGGCTGATTTGTAAAATTTGCTTATTATCCTATGAAGGCTACGTTACGGATTAGGAGATAAATCAACTGTTTTAGTTTAAGGGTGCTGCGCGCGCACACACACACATGCAGGAAGGCACAAACACATGCACACATGCAAACATACACTTTTCTGCATATGTCGTAAAGAAAGCGTCCCAACACCAGACTGGTGAATTTTTACTTGCCTTAATTAATTAGCCAAAGTCGCCATGCAACTTTTGTGGACTTTGTGAGGAAACCAGCACTTACTTGCGACAGACTTGTAGGGTGTTCGCAAGGTGGTCGCTACATCTGGGAAGCTGTCTGCCAGCTCGTTCCTCTCGTAATGTTCAACCAGGGCCTGATGCACAAAACACACATCACAGTCACCCAGTCAGTCCATTACACCATCATACAGACACTAACTGTCTCCCTCGATTTGCTACCTTACTATCACGCTCGATCTGTTTCCAGAAGTGTAATTCATTCTTCAGGGGGCAACTTCAAAATTTGCAGATTTCAGTCTTGGTGCGGAATGAGTTAAAGTAATGAAGGTTACATATAAATATACTGTTTCCATTACTCTTCAAGCAATTTGTCACCACAGAAACTCATCACTATTCCACTCACGGCACACACACAGTCAGTGGAACGGGTGTAACAAAACCTCAAATATGTACACAGCCACCAGGAGAATTTTGTCACCTGCACTGTGTCAAAGAAACGCCCCTCCGCTAAGTAGAAACGACCTTGCGGGTTCCTGTTCACCTTGATGTGTCGAACAGCATTTGCAAACCTGCACAACGTAACAGAACATGGTCACATATCTGTGGGTGTTTTTTTCCCAAACAGCTGTAGATCATACAATGCAACAGGAGGAAATGTGCATGTACGTGTTATCAACTTTGGTACCGGTTTCAGGCCACTTTATAAATTTCAAATACAAGCGATCAAAATTTTCCAAGCCTCAATAGCTGAACTGAGCCTTCGCACCATGTGAATGTCCTGCATTTGTCTTGTACTGTGTTTGTGTTCAGAGTGAATGTCAGGCATGGGAGGGGGGGGGGGAGGGGGTGGGGGTGGGGGTGGGGGGAGGCGCTAGACCTTGCTTCGAGGGACCGAAAGTTCTAACGACGAGGGGGAGGGGGTGCGACACCTTGCTCCGTGTGAATTGAACACAGTGCACGTCTGCCCACCTAGGTTTACTGCGCAGCGCGCGGCACGCTCTGGCTGCGGGTCAAGGACAATTCCCATGCCTGTCTTGTCTGCTTTGCTATTAGATGGTGGCAACGGAAATAGGATCCAAGGATTTTTCTTTTTTTCCCCCCCGAGGAATGTGAAATTATTTTCCGCGGAAAACCGCATATCCGAGGACAATTCCCATGCCTGGAATGTGTGTGCGTCACGTGAGCGTGCGTGTTGGGTTCAGTTCGCGGCGCTTTGAGCTGATTCGCAGAATTGGGAAAAGCGCCTAACCGGTATTAATATTATTATCAATAAGTGTCATTCTAATGCAGTCAACTTTCCTTATAATAATTAAGGTCGGATGTGATCTCTCAATCATAACAATTTTTCTGAGGTCCTGAACACACTTTATACAATACTATAACAAATGTTAGGTAAAAACTCGGAAGGGGGGGGGGGAGGGGGGGGGAATGGTGTCCCTTGGAATTTGTTATACAGTAGTACCCGCTGTAAGCGACCACCTCTCTCGCACAAAATTGCAGTCTTAGAAGACACGTGCTCTCTCAAAGCAAGTCTTGAAGGGCAGCCACCTAAATGATGGTCTTTAACCCTTTAAATCCTGATACACTCTAACATGAGATAAATTTGGCCATGATTGTTCAAGGGTGGTGCCAGAACAGCTTGGCGCCCTTGGGCGCCAAGCTGTCCTGGCACCACCCTTGAACGATCATGGTCAGTCACTCGCTGGAACTGTAATCTAGCCTTCACAGGACAACTAAAAAAATCTGAAAAAAAATCAACCTCAGGATGTAACGGGTTAATGACATGTAATCTCTCACAATGAAGGTGACTGTGGTGACCTGTAGTCATTTGTCAAGGTTTTGTGTATATCTGAAAGTTCTCAAGGTCCCACCACCTCCCATGCATATCCCTGCCAGTGAAAGAAATCAGATACAGATCTGTGAATACTTACTTAATACTGAGAGAAAGCTCGCCCTTGCGCACAGGATTGTTTGTGACACGGATGAGAAACGTTCCGTCGGGACAAGCGTCCAATTGTTTCTGGGCCGCTGGCCGCTCCATCTCACCGACATACCTAGGACACAAATTATACACATTAATTTAAGTTTCACACTTGTAGTTTAAGCTTACGCACCTCTCCCTTTTTTTTTTAGCCAGTTGTAAAAACTGTGCGTGTACTTTTGTTTTGTCGTCAAGTACAAACTGTTCAGTCCATTTACATCATTTTTAGCTGTGTACTTTCTGATTTCATTCAAAATTACCCTCCAATACTTTCCGAGGCAAACTTATCAACTGCAACTGCATGTATTACATAATATACTCTATTCTTCTCTTCTTATACAGCTTACTAATATTTATTATAAAATCTGACCTAAATAAAGTCTTAACTCTCTGGGTGTTGGTAGCGATTTTGTTCGAGCTGATTCCTTCAGGAATCACCTCGACCAAAATCACTAACGACATCTAGATTCCCTCACAACTATAAGTCTCATTCATTTTCATTTTTCTAAACACAAACACTGCTACAGCAAACTGTGCACGTGTGTGCTGGTCTGCAATTTTGGACTTTACAATCTTTGGACACAGATCCAGAATCACAGACTAACACATATGCATGCAGATTGGGATAAAGTTGTAAAATATTCACAAAGAAGGCTGCTAATGCTACTGCATCATTCCCACATGACATCGTGAACTAACACAACACGAGGCAACATTCAATGTCATCCATTCCTGAGACATTAACACCTTCAATGCCATCAGATGCAGATTGTGTTTCCTGTAAATCTTTGATGATTCAACCCAAAAGAACACCAGCCATCCCAGGAAAATGGACTCAACCACACACACAGTGGTGTCAGCGAAAGTTGTGGATCCAAGTCAGCCCCCACAATTGAGGGAGGTTCATTTATTTATTTATTTTTAACGTTGTTAAAGTTATTCTCCCCAGGATCAAGCATCTCAACACAGAAAACTAACTGCAACAGATACTGCTGACAGTATTATGTATGGGTCCTTTGTGTACTAACTTAGAGCTTTATGATGTAAATACAATGCCAAATGTTGAAATTCATCGTTTGGTGGGTGTGTTGTTTTTGTACCCGAGAGTGCAAATTATCGTCTGCATCGGCCTCGTTTTGAATTTGTGCATATTTACTAGCCTACGTCACAAGGCAGAACCCGGTCAATACTGCAGACAAGGTCATCGGTGTGGGTACACGTGTCAGTGTAAACATGTACTTCTCCGGTATCCCTTTGACATAATTTTCCACGAGAACGTAATGCTGTCAAAATCAATGCAGGTTCTGCTTGACCTGCTACCCTGAGTAACGATTGTGCTGGGGGCTTGGCTTGTTCGACTCGGTGACAAAAACGTGTCACAACCAGCGATGTCAGTGCCGCAATTTTGACACACACCGTAGTTTTCAGATCCTTGCAGCGTAAAATCTGATAAAACAGGTTTAAAATCTTGCAAAATCAGTAAGAGATCAATTCTACTGAAGATCATGAATTCTGAAAATCACTAGCGCTCGCGGAACTATAGGAAGATCGACAAAGACCGTAGCCGGATTACTTACTGATTCACATAGCAAGAAAGCGACAAATTCCGGATGGGCGGTCAAGCCAAGCTCTATATTCCCTTGTTCGATGTCAATTCTACTTGGGGGTATCTTGTCTCTCTTTCTTCTCTTCAATTCCGAGTCATTATCGGACGGCGCGTGTCAACTGATACTTTTCTTTTTTTCGCTGGTTCATCCGCCATCTTGTCTCTGATTGGTTATAATTATGCAGAGTGACCTAAGGTTGTATAGAATAGTTATGACGTCAGCTACCATCGCCTATCAGAAGCAATCTTTTGACCGGGTCCAGTCACAAGATTCCTGTGGCCTCTTTTCGCTTTGAACGGACGAAAGAAAGCATTTGGTGGGACAAAAGCATGGTCAATGTCTACGTGGGTCTGTATACTGAATCCCAGTAAAAGCTTTTTGCAAACTGAAGCATTAAAAAAGGTCAGGACTGCCCCTTTAATAATGCTGTTTAAATTTTTATGTTTTAGTAATTGTATTAGTTAAGTTTGTGTGATCTTCATAGAATTTAGAATGTTTTAGTATCAAATAATATTTATCAATGTTTTTGTGTCTAGAGTTTAATATGTCTTAATCTCAGTATTATAAGTCTTACAGATCTAGTATATTAATAGCATAATGTTTATTCAATGATTTTCATTTTGATTGTTCCCCCCCATCCACACAACTGTAATTGCCCTTTAAGGGATAAATTAAAAAAAATTTTAATTGAATTGAACTGAATCGACGATCAATGTCTATTGCAGTTGAATCATGTTCATTCTTATCTCATCAGTGAAGGGGTTGAACCAGAACAGCAACGCCAAGGTGGCGCTCTTTCTTCTTCTGCCTCCTGTGACCCCGACTCTGGCAGACACTTATGTACATAACTGGACTTGTTTTAGCCTTTTGGGTGTCGGTAGCGGTTTTAGTCGCCACGATTCCTGCAGGAACCATCGTGACTAAAAACCGCTACTACCGACACCCAAAGCGATGAAATGCTACTCTGAGAGAATTTTGAATTTCTTTCTTTTCACTAAAAGTGACAACCTCCAGATATGAACCCCTTCACTGCTGAAAAAAAACACCAAAAAAACAGTCAACACGATCGAACTGCACAAGACATAGATCCTCATGAGCCCCCGCAACAGCGGGGGCTCATGAGGATCTAGGTCTTGTGCAGTTCGATCGTGAGGATCTACGCCTCTTGCTGACACACCACTTTGTATCTATGTTCCTTGGAGCTGAGCTGTCTGGCGTTGAATTTACAAAGACTTCAGAAAGATAACCTGTGTCCACTAACAGCGCAGGGGTAAATCCTGACATGCACAGGGCCGCCAGTGTCTTGGACTTCAGACTGGACTGACAGTTTAACTCGTTCAGCCCGACAGCCATATTTCTCAAATTTTGGAGAGATGGATCGACCATGATAATTCAAGGGTAGTGCCAGATTAGCTTGGCGCCGACAAGTGCCAAGCTAATCTGGCACTGCCCTTGAATTATCATGGTCGACCCATCTCCTGCTGTAGTGCGTCAGGGCTGAAGGGTTAACATAAAATGAGTGCTGGGCTGCCTAACATAAACATGAATGGCAAAGCAATCAGGGCTCACGTCTACGACCATTCCACATAAATAATCTGACCTTCATGACCTTGACCTTTACAACAAATGAGCAAATGTTCAAGCGTACTAAAGGATTAGCATATGTGCCTGTTAAAGTCATGTTTTCTAAAAAGGTTTCACACACATTTGTCTTCGGACCTTTGTGAGGGATTAAAAAAAAAAATTGTATGCATACAAAGATCTTATCATCGCTGTCAAATTTCATTCAAAACACTGACAAAACTACAATTCTACAAAAAACAAGACATTTCTCAAACATCTGTTGACCTCTTGCAACCCTTGACCTGTTTGAAAGGTCATCCAAATTAGTATGGATAAGAAGGTCCTACAATAGAATATCTGAGTTTGAGTTTGAAACTAGTATTTGAGAAAAAGAAATCTTTTGTCAAAATATGGTTCTTTGCATCTTTAAAAAAAACAAAAACAAACAACTATCCCTGGAAGGTCTAGCCACAAAGTATATTTGAGCCAAGTTGGAAGACTGTGGCCTAAGTAGTCTCCGAAAAAAAAAAGCCATCATTCATGTTTAGTACAGACAACATTGGTGGACAACAGATGGATGGGCACCAACAAGCCCAATATGTAGACTCCCTTTTACTTTCGCACGCGAGCCAAAGTTTCAAACTAATCAAAGTAGTATGCTGGTCTGTGATTTTGGACCTTGCGGCTTATAGTCCTATGGTCTAAAATCACAGACAAGGACACAAATATGGAAGTGAATATGATGAAAAAACACATTCAACACCGTACTTCGGCTTTACTAGCCTTCTTTAGCCAATATTGCTAAAATATTGAAGTGAGAGTAGAAAGTTACTGACAAGAGCTACTGCGAGTACTACCAAGAACATGGTGGTCTGGTGTCCCAGTGCCCAAAGGCCATCGGGCTGCCGTGAGCCCATGCACAGCCATGCGTGGGCCAATGACGGCCGACGTTGGCCCAATGACCTTTTAGGCATTGGGGTGTTTTTGTTTTTATTATATAATAGCTAGTGTGAGCGAGTATGGGAAAGTTTCTCTGCCCTGTGTAGGCAAAAGAAGGTAAGTCTATTTCTGTGAAATGTGAGATTTTCACTGTACAGCCTACTTGCTCATCACATGGACAGATATAACAAAAAGTCCGATTTAACCCTTATCATTCGGAATACACCATTGTGTGAAATAAGTTTGACTAAAATAGTTCAAGGGTGGTGCCAGAATAGCTTGGCGCCGATAGGCGCCAAGCTATTCTGGCACCACCCTTGAACTAAAGCCATTGGTCTATATCCTTATCTGCAAGTACTGTAATGTAGCTTGCATATGGCAGTGTACAGATTTGAAGCTTTTAGCCTCAGTATGATATGGGCTAACAAAATATATTTCAGAGGTCCCGAAGAACTCTATGTAAATTACTCTGCTTATCCCATTTAGCCCTGACGCACTACAGCACAAGATACATGTAGACTGACCATGATAATTCAAGAGTAGTGCCAGATTAGCTTGAAGTCCGATGGTGCCAAGCTGATCTGGCCCTAACCTTGAATCTTGGTCGATCCATCTCCTGGTACACAGTCCTTAGGTGACGCCTCCGAATGAACTACCATGGTCGATATATCTCCTGCAACTGGTACACAGTCGTTAGACGACACTTCCAAAATTTGGGAAATGTGGCCATGCGGTGAAGTGGGTTGTAACCAACTTCACATGTAACAAGAAGAAAACTTGGGTACCCTGGTGATTTGTTGTAGCTGGAGTTTACTGTATTACCATTAAGCCACATCATACTGAGGCTGAAAGCTTCAAATTTGCACACTGCCATATGCAAGCTACATTATAAGACTTACAGATAAGGATATAGACCAATCAGGCATGGGGATTGCCCAAGCAAAAATCATCTGAAACTAGGGGGGTTCGGGACCTTCACCTTAACCTCAGGCCTCCACGAAGCTAGACCTTGCTTTCCAGGGGCCGAAAATTAAAACGACGGGGGAGGGGGGGGGGGGGGGGGGGGTAATCGCGATGCTTTGATTCAAGGGGCCAAAAAATCAAACACAGTGCACGTCTGCCCACCTAGGTTTACTGTGCGGCGAGGCGCACTCGGTCACCAGTGCGGGTACACGCGGTCACAGCCTGCTGCGTCATATCCTGCCCACGGAGTTAAACCAGTGCTCTGCTCATTTTGCTACCCACAATGGTTTTTTTCGCAGAGACGCCTTTTTATTTTCACGGACGATTTATTTTTCTTCGCGGAATACCGCCGTTTTTGCGGACAATTCCCATGCCTGACCAATGGCTTTAGTTCAAGGGTGGTGCCTAGAGGCGCCAAGCTTTTCTGGCCCCACCCTTGAACTATTTCAGTCAAACTTATTTTACACACTGGTGTATTCCGAATGATAAGGGTTAAAATCTCACTTTTCACAAAAAAAGGACCTACTGCCTTTTTCCCACACAGGGCAGCGCATACCAGCGTGAGTGAGTGCGAGACAGAGTGTGTACATCACATACCATGGATATGAGTCGAGATTATTGGGGTCATTCACATAGTCAGAGCTGCTACGAAGGGTGTGGGGGGTGGGGGGAGGTAGTGCCCCCACCCCCACACTCCCTGGTCCTGGTGACTTGGAGTTCGAGTCCCCGTTTGGCACAAAGCCTTTACTATTATGCACATGCAGGTAGGACTCCTTGCGCTGAAACACATCAACACACCCATGCACACAAATGAGAGCTTCTAAACTCTATAAAAGTCAAAGAACTGAAACGTGACAACGGAACATGAACACGAACGCCAGATGAATCAGAGACACAAACCAAACTCACACGAATGGCAATATTTGGACGAATTAGACATACAAGCCAAACTGACAGCTAGAACAATACACAAAAAGCACACAAGAAAAAGAAGATACGGGCAAATGAAATCAAACAGCTAAAAGCACTGCCCCCCCCCCCCCCCCCCCCAAAAAAAAAAAAAAAAAAAAAAAGAAGACACTAGAGTCGAGAGATGGTCATGATATTATCAAAAAAACAACTTCCATCCTTGGAACCCTTACAAACCTGAGAAATACCACTGCAAGACCCCACACAATCTTGAGTGCAGGGTGAAGCGAAAGCAGGGAATATAATCCCTTCACTGCCGAGAAAAGTGAACATGATCCAACTGCAAGAGACATAGATCCTCATGAGCCCCCGCGACTGCGGGGGCTCATGAGGATCTATGCCTCTTGCTTGGACCAATTTGTATCCATGTTTCTTGGACGGTGTTGATTATTGGTCGTTGAATGAACACAGATTTCAGAGACAAAAATGTACTACAGTGGCAGGGAAGGGGTGACAAAGTCACCTTATCGCCAAAAGAAGGCGAAAATGTTTCGACGAGCAAGCGAGACATCAACTCGCATCACTCAACCCAGTTCCACTCCATCAGCTCTGTCCAAAAGAACTATGGCAGAGGACTGATCAACCACCTCACAAACTCCACTGAGCCAAGCCCATCTGAAGAAAACCATTCAAGGCCGTAACTGCCACAACAGAGTCTGTTTTTCTATGCGACGATCGTGCAAGTCAGTGCAACAGTAAGATTCATGGGAACGTCTGGTAGTAGCGTGCATCTTGCATCATACACAGGTTTGTACTGTGTGTGCAGTGGTCTGTGGTTAACCCCTTGGCTGCTACTAATGATACCACTTGTAGATAGACTCGTAGTTACACATTTAAAAAAAATATTTACCAGAGGCCAGCACAAATGTAAACTTCACGACGAAAGAATGGCGTGGTCATTGTTACTCATTTGTCCTTACTGAACATGACCATGTAAGTCGTGCAATGTAGTGTGCAAGAAAGAGAGGTTTGCCTTTGTAAAAAAAGAAACTGAAAAAAACACTCTCATGAACAGCCTGAAAAGTCCTCAAAGAAAGCGCTAAAATGTGCACTGGTCTGCAGTTTTGGACCTTAACTCATTCACGGCCAGCCGCATCCGGATGCACGGCTTATGCCGCGCATCCGGATGCGGCTGGCCGCGAATGAGTTAACCCTTTGGCTGTTGGTAGCAGAATTTGTCGTGATGTTTCCTGTAGGAATAACGGTGACATAAGCCACTACTGACAGCCACTAAGCCGCTGGCTGCCAGCAGCGGTTTTTGTCACAATGATTCCTGCAGGACCCTTTGGCTGTCCTGCAGGAATCATCATGACAAAAACAGCTACCGACAACCAAAGGTCGTCAGCTTAAGGCCAAAAGCCGCAAAGTAACAAAAAATCCCAGAACAGCACACAAATGTAAACAGCAGGAGGACAACCGTGTGGGACAGCACAGATCTACTCTATCAGGTACAAGACACTTCAGTCCCAGCATGCTGTAAATGCATTTGAACATCATTGAAAGAAAATCATTCTGACAAACATGCTGAGAGATTGCTGCCAGCTGCTGCTCAGTTCATTCTGAATCAGAAACAGCCATCTTCAGCTCACAAATGAGATGAGTGAGGCCAACGCCAGTAGAATAGTACACATACCAAGGGGAATTACTGAGAGCTGACATACAAAAAGCTAGATCCCCTGCCCCTTCCTATCAGGCACCCAATTGCCAGCGATTGGGTGCCTGATAGGAGGGGGCAGGGGAGCTAACCATTTGTATGTCCAGTGCTGAGTAATTCCCCTTGGTATGTGTACAAGTCATCTTCAGCGATCAAGATCAAGAGTATGACCATTCTTACATACCACTCACAGTGGTGCGTGTGGATCTAAATATAGACCAAAAAAAGGTAAAAATGGTAATCACTGTGGCTAGAAGCAGAAATTAAGTGAACAGTTTCAAGATTGTTTTTTCTTTTTTACTTATTGTCCTGTGGTGATATATTAAATTGCAAATTTATTGGTCTCCTTCTCAATGCTATTTTATCTTCACTTCTCACAGCAGGCTTTTGCCTTGAATAAACTGAGCAGCATTCACAGAATCAAACTGGTCAATGGGGACTAAGGTAGGAGCGTGCATATTTAGCTCTGTGCAGCTCCTACCACAGCTGCGAGGGGGAGACGGGAGTTCCGTTGAGACCGCCTTTGGTTGTGGGATTGGGAGAAGCACCTCGTGCTCTCACCACTGCCTCCTCATAGCTTTGGCGAACAGCCTACGAAGCGACCAGTAAATGTACAAACATACATGTGTGTGAAGAGATCCAGTGCACATTTTATGGACAGTTACAAATGTAAACCACAAAACAATTACAAAAGTACTTTACATACAAACAAATACATTTTTAAAATTCACATACAAAGATATCACCAAAATATCACATAAAAAGAAAAGATACAAAACAAATCACAAAAAACATCACTTTAAACACAACTAAACTCAACTGTCCACAAGTGAAAGTGGATTAAAACAAAAAAAAAAATTCTTTTGGTCTTGTTGAAAAATAACGATCATTTCAAAATAATATATAAACAAATTATCCAAGAAATACACATACCCACCCACACCAATACTGAATGTACCAGAACTAACTCATTTGACTTTGAGGCATGCTGCATACAGATACACAGCAAACAGCTGCATATCCATATACGGCACCGCTAAATAATAATTTCATCACAATAAACAAAATTTTGCAAGTACCATATGTGGGTGATTTATCTACTGGTAATCAGGAGTCTTCATGTAATGGACGATATTTCTGGAAATCAGAAGTAGGTCAATATTGCACAGTGGATGAAACGCTCGGACAAACACGCGATAACGCGTGTCTATCTGGGCTGTAAATCCACTTTTCCCATCAAAACACATGCAATTTTGACCTACTTCTTTTTGCAAATGACTATTAGCTAATTTGGCACTACCCTTGCACTGTCAGCATTATTGCCAATCTCCCTCTGTGGTGTCTTAAACCATCCCATGCCACTGGATGCAGATTGCGTTCTGACATCTTGGTTAATCCGTATCATACTGAGGCTAAAAGCTTCAAATTTGTACACTGCCATATGCAAGCTACATTATAGTACTTACAGATAAGGATATAGACCAATGGCTTTAGTTCAAGGGTGGTGCCAGAATAGCTTGGTGCCTGTCGGCACCAAACTATTCTGGCACTACCCTTGAACTATTTTAGTCAAACTTATTTCACACACTGGTGTATTCCGAATGATAAGGGTTAAAGCAAATCAAACATCCTATAAATTTTCCTCAGGTAAACTGAACTCGACATGACTCCAACCCTCCGTTTTTTTTGAGGGGACAAAAGCAAATCACTGCGAATGTCCAAATCATTTAGCTGTTCATGTGAGGCGGGAAAGGGAGGGTTGGGTTCCTTCATAGTTCAGTTTTCCCATGTACAATTCGTAGCATATTTTGGGTGCTTTAAGTCAACACCAAAGAACCTCATCTCTCCACGGACATAAAACAGGACTGGCATGCAAGAGGCACGAACCACATGAGCCCCTGCAACTGTGGGCCATGGACTCGTGAGGTCCCATGCCTCTTGGCAGTAAAAGAGTTAACCCACTTACCCCACGACCACATTTCTTGAATTTTGGAAGCGTTACTTATCGACTACATATGTACCAGCTATAGTTGATGGGTTGACCATGATAATTCAAGGGTAGTGCCAGATTAGCTTGGCGCCTGACGGCGCCAAGCTAATCTGGCACTACCCTTGAATTATCATGGTCAATCCATCACCCGCTGTAGGGCGTTCGGGCTGAATGGGTCAAGGGTGAATATGACAATTTTAGACAAACATCTGTGAATTCAAAATACCTATCACCACCAAAGGCACCAAGCCAAAGAAACACCACCTATAAGGATTGAATATCTATTGGACCAAGTATCAAAACCACTACCCATGCCATACACCTAGCACAATGATGACTAGAACTATGTATTGATTGACAGCACTTCGGGTCATTACTGGTAGCACAACACGATCATGTGTACCAATTAAAAGCACTTTACTACATGAAAAATACCTATATGTCAAAGGCACAAACACTCAGGAGAGCATTTTGATAAACTGAAATGTAAAACTTCGTGTAGAACTCTTTGCTGATGTTCTTACCTGCGCTCAAAAGCACCGCATGCCAGTTAATATACAGTTATAGGGTATTGTACACATTTCAGGGGAAATCATTTGGTGCTGGACAGACAGTTAGATCCCCTGGCTGGCCACCTCCTCGTGGCACACATGGCCAGCACACACACACAAAACAACCATAGAATAAAGTACATAAAAGCCATATGGAAGGGATCAAGGGAGCTAACTGTCCAATGCTTTGTTTAACCCATTACATCCTGAGGCTGATTTTTTTTTTAATTTGCTTTTTGTCCTATTAAGGCTACATTACAGATTAGTAGATTATGTATTTTATTTCAAGGCTGGTGCCAGAATATTCTGACACCACCCTTCAACTATCGTAGTCAATGGGCGTATCAAGATGAAAAGTGTTAAGGGTGAACGTCCATATAGCAACACGACAGTGGCATGAAAGTGGTGGCCACGGCAAAAAAAACTCGGAACATAGAAATAATAAAATATGCAGTTCCATCTGCACAGCGCGACACCGGCACAACAGCTGAGCAGCTAGCAACACCAGCATGACAAACTTTAGTGCCCCATGGAGTGATAAAGTGGTCATTCCACAGTGAAGAGAGCGTAGCTTTCAGTACACAACAAAGTTTTGCAACAATTCAAAACAACTCCTAAATGGGGGCATGAGGCCGCTTGTCACGCCACTACCGGTATATGGAAACGCACAAGTCAATTTTCTGCCTGCCTCTCGGCTACTTTTTTTTGTGTGTGTCATTTCGCGCTTTACTGCACCGCTGTCGCACAGCTATACGGAAACACGTCTGTTTTTGTCTCACGCTGAACGATGTCTATGGGTATGTGAACTGTACCTACCAACGTTTACCTCAACTACCTGGTTTGTGAGTAAATACAGCAATAGGATGATATGGTGTATTAGTATATGCATGGGTGGGACCGAAAAAAAAGTTGAATCTTAAGCGAGGGTCTTGGGGCACTTTTTAAGTAAAAAAAGAAAAGAATAAATAATTTTTTTTTTCTTTTTCAAACCTGTAGCCGAAAAAGTCCCACCCTTATATATGGTTATATTTATGTGAAAACACCCACACCTAAAAGACTTGAGGTTACCAGAACAAAAGTCAGAATAAAAATTAGAAAAGCTATACAGCATAGGTACAGGTACCAGCAGAGGTTGACACAAGAAGAACATGAAAATACTTTCCCCGCTTTCGCTTTACATGCACCTAACCCTTTCACTGCGGAGAAAAAAATGAACACCACCCAACTGCAAGATGCACAGATCCTGATGAGCCCCCGCAACTGCGGGGGCTCATCAGGATCTATGCATCTTGCAGTTGAGTGGTGTCGCTGTGGGGCCTCATGAGGATCTATGCCTCTTGCCTGTGTTCATGTTCATTGGAAGGCTGGTTGCGGGGTTGTTTGACGTTGAACTGGCAATGATTTCAAACACACAAGCTGTGGCCACTGACAGTGAAGCGGTTAACAAAAACATGGATGGGCAAGTGAGAACAAAGCACCAAGCAGCACTCCAAATCACTCTTGCACCAACCTCGGCCAACGAGCATGGGTACATTCAAAAACACGTGTATTAGTAGAGTTTCAAAAAAACAAAAAGAATACGGACACGTAAACCTATGCCTTTACGAGACTGTGCGATTCAAACATTTAAAGACGACAACTTTCCAGTTGTCATGTCCCGCACCTTCTGCGGGAGTACTATTGCAATGGACCCACTCAGAGAGTATGTCACTTGTGCAATTCTATTTAAATGAGATGCTCGGCATCTCAATTGAACAGAACTGTGTACTTGTGGCATATTCGCCGAGTGGAGCTCCCACAAACAGCAAGGGGTATGATACAAATACAGTGTACTTACAGCTACTTGTAAAAAAAACAAAAAGAAATTTAGATATTAACTCATTCAGCCTGATGGCCATACTTCCCAAATTTTGGAGGCGTCATCTAATAACTATGCACCTGTTGCAGGCGATGGATCGACCATGGTAATTCAAGGGCAGTGCCAGATTAGCTTGATGCCGACAGGCGCCAAGCTAATCTGGCACTGCCCTTGAATTATAATAATGAATGGTTCTTGTATAGTGCAAAATCTTTTTGTGGCAACCCATCTCCTGCTGTAGTGCGTCAGGGCTGAATGGGTTAAAAGTTTAAAAAGAATCCCAAAAGCGCACCCACGCACACACACAGGTTGTGACGAATACATCTGAAGCCGGAATGCAATTTTAAAAATTTGGAATGCTACTTTCAATCAAGTGCACTTGTTTGCACGTTCACACACACAGGCACACGCACAAGTGTACATTGGAAAATAGCGTTAAAAAAAACATATTAGGAAAACAATCTCACATTGTCAGCGAAATCCAAAAACACCTGTTCTTCGTAGGATGTACTGGTCTTCTTCTGTACAATGATGTAAATCACTATTAAATCTAACTACGAGATTTAAAATTGATGTCTCACGCTAAAACTGATCATGATATCAAGTGCTTATTGTTCATGACAGTAAGAGCATTGTGCGTGCTTGTCTGTGACTTTGGACCTTACGGCCGCAGGCCACAAGATCCAGTGACAGACAAGCACAGATATGAGCAGGAATGCAAAATGCATTCAGATTAAATTGTAATCTCTGCACTGTATTTGTCATTTAAAATGTCACACACCTCAATCTCTAGTGCTTTTCCGCATTCACTAACTCCTGAAATAAAATTGAGCCACTGCAAAGTACATAGGCAGCTGCAAATGATAGTGACTATTGACAAAGACCTATTGCCTCAGTAATTCTGTAATCGCAATAGTCAGTGCCACAGCTTGTCATGCTGTCAATACATAGTGTTAGCAACCATGCTGCTATCAATACTTCGTGCTAGCAACCGTAGTGCTGTCAACACAGAGTGCCATCAATACGCGGTGCCAGCATCCATAGTGTTATCAACACATACTGCTAGCAACCATAGTGCTATTAACTCATTCAGCCCGACGGCAATCAGTATTTCCAAAATTTTGGAGGTGTCATCTAATCACTATGCACCAGAGTTGCAGGAGATGGATCGACCATGATAATTCAAGGGAAGTGCCAGATTAGCTTGGCGCCGACAGGCGCCAAGCTAATCTGGCACTACCCTTGAATTATCATGGTCGACCCATCTCCTGCTGTCGTGCGTCAGGGCTGAAGGGGTTAATACATTGTGCTAGTAACCACAGTGCCATCATGATGCTAGCAACAACGGTGCTACCAACACAAAGCGCATGCAACCAGCGTCCTAGGCCCCATGGTGCTGTCAACACATAGTGCTAGCAACCGTAGTGCTATCAATAAGTCGAGCTAGCAACCACAGTGGTCTCAATACATAGTGCTTGCCACCCTGGTGCTATCAACAGAGTGCTTGCAAACATACTGCCAACAATACATAGTGCTAGAAACCATAGCGCTACCTACACATAGCACTGTCGCCTTACTACGTACCATACTAGCAACCATAGTTCTCTCAATACACAGTGCTAACAACTATAGTGTATCAATACATAGTGCTAGCAACCCTGGTGCTATCAACACAGAGTGCTAGCAAGCACAGTGCTATCAATACTTATGCTATCAATACAAAAGCTAGCAACCACAAAGTGCTAGCAATCGGGCTGCAGCCTATACATTTTAGGGTAGTGCCGGAGAAATGCATAACCTCTCTCCATCCAATTTAAATTATTCACACATAATAATTAAATAATGCCTGTGGCAACTTTAAAAGTTTTGGTAAAACAGTGCAAACAGATTGATGAGATGGATCGGCTAGACAGTTCAAGGGTAATGCAAGATTAACCCATTACAACCTGAAGCTGATTTTGTGAATTTGCTTTTTGTCCGATAGGGTATATATTACAGATCAGGAGATGGATCAACTGTTTTAGTTCAAGGGTGGTGCCAGAATAGCTTGGTGCCTCAGGCGCCAAGCTATTCTGTCACCATCCTTGAACTATCACAGTCAAATTAATTTCCAGCAGGAGTGTATCAGGATGAACAGGGTTAACTTGGGGCCTCATCTACCCTTGAACTGTCAAGGCTGATCCATCTGCCACTACATTGTCGTAAGGCAGAACAAGCTGAGCCTAGTAGCCCAATTTCCAAGGTTTGCATATACAGCTTGTCAGGCAATCCTACAAGCCAAAAAACAGTAGGCCAGGAGCTAACACAGCCTTACACAGAACTCTATAAATAAGCATGATATCGACACACAAAATCATCACTTACAATGATTCTGAAGATGTTCACACATCGGCTTGGAAACCAACCCTCTTCACCCTGCCGTCGACCCTGTGTAAAATAAATTTTAAAAAATAAATCAATAAATAGACAAAATCAATAAAAAGAAAACATAACAATAAATAAATTCATAAACATTTCAGAAAAGAAAATGTGTCCATACTGTTTAAGCCTTTCAGCACCAACACCCTACAGAAGGAGATTGATTGACCACGATAATTCAAGGGTAGTGCCAGATTAGCTTGACACCTTCAGGCGCCAAGCTAATCTGGCACTACCCTTGAATTACCATAGTCAATCCACCTCCTGCAAGTGGTCATCATCATCATCAAGTAACACTTCCAAAATGCAGTAATTGGCACTAAATGAACTAATTCATTCACACGATAACGTTCACAACCTTAGGTTGGGTCAATAAGAGCAGTACAAATCAGATGTGAGAGATGGACATGGGTGCTTCTGCTGAATTTTCAAAAACCTGAAAAGTCCAGAGGTCCAAAGACCCCTGGCCTCCAGAGCATGTGATTTCTTATGGCATGTAATTTTAAAAAACCGGAATTCTGGCCACCCATGGATGGATCAGCCATGACAGAAAAAGGGTAGCGCCAAATAAGCCTGGCGCCTTTAAAGACCTCTGGCTTTATCAGGAACTTCTCCGAGCTACCATGGCATACACCTCACAATGTGATGCATGCGGCACAGAAATCACACACACACAGACAACACTCTGCCGCTACAGATGGCAAAAGCCAGTATGTCCACTGTTTAGAAAAGCAAGATTTTCATTGTAATACAATGAAAATCTTGCTTTTCTAAAAAATGGATATACTGCCTATTGCAACATAATGGCAGACATGAAAGTAGCCAGCCAGGAGACAATGATTCTCATGAGCTCTTGTAGTGCCAGGGGCTCATGAGGATACGGAAACGCCTCTTGCACACTCAACTATACACTCCACTATGTCATCCCTTGAACAATCTCATACTGTCTGTGGGAGTTCTTCCCAGATGGACCCACTTGGGGAGTACGCCACAAGTTCACTTCTATTCAAATGAGATGCTTTGCATCTCATTTGAATAGAAGTGTACTTGTGGCGTACTCCCCGAGTGGGTCCATCTGGGGAGTAATCCCGAAATTGGTACAGGACCTTACCTTCCACCATTCAGTGTCGGTCTGAGCCACAACCTCAATGACATCCTCTTTGTCGAATGACAGCGGCGGCCGCATACTGGCTGGTGGAGGGGGAGAACCTTTGTACGCCTGAACCGCCTTCGCCTTGGAAGCTGGGTGCAGGAAAAAGCTTTCGGGTGAATTATGATTTAACCCTTCCTGTGCATGCAGCCAGCGCTACTTATTACAGTACCGCTGGCTGCGTGCACAAAGGAGTTAAGACTAAACCGAAATGATATACATGTTACTAGTTGTTCCTACAATAATCTAAACAATGCCCTGTTATGAACACAAAAAGGCTGCCATATACCAGTATGATTATTATAGCATTTCACTGGGAAGCACTATAATCGCCTATTACTAATACACAGTATTACATGTGTGACCGGGTACACCCGGCTCTCATAACCCATCTAATGTAATTTCGTTTGTTGCATCGCGACGTGGTTTGCAAAAGTGGTGTGTGTTTTCATGTAAGGTCTCGCAAGGTATTGCTTTCATTGATGCCTGTGTTAGTCCGACCCCTCTGGCTTACTTCTAGACCACTAGGTATTCAGTGTCTATTCAGGGGACGCAACCGCGTCAGCCGCCTCGTGGCTTTTGTTCTAGCATCCGGTGCCTACAATGGCGATGATAGCTTGTGTTTCTAATGAGGCATTCTAAGTTGAATATCTCCTCAATGCCTGTACCGATTGTTTTAAACCAAGATCCATAAGATCCAGCATGATAGTCTCTTTCATTTTGTAATCTATTTCTAGTCCAATCGATTTTGGGTTAAACTTTATTTTGGGAGTTTGCACCTTTTACACTGACCTGGTCGAAGGAGAAAAGTCGTTTAAAAATTCATAATTAATTTTAGCCGTCTTTAATCAAATCAATGTCTGATACTAGTGAAACTACAATTCCAGATCTTTCGTTAGCAACAAACCGCAAGCTTCTAGGTTCAGTAGTATCAGAGCTATGGTCAGAGAACCTAGTCCACTTTAGCACAAATTTCAGCTTCCCGGCTCCAAATTCTGGGAGCACGCGAGTGGTGCTTTCTTTGCGACCCGCGCCTGCCGTATATAAAGCCCTTCCGTAGCGCGCTTGCGGTCAGTACCACTCAGCCGTTTGCCACAGACCACTCGTGCCGCTATGACGATACAACTAAGAAGAACTACAATGTCGACTCCCTCTTAGCTCTGTAAGTAGCTCTGTATTTTTGGTCTTGGACTTTGTTGATTGATGAACTTTGATGCCTGATTTATATCAGTGCCTTGATACAAGTTTTGCCCTAGAGTTAGGAGTAAGTTGCTGGAGATGTAATTGTTGAGAGTGCCTTCACGGCAACTTTGTAGCCATTTTGACAGCTGGAACTTTGTGTAACTTTGTTGCGATAGTGGATTTTACTCATTCTAGTTTTGACGCTTCTCGTACTGTAGCATTTGTCTTCCGATGGAGATCGGAATTTTGTGACAGAATTATTTTGGGGCAAAACAGCATAAAGGTAATGTGTACTCTGATTTAATGCTTCTGCCTTTGGATAGCTTTGGGTTTTCTTGTACGAGAGTTATTGCCATTTGCTCCAGTGATGCTAAATCATTTTGGCATCGTTGTAGGAAATGTCGAAATGTTGCCTTGTCTGACAGAGATTGTTTTGATTAGGCTTTCATGTTCCTTGCTATCCTCCTCATGTTGCTTTTATGATTATACTATAGCGTTAATTTGATTGTGTAGGATTGATCATGTAGGCTTTCATGTCCCTCCTATTTTCCTCACCTTGACATGCATAGCTTTTAGCCGAATAGTGCGTACCACATGGGCTGGGATGCTGTTAGCGTGACGTCACACTTATATTTAGTATGCGCAGCCATTTTGTTTCTGCTTGGCGTCTGCTTCCGGTTGGCTTGTTTACATTTGGAAGTCACTCCCCCACACTCCCCTTTTCCTTTTAATTGTGTTTTTTATCGGCGGGACCTGCCCCTGCTCTAAATAAGTTACCCCTTTACATTCTTCAGCGTTTAGTGAGAGGAATAGGTACTTTATAAATTTTACCTTTACACACTGTTGACATCGTTGATAAGGGGAGCAGTTTCCCACTCATTTTGCCCTAAGCCTGTGGAAGCGGCTTATTGACTTAAGGACATTCTATAAGTACTTAGATTCTTTTAGAAGCCAACCGACAGCAATGCCAAATAGAGGCAATTATATTATCGTTTATGGACTTTTGTCATGCTTATGGCATGCCTATGCTCTTCCTCTTTTCTGCCCCCTCCACTGTTCGTGCTGGTCTGTGACTCTGCATTTGGCAACCTAGAGTTGTCAGTCCAGAATCGCAGATTGACACGTTAGCTTGACTTGACAATTGTTGAGTTATATCACTGTTCGTGCTGGTCTGTGACTCTGCATTTGGCAACCTAGAGTTGTCAGTCCAGAATCGCAGATTGACACGTTAGCTTGACTTGACAATTGCTGAGTTATATCACTGGTGTGCTGGTCTGCGATTTTGCATCGTTCGGCCTAGAGTCGTTCGGTCCGGAACCGCAGATGAACACATGAGCCTGCCCACCAGACTAATAACGTTCACATGGTACTGATCTGCAATTCAGCATCTTGAGGCCTGGTGTCGTGGGGCCCGGAATTGCAGATGAGTGTACTCCGACCACTAGGTCCAGTGAGAACTTTGTGGTGCTGGTCTGTGATTTGGCATCCCGCGGCCTAGTGTCGCGTGGTCCGGGATCGCAGATCAACACTGTAATTCTGCGGGCCAGTGAATTATTATGGTGCATAAGATCCCCCTTCTCTTTTGTTTTGTGAGGATGTTTTCATATTCTTTCGCTCTCTACACATGCACCTAGTTTTACATATGCATTTTTCCTCCCTGTTTTATACTAGTTTAGACCCAGGCTGTTTGTGTTGTCATTACGGACGGATGTGAATGATGAGTTGTGCTAGTGTGTGTGAGCGTGTGGATGCCACTCCATATCCCTCTGTACCCAAGGGTGCCTGAGAGTGTAACTGAGCTGGTACAGCATATGTATGAGAGTGTTGTCATTGTGTATGACTGTGTACGAGGAATGAATGCTAATAAATCTTTAGATGATATGCGTGTGTGCGGTGCCCAGTATTAGGTTTCTTATTATATCCTCGTTTTATTTTGCTCTCTGAATTAGTATTGATATTCGATTTATCGTTGACTCAAAGTTTGGCTGGTTGCGCATACAGTAGAATAGTTCATTAATTATTTTGATGTTTTCTTTTGCGTTGATTTATATTTTAAGATTTTCTTTTGTGTTGATTTGTTGATTTTGATACTTCACATGATGACATGCTAGGATTATGTAAAAGTTAGTTTACTTTGACATTTAAGATGATATTGCTTGGTATAGATAGTTAGACTTTTGATATAATGCCATGGTTGATTTTAGATATTTTTTTGATGTTATATATGGGAGTTATTATGATTTCTAATGTTGCGCCATTGTTTTATTTGTAGGCGCTGTTTCTTCAGTTTTCTACACCGCAATAAAGACATGTCACAGCGACCCCTGTCTTCGACGTTGTTGCCTCCCTCATTTCTCGACCTGATTATCACCTGATTATCACCAACCTAACCCGGTTACACATGGTATAACGGCGGCCTTTAACCCTTTACATCCTGATACACTCTCATATGAGATTAATTTGACCAAGATAGTTGAAGGGTGGTGCCAGGACAGCTTGGCGCCCCAGGGCGCCAAGCTGTCCTGGCACCACCCTTGAACTGTCATGGTCAGTCCATCGCCGGAACTGAAATGTAGCCTTCATACATACGACAACTCACTAAAACAAAAAAAAACAAACAAACAAAAAATCAACTTCAGGATGTAATGGGTTAACACACTGCCTACTGATGTCGGGAGAATCCGAAACCAGCTTACTGACAACAGAAGACAAAGTGTTAAGAAAGTCGAAAGAAATATCTACCACACACTTTGTGTAATTTTCTTTGATTCATGGCAGGTTCATGTGAAGCTCTTGTCTAAAGATGATATCCCCAGGATTTATTTTATCAGATAAAGCTTAGAGGTGCACCCATAGTTCAATATCTTTAACAGTTTAGGCCTTTAACAGTGATCTTGTTAACCCTTTGGCCGTCAGTAGTGCTTTCTGCCAGGATGATTCCAGCAGGAATTGTCGCCGAAAAAAAAGCGCTACGGACAGCCAATGTTTACAATTACAACACACTCACAAAACATGTTGCTGGCCTATTCAACTGAAGCCCACACATTCTTGCAACATACTATATATACCATTCTCTTTGCTTGCTGCGACTTAACTATTCTACCCCAACACCGAAATCCTTAAATTTTGCCGTTGTTCTCTGAAGACTGCATTTCAGTGCAGGACACAGATCGACCATGATACTTCAAAAGTGATGCCAGAATAGCATGGCGCCCATAGGTGCCAAGCTATTCTGGCATCACCCTTGAACTATCATGGTCGATCCTCATATTCCTGTGGTGTGTCTGGGGTAGAATGAGTTAACCCACATCATACCGAGGCTAAAAGTTCCCAAATGTGTACACTGCTGTATGCAAGCTACATTATAGTACTTACAGATAAGATTTAGACCAGTGGCTTTAGTTCAAGGGTAGTGCCAGAACAGCTTGGCGCCTAGAGGCGCCATGCTTTCCGGCACTACCCATGAACAATTCTAGTCAAACTTATCTCACACACTGGTGTATTCTGAATGATAAGGGTTAATGTGAAGCTGCTACACAGACCAAAAAAGATCGATTTTCACCAACAATCTCTCAACCCCCTCGCTGCCAGCTTATGCAGACTATGTTTCTGCCTTCTTCATTAACTCAACTCCGAAGCCCCTGGGCATCCCCGGAACACGGATTCAAAGTGCATTCAGCAAGAGACATTGATCCTCATGAGCCCTGGGCAACAGTCAAATCTATGTCTCTTGTCTATGGGATAGTGTTTACTTTTTCTGGACAGACGAGGGGTTAAATTAACTTGTTCGAGACGTGCCGTCTATGAATACGCGGCGAACCAGCACCTATCTGTAGGCGGCATGTCTCGAATGAGTTAACCCATGTAGCCCCAGGACCCTGCAGCAGTAGATGGATTGCTCATGATAATTCAAGGGTAGTGCCAGATGAGCTTGGCGCCGGAAGGCGCCAAGCTCATCGGGCACAACCCTTGAATTATCATGAGCAATCCACCTCCTGCAACTGGTACATAGTCGTTCGGTAACACTTCCAAAATTTGGGAGAAGTACCCGTGGGGCTAAAAGGGTTAACAGCACATATTCAAACCTCAATGTTCTCTATCTTAACCCATATCATACTGAGGCTAAAAGCTTCAAATTTGTATACTGCCATGCGCAAGCTACATTATAGTACTTACAGAGATAAGGATATAGACCAATGGCTTTAGTTCAAGGGTGGTGCCAGGATAGCTTGGCGCCTCTAGGCGCCAAGCTATTCTGGCACCACCCTTGAACGTTTTTAGTCAAACTTAGTTCACACACTGGTGTATTCCGAATGATAAGGGTTAATAAAGAACTTTCTTAAATAAAAGATTAAACCAAAACCACAAACAAGACTAAAACAGCTTTCTAACGAAGGAAAATCAGAAACAAATCTTACTGGGCTGATTTGGCTGTTCTGGAGTTGGTCGGGCTGTTTCTATTTAAAAATAAGGAAGAGTTTAAAATGAAACATTTTTTTTTAGAAGAATATGCAACCTGAACTCAAAACAGAGACTGTAAACAGGCCATGCACTCTCCATGTGTGTTGGTCTATGATTTTTGTACCTTATAGCTCTAAGCTGTAAGGTCCAAAATCACATACACACACACATATTTTAACCCATTTATCCCCCCGATACACTACAGCAGTAGATGGATGGACCATGATAATTCAAGGGGAATGTCAGATCAGCTTTGAGCCGTCAGGTACCAATCTAATCTGACACTTCCCTTGAAAAATCATGGTCGATCCATCGCCTGCAGTTGGTACACAGTTGTTGGAGGACACCTCCAAATTTGGACAACGTGGCCTTGGGGTTAAATGGGTTAAATCTAATAAACAGGACCCACAGACAGTCTGTGGATATAGACAGGCTTACGCATGAGAATTCTACAACTACAAGCTCGAGAGCAAGATATGATCATATCCATGGGTGAAAGTGCGCAGCTGTGAAACAAATACAGAGACCGGTTGCTGGTTGCTGTTTTCCCCATCATTTCTGTGGCTTCCAGAGATGACATTTCTTCTTTTTGTGAGCGAGTTTCAAAATGCCAATATTTCCATGTGCATTTAATTCACAGACTTTTGTCTGCCTACTTTCACACATAATCTATTTTTTCTTAACCCTTTTAGCCCCAAGGTCTCATTTTTTTTCAAATTTTGGAGGTGTTACATAATGACTATGTACCAGTTGTAGGAGATGGATTGATCATGATAATTCAAGGGTAGCGCCAGATGAGCTGGGCGCCTGAAGGCGCCAAGCTCATCTGGCACTACCCTTGAATTATCATGATCAATCCAACTCCTGCTGTAGGGATCTGGGGCTAAAAGGGTTAAATCTGTCAGTAGCGGTTTTTGTCACCATGATTCCTGCAAACAATGATGACAAAAACTGCTATGGACAGCCAAAAGGTTAAAAAAGCCAATCTTTAGAAAGACCAAATCAGCCAAAACAATCAAGAGTACTAGTCTGTCGATTTGTCAAATACACAATGATAATAAGACACACATGTTTCTGGTGAAAAACGACAAAAAGCAAACCAAGCAACCACCTATCTACACGAGGCAAAGATCGTCATGAGCCCCCTCCGCCTGCAGGGACGCATGAGAATTGATGTAACCTGCAGGCTAAAACTGTTGCGATCCTAGATTTTACAAGCGGGTCATCTGGCATTATCTATGATGATGAGAATACAAGATACTACTAAGAAGTTTCTCACTTTTTGCTTGGCGTGTTTTCCCAATACACTCCTTGTGAACCGCCTTTGGATCATCTGAAAAAGAGAAAGAAAATAATTTACTGAGAAAAACACACAAGCAACGAAGAAACAATAGGGTCTTCTCATATGCAGTCTGCATACATTATGTTCTTTCATTAACCCTTTGGCTGTTGGTAGCGGTTTTTGTCGCGATGATTCCTGCTGGAATCATCAAGACAAAAAAAACACCAGCGACAGGCTCAATGCTCAAAAGAAAGCAAACAAACTTCATCATGTGTTGAAAAAAACTACATGGGTCCATATTAACTCTTTCACCCCTGACACACTACAGCAGGAGATGGGTCAACCATGATAATTCAAGGGTAGTGCCAGATTCGCTTGGCGCCTGTCAGCGCCAAGCAAATCTGGCACTACCCTTGAATTATCATGGTCGATCCATCTCCTGCAACAGGTGCATAGTCGTTAGATGACGCCTCCAAAATTTGGGAAATACGTGCACCAGGCTGAATGAGTTTTTAAAAAGTCAGCACAAACATTCTTACCTTGGCACAAGTAGCCTTGAAAGAAAATACCCCTGTAAAAAAACAAGCATAACTAGCATCAGTTTTCCATGGTGGCCAGAGCTAAACTAATCAAAATAAGTTGTACATGTTTAAGCAACCTTCACTTTTGACACAATGCAGGATTTCTTTTTCACGACAGTCTCTCTCTATGACAGCAGATGTATCGAACAAAGTGGCAGACTTTGAGTACCCAAAAGTAGTACATGACGTTATGCCAACTCTTTTGTCCCTCAGGCTGTTACCCTTTTCAACAGTAATATCAGCAGATAGTGCCTGTCAACATTCTTTAGTTCTTTAGTACTAGCCCATTCAGCAGTTGACTGCAACATTGCTGACACCAGAAGTACAGGGGGCATAAATCATAAGTGTTTCTGATGCCATGAGTGTTACAAAGGTAACAGTACATCTGTAACAGTTCATCTCTTTAACTGCGAGTTATAGGTTATTTCATTAAATGACTGAGTGAATGATGATGCCATGTGTGGTATGGGCAGACAGTGAATTTCCCCATGAGGGATTAATAAAATATTATCGTATTGTATTGTACTGTATGAGGACGGCACATCTAAAATGTGCATACAAAAGTTGTCAAAATAATTTATGATAAATAAATGAAAGACACACATACAAGTATACTTACGAGCAGAAGAAATGTGAAATTTCTGGAATCATCAGAAATACTTAAAGTGTTTCTGATGATTCAAAAAATTTTGGAGTTCTTTTGATCATCAGTATAATTATATAAAAGTGAGTCTACACTACCCACCCAACAAAGGGAGAGACATTAACCCATTTAACCCCAGGGTCCCATTTCCCAAATGTTGGAGGAGTTCCCAAACAACTATGTACCAGCTGCAGGAGATGGATGGACCATAATAATTCAAGGGTAGTGCCAGGTGAGCTTGGTGCCAACAGGCGCCAAGCTTACCTGGCACTACCCTTGAATTTGCATGGTCCACTCATCTCCTGCTGTTGGGACTCGAGGCTAAATAGGTTAACCACATCTTTTGCTGTCGCACATTTTTTTAATATTTATCCCATCTGGATTGGAACCTACAATGTCTTGAGGGTATAATTACCTAAGGAGCTTTCCACAGACGTCACACTCTTTGGGTTTTTCAAACGTGTGCATGATGTAGTTCCGTAAACCACCTGCTGCAGCTGGCTGTGTGTTGTCCCTGAAATAAATCATCAACACCATCATCATCAAATCAATGATGACAAGCTAGCTGGCACAATGACTCATTAGCAAGATTATTCAATTTTTGTTTCTCCAGAATCTATCTTCTCCAATAGAGAAAGGTCTTAAGGCTGGCACCAGCCAGTCAGCCCCTTCCCTGCCCCTGTACATACATTCTTCTTTCTGAATTCTTGCTTCATTCAACTAGCAAAAGCCAACACCGTCCAAGAAGCATGGATACAAATTAGTCTCAGCAAGAGGCACAGATCCTCATGAGCCCCTGCAGTTGCAGGGGTCCATGAGGATCTATGTCTCTTGCAGTTGGATCGTGT
Source organism: Semisulcospira habei (assembly GCA_036245525.1). Lineage (NCBI taxonomy): Eukaryota > Metazoa > Mollusca > Gastropoda > Semisulcospiridae > Semisulcospira > Semisulcospira habei. The sequence goes on along the minus strand of BTPG01000004.1, from coordinate 225,381,579 downwards.
TCACTCTTTTTCTCGACAATCAAGGGGTTAAACTGGCCCTTTCAAAGGCACTCACGCATATAACTTACTTACTTACTTACGCCTGTCACCCCTACCCGGGTATAGGCCGTCGACGAGAGACCTCCAGCACCTCCTGTCCTGTGCTTCTTCTTCGATTCTACTCCAGGTGGTTCCCAGTCTCTTGATGTCTGCTTGGAGGTCTCGACGCCAGGAGTTTCTCGGCCTACCTCTTTTCCTCTTTCCCTGGGGGTTCCATGACAATGCCTGCCTAGTGATACTGGAAGCTGGCTTTCTCAGACTGTGACCGATCCATCCCCATCTTCTTCGCCCAATTTCATTCTCTGCTGTTATCTGCTCTGTTCTCTCCCAGAGTCTGACGTTGCTGATCTACTCTGGCCAGTGGATTTTCAAAATTCTTCTAAGGCAACTGTTCATGAAGGTCTGTACTCTGTTGACTGTAGTTTTTGTCAATCTCTAAGTCTCTGCTCCATATAGGAGAACTGCTTTTACATTGGAGTTGAAAATCCGGACTTTGGTGTGTTGTGACAGCTCTCTGGAACTCCACACTTTTTTCAACTGGAGAAAGGCTGCTCTGGCTTTACCGATTCGTGCTCTGACATCTGCATCAGTGCCGCCTTTTTTGTCTATGATGCTCCCGAGATAGGTGAAGGACTCCACCTCCTCCAACGGGGTGCCAGCAAGCAAGACTGGTTCTTCCCTGGTTGCGTTCAGCCTCATTGTCTTTGTTTTCTGTTTGTGAATGGTGAGGCCCACTTGGGACGAGATGTCAGCAAGCCTCGTGGTCTTGTCCTGCATTTGTTGATGAGTGTGGGACAGTAAAGCCAAGTCGTCTGCAAAATCGAGGTCGTCAAGCTGTGTCCACAGTGTCCACTGTATTCCACTTCATCTGTGCTCTGTGGTCATCTTCATGACCCAGTCTATGGCCAGTAGGAAGAGGAACGGAGACAGCAGACACCCCTGCCTGACACCAGTTCTGACCTGGAGCTCCCTGGTGAACTGCCCTTCGTGGATCACGCGACATGTCATGCCATCGTAGCTGCTCTTGATCAGGCGGACGAGCTTTGTGGGTAAACCGTAGTGTCGTAGGAGTTTCCACAGAGTCTCTCGGTCCACACTGTCAAATGCTTTCTCATAATCCACAAAGTTGACGTACAGCGGGGAGCTCCACTCCAGAGACTGTTCCACGATGATGCGGAGAGTGGCGATCTGGTCTGTACATGATCGGTTCTTCCTGAATCCTGCTTGCTGGTCTCTCAGCTGGGGGTCAACGGAGCTCTTCATTCTCTCCAGGATGATCCTGTTGAAGACCTTTCCTGGTACTGACAGCAAGGTGATTCCTCTGTAGTTGGAACACTTGCTGAGGTCGCCTTTCTTGGGAAGCTTGATTAGGTACACCTCCTTCCAGTCAGCTGGCATCACCTCCTCTTCCCAGATCTTTCCAAACAGTGGGTACAGCATCTGCACTGTTGTCTCTAGGTCTGCTTTCAGAGACTCCGCTGGGATGCCATCTGGGCCTGCTGCTTTGCCGTTCTTCAAAAATGCCACTGCTCTTCTGATCTCTTCCCGGCTGGATCTGTCACAGCTGATGGGTAGGTCGGTCTCTGCCGGCTGGATGTCTGGGGGGTCGGGTGGGCTAGGTCTGTTCAGTAACTCTTCAAAATACTCGGCCCATCTGTCGAGTTGGTCTGCTCTGTCTGCAATAGGCTTGCCTTCTTTGTCTTTTACTGGTCTTTCTGTATGGCCATACTTGCCTGACAATCTTCTGGTAATGTCGTAGAGCTGTTTCATGTTGCCGCTGCCTGCTGCCTTTTCTGCCTCTGCTGCCAGGCTGTCTGTGTAGGCCCTCTTGTCTGCCCTGATACCCCTCTTCACCTCGCGGTTGGCTTCCGAGTATTCCCCCTGTGCCCTTACTTTGGCTGCTCGCGTGCGACTGTTGTTGACAACTGCTTTCTTCTGCTTCCTCACTTCTATCTTCTTCAAGGTCTGTGCCGACAGCCAGTCCTTGTGATGGTGTTTCCTGAACCCTACAGTGTTTTTGCAGGTTGAGTTCAGAGCCTCTCTAACTGCCTTCCACTGCTGCTCTGTGGTGACCGCCTCCTCTTCATTTACTAGCTCCTGTAACGCTTGAAACTGGTTGGACAGCACCAGTTTGAACTCTTCTCTAACTCCAGTTTCTCTCAGGAGGCCTACATTATAGCGCTGTCTTCTTGTTGTCTCTGTGCGGCTTTTCTTTAGCTTGAGCTTCATTCTTAAGGTAAGCAGATGGTGGTCTGAGGCGACATCTGCTCCCCTCCTCACTCGAACATCTTGAAGGGATCTTCTAAATTTCTTGCTAATGCAGATATGGTCTATTTGGTTCTCTGTTGTATGGTCAGGTGAGACCCAAGTTGCTTTGTGTATTCTTCTGTGTGGGAAGATGCTGCCTCCAATGACAAGTCGGTTTAGACTGTTAGTCTTTTCGTCGGCGTTTTTGTAGCTATTTCCTTTTTTGCAGGGTGGGGAAGCTACCCCCACGCCCAACCCCCTTACTAGGAGGACCAGGGGTTTTCTGTCAGGGTCACCTTCCCTTAGACCATGTTGGTTCACGGCACCTTATTTCATTCGGTGCACCCCTCTCACGAGGGACCCCCTATCCACCACCCAGGGGACGCGCCTCAACGCCATATGGTCCCAGCGCGAGGACGCATATAACGCATTGATGTAAAAATACCTTTTCTCTAAGTGAGCCCCTCTAGAGATGCCATAATATATTTAGCTCTTTCAAAAACACTATGCCAAAAAGCTAAATAACAATGCTGTGTGAAGCCTTGCGTTCTGACTTGGTGATGTTTCACAAGCCTCAACTTGCTTCCAACACACAGTTCCTCAGCAGAGCCTTGGAGCCATACCCTGTGTGTCAAAAGTATGTCTCTGCTTGTAAATGATAACCAGCAATGGTTTGGCCCTTTGGCTGTCGGTAGCGTTTTTGGTCGAGGTGATTCTTGTAGGAAATCACCTCAAACAACAACGCTACCAACGGCCAGAGGGACAAAGTAGATTGCCACCTGTAAATTGACCTGCAGTGCACATATGGTGCAAAAAAAAAAAACAGAAGATGAAAGACAAGGAGCTACACGACTCACAGTGCAAGCGCAATGGCCTCCATCCATTTCTGGCGCTGGTCCTCTGTCTTGGCAAAGAAGGTGAAGGCCATTCGCTTGTCGTGCTTGACCATGATGAAGGGGTAGTTCCACTGTGAACAAATACACCACACAGTAAGCACACCGTGACAATACAACACACAGTAGAAACACTGTAACAAGTACATCGCACAGTAAAAGCAACTGTAACGAATGCAGCACACCGTAAAAGCATTTGCAGGCACGCTAGCCATATACATCGCACTGTAAAAACATTTCCAAACATGTTAACTCATTCAGCCCGGCGCACGTATTTCCCAAATTTTGGAGGCATCATCTAACGACTATGCACCTGTTGCAGGAGATGGATCGACCATGATAATTCAAGGGCAGTGCCAGATTAGCTTGGCGCCGACAGGCACCAAGCTAATCTGGCACTACCCTTGAATTATCATGGTCGACCCATCTCCTGCTGTAGGGCGTCAGGGCTGAACAGGTTAATCCTTTGCGTGTCCGTAGCGGTTTCCTACAGGAATCATCGCGACCAAAACCACTACCGCCACGCAAAGGGTTAACCCTCTTGTGCATGCAGTCACCAGTACTGGCTACACTACGGGTGGCTGCACGCACAAGGGGGCTAACCTCCCTCAGCCACCCTCTTCCAACTGCACATCAATCCTTTGAAACTGCAAGTGTAGACTGCCATGAGCCAACGCAAATCTACGCCTCTTGGGTGGTAGGGGTTGGCCATCCTCCTCCATACATTTTTTTTTTTAACGTAGCATGTTAACCTGTTGACTGTCAGTAGTGCATTTTGTCAAGGTGATTCTGGAAGGAATCACCTTGACAAGAAAGTGCTTCTGACACCCAAAGTATTAACGTTTTGGGGCCACTAAGTCACTGCAACCTGTGTACAGGGGAGTAACAATTTTTTTTTTTTTTTTTGGGGGGAGGGGGGGGGGGTGAACTTAACTTTAAAACCCTTTTTCTAGTATTAGTATTCACAGACAACTTTAAAATCAGAAAAATCATTCAAGTAAAAAACCTCTCTCATCCTGCTATTAGGTATTCAGAATAACATATAATTATCAGAAACACACTGGAGTACCAATGCAAAAGCTACAGCAGCTATTCTTGACTTGGGCACACACACACCTGATCATAAAGTAGGTACGTTATTGTATGTATGGACAAACATGCACCCACGCTTCTTATAATTATTATTAAGCACTTTCAAGCTTAAAAATACACATATTAGTCTGTAAATGCCCCTCAAAAGCAAAGCTATATGAGTGAGCCTACTTTAAGGCTTACAAAAATACAACAATGGTAATGCACACTATGAATACAGATCACAAACTTGTTTTTACTGGATACAATATTTGTGCAAGCAAATCTATGTCTATACAGGTGCAGATACGGATAGGTAAAACTATGCATGAAGATACCACACCACCAAAAATACATCACATAGCAGTCGACAGGCTTGGTATTTGGGCATGTGTCCTCATAACCAGTGGCTCTTCCCCCCCCCCCCCCCCCCCCCCAATCAAATGTGATATGATCGTGTAGGAAGGGGTTGAGGAAACACAGGGGAGGTAAGGAGGGAAGGGGGAGTGGGCTAGGAAAGGGCAGTAAAATGTGCTGAGATTTAACCCTTTTAACCACATGGCTGCATTTCCCAAATTCTGGAGGGTCACCTAACGTCTATGTACCAGATGCAGGAGATAGCTCGACCGTGATAATTCAAGGGTAGTGCTAGATTAGCTTGGCGCCAAGCACTACCCTTGAATTATCACGGTCGAGCCATCTCCTGCTGTAGTGCTTCTGGGCTAAATGGGATAATGCCCTTATGCATGCTGTGAGCGGTACTGTGAAGAGTACTGGTGGCTGCATGTACAAGGGGGTTAAAGACGCATGTCGTGTCTCCTGCACACACTTTGTAGAACTAGATTTGTTATGTGCAGATCCCTCCAACACTGGTGCTGTGCTATGGACACCAGCCCCCAGGTGTGGCTTTGACAGCTCTTTTGCAGAGACAGCCAACTAGATAGGAGGTCATTTCTGTTTGAGCCCTAATTTGGTTCTGCTGTCAGCTTGCATTTACATGTACTGGCTTCAGTCAAGTGGGCAACACAAGAATATATGTATAATTGTATGTTCAGAGACTTAAGGCTGTCTTTACTGTCTGTATTGTTTGTAAGGGAGGTTCATGTCCTGATGGGGACACTGGTGCCAGCCACAAAGAGGCCTTGGCCATGGACTTCATCTGTCCAAAGCCCCTGCCACTGCCCATTTTGCTATGCCGTTATTGAAAATTGCGGAATGAGCGAGTTAGTGAAGGTGAGTTATACCTGCGGTGGCAAGAGCCATCTTGCCATGCAAGATTAATTTCTGTTATCACAACAATAAATTTATCTTGAAATCAAGGCACAATGCCGTTCTGGTGCCACCACTGACAGATCATTGTCCGTCATTCGCCTGAACTGCCAAAGCGTCTTCTGAGGACAACATCCAGTTTTAACTTTTGGGTGTGTTAACCCTTTGCGTGTCGGTAGGGGTTTTAGACTTGATGATTCATACGGGAATCATAGTGACAAAAATCGCTACCGACACACAAAGGGTTAACCCCTTGGTTGTCAGTAGTGGCTTTTGTCATGATTCCTGCAGGAATCACTGCAATAAAACCGCCGTCGGCAGCCAAAGGGTTAATAATATTTATAATCATGATGACGAAACAATAAAAAGAAATAGAAAATGCAGTTTTTAAAAAAACAACAACTGATAAAATAAACAAACGAAAATTTGAACCCCAAAACCTCCAAGAAAACAGAAAATTGTGCTAAAAAGGCGGAGATGTGGAAGGAATTAATTTTTTTAAAAGTGCTCAGAAAATGAAAATGGCTTGTAGTGCAAAGAAACTGGAAAGAATATTGCTCTTTTTGTAAGCTGACTGAGACCTCGAACAGTTATGGCACTTACTTTTACTTCCCCACATTTCAATAAGTAAATAATTTTATTTTTTATAAATGTCCCCATTAACAAAGTATGTGTAACTGAATTAACCCATGACATCCTGAGGCTGATTTTTTTAAAAACTGGCTTTTGTCCTATGAGGGCAACATTACAGATTAGCAGATAGATCAACCATTTTAGTTCAAGGGTGGTGCCAGAATAATAATAATAATAATTACGGTATTTATAATGTGATTATCTTATAATAATTATAACTCTAAGCGCGCACTCACAACTCGCGCACGCAATCGCACGCTTTAGACAACGACTCACGAACCACAAATAGTGAAAAACATTACGACAGTCTGCTTAGGGTGGGAAGTGTGGTGGTATAGTGCTAGAACTGTTGAAAGAGGTGAGTTTTGAGGGCGGACTGGAAGGAGGATAGAGAGTGGGAGAGTGTTCCAGATGGATGGACCGTTTACTGAGAAGGAGCGGGGGCCAAAAGTGCTGAGTTTAGTGCGGGGGATGTAGAGGCGGAGAGGGTCGGAGGCGGAGCGGAGGGAGCGGGGAGGAGTGTAGGGGTGAAGTAAGTTTGAGAGATAGGCGGGAGCGCAGTTGTTCAGGGATTTGTAGCAGAGAGACAGAATCTTGTCTTGGATGCGTTGGGGTTGGGGAGCCAGTGAAGGAGTTTGAGCAGGGGAGTGATGTGGTCAGATTTTTTCTTTCTGAGGACGAGGCGGGCAGCATTGTTCTGGACGCGCTGGAGAGTGAAAGTGGTGGAGTGAGGGAGGCCGGAAAGGAGAGAGTTGCAGTAGTCTGGCACCACCCTTGAACTATCATAGTCAAATTTATTTCAAGCATTAGGTGTATCATGATGAAAAGGGTTAAGTACACCTTGAAATTAGACCACACACATACATGTATGTGTGTACAGGTTCATACTGTAGTCAAGAAGTACTGACACTCATAAATAATATGTCAACTATCTTCAAAGCACGGCTTGCTGGGACTAAACATTATTGCAACATATTTTAAGCAAACCAATATAGCGCACACTGCAAATCCCCTAGCAAAGTGGCATAAACAGCAGAAGTACATGTATACTGAACGTGTGCAGTTAAATTACCCCTCTTTGTAAAGTCTGAAAGAAAACCACAAAGAAAATAGTAAGTACATGAACTGAATTTGAGCTGAAAGTGCAGGTTTACAAATCATATAATGATTTGCATACGTGCACTGCGTCAACTGAGTGCATATTATATACTGACAAGCAAAAGAAATGCAACATCATTGAAGTCATCAGAAACACTTCAGCGTTTCCGATGACTCAAATGATATCGCATTTCTTTTGCTTGTCTGTATATATATGGATACTGGTCTGTGATCATGGATCATACGGCCTGTGATCTAAAAACAAAAAATCACCAGCGCACAAGGCTAGCGTCTTTGGAGCATACAGTGTAACTCACAATGTACCAATAAATCCTACGCAATTATCGCCCTTGTTATTTGCAGAATAAAATGACATAGGAACATAAGAACTAGTACTTCATTTTCAGACTTCAGCACTTGAGTAAATTAGGTGGCCCGACTTGTCTGATACAAGCTGATACATTTCAGCCTTAACCCTTTGGCTGTCAGTAGTGTGTCTGGTCAAGGTGATTCCTGCAGGAATCACCTTGCCCGAACATGCTATCGACAGCACAAGGGATAATTCTTCGAGTGTCGGTAGTGGTTTTTGTCACGATGATTCCTAAACGAATCATCACGACTAAAACCGTTACCAACACGCAAAAGTTTAATAAATTGACAGGTACCGCATTATAACGAGGCAGACTGTGCCTAACCCCTTTACCGCAGCAACAGAACAAGCAATTCCCAAACACAGAGGCTCATGAGGATCTATGGTTCTTGATGGCCTCCTTCCATTTTCGCATTTCTGGCAAATGCAGCAGTAGTCTATCTGTAATCTGTTTCAGACATGCCATTTCTGACAAATGCAGCACTAGTCTGTCTGTGGTCTGTTTCAGACATGCCATTTCTGACAAATGCAGCACTAGTCTATCTGTGGTCTGTTTCAGACATGCCATTCCTGCAAGCTAGCAGTGAAGGGCTCTAAGCACTAAGACTGAAAACTTTTGGTTCAACAACCGACCGCTCCGCTGATAGTCCGCCACACCTCAAAGCCGGCTGAATGTGCAGACATACTGTTTCCTTCAATGCTCGCAGATAATGCAAATATTAACCCTTTGGCGGTCGGTAGTGATTTGTCAGGATTCCTGCACTACTGACAGCTGAAGGATTAACTCATTCACGGCCAGCCGCCTCCGGATGCACGGCTTATGCCCCGCATCCAGATGCAGCTGGCCGTGAATGAGTTAACCCTCCTGTGCACGCAGCCACCAGTACTGTGAACTGCACTGGCGGCTTCATGCACAAGGGGGCCAGTCAGCTGTGCAGGCAAATTGAGCTGCACTGTACCTTCTCTCCTTTCTTGTCGTTGGGCCCAGCGCTGTCGTCAGTCTTGTACTCTCCCAGGACTATGGCGTCCTTGAAGCTGTAAGTCTCCCCCTGGTGAAAAAAAAAAAGAACATCAATGAACATGTTAGTGAAAATACAATAAACAAACAAAATGTATCTGTGCGTAACCCCGCGTGCATGCAGCCATCCGTACTGGTGGCTACATGCACCAGGAGGGGAGCAAGTCTTGGGCTGTGAAAAGCACTTCTTGTCTATAGACTATGTGACAGGGTCAGTGTGAGAAGAAAAAAAACCCTGACAAGACACGTGCCATCCTGCCATCTTATGGAGACACACTGCAAGTCACAACGTCGTAAGATGCAACTTGCAGGATTTTCTTTTCAAAGATGCCAACACAAGCATATCCACAGCAAGCCGAGTAGTTTGTCCTGAGAATAACAGTGTGCTGGTCTGTGATTTTGAATGGTACCATCCAAACCCTCAGATCCAAAATCACAGACAAGAACAAAAATTATGATAGAACTGGTGAGATGGGGTCCGTTGCATAAGTGAGCTTAGTCCTGCCCCAGCCACTAAGCTCACTCACGCAGCTGGCTCCTGGCTCTATCCTTCAGCAACCATCAAGGGTCGATGATCAGTGCACCTCATGATACAGTCAAACCTGTCACGGCCGCCACCTGTACACTGCGACCACCTGCATAGGCAGTCCACATGTTTTGGTTACATGGCCTTTTTTCTGCTATACTGGTGATCCTCGGGTGGCCGCCTTTCTCATGCTTCACTGGACGTGATTCTACGATGTGTGGCATTTGGTGAATGGATAATAATCAACCCAGTAAGCTCTAAGCGTGAAACTCCCAAATTTCGGAAGTTGTCCTCTGAGGACTACGAGCAAGTTCAGAAGTTGATCGGCCCTGATAGTTCAAGGCTGGTGCCAGAACAGGTCAGCGCCTAGCGGCGCTGAGCTGTTCTGGCACCAGCCTTGAATTACCAGGGTCAGTCCATCTTCATGTAAAGTGTATCAGGGCTGTATACCCATACAGAAGACATGGTACAAAACTAGGTACTGATTCATGATTTCTGAAACTTTCAACTCTGCACGTATGAAATCACAGAGCAGCACATAATACACTACAACACTTCACTACATCTGGCACAACACGGATTATTGACAACCACCAATTGTGAACAATCTAAAACGTCGAACACACACATCATGCAAAGGTCGCCAGTCAAAAACAAAATAATGTTCTGATGTACAACTTATCAACTCTACAACCACGCTGGTTGTCTCCTTCAAATCTGCTGTGCTGCAGCTCATCTAGGGTGACAACCAGTGTGATTTAGGACAAGACAAACAATCAGTTTATCATTGGTTTTGGTTCGCGCTGATTTGGTACCAAAACTAATAATGTCTGTTTATACTATGTATAATTCTGAAAATAAAAAATATTGAAAAACAGATTTAGATTGTGCACAAGCACCATGCATTAAATGTTGTCATACCTGTTCTACCTTGCTTTCCTTCTTCTCTATGTATGCAACTGATCAGCTACTGGTATTATTCTTTTTTTCTTCTTCTCTCTATCTCTCTCTGTATTTATCTATATGCAACTGATGAACTATTGATTTAATCATAGGCAAACACTGAGTTTCGAAAAATCGGATCATCTCATACTAACCCAAAGGCTGTTGGTAGCGCTTTTTGTCACGATGAGTCCTGCAGGAACCATCTGGGCTAAAAGCGCTACTGACAGTCAAAGGCTTAACACATTCTACCTCAGGACCAAAATTCCCAACTTTTGAAGTTGCCCTCAGAAGGACTGTATCACAATTCTAGAGACAGATCAAGGATGATAGTTCAGGATGGTGCCAGAATAGCTTGGCGCCTATGGGCGCCAAGCTATTCTGGCACCACCCTTGAACCATCATGCTCGATCCATGCCTTGCTGTGGTGTGTCGGGGCTGAATGAGTTAAAACCAAGCAATCTAAGCATACAGAATTTCAGTATCTAAAGTGAAGCTGTGTCCAAAGGAATCATATGCCCTTGCTAAACAAAACAAGAAGCCAGTAGAACAGAAACAAGTTAATGCAACAAGTTATGCTGCTGTGAAAAAAGAAACAAGAACATATGATTATGAAACATCTACTAGCTCATAGAAATGCAACCTATAAAGAACTAACACTACACTACAACACCAAAGTGCACATTTAGACACTTTCACTAGCAATAATTATTTGTATGCTGAAGATTCATGCACACATAACCCACAGTTTGCTGGAGTAGTCCCCAGAGAGACCCAGTGGAGGAGAATGCCACAAGTACACTCCTATTCAAATGCATACATTTCAGTAGAAGCGTACTTGTAGTGTACTCCCTGAGTGGGTCTGTCTCTGGAGTGCTCCCGCAAATGGTATGGGAAACCACTGTGGTAAGAACCTTTGATAGATTCTACGGCACGTGACTTCCTTCCTCAAGCAACTGTCCTTCCTGTTTTTTGGTGTGTTTTTTTTTTAACCCATATCATACTGAGGCTAAAAGCTTCAAATTTGTACATTGCCATATGCAAGCTACATTAAAGTACTTACAGAAAAGGATATAGATAAATGGCTTTAGTTCAAGGGTGGTGCCAGAATAGCTTGGCGCCTGAAGGCGCCAAGCTGTTCTGGCACTACCCTTCAACTATTTTAGTCAAACTTATTTCATGATAAAGGTTAAATGTTCACTGAAACTGCGCTGACAGTCAGCCAAGGTTGTACTACCCACTGTGCCTTGGGCAGCATTTAGAGTAGTGAACTGATTACTAATTACTGAACTGACTGCTCAAATCTTACGCAAATTTGATGATCATATCTTACAATTACAAATGCAAAACTGGGAAAATAGCCACAAACTGACACAAGAACACTCTGAACCCTTTGTCTGTTGGTCGCCTGTTTTGTCACACTGGAATCATTGCGACAAAAAGCATTTCCGACAGCCAAAGGGTTAACTCAATCGTGGCCAGCCGCGAATGAGTTAATCTACCCAACAAAGACAAATAATCCACAGGGGTACACAAGTGCAACGATCACATGGGATGGGACAACACAAAGCATGAAATGTACGCCAATTCTGCACCTCCACTACCTGGGGTATCAGTTCCACAGCCAATCTCCCGCAACTGCACAACGCACGGATTCTAACCCTTTGGGTGTCGGTAACGGTTTTAGTCACGATGACTCCTGCAGGAATCATCATGACTAAAACCGCTACCGACACCCAAAGGGCTAACACACCCCTGCTGCCACAGGAGCTTACGCGAGTCTGTTCCACCTTCTGGATGAGATGACGACTGTGGCTCTCTCGGGTTGGCTCTAATCGTGCGGCCGTCATGTAGCAATGTTTTAACAATTTGGGTTTCAGTAGCGCTTTTTGTTGCGATGATTCCTGCCTGAATCACTGCAACCAAAAATCGCTCCCCACAGCCAAAGGGATAATGGATTCAGGCTCAACCCACAAATCCAGAACCAAAGCAACAAGGCTTTTTCCACCGCAGCATGCTGGGTAGTGTGCGAGGGGAGGCAAAAGATCACACGACAATGCCCTGAACTTATATTGTCCTAATTATTTCACGGAAGTGCCAGGTGAAAGTTTCAAATTGACTGCAATGAATCCAAAAAGAAAACAAATGTCAAAACAACTTCCAATTATTTTAACCCGTATGCTTGCACCCAGAATAAGATTACCAAACTATGAGGTCCGAACTCACAGAGCAGCACAAATGGAAATCATGCTATGATGATAAGACACCAAGCAAAATACATTCAAACGTACCATTCTGAAGAAGACTATAAAGACTCCAGTAATATGCATATACCATGTGTCAGTTTGAGAAATGTGTACTCAAACCATGCTCCAAGCAGCATTACTCTTGGCATTTCAAGTGCTCTTAATCCATTCAGCCCTGACGCACTACAGCAGGAGATGGATCGACCATGATAATTCAAGGGCAGTGCCAGATTAGCTTGGCGCCTTTCGGCGCCAAGCTAATCTGGCACTGCCCTTGAATTATCATGGTCGATCCATCTCCTGCAACTGGTGCATGGTCAGATGACGCCTCCAAAATCTGGGAAATATGGCTGTCGGGCTGAATGAGTTAAACACACCTTTATGAGATATTCATGTCAGGATACATTTAGGCATTTAGACAAACTGTGAGACCATGCTGGTATACTGATGAGCAAAAGAAATGCCACATTTTTGTAATCAACGGAAAAACTACACTGTTTTCAACGATTCCAAAAATGTTGCATTTATTTTGCTCATTAGTAATAATATAAACAAATACTGCTTATAGTTATAGTGTTAATGGATACATTTATTCAATCCATAAGACTGTGCTAGTATCATCACATAATTTTTACACTGGTTACTTAACCCCTTCACTGCCACTGGACACATTTTATTTTTCTGAAATCTGTATTCATTTAACCCATAAAGCCCTGAAAGACTACAACAGGATGTGGATCGACCATGATATCTCAAGGTTGGTGTCAGGAATAGCTTGGCGCCTGTAGGCGCCAAGCTATTCCTGACACCAACCTTGAGATATCATGGTCGATCTAGTCTCCAGAACCGTGATACAGGTCTCAGGAGTTTTAACAACTAAAATCGGCAACTGTCCAGCTGCACAGATCCTCATGAGTCCTACTTCGTCACAAGGGCTCCAGAGGATATGTATGCGTCTCTTGCAGCTGGATCATGTAAGCGTTCACTCTTTGAGGGCGGCGAAGGGGTTTATCACACCAAAAGGTATTAAACTTTAATGACTTTCGCATCATCGGTAAGTGTTTATACAGACTGCATACGTACGACAGCCACAGGAATGGATTAGCCTTGATAGTCAAAGGGTAGTGCCAGATTTGCCAAGCTAACCCTTTGGCTGTCGGTAGCGAGTCTTGTCGAGGTGATTCGTGCAGCCAAAAGGGTTCACCAGACGCTATCTTGATCATGACCGATCAATCTTCCACTCAGTTATCTCTATCATGACCAATCAATCTTCCACTGTGTTATCTCTATCATGATCAATATATCTTCCACTGTGTTGTCTTAATGTTTACGGTAAAGCACATGGCACCGACATGCGTCCCGCCTGAAAAACGGACCAGTAGGCAGCCACCTGTGTAGATCGACATGTGACCTGTTCATTACGTCACTGCTTTAGGCAGGCCTGAAAGTGCATTAGCATCCATCTAGTCAGCCCCTTTTACGGATTTTTTTAATGATAAAAAAATAAAACATACAAAAAACACAAAGGTGGAACAATAATTAAGATAACCCATTGCGTCCCAGGTACAAAATACCCCCATTTTGGAGTTGTCCTCTTAGGACTGCATTACAACTCAGGAGACAGATCGACCATGATAGTTCAAGGGTGGTGCCAGAATAGCTTGGTGCCTATAGGCGCCAAGCTATTCTGGCACCTCCTTTGAACTATCATGGTCGATCCATATCTTGCTGTGGCATGTCAGGACTGAATAGGTTAAGAGCTGGTCTATGAATTATCTATGGAGGCGTGGACATTGGAAACTCCCTGTGAGACGATGTGTCTCCTTTCCATTGTCACGTAAATGCTGTGTGTTTTCTAATGCTTTGGGAAAACATCTTTGCTATGATTCATACACACAAGTCAAAAGTGCACACCTTCTGCATGCAGCAGATGACCAAAATAAACACAAGCATAAACATGAAACACACCATCAAAATGATCAGCTGACCAAAATAAACACAAGCATAAACATGAAACACATCAAACTGATCATTGATGAAATCAAAACAGACAGTGACAACACCGAGTACTGCAGTCCAATGAAACACTGATCGGTAAGAATCGGCTACAACCTTCGTAACAAAAATACTTTATCGACAACAGACCATGCAAACAGATGTGAGAAAAGAAGATTCACTGGTTATATAAATCAAAGTCATGCAAGAAAATGAAAATCAGCATCTCCCAGGTTTAAGACTTTCTTCATCCATCTACACACGAAAAACACATTTAGTGATTTACGATTGATAAAACACCAACTTTAGAGCGGACGGACACACTGATGCAACCACAGTCACGATAAAATGCAAATACTGGTCAAGATGAACCGAGTAGAGGCAAGACAAAACCCACTGCTGCAAACACTGCAGACATATCTTTTTCATGAAACTTAACCCACTTAGCCCCACGGGTGATTTTCCCAAATTTGGGAAGCGTTACTGAACGACCATGCACCAGTTGCAGCAGGTGGATTGATCGTGATAATTCAAGGGTAGTGCCAGATGAGCTTGACGCCGGAAGGCGCCAAGCTCATCTGGCACTACCCTTGAATTATCACGATCAATCCATCTCCTGCTGCAGGGTCCTGGGGCCAAATGGGTTAAATCGTGCTAGGAAAATGTTTAGTCACACACATGCCGCTAGATCATTGTGATTTATGGTGGAACAGTTTGCTACAATTTATACCTGTCACTTCCTTTTCATTCAGAGCCATGAACTTTACCTACATGTATCATAAATTCCCACGCGTGTTGCAACCTAGCTGTGTGCATGGAGGCGGCTGACAAGTCTATTTAACCCTTGACATCATGAGGCTGATTTAGTAACATTTGCTTACTGTCCTATATACAATTTGCTTATTGTCCTATAAAAGCTACATTTCAGATTAAGAGACAGATCAACTGTTTTAGTTCAAGGGTGGCGCCTGAATAGCTTGGCGCCTCATGTGCCACGCTATTCTGACACCACCCTTAAACTATTATCAAATTTATTTCAAGCAATGGGTGTATCGGGATGAAAAGCGTCAATCACATAACGTGATTAAGTATATAAAGAATAAATGAAAAGTAAAGGGGGAGACTGCCAGTGCTAATATTTTAGGAAGATTACAAAGTAAAGCAGGTAAACGCACTATGATCATTGGTCGATAATGCACAATTCTCTCACCTGACAGTGCTTTTACCTACTTTACTTAGTTATCTCTCCATATAAAGAATAGCTTGCAAATGCTAAACTGACTTCAGTTTCATTTTAACACCACTGCAAGCGGTGCATCCAAAAGTGCAGATTGGAACAACAAAAGATGATAGTATCAAAGCATGGTGTCAAAGGAATGTCTAGCCTGGCAGCAACACAAGGATCAGTCTAATATTTTGATTTCTCTTCCCATGTACTTGTACGTATACACCTTTTCCCTTAAAAGTTACACAATGCCCTCAGTCCTCGAACACCATTTTCATCATTAAACAAACTGCCACTTAAAATGCATACAACGGGTGGTGAATTGGAAAACCATCAACTTATGACCTACATTATTATCATCTTCAGTCATTTTTCCCTCACACTTTCACTCCCTTTGGTCGTCGGTAGCGGTTTTTGTCGATAAAATCGCCCCTGACAGTCAAAGGGTTAATTCTGGGAGTTAAAGGGTTAAGAAATCAACATTTCAAAACTGCCCATATATTTGGACACTTTAATTAATTATACACTACTCTATCTGGACCAAGATTTTTTCGATGCTTTGGTAATTTCCTTTTCTCAACTGAAATTCTATTTTAAAATGTCCTGTTTTAGTTTTTATATTTTTAATAAAACATTACCAGCAACAAATTTTATTTGACTGTGAAGAGCTTTATCGTGCATCTACTAATCTACTAGCTTGTACATTTTTTCAAAACACACACAAATTGTTTTTCTTTCTTGAACTTACAGAATCCTGCAACTGACCAAGTCTACGTAAGTTTCACTTGATCATATCTGATTTGTTACTGAATTTGCTTAGAATCAGCGGAATCTTCTTTTCTCACAGCAATGTCAGGAGTCACATGGAGCAGTGAAGCGAGCGTGAAAGAAAAGCCAGAAGGGACGAGACAAAACGAGAAGAGCATATTAAGCATCGTAAAGGGCAGTATGGCTTACCCATAAGATTTTGTCGACCATCTACAAGAGGGCAGAAGAAACACGGAGACATCGTGAGGACAAGAACAATGCAGTCGCAACAAACAACAACAAAGCAAGGCCCGACGACCAAGTACTCAGCAGAGGAGGAGTCAAGACTAAAGCCTCGAGTCAAAACTGAGACCATGATGCAAAGCGACAGTCTTCGGTGTACACAGGTGTCCATGATTTTTTAAGCTTTACTGCTGTGTTTGTGTGCATACGAGGTAACTAGTATACCGAAGAGCAAAAGAAATGCAACATTTTTGGAATCATCAGAAACACAAATGTTTCCGATGATTACAAAAATGTTAAGTTTCTTTTGCTCGTGAGTATAGTACTAGGGTACGCGAATATGATGCACACAGGCAACTAGTGGTGGGTGGCAAATAACTTAACCCTCTGGCTGTCCGTAGCGTTTATTGTCATGCTGTTCCATGCAGGACTCATCACTGCAAAAACCACTACCAACTGTCAAAGGGTTAAGAAATCATTAGGGCAAATCTTTGCAAAATGAATGATGATCTGTGATTTTTGACCTACAGTTATATCTACACTTCAAACTGGTCTATGCAGGTACTTATTTCCTTCTTCTACATTTGATATTTTAACTACTGAAATTGTTTTATACCACAGTATGATGATGAAAAGAAAATCTCTTTCATTCTCACGCACACACACACACACACACCCCACCCACCCACCCACTAGTGGATCTTCAATGCAGAAATCAACGAATACCTTGTGTCACATTACTTTGAATAGCCATCATTTGATATTACTGTTAAAACAATAGAAAGACTATCAATCAAACTGTGCTGTGCAATACAAGCACAATCATTCAGGCAGCAAACAGTATTCTGATAAAATATGAATTATTGTGTGTGCCAAAAAGTGTGCCTGTGAGGTCAATGAGAACGTCAATCTGAGCACTGTGAGGACAATGGATGAAAGATGCCCATCAATAACCCTTTTCCACATTTTTTTTTTTTTTTTTTTTTTTACTGCTTCTTTCCTCTGAAAAATTGATACAAAATGTATTGCATGTACTAAATCTGTTGAGGTTAATGTCTGCAGCTGAATGTATCCATAATGGCTATAGCACCAATACGACATTACATGTTTTACTGTTAGCCTCATGTCAGAACATACCATTCAAAGAATCATATATACAATTAATGTCAATCATTGCCTTCATAAGCAAAAGCATGCTTACACATCGGCAACAAAAAAAAAAAAAAAAAAAAAACCCTGAGCTGAGAAAATCCAACTTTATGATGTTCTGAAAAAATGACTTTGATACGGCTACATGTATGGAACTCATGTACAACCATGTGCTGGTTCGTGGTTTTGGCATTGCAGCCTATAGCCAAAAGGTCTAAAATCACATACCAGCACATTTACACAGCTTGTAATACAACTGGTTGTTATACACTGATCAATGAAGGACTAAAAACTAGCTGGCAACAGCACACGCTTTTCTAGCAAAATCTCTGGTTACCACAAAACTACCAACAATGAACTTTGCAACCCTCAATGCAACGTGAGGCAGACTTGTGCAGATAATTTGGTTAATTACAACACCATATGCTGCATTATATAAATACTGTATATATATATATATCATCATACAATCTACAATTTCTATATAAGCTTACTTTTTTCAAGAAACAATTGCACAAAGGAAAAATTTTCAGTTTTTATGACAGAAATTTTGAACTAATGTTAATTTGTGTTTTATACTGAATGCATCAAATGTACAAGTCTGAAACTCCTTATGCATGTATGCAAATCATTTCAGGACAAAAACTCTGAAAACTTTGTACAGCCCCTCCCATCTGCAAGAGACATAAATTTACATGTGCAAGAAGCATAGGTTCTCATGAGCCCTTGCATCTGCAGGGGCTCATAAAATCTATGCTCCTTGCTCACAGAGACGAACCTCCCCTGACATAAGACTGTAACAAATTACTCTTGTAAATTAACAATTAATGATGAAATTTGAATGTCAAGAATCTCAATGTTAAAACTGCATGTTCCTGACTGACAAATAAAACATGAGATGAAAATGCTTGTGCATAGAGAGAGTATAGAAAAGGGTCACAAATGAAAAAAAAAATTACAAACACACCGAGAACTAAAGCTAAAGTCAGTTTACACAAACACAGATCTAGTACTTACTCTGGCTTTGCACATGAGCATCACTTTGTCAAAGAGGAAGATGTGTCTGCAACATACACCAAAAACAACTGATGAATTTAAAATTACAAATGCACCAATTAAAATAATAGAGGGCAAATCAGAGAGACGAAGTGAGGACAACTTGGACAATTTCACTAACCTGTCTGCTACTGGTAAAAGAGTTTACAAAGTTGTGAAATGGGCAAAGAATCCAAAACGCCATGCAAAAAATGTACCAGGGGAAAGACTACAAAAATTCCCCAGATGAAAGTGAAACACGTTTAAAAAGTACAATTACAACACAATTTATGTTGTGATTGTTTTTTCTAAAAGAGTGTTTCTATCTTCGCTGGGATTTTCTTTGCATTTTACACATTTGACAGTCACTTTTTCCGTCTGGAAAGGGTCAAGACAGTTTTATGCGTACTGGTCTGTGATTTTGGATCTCAGCTCTTGGCCACAGAGTCTAAAATCACTGATCAGCACAAATACATTGACGGGCAAAAGAAATGCAACATTTCTTAAACACTTAATGTGTTTTCAATGATTCCAAAACTGTCAGATTTTTTTTAGCTCGTCAGTATACATTTACAGGTACATACTGGTAATCTACAGACAGTGATATGGTTGCATGCCAATCTTTGTAATGGACAATTGAAAATGTTCGGAGGCTCTAATGTCCTTGCGAACAAGGATTTTCCTGTCAAAAGCTGGAAAATATAGGCTATGAATATGATTAACTCATTCAGCTCGACGGCCGTATTGCCCAAATTTTGGAGGCGTCATCCAATGACTATGCACCAGTTGCAGATGGGTCGACCAATAATAATTCAAGGGCAGTGCCAGATTAGCTTGGCGCCAACAGGTGCCAAGCTAATCTGGCACTACCCTTGAATTATCATGGTCGACCCATCTCCTGCTGTAGTGCATCAGGGCCGAATGGGTTAATAACTGGTTCATTAGTTTGTTAATTCATGTGTATTTTTGTATAATGCATGCAACCACAAACTGCTGTCAAGAAACAAGCAGTGCAGCACTTATTAACTCTTAAACTCCCAGAACTAAATGACTTCCATTCAATAGAGGCGCCAAGCTAATCTGGCACTACCCTTGAATTATCATGGTCAATCCACCTTCTACTGTAGGGTGTCAGGGCTAAATGGGTAAAGCTGTGCCATGGATCACTTGAGCACTTGTGCAAGATGAATGCAAAAACTATTACAGCAACAGCTACAGGAAGTAATTTGCTGGACTACAAGTACACTGGGTACGTCTAAGAGTGAAACCACCAAACTCTATCTCATCAGCGCTAGTATAAAGGCAAGAGCTGCACGGTGCAGTTCAGCACCAACGCGGTCACATATTGGCTGGTGCAGAGTCGTACGGTCCAGCTTTAAAGACTCAAGTTTCAAAGACTAGCACACAATAGCTGCCAAAAATATGTATCAAAGACAGCAAAGAAATGAAACGCTCTCTATTTTACACACATTTTCTCCACAACAGAACTCTTTCAGTCACGTATGCCTGAGAGAATTATTCTTAGCAGGAAAACTGTTCAACGTTACTCTTGACACTTCCTTCATTGATAATTCTTTTTATCGAAAGCAAGATTGTGCCGGATCGGTCCAATGATAAATTTCACGGATGATGCCGAGATTAAACATTACTCTTACTGACACACACGCACACCATAAATTCATGTGTGTGTGTGTCTGTGTGTGTGTGTGTGCGTGGGGGGGGGGGGGGGGGGGAAAGGAGGGAGTGGCCAGGTATAATCAATGATTAACCCTTTTAACCCCACGGTCTCCAAATTATGGAGGTGTTACCCATGGACTATTTACAGGTTGTAGGAGACAGACTGAACATGATAATTCAAAGGTAGTGCCAGGTCAGCTTGGCGCCTCAAGGCGCCAAGCTGATCTGGCACTAGCCTTGAATTATCATCTGCAATTCGTCTCCTGCTATAAACCATTGGGGCCAAATGGGTTAAATCTGAGTTGAGGCCACACAAGTGTCTGTAAGACAGAAGACAGAACTTATAAACTGAGGTATATCTATGCGCATATCCATGCACAATGTTAAGAAAGAAAGGTTTCAAAATGAATGGCAAGACCGGAAGATTACAAAACAGTTCTTACATCAATGCACATGTACATGCGACCATTAACTCATACACGGCCAGCCACATCCGGGATGCACGGCATAAGCCGCGCATCCGGATGCGGCTGGCCGTGAATCGAGCTAATCTAACCCCTTCACTGCCAGGAAAAAAGTACAGTACTAACCACACGAGGCATAGATCCTAACAAGTCCTCGCGGTTGCGGGGTGCCTGTAAAAATCTACCCTTGTAGCAAAATGTCTGGACTTTGGAGGACTTTGCGTATTGCGTTTTCAATAGCTTTGTCTGAAATAGCGTCACCGATTTCTTTCATAGCAACTGGAGCAGCACAGGGGTTCAGAAGGTTGGTTTAACCCCTCGACTGCTATCGACGATAATGTTCGGCGGAAAGACGCGTGGTTGCGCGTCTTTTCCACTCAGCATTATCATCAGCAGAAGTCAAAGGGTCAAACCGTCAAGAAATGCATTCATTAGTAGACATCCTGGACGGAGTATATACACATGCTCTTCTCGGCTGATCTGAAAAGTAACGATGTTCCCACTCTGTCCGTTGATCTTTGTATTCTACTTTTCCTGCGTATACAGATGCGACTCTCACAAAATGTGTCCAGAGTTAGATTTTCTAGACAGCTTCACTGTGCCTATGACTAAAAGAAATTTTTGTTAAGCGCACACAAAAAGACAGACCTTTTTTTTTTAATCAAAAAAGTCTTGTCAGTAATTAACCCATTTAACCCCACAGCTGCTTTCTCAAATTTTGGAGGTGTAACCGCACCAACAATGTACCTGTTGCAGGAGATGGACTGACCATGATAATTCAAGGGCAGTGCCAGATTGTGAAGGCGCCAAGCCAATCTGGCACTACCCTTGAATTATCATGGTCAATCCATCTCCTGCTGTAGTGCATCAGGGCTGAATGGGTTAATATGAAGAGAAAAACTGGTGCGATAGAAGAGCTCAAGCTCAAATGAAGTGATTTACTTTCTAGGCTATAACTTATTCCCCTTGACTATTACTGGCGATAATGCTCAGCGAAAAAGATGCATAGCTTCACGTCTTTTCTGCAAAACAGTATCGCTAGTAGCAGTAGTTAAACGAACAGATGGACCATCTAACTGCTAGGAAATAACACCCCCTGCTTCTCGCCCTCCCTCACAACAAGCAGCTTTCCACCCCTATGTTCATCACTGTGCTGCAAGTCTCAATCAAGCATCAGCTAGGTAAGTGTTTTTCCTAGTTGAACTCGCAATAAGCAAAAAGTCTAATTTTCCCACAAGACTTGCTGCTATCAGTCCATCATCATCCTCCACACCCACCACATTTTTTAACTCCTTCACCCCCAGGAGATGGACTCACAATGACAGCTTAAAAGCAGTGCCAGATTAGCCTGGCTCCTGCAAAGGTCCAAGCCCATGAGACACTACCTTGGTGCTGTCATTGTTTAACCACCCCGTGCAACTTTGAAGAAAGTACCTAGCACAGGAAGTGAAAGAGTTGTTCACCCTAAAACCATGACCCAAACACTCCAGCACAGGACAACAGCAGAGTTTAATACAGCACAACCTGTTTAGAGCAACCACCGGTTTTGCAAGTAAAAAGCAGTCCATTAACCCATATCATGCTGAGGCTAAACGCTTCAAATTTGTACACTGCCATATGCAAGCTACATTATAGTACTTGCAGATAAGGATATAGACCAATGGCTTTAGTTCAAGGGTGGTGCCAGGATAGCTTCTAGGCGCCAAGCTATTCTGGCACTACCCTTGAACTATTTTAGTCAAACTTATTTCACACACTGGTGTATTCCAAATGATAAGGGTCAAGATGATAAGTCTTCAAGGCATTGATGAGAGGCTATCATTTAGGGGGCGAAAGCAACCTAAATGATAGTCTCTCATGACAGGTGATCACTCATAATGGTGGTCGCTCAAGACAGTTACTGCTGTACACAGCTGCCAAAGCAAAACACAATGCTCGATAGCACGACAAAAACGGGAAATGGAATGAAAGCGAAATGGAGTAGCCAGCTTTCCGAGCATGTACAGTAAAAGGGTTATTTAGCCCAATGGGTCAATTTGTGCCCTCATTCCAACCCAAGCAGTTGCAGTTGTCAGCTGTCTGGTCAAAACAAATTCCCACAAAATGGTCATGCAATCTCGCACACTGGTCGGACTCCCTCGATCCACTGCCGCTGATCAGTGAATCAAGGGAGACAACCAGTGTGGCAGTACACACGCAATGAATTCTATTTTTTAACCCTTAGGCTGTTGGTAGCTCAATTTGTAGTGATGATTCCTGCAGGGATCACTGCAACAAAAAGCGCTACCAACAGCCAAAGAGCTAATGCACAGAAAAATTGCTGGAGGTGATGGGGTTAATGTAATGACGCATGGGGCTAACCCTTGCCTCCCCCACAGAACAATGAGACTCATTCACCAAAGAGATGGCACAACAAGATATAGAATTCACCAGCACAAACCAACGAAGACAACTGCCACATTCTCCACGTCCAAATCTGATTCCTTACATTGCATTCACATGTTAATGGTTTAATGGCTGCCATATACCAGGTAAGGTTAGTACACAGACCAGTAGAGTTTAATGTATCAAGGCCAAAAGAGGAAAGTCTCTGTCAAGCAGCGGAGGATTGTAAGCAGAAATGTATTTCTTTCCTCCTTACCTTTTCTCACCACTTCTGTGGTCAAACCTGAAAATTTGTTGTTAACCCATTACATCCTGAGGCTGATTTTGTAAAAAATGTACTTACTGTCCTTGGAAGGCTACATTACAGGAGACAGATGAACTGTTTTAGTTCAAGGGTGGTGCCAGAATAGCTTGGCGCCTCAGGTGCCAAGCTATTCTGGCACCACCCCGTGAACTATCAGTCAAATTTATTTCAAGCAATGGGTGTGTCAGGATGAAACGGGTTAATTTGTTTGTCCAGATTCTTTGCACAGATTTCCAGCTAAATGGGAAATCTAAAAGGAAAAATGAATGGATCAACAGAAGTCAAGATGAGTGTGATTTATTCAAGAGGGTAAAGGTAAACTGGATGGGAAAAAAAACCAGACTGAAGCTTTGGGTGAGAATGACACTACAAACTATTTTAAAAACTCCAGTTAGCTTGTTTCAGGAAAACCATGTCTTTAAATTTACAAATCATATAGTAACATGATTAAGGGAAATTGCCCCTTTTAATTTATTTATCTGCTGAACTATGCTAATAATAAAAAAAAAAAAAAAAAAAAATTTTGGACACAAGTTTCATTTGAGCACCAGGAAATATACATTATACCAGAAATGTATCTATACTGGTAGCCATTTTTTGCTCCACACAACACACGGAAAGTCCAGTCACCGTGAGATAGTTTTTAACCAGTGTTAACCCTCTTAACCCTATGGCCGCATTTCCAAACTTGTGGAGGCGTTGTGTAACGACTATGTACCAGTTGTAGGAGATGGACTGATCATGATGCTTCAAGGGTAGTGCCAGATGAGCTTGGCGCCTGAAGGCGCCAAGCTCATCTGGCACTGCCCTTGAATTATCAAGATCAATCCATCTCCTGCTGCAGGGTCCTGGGGTTAAAAGGGTTAATCTATACCAACTGGCAACACTGGAGTGCTAGTGAAGCAGTTTATGAAGAGTAAGTGAAACCATAAATACTCCCAAAACACCAGCCAAAAGCTTTTGGATTTAGTCAATTACTGTCTAAACCTGAGGCTAAAAGCTTCAAATTTGTACACTGCTATATATGCAAGCTACATTATAGTACTTACAGATAAGGATATAGACCAATGGCTTTAGTTCAAGGTTGGTGCCAGAATAGCTTGGCGCCTAGAGGCGCCACGCTATTCTGGCACTACCCTTGAACTATTTTAGTCAAACTTATTTCACACACTGGTGTATTCCGACTGATAAGGGCTAAACCATGGCTGTACTGAGACATCAAAGCAATTATATTTTGTTAATGCAAAATACAAAGAAAGGACATTGTGTCTGTCTCTTCCACCCCCCCCCCCCCCAACCCCCCTTCAAAAAAAAAAAAAAAAAAAAAAAAAAAAAAAGAGAACACTTACTAATTTTGGAACATACTCATGATGATTATGATGGGCCAAGTAAATTATGATCAAACTTTTTAAAAAAAGTAAAAATACAAAATAAAAAGTCATGCATACACAGACACACGCACATGAGAAACTATATCAAATTAACCTTCCTATGTCACACTAATCAACCATATTTGTACCCCAAATAAACGCTGAACATATGCTGATGAGTGAAACTGCACACAAGGGTGGTAATCTGAAACACACTCCTCCAATTAATCTACACACACAGCATGCACC
The DNA here is from genome assembly GCA_036245525.1 of Semisulcospira habei. Classification (NCBI taxonomy): domain Eukaryota; kingdom Metazoa; phylum Mollusca; class Gastropoda; family Semisulcospiridae; genus Semisulcospira; species Semisulcospira habei. Next base: position 225,356,384 of record BTPG01000004.1, on the reverse strand, counting down.
ACGCTATACTTATAGTCCAAACATAAATCTGGAGCTTTCCAACAACACAGAAATTTTGAGAAAAACATGGTACAACTGAACAACTGACAGTTTGAAATTCTGGATTGCCAGAAACATAAATTATGTGCACCATAAGGACGCAAAGGGATAAGTCAAAGGGAAGGAAGACTGTAACGAATTTTGTTCAAAAACTGAAGCAATAATCAGTTATATTATACAATAAATAACTAGTAAACAGTAAGGTAATACTAAAATTTGCTATGAAAGACACAAAACAATCACAGCAACTTGACATAGTCCAAAACACAAAGGAATCCAACCCCCCTCCCCTCACCCCAACTTTTGGCCTCCTCAGAATTTTATTTTTCATTTATAATTTCCACTGTTATTACATTGCCATTCAATTTTTTAACTAATTTCTATGGTCTGATTGTGGGAAAGCTTTCACAGACCAACAGTAAAACACAGATAAACTATGAGAATTATGACAAGTTCTGTTTGGAAGCCCACCAACAAAAAACAGCACAAACTAAAAATACAGCAAAAAGCAACCATACAAGATTATACAGGAGTAACCAAGTTCACACATAACTGCTAGATATAGTCAGTACATCTACTTTTGCTGACAAACAGTACACTTTTTGGGGTGTCTTACCTGTTGCGAACCCGACTGTCCATATGTGACAAGACCTTCAACTCTCCATCTTTCTGGAAGCGCCCGTAGTCTTTCAAAGATGTGTTAGCCGGCTATGATACAAATATTGTACAGCAACATCATGTCAAAAATATGTATACATTTGAAAGAATCTGTTCAGGTTGTCTTAGAAGCCTCAGACTATGTCTGCAATGACTTATTTTCATTGTCTTTTTCTTTCAAAACAAAGCAACATTAAAAAAAAAAAAAAAGAATTGAGAAAAAAAAATCCCTAAATGCATGATCATGAAAAGTATTTTAACAAATTTCATTAACCCTCTGCATGTCAGTAGCCGTTTTTGTCATGATGATTCCTAAGGAATCATCATGACAAAAAATGCTACTGACACGCAAAGGGTTAATAGGAATGCTGCTTCCTAAGAAGTGATGTAATTCCTTGTACACTCACCATTTTCAAATCATTGATGCTGCAAACAAAAAAAGTAACATGTCAATCACAATAGATTCAGGTGATAGGTACAAATAAATAAATCATTCATAAGAATGTGCATACGCTTACGCAACTGACCAAATAGTTTCAACTAATCCTTGTCATGTTGGTAGCAGTTTTAGTCGCGATGATTCCTTGATTAAAACCGCTACCGACACGAAAAGGGCCAAGCGTGACTATACACTTAGTTATCAGTGAGCAAAATGAAGTACCTTTACACCAAAAAGACACATGTAAAGATTTTTTTAAAATTTGGCCTAAAGAACCTTCCAAACTTAACCCCTTTAACCCTGGGACCCTGCAGCAGGAGATGGATTGATCATGATAATTCAAGGGTAGTGCCAGATGAGCTTGGTGCCTTCAGGCGCCAAGCTCATCTGGCACTACCCTTGAATTGTCATGATCAATCTATCTCCTACAACCGGCACACAGTCATTAGACAACGCCTCCAAAAGCTTGGAGACATGGCCATTGGGGTTAAGAGGGTTAAAAGAACCTAAAGCCAAAGTTCAACCAGTTATCATCACCCTTCACCTATTACATCCGTGTTAACCCCTCTGACTGCCCGTGAACGTGAGCAAAACACCTGAAACCATCACAGACCAAAAAGCCCTCGCGCCCCCCCGAAGAATGCAGACGTAAACGGAACCAGCAAGACACAGAGAAGTGCGTGATCCCCCTTGGGGCAACTGCGGGGGCTCATGAGGATCTATGCCTCCTGCAGCTGGCTGTTGTGGTGACATGGCAGCGTTTCAGCAGTGGAGGGGTTAATTCTGCAGCCACAAGGACCCACATCCTCTTAACCCCTTGACTGTCAGTAGCGGAAGATTGCGATTTTGGAATCACTGCACCTCAGCCGGCCCAGGAACACGGACACAGAGTGGTGTCAGCAAGAGGTATAGATCCTCATGAGCCCCCGCAATTGCGGGGGCTCATGAGGATCTATGCCTCTTGCAGTTGGGTGGTGTTCCATTTTTGTCAGCAGTGAACGGGGTTAACTGCTAAAAAAAAAAAAGAAGAAAAAAAAAATGCCAAGTACTCACCTGCCTTGAATTTCTTCAATAAGCTGCAGAGCCTCGTGGTCTCTCTTCACTTCGTTCACGTACAGAGACAGGTCCTGAAAAACAATGCAGTCTGAGGCACTTCTGTCAGATCGTGAACTCAGCCTACCTAGTGACACCAGACACGCATTCTATTTTCAAACGAATATGAAGCAAAGCTTTCGAATCACTGTTTAAAACCCATCTTTTCTCCATTGCCCAAAAGTAATTTTTTTTTTTTTTTTTTTTGGGGGGGGATGATTTTTCAGTACATCAGTAGTTCTTTGGCAGTATTTGTTAATGGTGTGTTTGGGATGTGTGTGTGTAGTGTGAGTTTTTTATATGTACTTCTCAGTTGTAACTTTTATTGTAACTTTTTATTGTAACTGTTTGCGTTCCAGTCGTGATTTTTGGATTTGTAAAGTGCTTATACTTAAAGCATCATTGATTTGGAGGTTAAGCGTTAAATATAAATTATTATCATTATGATATATATACAATTATTATTATTATTTTACTGGCTTTGAGAGACTCGTAGTGTCCGTGTACTACAGTAAAACTAAACTAGTAAACTAACACCTTTTTTTCACAAGAAAAGTGACCTTAAAAGAAAACTGCTCTCCCAAGAGAAGTCTTTGAGGGCAAAAAAATTTCACCTGTCATTAAAGACCATCATTTAGGTGGCTGTAGCTACCTAAATGATGGTCTTTAATGACAGGTCATCTCTCATAAGGGTGGCTGCTGAAAACAGGTTCATTAGCCCCTGCTGCTGAAGGTGCTGACGTGACTGTCTCTTGCAAACAAAAGAAGTTGAATGATTGCATACCTGCATCGCTTCCAACGCCATTTCCAACTCCGCTCTCTCTTCATGGGTCTTTTCTGTGTTCTTGATTAGCTCCTAAAAAAACATTAAAAAAACAAAACAAAACTGAAGCAAATAAGCAGCAAAACAAGTCTATGAAGTATAAATATTGGTAGTAACCCTACATGAATCGACAAATAACTCGGCCAACTTAACCCATATCATACTGAGGCTAAAAGCTTCAAATTTGTAAACTGCTATATGCAAGCTTAGCTACATTATAGTACTTACAGATAAAGATATAGACCAATGGTTTTAGTTCAAGGGTAGTGCCAGAATAGCCTATATCCTTATCATTCAGAATACACCAGTGTGTGAAACAAGTTTGACTAAAATAGTTCGAGTGTAGTGCCAAAATGGCTTGGGGCCTCTGGGGGGGGGGGGGGGGGGGGTAGGTAAGCGACAGACCTTGGTTACTTCTGTGCGCCGGAAAATCAAACAGTGTGGGGGGGTGAAGGTCCTTCCTTGCTTCTGGCTTTGCTTGCTTCTTGGCCCAAAAAATCAGCGGGGGGGGGGGAAGATTGACGGGGCACCTTCGGTCTGCCCGCCTAAGTTCTGAGTGCAGCGTGCACTCAAGCAGGCCACGGACACAGCCTGCCACGTCATGTTCTGTCGCGGAATAAAACCGGTGCTTTCCTTGTTTTGCTACCCACAATGGTTTTTCGCGGAATTGTCTTTTTAATTACGCGGACGATTTCTTTTTCCCCGCAGAATTTCGCGGATTTCGCGGACCATTCCCATGCCTGACATATATTCAAGCATTTTTTTTAACAATGCCTTACCCGCATAAGTAGATGGTATTTCAACACTCGCTGCATGGGCACGTGAAGCAGGTCTCTCAGTCGGAACTTGCCTTCATTGGCTTTCCTCTCACACTCCTGGAAACAGACCCAAACATACTTCAATAAGCAACAGAGGCTATCCTGAATGAGGATATTAGGACTGGAGAGTCGCTTGAAGAGAAACCGCCACTTGGGGGAAGGTCAGCTGACCCGCACATGAATCCGTAATTTTTGTTATGTGCAGAGAATAACCCAAGGAAGAAAGAAGCACGCTTAGAAAAGACAGTTACAACACAATTTCGCTGGGGTATTCTCTGCATTTTACACTCTTGGCAGTCACCTTTTTGGTCTGGATTTTGTTATATGCACTTGAAATTGAACATAGGAAGACAAAAGGAGGGCAGAGGGGTGCGATTAACTACTTCCAGACAAGCCATGTACCTACACATGGGAGGCCTCAAAAGAGGTTAATCCATTTAGCCCCGACGCACCACAGCAAGAGATGGATCGACAATGATAATTCAAGGGTAGCGCCAGATTAGCTTGGCGCCTGATGGCGCCAAGCAAATCTGGCACTACCCTTGAATTATCATGGCCAATCCATCTCCTGCAACTGGTACACAGTTGTTAGGTGATACCTTCACAAATTGGGAAATGGGTTAACTCCTTTGTAACAAGGCGCATACCCATATGACAGGCTTAAAAGGGTTCAAGCCAGCACACACATACAAACACTGCATATGACCTGTTTGAACTGCTCGCTTAACTCACTGAAGATGTGCCATATATGGATACACAGTCTTCTGGTGAGTATCCTGATGCGGCACTTTTCATATCATTTAATCCTTTGGCTGTCGGCGGCACTTTTTGAAAGGAACTACCGACTGCCAAAGGGTTCGGACTTATGATTCCTTCACAATAAAGCCGATCTTCAAAACCTACCCATTCAAAAAAATAAAACACACACAATACCATCACACGCTTTCCTTTGTGGCAAGCTGTTTTATACCTGAATTTTCTGCCGCACACTGTCGCTTTGGCACAACTCGTCAATGAGAGCCTGCGCTTGTGGCAGGTTGGAGCAGAAATCACCGTAAATCAGCAGTTTTTTTTTGTAGCGGACAAAAATGTCTGCCAGCCTAGGGGTGCCTTTGTTCACAGAAGAGAAGAGCTCTGCGGAGAACAGTCGGTGAACGTCAAGTAATGGCTGAAAATGATTCAGGTACAAACACACCATAAGATACCGCAGAAAACAATACAGATGTAAATGTCTCTTTAAGAGTGTTTTACAGGCATTTCCAGTGCATGGTACTTTTGTAAACAATGTCCCCAAACACATACTGAGCCCATCGCTTGAAATTACAATAGAACCTTTTTTTAAATAGTGGTCTGAAAAGACAAAAGCTCTCTTACAAAGAAGAGAGGTACAACAGTCAACAGTGTCACCTGTCATTAAAGACCATCATTTAGGCGGCTACAGCCACAGTCGCAGCTACAGCCACCTAAATGATGGTCTTTAATGATAGGTGATCGCCCAAAACAGGTTCTACTATATTACATTATATGACTACAGGACAAATGAGTAAGGCAGATACACTGTAACAGTGCAAGGTGTGAAGGAGTTAAGAAACGAAATGATTTCAAAGCTGCAAATTGACGAACCTCGATGTGGGCAAAGACAATGTCAAACTCTTGCGCAGGAACACAGTTCCGCAAAGGTTTAATGAAAAACTGAAACACAAATGAGATACAAAAAAATAGTGTGATTATTTCCATATGGGAAACACATTGAACAATGAATGAATACAACAAAATATTAAATAATAATAATGTAATAATACAGTAAACTTCAGATACAGCAAATTGCCAGGGAATCCAATTTTTCTTGTTATATCCCATGCTTGTTATGAGCGAAGTAATTTATGTTGAAAAACTGCTGTTGGGACCTTCCACAAGTGTTACTATATCCCACTTTTGTTATATAATAATAATGGCTACTTATATAGCGCTTATTCTAAAATAAGCTCTAAGCGCTTTACAAATAAAGGGTGGGAGTGGAGGGGGTCATAAAGCCAGAGAAACAAAAGATTCTGCAATACACACGCGCACACACAGACAAACACACAGGTACATAATCATGAACAACCGAGCTACTTTGGGGTATTGAACAGGTGGGTCTTAAGGGCAGATTTAAAGGCAGTGAATGAGGGAGAATGTCTAATGTCTATGGGTAGGGAGTTCCAGACAAAAGGTCCAACATGCGCAAAACAACGGTCACCTCTGGTTTTGTATTTGCAGAGCGGGACTCTGAGAAGGCGCATGTCACTACTTAAACAGAGGAAGCGGAAGGGAGTGTATAGTTGAAGAAGATCAGCGAGATAGGCAGGGGTAGAGTAGCTAACAGCTTTGTATGCAGAGTAGACTGTAGTAATAACAATAATAACAGTTTTTAAATAATACTAATAACATAAAAGTCGCAAGGCAGACCATGACAATAGTAATACTAATGACAACAAAAACAACAACAATAATAATAATGTAAGCTGCCAGCCAGTCGACCATGTCAAGCATACCAAAGACATTCTGGAGACGCTGCACCTTCATGATGGACAACGGACTAAACTTGACGCTTTAACCCTTTCAGCCCCAAGGTCCCATTTCTCAAATTTTGGAGGTGTTGCCTAATGACTTTGTACCAGCTGAAGGAGACTGAGTGACCATGATAATTCAAGGGTAGTCCCAGATTAGCCTTCAGGCGCCAAGCTAATCTGGCACTACCCTTGAATTATCATGGTCAATCATTCTCCTGCTGTAGGGATTCAGGGCTAAATGGGTTAACCTTCTTGCGCATGCAGCCACTAGTATGTCAACAGTACCCTGGGCTGCATGAGCATGCGAGCAAAGGTGCTGTCTACTCACTGTGACTATCATCTGCAGGGCCTCAACATAGTTCTTTTCCGTGTCAATCAACTCCTTGATGCAGTGGTCTCGCTTGGTCTTCGGCTCCATAGGCGACAACGATGCCTGGCGACACGAAAGAAAATGAAAGTTCCTAGTCATGCACGGTCCATCCGCTAGTTCCATCTGCAAGAGGCATAGATTCTCATGAGCACCTGCTGTCGCAGGGGCTCATGAGAATCTGTGCCTCTTGCTCAGTTTCCGGCAGAGATCATTTATTTACAATTTAAGACTGACAAAATAGAACCAAGGACTAACGCTAATCTGGCACTACTTGGGACCTAAAATGGCTGATCCATCTCCTGCTGTAGTGGTTTTATAGTGAATGGAGATAAACCACTCATGACAGCTCAAGGGTAGACAATGAGATTTTTTATTTTTACAATTTTATTGTTACATGAGAGGAAACTTGTGCTGCCTTCCCTGAGAAAGGCATTTTGCCACCGAGCAGCGCTACCTGACCTAACTAGCTTTAACTCTCTCCACCCCCACCCCCCCCCCCCCCCCCCCAATGATTTTTCCTGGGGTTGGAAAGCCAGATTACTCAGACAGAATCCCATAAAGAGATGCCCGAATGCATGAAATGTTATCACGGTGTAACCCATCACTGGTCAGTGCAAAAGCTGGATCGATCCCACGCCACATGTCCCAGTGACATCGGTTACGATCTACTAAGCAGTGACTTCCTAGATGAGTGGTTGTCCCCTCAGGGATGATCCATTCCCTGGTTACCAATTTAACATATGGGCACTATTGCTTACTGTTACAAAGTAACAGAGATGAGGTGTTTCTTACAAATTAGTCGATGCAAAATCACATAACATACTGAGGACTGGCGCTTGCTGCCGGGTCGATAACACAGGTCATCATAGATCTTGTCATCGTCTTCTTGGTACACAGTGTCGTAGATGTCATCCTGATCTTCAATATCATTCTCGCTAATGGACAGAATACAACGTCTTTTTTTACAATGTCTTATACAAAATAAATAATAAACATTACCAAAAACTTTACTGTTTTGACTACTCTCCTTAACATGTGCCAGTATTTATATTTCAGTAGATCATATACTAATTTGGACTCTTAAGACGATTCCTGTGAAACTTAACTCATTCAAAAGCTGTTAAAGTGTTGTATAGCAGTTTCCTTCGTAAGAATAAGTCTATATTCAGTGCAACAAAAATAGAGATAGAAATAATGCTGTCCAATCACATTATGCTGAAGCTGACCTCAACTGACAGACATCAAGATAAAATATATGATGCAATTTATTTTTAACCCATTCATCCCTGACACACTACATCAGGAGATGGGTCGACCATGATAATTCAAGGGTAGTGCCAGATTAGCTTGGCGCCTGTTGGCGCCAAGCTAATCTGGCACTCCCATTAAATTATCATGGTCGATCCATCTCCTGCAACTGGTGCATAGGCATTAGATGACGCCTCCAAAATCTGGGAAATACAGCCGTCGGGCTGAATGAGTTAATTTACAAGTTATGCCTACAAAATAAAACAGTGACAATAGATTTACTTTTGTCTTTCATCATCCATTCCAGGTGCACTCTGTGTGTGTGTGTGTGTGTGAGGGGGGTGGGGGGGGGGGGTGTTTGTGTGCACATAAACATTAGAACCATTTTTTACTGCAACCACTTTTTCGCAAAAAAAGACAGGTGCTCTCTCAAGACGAGTCTTGAAAAGAATTTTTTAACTCATTCAACTCCGACACGCCACGGCAAGACGTGGATCGAGCGTGATAGTTCCAAGGGTTGTGCCAGAATAGCTTGGCGCCCATAGGCGCCAAGCTATTCCGGCACAACCCTTGAACTATCACGCTCAATCTGTTTTCAGAAGAGTAATACCGTCTTCAGGGGGCAACTTCAAAATTTGCGGATTTCGGTCCTGGAGCAGAATGTGATAACCTGTCATTAATGCTCTGGGTGTTGGTAGCAGTTTTGAATTGCGACGATTCCTGTAGGAAACATCACAACTAAAACAGCTACTGACACCCATAGGGTTAAAGAGTATCATTTAGGTGGATACCTTTGCAGGTGACCTCTGATAAGGATGGCCACTCAAGGCAGATTCTGCTGTAGTACATATACTACCAGTACAACGTTATCAGACACACACACAAAAAATCATTCACTGTATTCCATTGTCAGTGATCATGCCAATGCAAGATTGCAACACAATAAAACCAAGTCCGGTATCACAACTCTAACAAAGGTGATTCCAAAACAACACTTACACATACCAAACAAAAACATGCCAACAAGATTATGTGACAAGTCCTATTTTAACGGGCTCACATTATGGACAGCAGTGAGCAAAAACTGAAAGGGTATGGCAAGAAAAAGCACGCTTGCTGCAATACATACTGAACCTGTTAACAACAGTTCAAAACTAAATAAGAAAAATGTAAGTTTTATCAGTCTAATAAATACCTGAAATATATTTGAAGCTTTGTAAAATGAATGGTACAACTGTATTAGTTCTATAACCAAATAAAAAAACAAAAACAAAAAAGTAAATGATTAACTCCTAAATGATAAGTAATATATATGCAAACTTTTGAACAATTTTTCTAACCAATTAACAACCATGTGGCTGTCGGTAGTGGTTTTTGTTGCGATGATTCCTGATGGAATCATCTCAACAAAAACTGCTATCGACAGCCAACGGTTTGAAAGATCCTACACAATCATCCAAAACAAGACTTACATGGCGAGTTCTTGCAGGTTTCCATATATGTCCTCATCATCATCGTCATAAGGTTTTCCCTTTGTGTCCGGGGGAAACCCTCTACAATAAGAATCATCACAGACAACACCAACGTTAGTCACACAAACACGACACGAACGAAAGTCTCCAACTCGGCCTCATCCCAGCCTACGTCTACACAACCTCCTTCCGGCTTAACCCCTTCATTGCCAGTGGATGCAAAATCACATCTTTCAAAGAGCAGGCCAATTAAAACCCTTTGCATGTCGATAGCAGTTCCTCTCGCAATGATTCATATAGGAATCATTGCGACAAAAAAAAAACAAAAAAAAAAAAAAAAAAACACCGCTACCAACATGCAACGGGTTAAACAGCGAACGGTCTCATCCATCCAAGGAACAGTGATATAAATAGGGTCAGCAAGAGGCAAAGAACAGCATGAGCCCCCGCAGTTGCGGGGGCTCATGCTGTTCTTTGCCTCTTGCAGTTGGTGGGTGTTCAAATTTGTCCGTTTTACCTTGAGCGTGCTGCCACTAGTACCGTTCACGGTACCCGTGGCTGCACGCACACAGGGGTTCCCTTCTGGCAAAGTGAAGGAAAGCATGTACCATCATGCTTAACCCTCTCGTGCACACAGCCGCCAGAACTGCGGCCGCATGCACAATGGGGTTAACCCCGTCACTGCTGAAAAAAATGTGAACACCACCCAACCGCAAGAGGCAAAGGAACCCCACGAGCCCCCCCCCCCCCCCCCCCGCCCCCGCCCCCCGCCCCCCGCCCCCCCCCCCCCCCCCCCCCCCCCCCCCCCCCCCCCCCCCCCCCCCCGCAGATGCGGGATCATGAGGTTCTTGGCCTCTTGATGATGCTGCGATATTCGTGCTGCTGGGAATAATGGACCTTTTCGGTGCGGAATTTGCCAAGATTTTAACACTAAACAGGATAATTTTGCACCGACTGGCAGTGAACGGGTAAAGGGTCAACACACTGGTTCCCTCACTGGATCCCCTCAGCGCGAATGTGGAACGGATTGAAGGAGGAAACCAGAATTAGAGGGATGTTGGCTCAGACTATAGGAACATCGGTTAGTAATACAATGTAGTATCAAACTCACAATAGTCACAACAACGAAACAGTGCAACATTTTTAATTTGAGACCTGCGGTACTGATAAAAGCTATGGATAATTACGACCATTAAGTAAGGTTTAAAGAAAAACAATAATAAACAGGTTCATTAATTCAGCGAATGTAGCAGAACCTAAAGCAAACAATTGAGAGAAGATGTTAAAACAATAATCGAGTATACTTCATCTGTACTGTAATGCATTATCAGTTTATTGAATTATCAATATGTAACAGAAAAATTAATAAATCTGTCCTATATAGTCTAAAAAGCTGGGATTGTAAAACAAGAAAAGACCCAATATATGAAATAAAACATTTTAAGCTGTATTATGTCCAGAGGAATAGGGATATATTTTCTTTGGATATCCTCACACTGCGGAATTTATTGGAATGAAATTTGTGACAGACAAGCAAAAAAGGGAGCTATAAATAGAGAAAACTCAGCAGTTTGTAATAATATTCAATTATCTGTACATAAATCTATTCTGTGCTAAACAGTTTTTTTCACAAAGATTATATGAAATATACTTATCATGTTCCACCTTGTTCAAGAAAAACAGCTTCGTTGATATAGAAGACTAAATTCTTGGATTTTTTTTGTCAAAAGACATCAAAAGCGAGTGATTAAGACCCATCTCTGTTAAACATATAATCTGTAAATGTCCTATTACAACGAATCTGTCGACACAAAATAACATAACAGTTGAAAAATTAGCAGAAAATATGTATGACATCTTACATAGTAATATTGCAATTCAAATAGTCAATATCATAATTCATAGTCCGGTGGGTAAACTATTATAATAAATAATTTGTGTGTGGGTTTGGATGTTAATCTTTGATATTAACAAGTTGTGTGTTTGCTTGCTGATTTTTGTTTAATATCACCAATGTGTGAAAGACGTTAAATAAAATGAAAGATTATGGAACTGGGGGGAAGAGTAATTCTTGATTCTGTAGTTTCATCTGATCATCAATATTAAATATGATTATTTTCTTCTATTCTCATTATCTTCAAAAGCCCTATACCACCATAACTGTTCGAAGAAACACTTCTGTGCCTGCAGCAGATGCTTACAAAATGCTACAGTCAGGTCTAGGTATGGTTCATGGATTCAAAGTGGTGTTAGCAAGAGGCACAGAACCTCATGAACCCCTGCAAATGCGGGAGCCATGAGGATCTATACCTCTTGCAAGGTATTGTTAACTTTCCTCGGCACTGAGTGGGTTAACAAAGACAGTGCTGAAATTTGTCTTTAGATTTATGTGTAATGGTACACACACACGCACACACACACACACACACACACACACACACACACACCAGCATGTTCTATTATGATTCTATTCAAGCCACTGAACCAATACTGCCTAACAACTCTGTGATGCAGTTCTGCATGTTTTAGAGCATACAGCCTTCAGTCTGCCTTATATTCCCTACGGCAGAAATATTCACCTTCTTATTGACACTGTGCAAATAAACAGTGACTGTGCACATAGTGAAGAGGCTGCTAGCGGGACTTCATAAGTGCACTGGCTCACCACACATTTCTTGACACAAGGTTTTGCACACAGTGCAAAATGTATCGCTATCAGTAGACCTACTGCTACCGCATGGATTTCTTGTCTATGAATTTTGTCACGAGATCTGCATACTAATACTAATAGGAGTACGACAGACTGAAATTCCCATCTTCACCTAAACATGGGAACATGGTGAAAATCGCCAGATGATAGAGAAATACAAATGGGCCCTCCTACTGCGAGGGCTCATGAGGATCTATGTCTCCATCATTCTGGTGCTGCTCACAGTGTTCTGGCAGTAAAGGGGTTAAAGTTAAATGTACATGACCTACAGTAAAGTGTAGTCCAGTGATCGCTTCAGTCTACCAACACAATACCCAATATACATTTACTAGTGGACTAACGTTGTAACAAAAATGCATTTTTTTAAAACTCAGGACATGAGTACTGCTTAAGATAGTTGTGTGTAGCAGGATGGGAGTGAGGGGGGAGGGGGGAGGGGGGAGGGAAGGGGGTTGGTAAGTGGGGATATGACAGTAACATACAAATTAATACACTTACAATGAGCTTCACTGTATTTTAACCCTTATCATTTGGAATACACCGTTGTGTGAAATAAGTTTGACTAAAATAGTTCAAGGGTAATGCCAGAATAGCTTGGCGCCTCTAGACGCCAAGCTGTTCTGGCACCACCCTCGAACTAAAGCCATTGGTCTGTATCATTATCTGTACTATAATGTAGCTTGCATATGGCAGTGTACAAATTTGAGGAGTACACACACTGAGGGCCACTTATCATCTAAATTATTTAATAGTCAACTTCCCACACAACTTTTTCAAGGTCCAGACTACACTTTGTAACCGTTTGGGTGTCAGTAGTGGTTTTAGTCATGATGATTCAGACAGGAATCATTGCGACTAAAACTGCTACTGACACCTAAAGGGTTACAATTTCATGTACAGTTACTCAGCTATCAGTAACTTCATAAATTTAAATGGACAACAAAAATTGGGTCTGTAGCACTCGGCTACGCCAAGGTCCTTGTGCTATCGATTCAGAAACCTGTGAGAGATAACACTTACTGCATGCTGGTCTGACATTTTGCAGCCAGCGGCATAGGACGGTAAGGACACAAATCTTAGACCAGCATGTAATATATCTATAAACTTGCGAGCCAATCCAAGTGTAGTGTTTTATCCCTAGGGCAAGCAGCCACTTCCTGATTATTTAAGTGCTGTGGTATTCATGTACCAAATATAGAGATATTCTAATAGGCTGATGCCCAAACAACTTTCGCTAACCAAGGAACACAGAGCTACATGTAAACGAACACAAGTGTTGTTTGTGATTCTGGACCTTACGTTTACTGGCTGTAAGATCACAAAATCAAAGATCAGCACACTGTCGTAATATATTGACAAATTTAGCACAGTCTTTGAAAAAGGTATGAGGGTTTATGATGATATGTCTATACCTGCTGAAGAGGGAAGGGGTTTGATTTAGAACCGAGGCATTCATTTGCTAAACAGCACAGCAATCACAGGCTAGGACTACAGTATCTTTTAGACAACGAAGGTTTTTACTTCCTTCTACCGTGTGCTCTATGTCAACAACAGCTGTATTTTATGGCATGCATTAACTGGGAGTCTGACTTACAAACCCTGAACACCACCAACAAATTCATAAGTAAAAACTAACTTACGTCTACACAATCATATTAAAGAAAACTGATCAACAGCTGTCACTGTGAGGCTTCTAGCATAATACCAGGAGAGTTTGTTTTCATTTGTTAACCCATTTCATTCTGATACACTCCTGCCTGAAATGAATTTGACTGACATAGTTTAAGGGTGGTGCCAAAATAGCTTGGCGCCTCAGGTGCCAAGCTATTCTGCACTACCCTTGAACTAAAATGGTCGATCTGTCTTGTAATCTGAAATGTAGCCTACCTAGGACAATAAGCAAATTTATGAAACTCAGCCTCAGGATGCAATGGGTTAATTATGGACACAGTGCATAGAAGTAGCTTTGTAATTGTATGAACATTCCCAGCAATCACCGAGTGTGAAAAGTATATATACATGAGTTCCCAGTTTAGACACTAACACAGTCAGTCTAGTACACCCAAACACCTCATAATGGAGGGAGGCCAAAGTAATGTACTCTGCTTTTCTTACTTATAAGGAAACATAAGTTTTCATTTGTACCAAGAATCGCTCAGTTTTTGCCTTTAAAATGTTAAATCAAAATATGTGTACAGTTCATGTAAAAAGGAATGAGCAATGACTATCCAGTTTAACACATTCAGCCTGACGGCCATATTTCCCAAATTTTGGAGGCATCATCTAATGACTATGCACCAGTGGCAGGAGATGGATCGACCATGATAATTCAAGGGCAGTGCCAGATTAGCTTGGTGCCTGTTGGCGCCAAGCTAATCTGGCACTATCCTTGAATTATCATGGTCGACCCATCTCCTGCTGTAGTGCGTCAGGGCTGAATGGGTTAAACAGACGAGTGAAAACCTCAAGCAACCATAGTGTGCACAGTGAAGAATTCACTTCTTATGTCTTTTCTTTTCATGTTCATCAAAGGGTCTGCTGGCAGGAGAAGTTACAGTATGCTGTGCTATGTTCAAGCGTGATGTGGGATACATTTTTGCAAGTCAAGCAATCCTGCAGGAAGCAATACTGCAAACTTGTGAAACTGTGCATGGTTGTGTTCAGTATACACTGGTGAGCAAAATTAGCATCATTAGAATAATCAGAAACACATCAGTGTTTCCGATGATTCTCATGTCACATTTTTTGGGCCCATCAGTATGAACTGGTCTGTGAATTTGAAAATCACAGACCAGTTCACAGATTTGCTGAGCATATATGCTCAGCAAATATGTGAACCGGTCTGTGATTTTCAAAATCACACACACACCAGTTCATAAATTTGCTTAGCATAATTTGCTAAACTGGGAAGAGCTACACGCAAAAATCAAGATCAGTACTGAAACAAAAGTATAAAAAATAGCATTAAGACAGCACAAAGCACTCCCCATCTGCAGAACAGAACTTCTACTGATCTACCTTGTGAACCAAGTATAGCTGTAAAATACATTGTATACAATACATACACTGTACTTGAAACTGAATGCATTTTCATTATAGTTGAGAACTCACTTTCAGACAGGCATGTAATGATGTATGTGGGCATTGTTTTTGTATGATATTAGAATCAAAATTCTAAAGCTTCACCTAAAAACCATTGTCAAAGTCACATTACAAGTTGCTTTGACTGTGATATGCGTTTTTGAAAGCATGTTTAGCCTAACACACAAAACATCCAAACAAAATTTTGCATAACTTTTGTTTTAGTAAAGGGTTAGGCAACTTGGGTCCAAATCAATGGGTGCCGGGTCGTTTCCATGCCAACAGACATGCGCCATTTGTCAGTGCAGGCCAAGCGGTTACCACGGTAACATGCGTCACCACAGTGACTTACGTTGCCAAGCGCTCCAAGTCATTGTAATAAGGGTGGTCATCCCTACTCCCACCATGGGGCCCAAAAGGTCTAGATAAAAAATAAAAGTCAAGCTGAGCTCAGCACAAGGATCGTCCCTTTCTGCAAACACGGCAGTTATGTGCTTCTGAACCTTGCGGCTGCACGCTTCAAGGTCTAAAATCACATGGTTATCTGTGTGCCAGTCTGTGAAGTGTGATTTTGGACCTCATACTTCAAGACCTAAGGCGAAAAATCACAGACAAGCACACATTTATAAACCATATGACTGTCGATAGCTTTTTTGTCATGATGATTCCTGCAGAATCATAACAAAAATGCTATCCACAGCCAAAGAGTTCATAAAATAACCAAGAAAGAAAGACATAAGCCTCTGAACCATAACAACAAAACAGTTTACCTTTCTGTTTTTTATAACTTTAAAGCACTTTTCCTTCTTCTCTAAGAGATGGGATGAGCTTCAAAGTAACAAAGGTAAATTTGTTTATAGTTTCATCTTGTCATTGAAAAAATGTTTCTTTGTTTGCTGGTTATTTTACTGCAATTTACACACTTGGAAGCCAATCTGTTGGTCTGGACTTCATAGCTTTGAAATTATTTTGTGAAAGTTGTGAACATATCCTGCAAAACATTCCATGCTGGCTGAAGAGAGAACAAGAAAAGAATGGGAGAAATGCTTGCTACTATTTGTGGAAACTAAAACAAACAAACAAAAAGACAGCTGATAGGTAAGAAAGTGGACATACTGAGCAAGAAGCATCTATCAGTGCAGGCATGGGAATTGCCCAAGCAAAAATCATCTGAAACTAGGGGGGGTCCGGTACCTTCAACCTCAGGCCTCCACGAATCTAGACCTTGTTTTCCAGGGGCCGAAAAATCAAAAGACAGGAGGGGGGATGGGGGTGGGGTTGGGGGGGGGGGGTATAGGCGCGTGGGCACTAGACCTTGCTTCCTGGGGCCAAAAAATCAAACGACCGGGGGGGGGGGGGGGGGGGGGGGGGGGGGGGGCACTAGACCTTGCTTTCTGGGGCCGAAAAATCAAACGAGGGGGTATGGGGCAGGGATGGGGGCCGGGAGAGGGATGGGGGGCGGGGGTAGGGTAGTCGCAACGCCTTGATTCCAAGGGCAAAAAAAATCAAACACAGTGCGCGTCTGCTCACCTAGGTTTACTGCGCAGAGCGGCGCACTCGGTCGCCAGTGCAGGTCGCGGACACAGCCTGCCGCGTCATATCCTGCCCGCCGAGTTAAACCGGTGCTCTGCTCGTTTTGCTACCCACAATGGTTTTTTCACGGAGACGCCTTTTCAATTTCGCGGACGATTTCTTTTTCAACGCGGAATCCTGCGTTTTCGCGGACAATTCCCATACCTGCAGTGTCACAAACTGTATTTTTAATCCTATGGCTGTCCCCAGTGTTGTTTTTTTTTTGTTGTTGTTCAGGTGATTACTATGGAATTACCTCAACAAAAAGCGCTAATGAAAAGCCAAAGGGTTAAAATACTTGAAAGCTTTCTTTGCATGAGGAAATGTGTTTCATGGAACCATGAAAACTGCATCCTGGCATGCCAGTTCTACAGCAAAAGAGAAAAGAAAGAAAGATGCACTCTTTAAAAAAAAAAAATTTAATTTTGCTGAAGAAAGTAAAACAGGAAGTGAGAAAAGAAAAAGAAGCAGAGCCTGGGTCTTCTGGAAAACAACCTTTCTTGCTGCACAAACCCCTATCAACAATTTGAACAATCTGTTATGCTTCTGTCTTTATCAGTGTATACATCTGAGGAACATCAAAGGAAATCACGATCATTTTCAATTAATTTTTATTTAAACACTTTTCGTGTCGGTAGCGGTTTTAGTCGCGATGATTCCGACAGCCAACACGGAAACCGCTGCCAACACGGAAAGGGTTAAAAAAGCAAACTCAAAGGTCTCTACATCAGGAGGCAGAAAGTTTTTACCTGTATTTACGCTGAGCTATGTCAGTCTTGGATAACTTGGAAAGTGCTTCAAGCACCTAAACAGAAACAAAGTAAATAACCAGATGCAAGTAATCAGAAAAAGTGTTAAATATCAGGTCACAATGCTATGGCAACAGACAAAGTTGGTACAAATCACTGTGCAGTGCGAGCTGGTGGCCATTTGAATCACTGACTAAACCAGATTAAGTGTGCAGCGTCAGCAGCACACATTATCTGGTTACAGGTCAGTTATTCAAATGGATACAAGAGTCCTTAACCCTTATCATTTGGAATACACCAGTGTGTGAAATAAGTTTGACTAAAAAGAGAAAAATAGTTCAAGGGTAGTGCCAGAATAGCTTGGTGCCTCTAGGCGCCAAGCTATTTTGGCACCACCCTTGAAACTAAAGCCATAGGTTATCTTTATCTGTAAGTACTATAATGTAGCTTGCATACATATTGCTTACAAATTCGAAGCTTTTAGCTTCAGTATGATTTGGGTTAAATACTTTACCAAAGGTAAACTATCAATTTACATACAGATTACAATGTAAAGTCTTTTCTTGTTTTTGTTTTGTTGCATTTTAACTGCAAACTATATCTTTTCAAATTAGACTATCACTGATATCAGTATCACTTGTATCAGAAATTCATCAAGTTTTGAAAAAAATAATAGAAGGTCTACAAGTTTCCAAGACTACAAGATTCGGAGGTCTATGTGTGGTCTACAAGATTGCAACTTGAAAAGACAGACAAGAATATTGATCAGTCTTTGCCTCATCACTTCATATCTGTTTGGCAAGAATTAACAGTACTCACCTTTCTAAAGTCTTTGACGTCAAACAAATCATGAGGCTGAAACAAGTCAATCTCACGAAGGTGAAACACTTTGGAACATGTCTGTAGAAACGTCCGGATGTTTTTCATACACAGGAACTGAAACAAAAGATTTAAAATTATTCCCAAAGAATAACTTACATCATAAGGCATATCACTTCAATCCCTCTGCCTGCTCATTCCTTGTCTAAAAATCATGATATTTAGTAATTCTGATGTACCCTTGCAATGGCAGGGGTTTGTGAGAATTGCTGCTCAGAAATTATTACAATTTGTATCCTCAGTTTATTTTGAGCTAGTTGTACAACTGATAATATTCAGCTCATGACAGATGCATTATAAGGGTCCCAATGCCATTATCCAGCCCCCTCCCACCCACCCCCCCTCCCCACCCACCTCCAATATAATTCTATGGGTGCCTGATAGGCGGGGGGCAGGGGATCTAACTGTTTGTCTGTCCAGCGCTGAGTGATTCCCCTTGGTTTGTGCACACCTCCCAAATTTTTTTTTTTTTTAAATGGCTGACTGTGGCAAAAAAAAAAACAACACAACCTTTCAGTCAATGAAGGGCTATACAAAGGACTGGAAAATAAACTAATCTGGTCACCTCGACTAACTGACTAACTTCACTAAGGTTAGTTCTTGGTTTCTTGTTACATGGCTTTCAATTAAGCTTCTAAAATACCCTATACGTTTAACCTGTTCACACTCACAGCCAAGAAAATTTGACCACCACCCAAGCCAACTGAAAGAGGTATCTAGAGATCCGCACGGAGGCTCCTGAGGATCTATACCTCTTGCTAAAAGTAAAACCTCTTTGTTATATGCCTTGTAGTTCTGCTGAAGACCTTTGACATTAAATAAATTTACACTACAGTAAAGGGGTTAACTTGAGAATGAGTATATGCATGTATTCTCTTGAACACCTGCAGCTGCTAAGGTTTAAACAATCATGTGAATCTACATCTGATGCATATGCAGTTACTTACAGATCAGAACGTCATATATATCACACTAGGTGGTAAATAAGTGGACTATGTAAAACTCGACCAGCGTTCTCATTGTTTATCATTTGTTTCATTGAGCACCATTTTGTCCCTACAATCCTCTGTTTGCCTATTAAAAATATGCATAGAATAATTAACACAAAAACATTGCTAGTAGAAAACTTGTCCCTTTTCATAAATTTTGCATGTCAAACCAAAATTTTTAATTACCTTTAGAACAATAAAGCATCCTAACACAAAAAGTCAGCAGCTGGAAAGTTTCAGTTGGCATAAAACATTAGCTTACTGTGTTAAAATTGACCTTTTTCACTGTTGGTATGTGAAAAGACACTTCATAAACTGCAAGTGCAAAGGCTGGCTAGCTACATGTACCAAGTTAATCATACTCATAGTTACTTGCAAGAATTCTATGAGATTAGCATGATATAATGCGAAAGGGGTCCACATTACAAGAAATAACTATTGCATCGAAAAGCTAATCATGCACTGTAAAGAGTACTGTTAATGGCTATGACGTTGGCACAGGGGTGAGTTGTATTGAATGCCTAGTGCTCAATCAAACTGTCAGCGGAAACCTGTCTCTGCCACCGATTCTTTCTCGACAGATTTTGAGAAGTAGGGCAACTAATATAAAACGGCATAAAATAATGCCTGCTATAATAAGTAGTAGTATGTCTCATTATCATAATTGGTGGTAATCGAGAAACATTGTTGCAAAAGGGGGAAAATAGCAGACCAGGAAGAGATTCCAGTCAGCGAGTGTTACCAACCTGTGACATCTGCGGACGCGGACTGAAATCTTTGGAATCCACGCTCCCGGGACATAACTGGTTCAGTAAGTGGCAAATCAATACACCGTCTCTCAAAGCTTGCGCTAAATCAAAAGCTGTGGCATCTCTCTTTGTAGCTTTGTGGTCACTTGGTAAAATCTGGCACTGAACTAGCCAGTCAACGCACTGCCTCCACTCGTCGGCCGCCATTTTCTTATGGCCTTGCACCTCCTTTCTGCCGAAGGAAAAATACAAATGCAGCTTATCTACACAATGTTTGGCCTTAATTTTCTTGAGATTGTGCTTTCAACACTAGAAACTGAAAACTGAAGGGTCAGATACTTAATAATTTCTCAATAAAGTAAGTTTTTACATTGAGTTCGAAACTAAGAAGAATGCAAGGTCAAACTGCCTTTTAGCTTTGAATGAAATTATTCACTTCCTGTTTTCGTTTCCATGTCATTAGGCCGGGTGCATGCATGCCGTGACAAACCATGGTCTAGACGTTGAATGAACAACGCATGAGGGGAATCTGATGATTCATAAGTCTTTGTCATTCTCTTAACTACGTCGTCACCTTTGCTGAACATTATCACAATGAGGTAGGTGGCTTCTGATCATTACAGCACGACTCGCCCATGCAGATCGCCAAAATTGAAAAGAAATTCAAAAACTGCACGTGTCAAGTTCTGCATAACCGGACAGCGCCAGCGGTAACAGTCAAATCACACAGATATTGAAATTTATTGGCTTTGCATTTTCTACACCGTTAACTAAGAAAACAGACTCATAAGCTACAGCTGGTTTCTGCAGTGACCGATTCAGATTCAGATATGTCACAAAACAAACTTAAATGCTAACTGTACAAACTTTTGCAAATGAGAGTTAAGTGAATTGAAATACTTGTTCATCAATTTATACAATGATTTTCAACAAATGCAAAGTTTGTCCTGCTTTAACATTGTTTTGTAAGAAATACTCATGTTTACAGTTACTTGTTATGTGGGTTGTCACATGATGTGGTCATGTACACGTAATTATTATGCACGTTGCACAGATACAGTATTGTTCTTCCTCTAGTGACCAACTTCAATAAAATGTCCCTTTTTATAGGGTTGTGCCATGGGAAGTGATCATAAATAGAGACCCTATCGAAACACAAATTGCATGGATACCCAATCATATTATATCAGTATCAGCTAGGTCTCCCATATTCTTTCCAAGTGGAAACATCAATCCAGCCCGCTTCCCTCTCCCCATCCCTCCTTCAGCCCTATTCCCTTCCACCTCCACCATCACAAATTTCAAAATCTGCTGGCAGTGTTCCTTGAATACACTATACAACATTTTTGTTTTAAGAAAGGAGAGAAATAAATTATACATCATTCCAGTAAGTTTAGACAGCCTAACAAGGAAGTTAACAGAAACTTATTTGTTTATGTAACATGACAGAGATTTTGAACAGTACAACTGAAACACCATCATTTGCAAAAAAGAGACATTTAGGTTTAACCCATATCATACTGAGGCTAAAACAAAAGCTTCAAATTTGTACACGGCCAGTGCCATAATGCAAGCTACATTATGGTACTTACAGATAAGGATATAGACCAATGGCTTTAGTTCAAGGGTGATGTCAGAGGCGCCAAGCTATTCTGGCACTACCCTTGAACTATTTTAGTCAGACTTATTTCACACACTGGTGTATTCCAAATGATAAAGGTTATGCCCTTAACAGGTATAACAGTGCCTGCAAACCGAGAGAAGCAGTTGGTGCCTGACAGCATGTAAACATAGCTTTGTATCTACCCGACAGTCCGATGTTGCACCTTTAACCCCCTTGTGCATGCAGCTATGGGTACAGTTTACAGTAGTGGTGGCTGCATTCACAAGGGGGTTAAATCAGCTAGGTCTATGTACTACAGGTTATCATTATACAAAAAGCTGAAAAGATTATTTCTGATGTTTACGAATTATTGTGAATTTGTACACCTGGTAATGGCTTAGACAACTTTAGGGAGCATCCCTATTAAGACTGCTTATCAGCTGTGGGAAGTGGACCAACCATGATAGTTTAAAGATAGTACCAGATTATTGGTGCCTGGGTGGACATCAAGCCAGTCTGTCACTACCCTTCAAGTATCATAGCTGATCTATCTCCCACTGTTGTGCCTAACCCTTTTGCTGTATGTAGCTTTTTGTGTCGAGGTGACTCCTGCAGGAATCACCTAGACAAAAAGAGCTATGGATAGCTAAAGGATTGAAAGGATAATGTTTTGCATCAGGTCACCTCGTCTATCACTATCAGCTTGTGTGAAAGGGTCTTAACGATTAAAATGGAACACAAATAGTGTTTGTAGGTGGTGTGGAAAGTGTGTCAGATAGTGAGATACAGTAGAACTTGTTTTTACCAAATATTTATTTCTGTTGCCCCAAATGTGGTCATAACCCATATTATATCATACTGAGGATAAAAGCTTCACATTTGTACACTGCCATATATATTAATTTATATTCAAGCTACATTATAGTACTTATAGATAAGGATATAGACCAATGGCTTTAGTTCAAGGGTAGTGCCAGAATAGTTTTGCCCCTAGGTGCCAAGCTATTCTGGCACTACCCTTGAACTATTTTAGTCAAACTTATTTCACACACTAGTGTATTCCAAATGATAAGGAAGGGTTAAACGACAGGTGCTCTCTCAAGCGAAGTGTGGTACTGGTAGGGCAAAAAGTGTCATCTCTGAAGACTATTATTTAGGTGGCTAGTACCACAGTCACAGCTCCAATCACCTAAATACTGGTCTTTAATGACAGATGATATTTCACGAGGGTAGTCACTCGAAACAAATTCTACTGTAACAGTTCCTGCCGAATGTCATGAACCAAACGAGGAATTTAGTTTTCTATGTCCCACGGGCAGTGGGGGCTCAGAGGTTTCATATATTTTCCTTCTTTTTTTAAAAGTCCCTTCTATTTATAGAAGGGACTTTTTAGGACGGGTCACAGTGGGGAGAATTTAATAGCAATTAGCATGTCCATGTCAAAGGCAGGCAGGCTAAACCTCTAACAATTGCAGTAACAAGATAAAAATTATGTCACTAACCTCACTGCTAAACGTACATTTGGCGTGAAGCGTCATGTGCATATGTATATGTGTGCATATGTATGTAAACAATAAAATCTCTTATATTTCTGTACACACAAGCTTGAAAAATTGGCGAAATACTTTCTTAAGTGGGTGGCTAAGAGAGGATCCAAGCATATTGTAATTGATTGTCTCATTGAAGACATAAACAACCGTTTACAGGAAGTCGGTTGACCCAGATTAGAGTCCGTAATTTTTGTCATATTTACTTGAACTTTTGCATATAGCTAATTTGGAGAAAGACATTG
The DNA here is from genome assembly GCA_036245525.1 of Semisulcospira habei. Classification (NCBI taxonomy): domain Eukaryota; kingdom Metazoa; phylum Mollusca; class Gastropoda; family Semisulcospiridae; genus Semisulcospira; species Semisulcospira habei. The sequence continues at coordinate 225,332,750 of BTPG01000004.1, read as the reverse complement.
GATGAGTTCGTTAGCCAGCTTTGTATCCTTTCAACTTCTTTAGTAAAAATTAATTCTTTTCAGAAAAGAATTAAAACACTAAAAAACCTTTACTTCTAGAGAAAGCCAGATAGTGGCGGTGACGTAAAAGAGGCAACTCCGTCACCACGCAGACACTGACATAGCACTTTAAATATGACATCATTCTCTCTCACACACACGGCTCTCTCTCTCTCTCTCTCTCTCTCTCTCTCTCTCTCTCTCTCTCTCTCTCTCTCTCTCTCTCTCTCACACACACACACACACACACACACAAACCTGCACGCATCTCCAGGAGGAATAGATCCTCATGTGCCCTCCAGGTGCATGAGGATCTATGCTTCTTGGAGATGTTTGGAGCATGCGCACATGCATACCCTAACACGCACACCACACACATCCACACGCTTTCAGAAGAGCATGCAGGTGACCCATGTACTTAGTATATCATGTAGCTAGGTAAAGTCAACCTGCTTTCACACAAATGATAGCAAGACTGAAATTGTACCGTGAAGTTCTACTTCTAGTTTTGTCACCATTTTCTCAAGCCTATGAAGCGAAAGTGAAACTCATATCACGCAAAATATAAAATTACATAAAAACTAAAACTTATGTCATGACGTTTGACAAATCAATAATAATAATAATGTATATTTTTAAGGCGCCTATACTTTCGATAGAAAAGCTCTAGGCGCTGTACAAATGACATACTAACATACATCCACCTTGCATCCTACAACACATATATATTCCCTAACATACACACTCACGCAAGAAGATATACAAGGAAAATAAGCTTAGCAGAGTGAACACACCAACAAAAAATGCTCACACACACCAAAGATGTACGTGTACCATAAAACTAATAACGGATAATGCACGCTTAAAGAAATAAATAAATGATGCATATGTCCTGCGCCCCTTATAGAACTAACGGACACATTGTCAGATCTGCGAGACTTTTTTTAAGAGGAGATAATTCAACATCAGAATCGGGTCAAAGACAAAAGGTAGAGACCATTGACAGGGAGGACAGAAGGGACTTTGTGGGTTATGGTTCATCCCATCTTGTTGTTGTAGTTGTTGTCTGATAGATTCGCGGGTTGATCACCTGAAGGAAGCACGGTACGGGGGCAATCACGTCTAGCAGTATAGTAGTTAAGTCATTAATAAATACCACTACAATGCATCAGCACACTGTTTGTTCAGTTCACTTGGTATATGTATGGTTGCATACATTGGCATGAGAGGTTTCATTAACTCATTCGACTCCGTCACGCAACGGCAAGACATGGATCGAGCGTGATAGTTCAAGGGTTGTGATGAATAGCTTGGCGCCCATAGGCGCCAAGCTATTCTGGCACAACCCTTGAACTATCACACTCGATCTGTTTCCAGAATACAGTCTTCAGGGGGCAACTTCAAAATTTGCGGATTTCAGTCCTGGAGCAGAATGTGTTAACTCACACACACACACATGCACGCACGCATACATGCACTCACACACACCTACACACGCAAATGCACATGTGTGCGCACTTGCACACATTTTTTTTATACATACACGTGCACACAAACATGCATGTTTGCACACGCACACACACGTGTGCACACACCCACACAGATCCACTCCATCTCGACCCTGTGCTGGGACATGAAGACTTAGAGCTATATAGCGGTGTGGTCATGCGACTACTTTCCCAAATGTGCTGGGGCTAGTTGCATGAGCGAGCTAAAGGCTTCCTCACACAGAGACATGAAACGGAACATTTCGTCGAAATGAGCGCATTTCAGACATTTCTCCAACATTTTACCTTTTCATGAAATGCAAAACGGCACATTTCGAGCAATAAAACCTGTCTCTATTTCCGAAACATTTCGCTAAAACAATTCTACCCGCTGCCCAATCAGTGTTGTTTGCTCAGTCATGTCTTAATCTGACATCATTCAAGACAAAACACTCAAGATGGCAGGTAAAGCGATGGCATGGAGTCCGGCCTATTATTGCTAAAAATGCATGTGACGCACGATTCTTTAAGATTTAAGTGGGAGGGTCATTTTCGAAATGGAATCTGTAAAGAATCATCACTAAAGTACCACCAAAATACGATTTTAGGTGAGTTTTCTGAACCCCACTTTTATCGGCTTTCGCTGTTAAGACTACAAGATGTCGGCTATCGCTTCGAGACGGCGGCAGCCTTGATTCACTTGAACCACCCCTGTTTACGCATTCAAAAGCTCTTAATTTTATTCCATATGGTCCGGAATTCACTTATATTGTGTAAGCGAAGGCACACATGTCTTTAATTTTTTAAGCATCAGTAGTCAGAAATATGACCCGATATCCATCGATACAACCAGAGCATGTGTCTGTGAAGAGTTACCTCCGCTGTACCAATCAAAATGAATTTTCACCGCATTTCTGCGTGTGCGGAGAAAGCATATCGGTGCATTGAAAATATTTCATTTCTTGTATATTTCGTTTCTCCGTGTTAGGAAGCCTTTAGTCCTGCACCAGCCACTACGCAAGATGTGCTCACTATAGCGGCGCACCTTGCTTATTGGCTGGTGCAGGACTAAGCTCGCTCATGCAACTGGCCCTTGATCCCGACATTGAGGTGGGCGACTGATCTTTTTGCTTGAAAAAGCAGGGGTAGTCAATACTACACAGGAACACAATTAGGTTAACCGCATTATCATTCCTTTTGACTGAGCAGCGTTTCTGATGTAAATGAGGCAAGCAAAAGGCATAGATCTTCATGAGCCCCTGCATGCAGGGGTTGATGAGCAGAGGATCTGTGCCTCTTGCTTATGTCCGACTGTCGTTGCTAACACACCCACACTAAGTTACACACCAAGAAAAGTATGTTGACCCTTGATGATTCGTGCTGTCTGAGGAGCAGTGATCATACATGAGGTCAACCAGAGACATGGATCCTCATGTGCCCCTGGGAAAGGCATGGGCTCTTGAGGATCTGTGCTTAGTGCAGATGCTTGGACCCTCACCGCTAACCATGCAACAGGTTGGTGGTGTTGGCTAAGTACACAATGTTTAGCAGGTTTCAAGCAGCACTTTGTTTGCTGTGTAGTGTTTTTGGCATTTTCTTCACCTGATGTTTTGTTTGGGTTTCTATTTCTTCCGCTGATGTTTGGGTTTCCCGTCATTTAAGAGAGGAAAGAAGAAAAGGGGCCCATTTAGGAGGTTCAACTATGCTTATATTTTTTTTTACCCCTGTTGTTGTTTTAGGTGTGATTGTGTGTGTGCCTGCGTGTGCACAAAGGGGTGGGGGGGGGGGGGGGGGGGCGCTGAATCAAGCGGAAGGTGAGAAAAAAGGGATATACATGAAGTGGATTAAAAAAAAAAAAACTTAACAGTTTAGACTAATTTATTTTTTGTTGGAGAGCTTTTAAAAAATATTTTATTTGCATAATTACAATCTTTATTAGCCCTTATCATTCGGAATACACCAGTGTGTGAAATAAGTTTGACTAAAATAGTTCAACCTCGCGCTGGGACCATATGGCGTTGAGGCGCGTCCCCTGGGTGGTGGATAGGGGGTCCCTTGTGAGAGGGGTGCACCGAATGAAATAAGGTGCCGTGAACCAACATGGTCTAAGGGAAGGTGACCCCGACAGAAAACCCCTGGTCCTCCTAGTAAGGGGGTTAGGCATGGGGGTAGCTTCCCCACCCTGCAAAAAAGGAAATAGCTACAAAAACGCCGACGAAAAGACTAACAGTAATTCCTTTCCTGGAGGAGGAAGGTTCTTCTACCAGAAGACTTATGACGTCCTGTGGTGAAAGCCGGAAGTCTTCGGAAGCCACAGGACTGAGCCGCCTCTCTCTATCCAGGGATACAACCATGGGCACATGGAACGTCAAGACCATGTACCTGAGCGGCAAGGCCGCCCAGATAGCAGCGGAAATGCAAAAGTACAACCTTTCCCTGCTAGGTATCTGTGAAGCCAGATGGACGCAGTCTGGCCAGAAAAGGCTGTTATTATGTTAAGTGGGGAGATGATTCTGTATTCAGGTCATGAAGAGGAAAATGCCCCCCATACAGAAGGTGTAGCATTCATGCTGTCGCCAGTGGCACAGAGAGCGCTGATGGGCTGGGAACCTCTTGGGCCAAGAATTATCACAGCAGCCTTTAGAACCAAAAAAAGCTCAAGCTGAACGTCATCCAGTGTTATGCGCCCACTAATGACAGTGACGAGGAAGAGAAACAAGAGTTCTACGACCGACTCCAGAGTGCCTTGGACAAATGTGCATTGCGAGACATCACCATCGTCATGGGCGATTTTAATGCCAAAATAGGGGAGGACAACACCGGATACGAAGAGGTGATGGGGAGACAGGGACTAGGCTCGGAGATGAGTGAGAACGGGGAGAGGTTTGTAGACTTTTGTGCTCTAAACCGACTTGTCATTGGAGGCAGCATCTTCCCACACAGAAGAATACACAAAGCAACTTGGGTCTCACCTGACCATACAACAGAGAACCAAATAGACCATATCTGCATTAGCAAGAAATTTAGAAGATCCCTTCAAGATGTGCGAGTGAGGAGGGGAGCAGATGTCACCTCCGACCACCATCTGCTTACCTTAAGAATGAAGCTCAAGCTAAAGAAAAGCGCACAGAGACAACAAGAAGACAGCGCTATAATGTAGGCCTCCTGAGAGAAACTGGAGTTAGAGAAGAGTTCAAACTGGTGCTGTCCAACCGGTTTCAAGCGCTACAGGAGCTAGTAAATGAAGAGGAGGCGGTCACCACAGAGCAGCAGTGGAAGGCAGTTAGAGAGGCGCTGAACTCAACCTGCAAAGACACTGTAGGGTTCAGGAAACACCATCACAAGGACTGGCTGTCGGCACAGACCTTGAAGAAGATAGAAGTGAGGAAGCAGAAGAAAGCAGCTGTCAACAACAGTCGCACGAGAGCAGCCAAAGTAAGGGCACAGGGGGAATACTCGGAAGCCAACCACGAGGTGAAGAGTAGTATCAGGGCAGACAAGAGGGCCTACACAGACAGCCTGGCAGCAGAGGCAGAAAAGGCAGCAGGCAGCGGCAACATGAAACAGCTCTACGACATTACCAGAAGATTGTCAGGCAAGTATGGCCATACAGAAAGACCAGTAAAAGACAAAGAAGGCAAGCCTATTGCAGACAGAGCAGACCAACTCGACAGATGGGCCGAGTATTTTGAAGAGTTACTGAACAGACCTAGCCCACCCGACCCCCCAGACATCCAGCCAGCAGAGACCGACCTACCCATCAGCTGTGACAGACCCAGCCGGGAAGAGATCAGAAGAGCCGTGGCATTCTTCAAGAACGGCAAAGCAGCAGGCCCAGATGGCATCCCAGCGGAGTCTCTGAAAGCAGACCTAGAGACAACAGTGGAGATGCTGTACCCACTATTTGGAAAGATCTGGGAAGAGGAGGTGATGCCAGCTGACTGGAAGGAGGGGTACCTAATCAAGCTTCCCAAGAAAGGCGACCTCAGCAAGTGTTCCAACTACAGAGGAATCACCTTGCTGTCAGTACCAGGAAAGGTCTTCAACAGGATCATCCTGGAGAGAATGAAGAGCTCCGTTGACCCCCAGCTGAGAGACCAGCAAGCAGGATTCAGGAAGAACTGATCATGTACAGACCAGATCGCCACTCTCTGCATCATCGTGGAACAGTCTCTGGAGTGGAGCTCCCCGCTGTACGTCAACTTTGTGGATTATGAGAAAGCATTTGACAGTGTGGACCGAGAGACTCTGTGGAAACTCCTACGACACTATGGTGTACCCACAAAGCTCGTCCGCCTGATCAAGAGCAGCTACGATGGCATGACATGTCGCGTGATCCACGAAGGGCAGTTCACCAGAGAGCTCCAGGTCAGAACCGGTGTCAGGCAGGGGTGTCTGCTGTCTCCATTCCTCTTCCTACTGGCCATAGACTGAGTCATGAAGATGACCACAGAGCACAGACGAAGTGGAATACAGTGGACACAGCTTGACGACCTCGATTTTGCAGACGACTTGGCATTACTGTCCCACACTCATCAACAAATGCAGGACAAGACCACGAGGCTTGCTGACATCTCGTCCCAAGTGGGCCTCACCATTCACAAACAGAAAACAAAGACAATGAGGCTGAACGCAACCAGGGAAGAACCAGTCTTGCTTGCTGGCACCCCGTTGGAGGAGGTGGAGTCCTTCACCTATCTCGGGAGCATCATAGACAAAAAAGGCAGCACTGATGCAGATGTCAGAGCACGAATCGGTAAAGCCAGAGCAGCCTTTCTCCAGTTGAAAAAAGTGTGGAGTTCCAGAGAGCTGTCACAACACACCAAAGTCCGGATTTTCAACTCCAATGTAAAAGCAGTTCTCCTATATGGAGCAGAGACTTGGAGATTGACAAAAACCACAGTCAACAGAGTACAGACCTTCATGAACAGTTGCCTTAGCTTTGCTTTTTTAGACGAATTTTGAAAATCCACTGGCCAGAGAAGATCAGCAACGTCAGACTCTGGGAGAGAACAGAGCAGATAACAGCAGAGAATGAAATTGGGCGAAGAAGATGGGGATGGATCGGTCACAGTCTGAGAAAGCCAGCTTCCAGTATCACTAGGCAGGCATTGTCATGGAACCCCCAGGGAAAGAGGAAAAGAGGTAGGCCGAGAAACTCCTGGTGTCGAGACCTCCAAGCAGACATCAAGAGACTGGGAACCACCTGGAGTAGAATCGAAGGAGAAGCACAGGACAGGAGTTGCTGGAGGTCTCTCGTCGACGGCCTATACCCGGGTAGGGGTGACAGGCGTAAGTTAGTAAGTAAAATAGTTCAAGGGTGGTGCCAAAATAGCTTGGCGCCTAGAGGCGCCAAGCTATTCTGGCACCACCCTTGAACTAAAGCCATTGGTTTATATCTTATCCGTTAAGTACTTTAATGTAGCTTGCATATGGCAGTGTACAAATTTGAAGCTTTTAGCCTCAGTCTGATATGGGTTAATATTACTGTTTAAGTGCATCTATCAATTCTCTGCAGTTGCTCTTCAGTTCTCACCAGTTTTGCAATCAAGAATCCTTGTTTTTAGGCCCCTGTGAAAAGTGACATACAGTATTTGGAAGAGTATTGTAATCAAGTTGAGTGTGATTAGGAGGCCTGCAAAAAGCCTTCACAGTAATTTGGCTGCCACAGCTACTAGTAAATAAAGTGTATGCAGTTACATGTGCACAACGTGTGCGCTGGTCTATGATTTTAGACCTTACGGCCAAGGGCACATTTCACTGATGTGTATTAGTATTGCAATTGTCAGTCATGTCACTAGAATGTGAAGTACATAAATATAAAATATGTAGTAAGATTGAACTATGATCAGCATAGGCTTGTCTTTCCTGTTATGTTGTGGGCTTCCTCTTGCTAAGAGGTGTCAGTTTCATCATTTCTGGTCTGTGATTTCGGACCTTACAGGTTGCGGCTGTAAGGTCCAAAATCACAGATCAGCACCCACATTTACAGAAGTAAGATATATGTACACAGGCATAATGTCGGGATTCACAGACCTGCTTGTCAGTTGGGTGACAAAGGAAGAGCTCACAGTCTCACTTTCGGACCATTTGACAGCTGTTATTTTTAGCTGTGCTCATGCATCTTGTGGGAATTCGCAAGGCTTATTTGGATAAATAAGTCGATCTGCTGTCTCGGTTTTGACACAGCCAAGGGAGATGGCGCGTGCAGTTGTTTTGAAGTTCATCAGCGTTACTGCTTTAGTTACATCAGAATTTGTGTGAGGGATGTGAAGGGTACACTTGCCCTGGTACCGCATCTGCAGTTAGCGACAGTCTCAGTGTGTACACAGTTTGTACATCCTACCTTCCAAATAGCTTTAATAAAAAGTCGGAACGTGCATTTGAGTAAGTATAGTTTGAATTGTGGGTTAATTAAGTTTAACCCATATACTGAGGCCATATACAAGCTACATTATAGTACTGATAGATAAGATATAGTCCAATGGCTTTAGTTCAAGGATGGTGCCAGAATAGCTTGACGTCTAGAGGCGCCAAGCTATTCTGGCACCACCCTTGAACTATTTTAGTCAAACTTATTTCACAACACTAGTGTATTCCGAATGATAATTATAAGGGTTATTTGGTAGTGTTACTTGAAAGCAAGGACAATGCAAATGGTTTACAGGGGCTGTCCCACGTGATCACATGCACTGTTTTTCCTTTAGGGGCCCATAACATACATGTACATTTGTATGCTAATCAACACCTCAGACTGACAATGTAAATAAGGCCACCCTTTGCAGCAAAAGATATACAGTACATGTATTCTCACAAGACCCCACAGCCTATCAGCAAAATGTCTTGTTTTCATCCCTATGTCACACGACCAGTCTCTTTAGTGCAAACTGTATCATGTGACCGTGATACAAAAACCCTTGTAGCGACAAATGGTGGACCTCTTGTGACGCCAAAACGTTCTAAAGTAAAAAGTTGCTTAGTGTTGTTTGAAACAACAAGCACACTCAGTACTGGAGATGGCAACGTCATACAATATTTTAAATTACGTCACAAGTCTATTATGTATAAATGTATATTCCTTTGATGTCAGTCATGTCTGGCATGATCCAGGTCGGAAGATGTCTTCTTGATTTCTTTTACAAAAATAGTTGAGGAATGAAAACAAATACATTATTGGTAGCAGGGGCTTGCTGCACGGACCCTTGTACTTGTAGGCCTGAGGGAGGTCAAAGGAACCATTGTATCCCTCAGGCCTGAGGGGTACAATGGTTCCTTTGACCTCCCTGAAGGCGCAGATCCACGGTCCGTTCGTGTCGTGCGACTGTGCGGGACGGTCGGCTGCCTGATCGGATGTCTGGCTGGATGGAGCGCTCCACGTTCCCACATAGCCCGACCCGCAGATACCACTACTTGCTGAAAATTCCAGACGGGGCCAAGGTCTCTGCTTCGGTAAACAATGGCGGATTCACACGGCAGCAGCGCCATTTTTCAGAAGAGAGGGGTGTGCGCGAAAGTCGCAATGTGATTGGTCATCCGGTACCAGCCGTCAGACTCTGCGGGATGAAAAGTAGCACCAGCCTCAACTCGTCCCGCAGCCCGCGCGATCCGATGGTGACGTTAGAAATCGGATGGTTGCCCTGGAAACCCATCAGATATCGCACAGTCGCACGACACGAACGGACCGTGGATCTGTGCCTTCAGGTCTACAAGGGTCTGTGTAAAAAAAACCTGTGACCAATCACTTATAATATTCTCTCATGCTTTATTATGAACCCCTGGCACTCTCATGCTTTATTATGAACCCCTGGCAGGGGTTCACATGCATGAGAAAACATGACTTTGTGCTGTATGGTGAACAGGCTGGCTGAGGGACTGCTAATCCACAGAATGTGTCTACTTTGTGCATTTTCTGACTAACTTTTATCGCTATTTGGGCAACTTTGCAACTGCCAATCCTGAGGAATGTCCCGGTTTATGATTTTGAAGCTCAATGATAATAATAATAATAATAATAATGTGTATTTTTAAGGCGCCTATACTTATACTTAACTCATTCTACCCCAACGCCAAAATCCCCAAAGTTTGCCCTTGTCCCCTGATGAGACTGCATTGCAGTGCAAGCTACAGTTCGACCATGATAGTTCAAGGGTGATGCCAGAATAGCTTAGTTGATCCTTATCTTGCTGTGGTGTGTCTGGGGTAGAATGAGTTAAGGCCTAGAACCTTTAAGTTCCAGACTCGTGCACTGTTAGTTTGTGATTCTAGGCCTCATGGCTTGAAGCCCTCACCCTCCAGTTCATAGTCACTTACCAGATTACATTATGTTCCTTGCTTTATTGAAGGCCAAGGTCGTCCTGCAAATACCATCTGTACTACCAAGCTGGGGGTGAAAGGGTGTGTGTGTGTGGGGGGGGGGGGGGGGGGGGGGGTATCTGCTAGTAGTTGATAAAGAGGATCAGCTGCCTGCCTCTTTAAGTAGATATTTTGGCAGCTTCTTAGATGATGGTTTTGGACAGCTGTAGGGATGGGCAGCAGCACCTCAGGTTAAAAAAAAGCAAAAGCAAAATACAGCTCCTGTTCCAATCAAGACTGTATCTCTGAGCCCGGATAAGCCCATGTGCATTCCACCCCACCCCGCAGAGCTCCATTATAAGGATAATTATATTCATGTACATGTCTCGGAATCCATCAGTTTAGACGGCTGTATACATGCACCTTCTTGCTATTGTGCTGCTAAATTTACAGTACTGAAGTTTGCATTATAGTGGTGCTGACCAGCGGGAAAAATGTGGCTTGTTTGTGATCTTGGACTTTGGAAGTGAGTTCCAGGAGGGTGTAGGGCTTTAACCCCATTTAGGCCTGACGTACTACAGCAGATGGGTCGACCATGATAATTCAAGGGTAGTGCCAGATTAGCTTGGCGCCTGTCGGCGCCAAGCTAATCTGCCACTGCCCTTGAATTATCCATGGTCAATCCATTTCCTGCAACTAATGCATAGTCATTAGATGCCGCCTAAAAAATTTGGGAAATTATGCCGTCGGGCTGAATGAGTTAACCCATTACATCCTGAGGCTGATTTTTTTTTTTTTAAAACAAATTTGCTTATTGTCCTGTGAAGGCTGCATGACAGATTACAAGATAGACCAACCATTTTAGTTCAAGGGTGGTGCCAGAATCGCTTGGCGCCTCAGGCGTCAAGTGATTCTGGCACCACCCTTGAACTGTCGTAGTCAAATTTATTTCAAGCAGTAGTGTACCAGAATGAAAAGCTTCAACTCATCGGGTTGCCGGCAGCAGCACTACAGAACACTTCGGCAGCTATTTATGTGGGGTGCCTTGAATGAGTTAACCCCATGACTGTTACTTCTGATACTGTTCTGCAAAAAAAAAAAAAAAAACCCGCACGTCTTTTCCACCGAGCCGTACGGTCAGCAGCAGTCAGCGGGTTAACCCTTATCATTCGGAATACACCAGTGTGTGAAATAAGTTTGACTAAAATAGTTCAAGGGTAGTACCAATAGCTTGGCACCTCTAAACGCCAAGCTATTCTGGCACCACCCTTAAACTAAAGCCATTGGTCTATATCCTTATCTGTCAGTACTATAATGTAGCTTGCATATAGGGCAGTGTACAAATTTGAAGCTTTTAGCCTCAGTATGATATGGGCTAAGCGTTGTGTGCTTTTTACCGATGAACAGTATCATCAGTGGCAGTCAGCCGGTTAAACTGAAACTAAACGGAGGAGGTGAGGTAGGTAGGGGCCCCAAAAGCAAAAGGTCTTCGGGTTTACGACGGCTGCAGTGGGCCCGCGCACACTGTGCGCGGGCCGACTGCGGCCGTCGTGGACCCCGAGGATCTTTCCATAGATACTATTGAGGAGGAGAGCTAAGTCAGGGGGATATTTTGAAGCTGACATCACGATATCATAATTTCAACATGAAACGGCGAAGGTGCACGCACAGGTTATGCTGGTAGCTGACACAGTTTTGTATCCCAAGTGTAAGAAAGAAGATCACCAAGCTGACGCTCACTGCATTGGTTCACACCGGAGGGAGGTCGGAATTCTTGCACTTTCTGTGCCAACTATGTTGACTCGAGGGTAGTGCCTGATTACCTTGGCGCCGGGAAGGGCGCCAAGCTAAGCAGGCACTACCCTTGGCATGTTGTGTTGTCCGCCCTTTTGTACATTAAATATTTGATAGGATAGAAACAAAATTCAGCTATGTTGCTGTGTTGCTGGAAGTGTTATCTGCAGAAAAGTGCGATGATATGTACTGAGATAAATGTAACCCGACAAGGAGGAAGCATTTAAGAAGATTACCTCCTTTAGTGAACACCCTTCATCTGCAAGAAGCACAGAGTTTCATGCGGCCCCGCAACTGCGGGGGCTTATGAAATTCTTTGCCCTTTTGCTGGTGTAATTTACATGTATTCCCTTAGTCAAAGGAGGTCATCGGATGTTTAGTACACTGTGGTTTCAGATGTTGGCTGCAGACTTCGGCACTAATGAGTTAGTCATATGAACATGAAGGGAGATAAATCTCAGTGTTGAGGCTTGAGGAAGGATTTAAGATCATAAAGATGTTTTATAGATAAATATTTTGCAACCAAGACTTATATTAATATGTTTTCTGTCATCATGATAAACTGATATCAATTTTTTTTTCTTCCATGCTTTGCAGAATATTCTGCCATGGGGAAGCCCTTGTGACAGTGTTGATTATTTCATATTTATCACTGTTTGTCAGGACATTGTTTTCTGCCCTTTTGTCTTTAAGGATGACAGGATATATTTTTATGATACATACGATTTACATCTTTGATTCACACGTTTGACATTCATTTCTTTTGCAGGAGTCGATATGATTTAAATTCCACAAATATTTTTTTTTTTTTTGGGGGGGGGGGGTTCAGCCTTGCAGGTGAGCCATTCAGATGTTTACTCGGCATGGCTATTGATTTGAAATGTCCTCGCACCCCACCCCCGAGCCCCCTCCCCCTGCTTACCTTTGAAATATATATTTTCAGTTAAATTTTATGTAGTAAATAATTAAGTAATTAAGGTGTCTCAAAAGATCACAACACACATCTGTATGTGTATTCATATATCTTCTTCACACGCATATCATGAAAATACCAATCTGCATGAGGCATAGACCTTCATGAGCCCGTGCTTTTAGTGGGAGCTCATAAAGATCTATGCCTCTTGTAGGCCCCATTTATACCCATTTCTGTAGTGGGTCGCGTGCAAAAGTGTTATCTGGACGATGACATGAAGAGATGAGCTTTTAATCTCGTGAAAAGGTTGACAGACTAAGAGCAGATGAGTTCATGTAGGTAACTCGCAGAACTAAATGACTTCCATTCTGTTGAATGTAAGTCATTTAGTTCTGGGAGTTTTAGAGTTAGCCACAGCTTTTAACTGCAGTTACTTTTTCTGTAAGGAGAAAATAAAGGTTAACTAAATACATACAAGAACTGATCTCTGTCAGCAACAGTTCCAAATTTCATTCATCTCATCAGAACAGCAATTTTGGTCATAGGAGTTATCCCTAAATCAGAAGTAGGCAAAAAATTGCACAGACGTTATACATTCAGTGGACTTAGGCACCTCGCTGCACCAGCAGGAGGTGTAAATATTCTCATGAGCATGTGCCGCTGCTTGAGCTCATGAGAATCTATGCCACATGCTCACAAGGAGTTGCCTCATTTATATCCCCAGTTTGAAGTTACTTATCTTATGTCTGCAGTAGGTAGCTTAACCAAGGTGTGTGCCTCAGTGATCACTGTGATCCTTTGAAACTGTCACTTTATTATTGCGTGGACATCCTTATTATAAAGGGGCACAGCCTACTGTCTTGCCGAACTATAAAGGGGCTCAACCTACTGTCTTCGGCCTGATTTGATTTGCGAATAGCCTCATTTGAACCAATTTTTGTCAGGTAATAAGGGCACAGTTTTTACAATCTGAGTGGCAACATTAAGGGACTGATCTCATTGCAAAGAGGTATAGATGCTCACGAGCCCCTGCGGCTCATGAGAATCAATGCCCTTTACAAATGGAAAACTTGGCAGACTTGGATGAATAGGATCTAGGCACATAAATATTGATAATGTGTACTTAACTCATTAAATTAGATAAATCAGCGCATTAAAAAGGCAATTGAAAATCGGCTCAAAGCGCCGCCGTGAACTGAACCCAACAAGCACGCTCATGTGAATCACACGCATTCACTCACACACAGTACATAGTTTGAAACAGAACATTCACATGGTGCTAAGGGCAATGAACAATGAACCTTTATTTTACAACGGTAAAAGCGTTTGGTCACAAAAACCAATTTTCAAGCTTGCCTTTCAAGATCAAGCGACTTACTGAAGTTTTGGAAATTCAAATAGTTTATATTTGAAAATTTTGATTAAGTGGGCAGAAATTGATACCATAGTCGTGGGGGAGGAGGAGCCGGAGTACCCGGAGAAAGAACCCCCGACGGTCCGCCCGAATTCAGTAACGGTGACACTTTCTAGAGGAGAAAAGTCCGACGCCGGAACCGGGTAACGAACATCGCACCTCTAGCATTGGTGGCAGGCGCTTTTACCGCTGCGCCACTTAATACATCCAGTTTAGATAACTTATAGGGTCAAGCAGTACTAGGTTGTAGTCTATCACTGTACCGTGCGTGTGCTAATTGACCGTGTCTTGTAACTTACCCTCTCACACCGTTTGTCTCCCTCGATTCGCTACCGCTTATCAGCGGTAGCCGGTAGCGAATCATCGAGAGAGACATCCAGTGTGCTACCACCGTCTCATTGCGCACCCCTTGGCGAACTCCGCTTATCTCAGCCTGTCACAGGGTAGGAGCTCGCAAAACATAATTTATGGGCAGATTCTTTATGCTCACAAGCGAAGGTTAGAAGTAGAACACCGTCAACGTTAATGCTGTAAGGTAACTCGTCAAGTCATGAAGTTGAAATTTCCAAATTCGGGTGTTGTCCCCTAATGACAACCGGAGATAAAACGACATGATAGTTCAAGCGAGGTACCAGAATAGGCATCAAGTTATTAGCTATAACAGTAAGTGACAGAAATGTTAACTCATTCTGCCCGCGACACACCACAACAAGATATGGCTCGACCATGATAGTTCAAGGGTGGTGGCAGAATAGCTTGGCGCCTATAGGCGCCAAGCTATTCTCCCACCACCCTTGAACTATCATGGTCGATCTGTCTCCTGAACTGTGATGCAGTCCTCAGAGGATAACTCCAAACTGTGGGTATTTCGTACCTCGGGCACAATGAATTAAGTTATATCTGTCTTACTAAATCAGACCCTCAGCAGATGTATAATCTGCATCAGAATCATTTCATACGCGAATTATTGTCATGTACTTGTGACAAACATGCTTTGTCAGACACGTGTTAAAAGACACCGTGCATGCAAAGCAGAGGGTAACATATGTTGTGTATTGATGAATATCCCACGGTCACTGACGTGGCTTGTGTAGAAACCTCAGTGTCCTGGGAAACAGGTAAACCTGCTCTGTCACCAAAATGATGGAGCAGGCCCTGTAGCAATAGGTACACCGGTACATGGTTCAATCCAACAGTAAGTCTGCTGGTCTGCTCCAACAGTTCACTTTCGTGGACTCGGTGCGTTGCGAGAGGGGCTCATGAGGGTGTTTAAGCTACTTCTTGCAGGGATGTGTGTCATTTACACTGCTGGAGGAAGACCGATATGGGTTTCACTGTACAACATGAGTGCAGTGAGAAGAAAGTAGGGACCTCGTTTATCGCAAGCTTTACAGCAAGGCAGGTAACACCCCCTGCAGAGACCGCCCCCTACACCTTCCTTCGTTAAAAGAACACGCCTGCAAATGAGACTAACAAAGGCATAGATTCTCATGCGCCCCCGCATATGCGGGGGCACATGACAATCTATGCCGTTTACAAATGTTGATGTCTTCACTCATTGCGGGTCGTACTGAGACAGCGTTCAATTCAGTGCTTACTTGTTTAGCTCTGTGCCGTTTGCTGGACACGACGAGAGGGGCTGTTGAGGGTCTTATACCTCGTGCATAACGTCAGTCTGGAGGACTGATCTATATCTCTGGGAGATGGATGGCGTTCGCTGATTGAGTGTCAATTTGTTTTTAGCCACAGGTCCGTCCAGCCCGGCGCTTAGCCCGTTTGCTTGGCTCAATTAGAGGGGCACATGAGGGTCTATGTCTATATGCCTCTTGACAAAGGACGCTGTTCGCGCTCAACGTCTTGTCAGTCGTTTGCAAATTGTCAGTCCGTCTGTCCTTCTGTTTGGCTCCTTGACCTAAGTTCAACGATGCGGCCCAAGTTCAACGTTGTCAGCGCGACTTAACGAGAGGCTTTCAGTCGACACGCATAGAAATATTTCTTACGAATCGGCTTTTTCTACGCTTCATCGTTTTAAATGACAAATAGGAGGCGAATAGGCTCTTGTGCACTGTGCGACCCGACCGTATAGATGACTTTTTTTTTTTTTTACTGTCAAGTGAACTTTGAGAGATTCAGGGTGTCAGTACTGACGTGGAGCAGACGTGGAAACAAAAAGAGGATACAGAGAAATGAAAGAAGGATATCCTGCTTAGAAAATAAAATAACGAATACATTACGTGAACATAAAGTACATAAATCTGAAGACACATTTCAGCACCGTTTGTGTTTGTCATGCTTGTCGACACGCCTGATGACCTTTAACAGCAGTTTGGACACGCAGTAAAAGCACACGCGTAATCAGGAAAACAGAAAACGGCAACAGTTTTACTACACACGCGTAATCGCACTTATTTATTCCGCGCAGCTGTTACTGTGTCAATCTGTTTTTAGATGTTTCTCGTACTGATATGGTTGTATTTATAGAACGGAGCGGAGTCATTGTCAGGTTATTTGATATAAAGATGACGTGTGCTGCAACTGGATTGTCCTGTGTCTAAATGAACCATAGCTAGACCTGTGTGTAGCGTTTTGTAACCATCTGTTACAGAAATGTAAATTTGAACAGTTACGGTGGTAGTGGGCCTTTAAGACACTGTGAGGCCCACACTGGTTGCCTTCCTCGATTCGCTGCGCTGATGGCGCAGCGAATCGAGGGAGACAACCAATGTGGGTACGATTAAAAGATTGAGAGAGATTCCAAAACATAAAGCCGAAGGGAGTTTGGACTGCTGACAGTTTCTCATTGACATACACGTTTCCATCTCTGCTTTATGAAGTGCGAAAGGCAGTAGCCACGTTTTCGTGAAAAGCGAGACTTCCATTGTAATACAACGAAAATCTTGCTTTTCACAAAACGAGGTTACTGTCTTTTGCCTTTAAAAGGTGAAAGTGACATAATCAAATTTGATTTGTTCACTCAACTGTGGATCTGTTGAATGGCTAGACATCAGCTAATACTTGCCCTAGAAAAAGATTAATTGCATGATCGCGTGTTCTAGCCTTTTAACCGTTTGTCTGTCAGTAGCGGGGTTTGTATCGGAATCACCACGACAAAAACCGCAACTGACGGCCAAGAGGTTCATTAACATTAACAAGGAAAAAGACGAAGGACATGACAAAGCAGAAGGGAAAATGTTGCATTTACCTGTGAATGATCACTGCTCATCACATGGTGATGGTCTGTGTCTGTTATTCTTTCGCAGTGCGGCGTGCGTTCTAACAGTGGTCTTCACTGCATAGTGATATCGACAGAAACATAATAGACACCAATAAGAGTGATGGAGGAATCACCTCTGACAAACCACTCTACGTAAGTCACACCACAAACCTGTGATCTGTAGTGTAGTTTCATGGGCTTGTCATGTCACCGATTCTTTTTTTGCTTACGTGCGATAGGAAAAGTTAGTCTATGTACTGGGCCGTCTGTTGTCCGTCGGGACGTCGTCTGTCGTCAGTGGTCCGTGGTAAACTTTAACTATTCAGTCCTCATACTTTAAACTTGGCCGAAAGATACGTCGTGGCAAGACCGTTCTACACGTATCAATTCCACTGACCTCGCTCAAAGTACAAGGTCACAGAGGCTCAATAAATAGAAAGCTTTCCCCTGTTTTGATCAAAATTGTGTTTTCTCAATACTGTTGTAAACTTAAGACTTAACTTGGTACAGACATACCTGATGATAAGACCTTTTTATGCATACTAATTTGGGTGACCCCTCTCAAAGGTCAAGGTCACGAGAGGTCAGCAATTGTGTGAAAATGCCTTGTTTTTAATAGAATGTTAGTTTTATGGGCACTTTTGCAAATTTTGGAATCGACCTTGGCACAGTGATAGTTGATGATAAAACCCTTATGTTCTATAAAACAATAAAGGTTCAAGAGAGGTCAGTAGACATGTGGAAAATGCATATAGACAAAAAAAAAAAAATAGGTACTATCGCCAACTCTATAATTATGCCAAGCCACAAAACGTACTCAGTTGAGTGACCTTTTAGAATGGTCAAGATCACAGATCATCAGAGAAATATTTGCGGATTGATCATGCACATTAGCGATGAGAGCTTTACAGTTCTAGTTTCTTTCTTCGTATTTTGAGTGAAAGACTGTGTACAAGGGCATGCCCCACAATGAGCTCCTGATTAAGCTTCAGTCTGTGCAAAAGACTCAGGTTCAAGAAACGTATTGTCCGTGAACAGACGAGGAGACAGACATCTGTGATACACCCGCGTCTATCACTCGGATTCATGTGATTATCAGTCTGGGTATGACGGCGTTTCTTTGTCAGTCCGACCAGCGTATAATTATTAGAATCTACTGGTGCGGCAGAGCATCTAAGATTAGGTTATCACCGTGTACGAGTATACCTAATCATTTCATCATCTCGTGCTTGTTAACCCTTTTAACCCCACCGCTGCAGTTTCCCAGTGACTATGTACCAGTTGCAAGAGATTGCTTGACCATGATGATTCAAGGGTAGTGACAGATTAGCTTGGCGCCTTCTGGCGCCAAGCTAATCTGGCACTTCCCTTGAATTATCACGGTCAATCCATGTCCTGCTTTGGGGCGTCGGGGCTAGATGGGTTTAAGGCGGATGACAGCACGCTTATTCGAGAGTCTTCGTCAGTGGACGCGTGTTATACAGCTGGGGGCGTACCCAGCCCACAATGAATACGTTACGCTCAGTAGGGCGCATTATTACCTTTGCACATAGCATGAGGTGCAGATCCTCATGAGTCCTTTCAAGTGCAAGAGGTATAATTACATTCTCGTGAGCCTCTGCAGCTGCAGGGGCGCATGAGAATCTGCGCCTCTTGCTGGTAGGCCGAACTGATCTGCCTATTTTTTTCCTCTCAAACCAACAGATGGAGAAAGTCTTCTGGATATGAAGCCTGTGACACCTGACTTTACGGTCACGGCATTTTCAGTGAAATCTGCGGTTTGCGAATGCAAGGGCTTGTGAGAATCTGTGCCACCTGCTGGAAGTTTGAATCAGTCCTGTTCATTCAGTCAAACCTCTGAACTTTAGACGGAGAAATTCATCGACAATTCTCGCCTGTGACGCTGCCATGACATTGACATTAGAGCACATTTTCAGTCTCAGAGTCTTTCGGTTCTATGGGGCCTTAACGAAGGCAGGAATTCATGTGAATCTGCGTTTCTGCGTTTGTCGCTCGCGGCTTAGACGAGACCCATTTACTCACACCTCTGCGCCTGAAACGGACAAAATCTTTTGGGACTGATTTTCAAGCCTGTGACGCATGACATTAGAGTGCATTTTCAGTGAAGTCAGGTTCGTGGGGGCCTTCTGTGCCCACGTGTCCCGCTCGTAACTCTTCCCGGTGCGGCATTTTACGGCAGACCGTGTGTGTAAGAAGTGCGTAAACTCCCATGGTAAGTACACGAGACGGTAGTTAAATGACCTTAAATGCGCGGATGTAACTGCCACGTAAAAAAATTAATTTACATCTCTTGAGACAGACTGTTTTGCTGGTGCATAAATTAACCACTGTAGCACTAACACACTATAACTCGACGGTGATAGTTTAAGGGTGGCCCTAGAACAGCTTGGCGCCTGAAGGCGCCAAGCTGTTCTTGCACCACCCTTGAGTGTGAACCACCGATGGTCTTCCCAACTGTGGCATAACGGTCTTTAGAGGACAACTCCCAAACTTGTGTGGACAATTCGACCTTACATCTCAGGATGCATGGGCGTGAACCAGTTGCGTGCAGCATTGTTGCAGTCTTAAACGCGAGAGTGAAAAGTCAAGTACTTTGAATTGAATAGAAGGAAAAAGACACGGTCATGTTGATTCAGTCAGTCGCTGTATGTGTCGGGCTAATTAACGCAACGCCCACCCACTGTGAACCCTTTGTTGACCCCCACTTTCTGCTGGAGTCATTAGATTAGTTAGAGTTTCTCCGTCATTAAGGGGCGTTGATTCCAACCCCTTCACCGCCAGTGGACGCAGGTTGTGTTTCTTGAACTCTTTGTTAATTCCACTCACGCCAAACAGCCCTAGCCGCCCGAGGGCCAAGGACACAAAGTGGTTCGAGCAAGAGGCATAGAACCTCATGAGCCCCCGCGACTGCGGGGGCTCATGAGGATCTATGCCTCTTGCAGTTGGGTCGCCTTCACTTTTCCTCGGCAGTGAAACGGTTAACCCGTTCGAGACGTGCCGCGTCAAAGCCGCGTGTCCCGGTGCAGCGCGGAATCTCGCGGTGTTGATCATTGCGTAATCACACGTGTACGTATAGCTTCGCGAACCCGAGTCGCCGATAAGATTGGCGACAGCACGCGCAAACACGATCGAACCCGAAATAGCTCAGGCGCTTAAGCGTCGGCCGGAGCAAGAGAGCGAAGGGAATCGCCGGGTCGTCTGTTCGAGTCCCCGGTCCGGCCCCGGTAGCTGGACTCGCAATCCAGGGAAAAAAGGACCGGCTTGTTCCATAGCATGTCCGTTGGAAAGGTCCTGGTAAATCAAAGTGGCACAGTTGCAGTGCGCCTGAATTGATCAGTGTTCAGGTCGTACTCCATAGGCGATAGATTTCCTTGTTCCCCCCATAACCCGCCCGTCGGGGCCGTCAATTATCACTTCGGTGCCGTGGACGTTAATCCATATCATACTGAGGCTAAAAGCTTCAAATTTGTACACTGCCATATATGCAAGCTACATTATAGTACTTATACAGATAAGGATACAAACCAATGGCTTTAGTTCAAGGGTGGTGCCATAATAGCTTGGAGGCGCCAAGCTATTCTGGCACCACCCTTGAACTATTTTAGTCAAACTGATTTCACACACTGGTGTATTTCGAATGATAAGGGTTAAACCCCCAACTAACTAAAGGCTAAAAGCTTCAAATTTGTACACTGCCATATGCAAGCTACGTTATAGTACTTACAGATACGATTTAGACCAATGGCCCCTTTAGTTCAAAAGTGGTGCCAGAATAGCTTGGCGCCTAGAGGCGCCAAGCTATTCTGGCACTACCCTTGAACTATTTTAGTCAAACTTATTTCACCCACTGGTGTATTCTGAATGATAAGGGTTAATTCAACTCAAAAAGTGCCAGACGTCCCAGGAACACGATTCAGTGTGGTGTCAGCAAGAGGCACAGATCCTCATGAGCCCCCGCAACTTGAGGATCTATACCTCTTGCAGTTGGGTGGTGTTCACATTTTCATGACACTGAACGGGTTAAATCGCTCGTGTATATACCAGGGACGTTTTCAGTACTACTAGCTGCATACACCGTGGTATACTGACCTGTGACTTTGGACTCTACGGCTAGTAGTAGGACCAGCACACAACCTGTAGTGCAATCCCGCAAAGGAATAAACCATGAATTAGAACTAAACGAGAACAATAGAAGTATGCGTAACGCATGTAACGCTTGTCTAGGTCAACTCTCACTGTGAAACGAGAACAATAGAAGTATGCGTAACGCATGTAACGCTTGTCTAGGTCAACTCTCACTGTGAAACGAGAACAATAGAAGTATGCGTAACCCATGTAACGCTTGTCTAGGTCAACTCTCACTGTGAAACGAGAACAATAGAAGTATGCGTAACGCATGTAACGCTTGTCTAGGTCAACTCTCACTGTGAAACGAGAACAATAGAAGTATGCGTAACGCATGTAACGCTTGTCTAGGTCAACTCTCACTGTGAAACGAGAACAATAGAAGTATGCGTAACGCATGTAACGCTTGTCTAGGTCAACTCTCACTGTGAAACGAGAACAATAGAAGTATGCGTAACGCATGTAACGCTTGTCTAGGTCAACTCTCACTGTGAAACGAGAACAATAGAAGTATGCGTAACGCATGTAACGCTTGTCTAGGTCAACTCTCACTGTGAAACGAGAACAATAGAAGTATGCGTAACCCATGTAACGTTTGTCTAGGTCAACTCTCACTGTGAAACGAGAACAATAGAAGTATGCGTAACGCATGTAACGCTTGTCTAGGTCAACTCTCACTGTGAAACGAGAACAATAGAAGTATGCGTAACGCATGTAACGCTTGTCTAGGTCAACTCTCACTGTGAAACGAGACCAATAGAAGTATGCGTAACGCATGTAACGCTTGTCTAGGTCAACTCTCACTGTGAAACGAGAACAATAGAAGTATGCGTAACGCATGTAACGCTTGTCTAGGTCAACTCTCACTGTGAAACGAGAACAATAGAAGTATGCGTAACGCATGTAACGCTTGTCTAGGTCAACTCTCACTGTGAAACGAGAACAATAGAAGTATGCGTAACGCATGTAACGCTTGTCTAGGTCAACTCTCACTGTGAAACGAGAACAATAGAAGTATGCGTAACGCATGTAACGCTTGTCTAGGTCAACTCTCACTGTGAAACGAGAACAATAGAAGTATGCGTAACGCACGTAACGCTTGTCTAGGTCAACTCTCACTGTGAAACGAGAACAATAGAAGTATGCGTAACGCATGTAACGCTTGTCTAGGCCAACTTTCACTTTGAAATGTCACAATGTAATTTAATGCCTTGCATATTTGACATCCTTGTGCAGGGTTGTTTTTGTGTGCGTGTGTGTGTGTCTTTGGGCACCCTCTAAGGTTGGCTGTTTTATCGTGGTTCTCTGTACGAACACAAACTCAACAACAGACAGGGGGGGTGGACATTTACGGCCAGGAAAGAGCAGTGCTTGTAATCATTAGCATAACAGTAAATCATGTGCTTGAAACTGAAATGTGAGGCCCCCTCCCCATAGACACACACAAAACGCACCCGCATTCGATCTCTGTACGTTTATCACTTGCCAGGTGGCATTCAATCGTTATTTGGCTAGTGTCATCACGGCCTGTTTAGTCGAGACGTGCCGCATTCGGATACGCGGCTTTATGCCGCGTATCCGAATGCGGCACGTCTCGAAAATATGACTATACTACATAGACCTAATACAATACGGTACATGTATCACCTATGGTTCGTCTTCTTATGTGATGGGCTTTCGAAAAAAAGATGTCTCCAATCCCCCGCAGGGTTTCACTTCCTGTCTGATGGCCTAATTGAGGTAGTCTCTGCCGTACAGACAAGGTCTCTAGCGCAAGAGGTATTCGGCCGCCAGCTTTCAAACATCTCGCCATCGGAGTATGCCTGTATTCGAAATCATGCAGAACTAGAAAGAGCACGCATTCCCAGCCGTTCAGCCCGATCGCCTCTCCTCAAAACTCCCCGGTGTTCAGCGCACATTCCATACAGTTCATCTGATCAGCCCTCTTCAAAGCTCTTTGGTTTCTAAGTCCACCGTCTCATGTTCCGAGTGTTTCCGTCATGCAGTGAGCCTCCCACGGCTCAGCTTCAAGGAGAGTAGATCGTCACGACCCGATCATCCCGCGCAAGAGGCACAGATCTGCATGAGGATCTGTGCCTATTGCTGACCTCTTAAGGAGAGGGCCGGGCTCTCTTGCTGCGCAATTACAGTTTTGTGTGTTTGTCTTACCTGCGTGAAGCGAGGTCCGAGGAGAGAGGCATGCCGGCTTCCAGCTGGTTAGACAAACACTCTCGGCATACTTTTGGCCGCCGAAGCTTTCAGTCCTCCTTCCTTCCTGGCTGCTATTTCCGCGTTGTCTGCGTGTCAGTAAAGTGCGTGCTTATTTTTCTCTTCTCTCTAATCTTCCACTCGGTCCACCCCGCATCATCATCACC
This sequence comes from Semisulcospira habei, assembly GCA_036245525.1. NCBI lineage: Eukaryota > Metazoa > Mollusca > Gastropoda > Semisulcospiridae > Semisulcospira > Semisulcospira habei. The sequence continues at coordinate 225,309,076 of BTPG01000004.1, read as the reverse complement.
ACCGCTACCACTGCCGCCACATACCGACACCACCACTGTTCACTTCATTTCTCACTGCAAGCGCACCTACGATCACTAAACGGGAGAGTCTGTTTTTGAGCGACCACCTCAGGCTTACGTGAGAGATCAACTGTCATTAAAGACCATCATTTAGGTGGCTGTAGCCACCTAAATGATGGTCTTTAATGACAGGTGACACTTCTTGCCCTTCGTGACTTCTGCACATGCCTTTTAAGACCACTGTCTTCTTGCAAAAAAAAGGTGGTCGCTCAAAACAGGTTCTCCTGTATCGTCATCAGTCACCACAGTCTTAACACGCTGAGTCCTAAGGCAGAAATCCTTAAGATTTGGAAGCTGCCTTTGGAAGAACACGGTCAGAGTTTTGGATGTGGATCGAACATGATAGTGCAAAGGCAGTGCCAGAATAGCTCAGCGCTGACGGGCCCACCACCATTGTACGACCAATATCTTAGTGCACTGCGTCAGGGCTGAATGACTGAGTTAACTCGCGAGTCAAAAGAAAATGTGAATTTCTCATATCCGCCACTATACAGTCTCTTTGAACCAAAATTATACACCCCCACTCCCACGCTTGGCTCTTCATCAGTTGCAAGCTGTGAACAATTTTGAGTCAGTGTTGGTTGAAGGCCCACTACCGCCGTAACTGTTCAAAGATACACTTCTGTAACTGATGGTTACGAAACGCTACACACAGGTCTAGTTGTGGTTCACTTAGACACAGGACAATCCAGTTCAACACGCGTCGTCTTTATATCAAGTAACCTGACAATAACCCGCCACGCCGTTCTATAAATACAACACTATCAGTACGAGAAGCAGCTAAAAATAGATTGACACGCTAACGGCAGCGCAGAACAAAAAAAAAATAAGTGCGATTACGCGTTTTATTTTGCTGCGTGTCCCAAACGCTGTTAAAGTTCATTAGGTATGTCGACAAGGCATAATAAACACAAGTGGTGCTGAAATGTGTCTCAGTTCAGAGTTACGCGTAATGGTACTTTAACACGAATTGCGTTTTACTCAAGGCGATTTTCCGTGTCCCCCAAAATTCATGTTACCTCATTCAGCCCGACGGCCGTATTTCCCAAATTTTGGAGGCGTCATCTAATGACTATGCACCAGTTGCAGGACGATGGGTCGACCATGCTAATTCAAGGGCAGTGCCAGATTAGATTGGCGCCGACAGGCGCCAATCTAATCTGGCACTACCCTTGAATTATCATGGTCGACCCATCTTCTGCTGTAGTGCGTCAGGGCTGAATGGGTTAAGCGGATTCCACTGTATTATCGCCGTCATCATCGTAGAAAGTAGAAAACAACAAGGCAAAAGAGAGCAAGTTCATTGTTGTGAAAAGCAAGATTTTCATAAAATCTTGCTTTTCACAAAAATGGACTTTTACAAAGCAGAACTAACATTTTCACTATAGCCACACGCACTCTGCTTGTCTCTCAAATCGTTGCCAGCGAATGGAGGAGACAACCAATGTGCACTAAATGTTATACCATCACCACCACCATCACCACCACCATCACCACCACCACCATCATCATCACCACCGCCGCCGCCGCTTGAGTTCAAGCAGAAAACTTAGTTTGAGATTAAGGCTGAGTTCCGTGGGGCACCCCCCCCCCCCCCCCACCCGAGTCTTCCAAGGAACTACGCACGTAGCATTGCAGTAGGTTTGTGCGTCCTCCCGTGAACAACTTGACCTCCACTACTAAAGCATCTCCAAATACCCCCACAAAACACATGAACAGCAAAACACTAGGAAATGAACCCAGTCAGCCCTGACGCACTACAGCAGGAGATGGGTCGACCATGATAATTGAAGGTCGATCCATCTCCTGCAACTGGTGCATTGTAAGCATGAGATGACCCCCACCCCCCCAAAAAAAAAAAAAAAAAAAAAATTGGGAAATAAGGCCGTCGGGCTGAATGAGTTAACACTTTCACCGTGAAACAGCGGTTTACTGCAGGAATCGCCGCGACAAAACCGCCCACGACACTTACTTACTTACTTACGCCTGTCACCCCTACCCGGGTATAGGCCGTCGACGAGAGACCTCCAGCAACTCCTGTCCTGTGCTTCTCCTTCGATTCTACTCCAGGTGGTTCCCAGTCTCTTGATGTCTGCTTGGAGGTCTCGACGCCAGGAGTTTCTCGGCCTACCTCTTTTCCTCTTTCCCTGGGGGTTCCATGACAATGCCTGCCTAGTGATACTGGAAGCTGGCTTTCTCAGACTGTGACCGATCCATCCCCATCTTCTTCGCCCAATTTCATTCTCTGCTGTTATCTGCTCTGTTCTCTCCCAGAGTCTGACGTTGCTGATCTTCTCTGGCCAGTGGATTTTCAAAATTCTTCTAAGGCAACTGTTCATGAAGGTCTGTACTCTGTTGACTGTGGTTTTTGTCAATCTCCATGTCTCTGCTCCATACAGGAGAACTGCTTTTACATTGGAGTTGAAAATCCGGACTTTGGTGTGTTGTGACAGCTCTCTGGAACTCCACACTTTTTTCAACTGGTGAAAGGCTGCTCTGGCTTTACCGATTCGTGCTCTGACATCTGCATCAGTGCCGCCTTTTTTGTCTATGATGCTCCCGAGATAGGTGAAGGACTCCACCTCCTCCAACGCGATGCCAGCAAGCAAGACTGGTTCTTCCCTGGTTGCGTTCAGCCTCATTGTCTTTGTTTTCTGTTTGTGAATGGTGAGGCCCACTTGGGACGAGATGTCAGCAAGCCTCGTGGTCTTGTCCTGCATTTGTTGATGAGTGTGGGACAGTAATGCCAAGTCGTCTGCAAAATCGAGGTCGTCAAGCTGTGTCCACAGTGTCCACTGTATTCCACTTCGTCTGTGCTCTGTGGTCATCTTCATGACCCAGTCTATGGCCAGTAGGAAGAGGAACGGAGACAGCAGACACCCCTGCCTGACACCAGTTCTGACCTGGAGCTCTCTGGTGAACTGCCCTTCGTGGATCACGCGACATGTCATGCCATCATAGCTGCTCTTGATCAGGCAGACAAGCTTTGTGGGTACACCGTAGTGTCGTAGGAGTTTCCACAGAGTCTCTCGGTCCACGCTGTCAAATGCTTTCTCATAATCCACAAAGTTGACGTACAGCGGGGAGCTCCACTCCAGAGACTGTTCCACGATGATGCGGAGAGTGGCGATCTGGTCTGTACATGATCGGTTCTTCCTGAATCCTGCTTGCTGGTCTCTCAGCTGGGGGTCAACGGAGCTCTTCATTCTCTCTAGGATGATCCTGTTGAAGACCTTTCCTGGTACTGACAGCAAGGTGATTCCTCTGTAGTTGGAACACTTGCTGAGGTCGCCTTTCTTGGGAAGCTTGATTAGGTACCCCTCCTTCCAGTCAGCTGGCATCACCTCCTCTTCCCAGATCTTTCCAAACAGTGGGTACAGCATCTCAACTGTTGTCTCTAGGTCTGCTTTCAGAGACTCCGCTGGGATGCCATCTGGCCCTGCTGCTTTGCCATTCTTCAAAAATGCCACTGCTTTTCTGATCTCTTCCCGGCTGGGTCTGTCACAGCTGATGGGTAGGTCGGTCTCTGCCGGCTGGATGTCGGGGGGGTCGGGTGGGCTAGGTCTGTTCAGTAACTCTTCAAAATACTCGGCCCATCTGTCGAGTTGGTCTGCTCTGTCTGCAATAGGCTTGCCTTCTTTGTCTTTTACTGGTCTTTCTGTATGGCCATACTTACCCGACAATCTTCTGGTAATGTCGTAGAGCTGTTTCATGTTGCCGCTGCCTGCTGCCTTTTCTGCCTCTGCTGCCAGGCTGTCTGTGTAGGCCCTCTTGTCTGCCCTGATACTCCTCTTCACCTCGCGGTTGGCTTCCCAGTATTCCCCCTGTGCCCTTACTTTGGCTGCTCTCGTGCGACTGTTGTTGACCGCTGCTTTCTTCTGCTTCCTCGCTTCTATCTTCTTCAAGGTCTGTGCCGACAGCCAGTCCTTGTGGTGGTGTTTCCTGAACCCTACGGTGTCTTTGCAGGTTGAGTTCAGCGCCTCTCTAACTGCCTTCCACTGCTGCTCTGTGGTGACCGCCTCCTCTTCATTTACTAGCTCCTGTAGCGCTTGAAACCGGTTGGACAGCACCAGTTTGAACTCTTCTCTAACTCCAGTTTCTCTCAGGAGGCCTACATTATAGCGCTGTCTTCTTGTTGTCTCTGTGCGGCTTTTCTTTAGCTTGAGCTTCATTCTTAAGGTAAGCAGATGGTGGTCTGAGGCGACATCTGCTCCCCTCCTCACTCGAACATCTTGAAGGGATCTTCTAAATTTCTTGCTAATGCAGATATGGTCTATTTGGTTCCGCCCACGACAGCCAAAGGGTTAATCTTTGCACTAACGCCACTGCGATCACTGAACCAAGTTCGCACCGCCATCATCACACTCCTGTTCTATTAGCTCAAGTTGAAAAACAAGTGTGAGATCTTAGGTCGAGCTGGTAATAGTCCTCTTCTCGCGAGGAACACTCATGTATCTGGCAATTCTGCCGTGGCTCGATTCGGTAAAAGCCATGCTACATGTATGATCCCCCTCGCACAAAGCAAGATTTTCATTGTAACGCAGTCTACTTCGCTTTATAACAAGGTCGGGTAATTTTATAACAAAGTAACGTCGGATATAACAACGGCCTTTTCAGAGGCCGTGCCGACAGCTCTCTTTCTATGTAAAAGTTACTTTGCTTATTACAAGCCTCTGATATACAACCAAAATTGGGTCCGAAGTGTTTTACCGTACAATAACACTTTCGCTTTTCACACTAAACTCTACATCTTGACTGACTTACGCCAAACCGTGGTAGGATAGCATGAACTTAAAATTAACTCATTCTACGACACACCACTGCAAGATAAGGATCGACCATGATAGTTCAAGGGTGATGCCAGAATAGCTTGGCGCCTATGGGCGCCAAGCTATTCTGACATCACCCTTGAACTATCATGGTCGATATGTGTCGTGCACTGCAAGACAGTCTTCAGAGGACAACGGCAAAATTTGGGGATTTCGGTGTTGGGGTAATCAATCCAGACCAAAAAGGTGACTGCCAAGCGTGTTAATATGCAAAGAAGTACCCAACGGAGAAAGAAACACGCTTAGAAAAGACGGGTACAACACAATTTATTAATATTTCGGGTAAATACCCTTTGTCAAAATAGACAAACAAACAAACAGGTGTTGGGGTAGAATGAGTTAAATCTTACTGTGGACTTTTTTCTGCCATCGCAAGTTCAGTACTGTCATCATCACCGCCACATTTTTTTTAACCCTTTTGGCACCATGGGCGCATTTCCCGAATTTTGGAAGTGTTAAGGACTATGTACCCACTTGCAGGAGGTGGATCGACCATAATAATTCAAGGGTAGTGCCAGATTAGCTTGGCGCCTGAAGGCGCCAAGCGAATCTGGCACTACCCTTGAATTATCATGGTCAATCAATCTCCAGATGTAGGGTGTTGGCGCTGAAAGGGTTAACACATTCGAGATGTCACAGTGCTGCTTTTTTCCCCGCGGCATTTTATGTTTGGCTGTTTGTTACCTGAAGCAGAAACTGTTGTGAAATCTTATGTTGAGCGTATGATATCTCTCTCCTTTCAGTGAACGCACGTATAACAAGCGTTCAGCAGATAGGACCTCACGACTTGAGGGATCCGCACGAGGTGTGTCCGACGGTCCAAATGAAAATCACAGATCCTCACCCTTTGTCAGCAGTCCCCAGTGGCCATCAGTCGTCAGCATCTGAGGACACAAGTGTAAACTATAAATGTGAGGTCACGTTATTGACCTCACATTACAATTTACATTTGTGTCCTCACATTACAATTTACATTTGTGTCCTCCAATGCAGTTAGTGCCTCATCGCCGGGCCGGGCTGGTTGTTCAGTGAGGCCCAAGCAAATCTTGCTGTTCGCTAATAGGTTTATTCAGGCGGTAAACTTCCGGTACATATAATAACCCTTTGCCTGTCGATGGCACGTTTTGTCCAGGTGATTCCAGCAGGTATCTGTGCTGTTCGCGAATAGCGTTTTGTTCAGGCGGTAAACTTCCAACAATTAACCCTTTGGCTGTCGGTAGCGCTTTTTTGCCAAGGTGATTCCTGCAGGAATCACCTCGGCAAAAAGCGCTACCGATAGCCAAAGGGCTAACGACTGATCAAGATGAGCAGACGATCCTCGCCTCGGAACACACGATGTAAATGCCCATGCCAGCACGGAGCGCATTATCTGTTCTGCAGTTCGCTGCGAGGTCGGTTGTTTGAAGGTCTCTGGTTATGTACAAACAAACGTACTTCATGAGCGTTCGTAAAGAACTCGCGTAGTAAAAAGAATTACCCGTGGGACTAATTGGCCAACGACCACTTTCTGCTTCAGGAACAGACGTACAGCGGGCGAGCAAGAGGCATCGATCCTCTTAAACCCCCGCGGTCTGCGGGGGTTCAGGAGGATCTATGCCTCTTGCAGGGAGTAACCCAGGGTATGTAGACAGGACTACGGTGTGACAGGCGGGACTACGTCCCCAAAAGACCCTCTAGGCTGCAATTTATACTTGTATTTGACAAAATATATGTCGATGTTGTTTATTTCAAACATCTGCTAGCTGCAAATAGATTGGCATACCTGCAGCTCTTTGCAGAATTTCGAAATCTGGGGGGAAATTGCCATAATTTGAAGAAATTGGTGACCTTTTGGTGTGCAAAATTTGTTTAATAACGTGTCCGATTCTTTGTGACAGATTTTGCTGCAAAACAGCGTCCACACTACACTAAATGCACTTGTCAACATTCTTGCGGGTAGTACAAGTGTTATTCTGTGTTTAAATTAGGGAATTTTGGTCTCTTTCGAGCTAAAAAGGGTGCCTGGTGGGACTACGATGTGCAGGTATGGTCGCAGTTGCACCGAGATGGCCTATGTTGTGAAGAATGTGGGACTACACTGTGTAAAAATCGTTGCCCCCCAGCCTATTTTGAATTGTTACACTTATTCATTATGTAGCTGTCTGATTTTAATATACAGTAAAATACTCTCAATAAACTAGTTGAAATTCCATTAAGAGGTGTAATAGAGATACATGCCAGAAAAAAAGTATGATAGAGGCAAAGGAAAAATGTCTGTTATGACAGAAGTGCATGACAGTTTGCGGCCACAGTTTTTACCTCTGCAACTAGCTACAGGTGCGCCAATCTATCTGCAGCTAAAGGATGCTTAACATGAACAATATTGACTTACATTTTGTCTGATCCAAGCATATATTGCAACCTAGTGGGTCGTACGGGACGTAGTCCTTACCTCTGCTACTTGCACAGGCGTAGTCCTGTCTACGTTCCCTGTAACCGTTCGCTGCAAGAATGCAACTGAGAACAGAGCGTATTTGGGGGTAATTCAGTCTTGAACCCCTGCCGCCTGCTGGGGTCCAAGGGGATCCGTGACTCGTGCAGATCAAAGGCTTTCGCTCTATGGATGTGAAAGGATAGAGTGTACAGTACATGTTGAGATAATTATAGCGAGAAGCGGCTAGGGCTAAGGGAAGGTGCGCGTATGCTTCAGTTCGTTAGCAACGCCGGGCGGTACTTTCCTCTGTTGGAACCTCCCCGCAATAAACTGCATACCTCGGAGTCGCTGATAACCAATTTGTTAGTGCTCTTGTACCTTACGCGCATTTCACAGGCGTAGGTTGAGAAACGCGTTTTTCACGACTGATGTGTGCCAGTGTCCAGTATTGATATCTTCTTGTTCTGATAGAGGAAAAGGTTCAAAGGAATTGCGGCCAATGTGACCCTATTTTGAAAACACAAAATACGCCACGTCATTTCTGGGTCGTAGAGTCGGACTGTAGCTCTCTTTGTGTCGGTTTTCGAAATATGGTCGCACAGTCGCGCCGCGTTTTGAACCTTCTATTCTTATTAACCCGTTCAGTGTGGACTGAAAACTCTGAACACCACCTTTACAACTGCAAGAGGCATAGATCCTCATGAGCCCCCGCGGTCGCGGGGGCTCATGAGGGTCTATGCCTCTTGCTGACACCACTTTGAATCCATGGATCCCGAAACAGCTAGGGCTTGCTGACTTGAATAAACGAAGATTGCACAGACGGCACAATCTGCGTCAATTGACGCTGAGCGGTATTTGTTTTTGCTTCGTTTGTTCCAGTGCATTCTTGTTATGTCCTCTGCTCGCTGGAACAGCCTGGAAGAGTTAGTTCTTTGGGTTTAACGCCGAGCAGGCAACTAAGGCCATTTCACGGCGGGCAGCCTGGAAGAGCCTGATGGATTTACTGTACATTGGTAGCGAGTGATATACAGTGTATCCTGCTTATAGCAAGGTCAGATATGACAGAAGTCGGATATGAAACACATTTTTTTAAGGTCCCGACAGCTATCTTGCTTCGTAAATTCAATTTCGCATAAAACAAACTTCGGATATAACAATAAGAGCAACTGGGGTCCCCTAGTGATTTGTTATAGGTATCCGGAGTTTTTCAGTACACCGTAAAACTACGTTTTTCTACCAGTGCCTTTGTTTTAACCCTTATCATTCGGAATACACCAGTGCGTGAAATAAGTTTGACTAAAATAGTTCAAGGGTAGTGCCAGAAATAGCTTGGCGCCTCTAGGCGCCAAGCTATTCTGGCACCACCCTTGAACTAAGGCCATTGGTCTATATCCTTATCTGTAAGTACTATAATGTAGCTTGCATATGGCAGTGTACAAATTTGAAGCTTTTAGCCTCAGTATGATATGGGTTAATAATGATGCGTGCTGCAGAAATATGGAGAGAGTCTGTAAGTGTGTGTGTGTGTGTGTGTGTGGGGGGGGGGGGGGGTTGTTCACATGTCTTGCATCCTTTTGTATAGAACCACAACAATGCAAAAGGGGGGTCAGCTGCATATGCCGCACGTGCTTGTTTAACCCATTACATCCTGAGGCTGATTTTTTAAAACGTGCTTATCGCCATATAAAGGCTACATTACAGATTAGGAGCTAGATTCAGCATTTTAGTTCAAGGGTGGCACCCTTGAACTATCATATTCTAATTTATGTCAGGCTAAGGGTGTATTAGGAGGAAAATGATTAATTAATACAATGCTCTATCGATTTCCGCAAAAACAACTGTCAGAAAAAGTGCACGTTGTTGTATTGTATTGTATTCCCAAACCAGGCTCAATCACTGTTGGTTGATGAGTGATTGATAAAAACGGGAAATGTGCTTAGAAGTTTTCAAAACAGGAAACCAGGAGATGTTAAAAACACACCGGGAATTCATTTTCCAACATGCGATTACCTGGCTTTGCATGAGGAACACAGACGTAAATGAGGCTGAGGAAACGTATACATCTATTGGATTTCGTGCGCTGCTCACGCCTAGTCGCGTCTTTGTCTTGTAAATTGAGTGATGTTTGCCGGCTCCACCACCTGCTTGTGCTAAGTATAGACACTGTCGGCCCCGGTTGAGCCGAGGGTCCGCAGGCCGATGTCGGCCGCCGTTGGTCTGGCAACGGCGATTGACGTCGGGCCTAGTACCTTTTACGTACTGGGCTTCTGCTTCACCTGAACAACAACGCATTTCCGCAATTTGGGGGATGAAACAGAAGGTGCCAGTGGTGAAGTACTTCGAACCGCGACAATTTCCTTCTTTGCGCTGTGTAAGCAGGATGCATCTCTGCGACTCGCCAAGAGGCGTAAGTTGCAATGAGCCCGTGCTGCTGCAGGGGCTCATGAAGGTCTTTGCCCCCGGCAGACTGAACGAGGCTTACACGGGGGTGCTAATTAGACTCGCAGACTTCCCAGGAAACTTGATTTGCTCGGAGCGCGGCAGGCCGTTATTTGGGACAGGCTAAACAGTTTTTGAGCGCACTGAATGTAGTGCTTTGACCGTATTCTTGGCTGTATATGTCCATTTTGAAATAGTTTTTGCGCCAAAAATGTGATAAATTGTGTTGTCTGTACTTGTCCTTTTCAATAGTGTTTCTTTCTTTGTTGGGAATTTTCTGTGCCAGCCACTGTTGTGTTCACCACTTATTCGTGATTCCATCAGATGGCAACAGTCCCGGCCATTTCTTTGGTGCCGTTGGCTGAGATGTCTGAGTCGGTAGCGCCATATCCTGGGTGTAAATGTACCTAGGGCAAATGCATCAATGATTTTTGCACCTTTTCTCTGTGTACCGACGCGTATTATGTACCCAGACCTAAGGAAAGCACATAGCAAACAAGATAACAATTCTGAAACTTCAGCAAAACTTGTCTTGTATTAGTCTTGGAAAAAAAAAAAAAAAGACTAGTTGCTCCAGACAGGTTTTTCTGTATATAATTATGTAAGGCTGACGTCATCACGCTAGTCGTGGTGGCCATCTTGTGAGGATACGGGGCAAAGGCGCTCATAGGGAAATCGCTGTCAGGGAAAGTCCTGACCTGCTGTAGGCAATAACAGCAAGTCTTGCCATCACCGTAGGAAACCGCTAACCAGAATCTGTTTTTGTTTCTTTCCAAAGAGGAAGAAACATGAATAAAAACGTGTTAAAACACTACTTTGCTACTAGCTGAAGACTATCTTATCCGCTGCTAGGCAACGCAGGGAACCAACTGCAAGAGGCACAGATCCTCATGAGCCCCCGCAATTGCGGGTGCTCATGAGGATCTGTGCCTCTTTCGGACACTACTGTGCATCCATGTCACAGTTCCTGGGACGGCCTGGTTCTTTGGGCCAGAATTAACAAAGATGTCAAAAGAACAGTCTGCAATAAAGGTCCGTGAGTCTGCGTCCACAGTGGCAGCGAAGGAGGCAAAAAGAGCACCTGCAGAGGGCACTTGGAAACCTCTTCACATTGACCTTCTCCCAGCTGCTAAGTGCTGGCGAGCATATGTGCCTTCAGTCGTGCCGGTAGAAAAAAAAAAGTTCGCTTCCTTACTGTCGGTCAGCATCCGCGGAAATGTGATGTAACATCGTATCATAGATTGGCCCCTATGGGCTCACACCGCTGGGGCGGTAGGTGAGGCATGTAGCGCCTAAGAGACTAGTTAAGTTGCCTCCCTCGGCAGTACTCCGCCGTGTACAAGAGGCAAAGATTCTCATGAGCCCCTGCAGCGTACAGGGGGCTCATGAGAATATATGCCTCTAAGCTGGTCGCTTTCCCTCACACCTCGGAAATAGGTGGTTTAGGACTGTAAGTCAGTATAAGAGCAATGCGACGCAGTATACCAGGTATCAGTATCCTGCCGCAGTGAAAGCCAATACGTGTATGTTCAAAATATATGCACAGCTTTTGTGAGCCAGTTTCACAGAGCCTTCCTTGTGCATTGTATTCCCCCACATATATTTAAACGGAGCTGATTGTTCGGTCATCGGTTTCGCTCGTAAACAACTTTGAGGTCGGCAGTAACACAAGCGGAAGCCGTACCCAGGCTTGTTTTCAGTTGTCAGAGGTTCTTCTACCCCATAAATTACTTTGCTTAACCCATTCAGCCCCGACGCCCTACAGCAGTTCTGGCGCCAAGCTAATCTGGCACTACCCTTGAATTATCATGGTCAATCCATCTCCTCCAACTGGTACATAGTCGTTAGGCAACACGTCCGAAATTGGAGAAATGGGACCTTGGGGCCTAAAAGAAACTGCGGATATACACACAAGCGGCAGTTACCAAAAGGTTCCTTGTAGCTTCTCACTATACACCCCATGTGTAAGATGAGCATATGTGTCTGGATAACTAAGGATTAATATAACCTTCCGCTGCCGTGAAACGGCTGCTAGCGGTGTAATCCTCATGAGACCCCGCAAGTGCGTGGGCTCATGAGGATCTATGCCCCTTTGTCTCCATGTTCTGGCTTTGGACACACACCAAGTTCACTGTACACGTGTCAGATGTGCATATGTATGTCTTGATTAACCCTTCTCCCGCTGCAGCGAACCAGCTGTGAAGAGGCATAGATCCTCATGAGCTCCCGCGACTGCGGGGGCTCATGAGGATCTCTGCCGGCCCTCTTGCGGAAACTGAACGCACGAGTTTTGTGACTAAACATTTCAGAAACACAATCAGCGACCGTGGCTAAGAATGGGTTTTACTGACATCTTACAGTGCTGTTGTGGGTTTATTTTTTTTTTAATTTTTTTTTTTAAACAAATAAATTATTTAGGCTGACATTTAAAAAGGACAGGCGAGATTAATGGGAGACGCGTCTTCTTTGTATGATTCTGCGCTGTTCTTTGTCCCGTAGTGTTAACCCGTGTAACCCTGCGGCCACATTTCCTAAATTTTGGAGCTGTCACCTAACGACTATGTACATGTTGCAGGAGATGGATCGACCATGATATGACAAGGGTAGTGCCAGAATACCTCGCGCTGGGACCATATCGCGTTGAGGCGCGTCCCCTGGGTGGTGGATAGGGGGTCCCTCGTGAGAGGGGTGCACCGAATGAAATAAGGTGCCGTGAACCAACATGGTCTAAGGGAAGGTGACCCCGACAGAAAACCCCTGGTCCTCCTAGTAAGGGGGTTGGGCGTGGGGGTAGCTTCCCCACCCTGCAAAAAAGGAGTTAGCTACAAAATCGCCGACGAAAAGACTAACAGTAATTCCTTTCCTGGAGGAGGAAGGTTCTTCTAACAGAAGACTAATGACGTCCTGTGGTGAAAGCCGGAAGTCTTCGGAAGCCACAGGACCGAGCCGCCTCTCTCTATCCAGGGACACAACCATGGGCACATGGAACGTCAAGACCATGTACCAGAGCGGCAAGGCCGCCCAGATAGCAGCGGAAATGCAAAAGTACAACCTTTCCATGCTAGGTATCAGTGAAGCCAGATAGACGCAGTCTGGCCAGAAAAGGCTGTTAAGTGGGGAGATGATTCTGTATTCAGGTCATGAAGAGGAGAATGCCCCCCATACAGAAGGAGTAGCATTCATGCTGTCACCAATGGCACAGAGAGCGCTGATGGGCTGGGAACCTCTTGGGCCAAGAATTATCACAGCAGCCTTTAGAACCAAGAAAAAGCTCAAGCTGAACATCATCCAGTGTTATGAGCCCACTAATGACAGTGACGAGGAAGAGAAACAAGAGTTCTACGACCGACTCCAGAGGGCCGTGGACAAATGTGCGGAGCGAGACATCACCATCGTCATGGGCGATTTTAATGCCAAAATAGGGGAGGACAACACCGGATACGAAGAGGTGATGGGGAGACAGGGACTAGGCTCGGAGATGAGTGAGAACGGGGAGAGGTTTGTAGACTTTTGTGCTCTAAACCGACTTGTCATTGGAGGCAGCATCTTCCCACACAGAAGAATACACAAAGCAACTTAGGTCTCACCTGACCATACAACAGAGAACCAAATAGACCATATCTGCATTAGCAAGAAATTTAGAAGATCCCTTCAAGATGTTCGAGTGAGGAGGGGAGCAGATGTTGCCTCAGACCACCATCTGCTTACCTTAAGAATGAAGCTCAAGCTAAAGAAAAGCTGCACAGAGACAACAAGAAGACAGCGCTATAATGTAGGCCTCCTGAGAGAAACTGGAGTTAGAGAAGAGTTCAAACTGGTGCTGTCCAACCGGTTTCAAGCGCTACAGGAGCTAGTAAATGAAGAGGAGGCGGTCACCACAGAGCAGCAGTGGAGAGGCACTGAACTCAACCTGCAAAGACACTGTAGGGTTCAGGAAACACCATCACAAGGGCTGGCTGTCGACACAGACCTTGAAGAAGATAGAAGTGAGGAAGCAGAAGAAAGCAGTGGTCAACAACAGTCGCACGAGAGCAGCCAAAGTAAGGGCACAGGGGGAATACTCGGAAGCCAACCGCGAGGTGAAGAGGAGTATCAGGGCAGACAAGAGGGCCTACACAGACAGCCTGGCAGCAGAGGCAGAAAAGGCAGCAGGCAGCGGCAACATAAAACAGCTCTACGACATTACCAGAGGATTGTCGGGCAAGTATGGCCATACAGAAAGACCAGTAAAAGACAAAGAAGGCAAGCCTATTGCAGACAGAGCAGACCAACTCGACAGATGGGCCGAGTATTTTGAAGAGTTACTGAACAGACCTAGCCCACCCGACCCCCCCAGACATCCAGCCCGCAGAGACCGACCTACCCATCAGTTGTGACAGACCCAGCCGGGAAGAGATCAGACGAGCAGTGGCATTTTTGAAGAACGGCAAAGCAGCAGGGCCAGATGGGATCCCAGCGGAGTCTCTGAAAGCAGACCTAGAGACAACAGTGGAGATGCTGTACCCACTGTTTGGAAAGATCTGGGAAGAGGAGGTGATGCCGGCTGACTGGAAGGAGGGGTACCTAATCAAGCTTCCCAAGAAAGGCGACCTCAGCAAGTGTTCCAACTACAGAGGAATCACCTTGCTGTCAGTACCAGGAAAGGTCTTTAACAGGATCATCCTGGAGAGAATGAAGAGCTCCGTTGACCCCCAGCTGAGAGACCAGCAAGCAGGATTCAGGAAGAACCGATCATGTACAGACCAGATCGCCACTCTCCGCATCATCGTGGAACAGTCTCTGGAGTGGAGCTCCCCGCTGTACGTCAACTTTGTGGATTATGAGAAAGCATTTGACAGTGTGGACCGAGAGACTCTGTGGAAACTCATACGACACTACCACAAAGCTCATCCGCCTGATCAAGAGCAGCTATGATGGCATGACATGTCGCGTGATCCACGAAGGGCAGTTCACCAGGGAGCTCCAGGTCAGAACTGGTGTCAGGCAGGGGTGTCTGCTGTCTCCGTTCCTCTTCCTACTGGCCATAGACTGGGTCATGAAGATGACCACAGAGCACAGACGAAGTGGAATACAGTGGACACTGTGGACACAGCTTGACGACCTCGATTTTGCAGACGACTTGGCATTACTGTCCCACACTCATCAACAAATGCAGGACAAGACCACGAGGCTTGCTGACCTCTCGTCCCAAGTGGGCCTCACCATTCACAAACAGAAAACAAAGACAATGAGGCTGAACGCAACCAGGGAAGAACCAGTCTTGCTTGCTGGCACCCCGTTGGAGGAGGTGGAGTCCTTCACCTATCTTGGGAGCATCATAGACAAAAAAGGCGGCACTGATGCAGATGTCAGAGCACGAATCGGTAAAGCCAGAGCAGCCTTTCTCCAGTTGAAAAAAGTGTGGAGTTCCAGAGAGCTGTCACAACACACCAAAGTCCGGATTTTCAACTCCAATGTAAAAGCAGTTCTCCTATATGGAGCAGAGACTTGGAGATTGACAAAAACTACAGTCAACAGAGTACAGACCTTCATGAACAGTTGCCTTAGAAGAATTTTGAAAATCCACTGGCCAGAGAAGATCAGCAACGTCAGACTCTGGGAGAGAACAGAGCAGATAACAGCAGAGAATGAAATTGGGCGAAGAAGATGGGGATGGATCGGTCACAGTCTGAGAAAGCCAGCTTCCAGTATCACTAGGCAGGCATTGTCATGGAACCCCCAGGGAAAGAGGAAAAGAGGTAGGCCGAGAAACTCCTGGCGTCGAGACCTCCAAGCAGACATCAAGAGACTGGGAACCACCTGGAGTAGAATCGAAGGAGAAGCACAGGACAGGAGTTGCTGGAGGTCTCTCGTCGACGGCCTATACCCGGGTAGGGGTGACAGGCGTAAGTAAGTAAGTGCCAGAATAGCTTGGCGCCTAGCGGCGTCAAGCAAATCTGGCACTACCTTTGAAGTATCATGGTCGATCCGTGTCCTGCTGTAGTGCCTCGGGATTGAATGGGTTTAGTTGAAATGCTTTACAGAAATAAAGTTGTATAGCTATTATTGTTCGATGACAATGGAAAGGCAACAGACGATTCAGTTGTACGTGACAACGAAATAATTAAACGTTCTGAAATGAAAGTGGGTTAAAATTTGCACCTGTTTCGGTGAAAACGGTGGATTCAAGCCCGCACACACTCATGCCATATCGCATGTTTATCGGGGCTTTTAATTCACACGGTTCGTTTTCCGAACAAAGTCAGTCACTTATCTCTTTGTCGCGTGGATGTGGCTGCTTGTACGACTGACTTGCCGGAAAATTTTGATGTCGGTGCGGCGGACTCCTTTCAAAAACTTTGCGTGTAAAACTGATCCCATTAAAGGTGCTGATCTCATCTCTATCACGTGATCATGACTTGCTCCCGCGTGTTCACCACATCTGAATGATCATTGTCTGATCTATAGGTCGTTAGTCCTTGTTGCGTTTTTGCAGACTTGTGACCGGCTTTGCTGCACAGTTCAGTCCCTTGGTCATCTTCAAGAGGCATAGATTTTCATGGACCCCTGCGGATGCAGGGGCTCATGATAATATATGTCTCTTGCTGGTTGGAATTGGTCATGTTTACTTCTCTGTTCCTCTGACGGAGGGATGTTGTGAGGGACTCTGCCTGTGACAGCGGCATGTCTGTGCATTGAAACTCAGCACGTAATTGGCTTTAGATAATTACATGTAATTCTCACACATGTGCGAGTAATTAGAGGGTTCAAAGACGTGTACATGTCAGCCTCAGTATAGCGCGCACCGGTGTATCGCAGGTTTAGATGGGGCAGGTCCAGGTCGACACCTAATGAGCAACTGTTTCTTGTCCCGACGTCATCCGTAGTTGGCATGTGTGCGGACCAGCAAAAGCTGACGTTATCCCTAGTGCCTTTTTTTGTTTTTTTGGGGCACAAGACCCTATAAATTCAGCACCTTGTTAACCCCTTCACTCCCGAACAAAAAATGCAACACCACACAACTGCCAGACGTACAGATCATCATGAGCCCCCGCAGTTGTGGGGGCTCATGAGGATCTATGCCTCTTGCTGAAACCGCTGTGTAACCATGTTACGTGTACTGCTGGGGATCTTTGGGGTCGAAATTTACAGTAATTTGAAAACGCATTCTCGCTGGTCAATGTGAGCGAAAGGATTAAGGCGAATGCAGTTGAGCCCTGACACACCACAGCAAGACACGGCTTGAGCATGACAGTTCAAGGGTGGTGCCAGAACAGCTTGGCACTTCTAGGCGCCAAGCTGTTCTGGCACCAGCCTTGAACTATCATGCTCGATCTGTCTCTAGAATTATAATCCGGACCTTCAGAGGGCAACTTCAGCATTTGGGGATTTCGGCCCTGGGGCAGAGTGTGTTGACAAGGTCTGTCTTTATCGCTCCCAGGTATTGCAGTACGGAAGGACCCGTTTTGAACAACCACCCGTAAGAGATAATAGAAAGTACAATACAAGAGATTTTTTGACGACGTCATCTTTCCACGATTTTTGCTGACAAAACACTCATGTGACGTCACCTTTCATTTTTCCCGGATTCTAACTATTGTCTCTGACAAAACCTAATCACACATTGTTAAAAAAAAAAAAGATGAACATTACCAGTCGAGAATAGTACTTTCCAAAGACTTTGAATTACCCATTGTCTTAATTAACCCCAATAATTAACTAATTACGGTCGTTAACGTCCACACTGTCGTTTCTCTCAAATCAAACCAAAATCCTGACAGTGCACTCTATAATAGACTAATGACTTTTTACACACCCCAAATAATTAAAAAATTACTCCTCATTGTCTCTCAATACTGTCAGAGTCGATTTCCGAAAAACTCGCAAGCTCGCAAGCACATAATATTTCAGTTCACGCTTGACAAAACAAACTGACTCTTTTCAGTGCAGTCAGAGTGGGGACAGGTCGCCGCGACTTATTAACAAAAGGTGGCTCAGTGCAGCTTTATTGAAAACCTCTTTGGAAACAGCTCTGCTCAGGTCGTGTTCAAAACTTGTCAATGCCTGCACATGTGCTGGAAAAGAGTTGTTCGTCTGACTTTTCAGAAAATCGATTAGGGACCATGTTAAATAGTGGGACTAGAAAATCTCATCTGATTTTGTAGAGGTAGGTAACACATACATACACACACACATACACAATCACACACTAACTACATAAAATAACATTTCATGTGATATACACTGTCAGAGTCGATTTCCGAGGAACACGATTTTCTATACCAGTTAGCCTACCCTCTCACTGTGTACACAAAGCGTCGGGCACAGCCCGAACATAATGGCTTGTTATGACAAAAGCTATTTTATTGACTGTGACACTGATGTAAAACGACACAGATAACACTTTTTATCACAGGCCTTTTAAATCTTGTCTACCACTGTTCATTGAGGTCTAGATTCATAGATTCACATGAGCTCCGTTTCACAACATTTTCGATTGGAAACTAACAGACGCATAACTCTCACTGTGTACACACAGTACTCGTATGTTTAATTTCTGTTTATAACATATCTTTAGAAGTCTATGCAGACATCTAAGTGCAAACAGGTACACTAGTGCTTTTTGAATCAGCCCATGAGTGGACAAAAGCCTCGGCGTTTCTATGTACGTGCGCGTTGCTGTTGCTGTTGCTATTGACTTATCTGCGCATAAAAGGACGCACAATCTGAATGCACTGACTAAAATAGTTCTAGGTGCCAAGCTATTCTGGCACCACCCTTGAACTAAAGCCATTGGTCTATATCCCTATCTATAAGTACTATAAAGTAGCTTGCATATGGCAGTGTTCAAATTTGAAGCTTTTAGCCTCAGTATGATATGGGTTAAAACAAGTTTTTGATGTATTTGTATAGTTAGAATTGCTAGACTGTGCTACGAGTGACTGTTAAGTGTGAATGCCGAAAGCGATAAATTGACCGTTTTTGGAAACCACTTTATTCAATATCTTAAAGTAATCACGAACTTTGACACTTCTGCCGAGGGAATCGACCGGGTGGTATTAAATAAACATGGTAACGAGAGCACGCACACATACGCACACACACACAAACACATAAATAAACATACACGTACACACACACAAACACATAAACACACACACACACACACACTCACACACACACATACATATACACACATAAACATATACACAAACACATATATATACACTAACACAGACACAAACAAAATAGGCACACATACAGCCAACTACTAACCGGTATGACAGAGCAGCCGCCATTGCTCAGCCGGATATTTTTGAAATTCCATGAATGGATTAGAGCACTATGTATGGATTAAAAGAATCGATCCGGTTTTATCTGAGCATGAAAAAGGTTTCTGACTTTTCAGAACGTGAAATTTCTAGCGCTCCAACACGTAGACACGTAGACTCGTAGAACAGGTTCTGTGAGGTGTCTCGGTTTTCTGCGTACTGCAGTGCCGGTACGGCGCGCACACACACACACACACACACACACACACACACGCACACGCACGCGCACACACGCGCGCACACACACACACACGCGCGCACACATATGTACACACGCGCACACACACACATATGTACACACACGCATGTACAGACACACGGAAATACCTCGGACACACACAATAGCTCTCTCTCTTTCCACCTCACACAGAGAGAGGCCCGTCATAAAGACAGTAATCATAATACCTTTTACCCTTGCTGGTTTAGGTCTGTGCTTATGTCAACTGACAAACACTAGTAAATCTCTGCCCTTAACGCCACACACCACATGTCACAGTTGAGGTAAGGGACATAATTATCTTTTTAAATGCAGCACGCTTATAGCTGAGAGGTGTCAGCTTAATACATCCCGTCGTCAACAAGTCATGCATTTGTGGAGTGACGCATGCGGGTAAACCCACCTGTGGCTGAGACTTGAGAGCCCTCATACAAATCACTCAAGTACACAATCCACGCTAGTTAGCCTCAGGCTTTAAGAAAAAAGCCATTTATACCATTATTTCTGAGTCAATACCCTATAAACATGGCTATAAGAAACATTGTTAGCGAGTGTGTTCATGTACTTGAAAAAACATTTTTAAGCAGGTGTTAAAGTGACAAAAAGTAATTACAAAATAATGTTTAATTTGGTTTTATAAAAAAATAAATCACTCATTGTTTTAACAAAATCAAATAACAACATTTTTATTCTATTATCTATTGTAATTATTTGCACAATTTGTTATTTAATTTTGACAAAAAATGTACTTTAGTCAAGAATTAAAGCATAATTTAATAGAGCAAGGGAAGTAACTTTTTTGTCTTGCTGAAATTTTTACAAAATTACTTCCCTTGTATTAACTTGTACTCAGAAATTTTTGTTATTGAACATGGGTGATTCCTTCCTTTTTCTGGTGCTCAAGTTATGGGTAAAATTATCAAGTTACTGTCTATGTTACTGTCTAGGTGTTTCATTTGGCTCACACTTGGCCAGGGTGTGATTTATAATTTAATGCAAAGCCAATAATCTCCAATACTGTGTCAGGTTTGTTTGCTTAAAAGGACAGGGTTATTGTACATGACATTACAATTGAAATCTGTGAAACATGTCATTTATAAGCCCACTGAGAGAGACACAATATTGGTCTGGGGTAAACTCAAAAACTATTGGCTACATTTTGCTGAATGGTACAAACGTAAAAAGTTACTATTAATGTACTTCCTAGAAAACATGATTTTGCTTGATAACAATTTTTGTTTTTTGTTTTTAATTTTTTTAATTACATTATAAATGAACCAAGACGAACTCCTTCTATTAAATGATATCAATGCTGTAGAGAACAAAGACTTAGACTCAAAAAAACAGCGGCTTTTGTCTGTGATTGTCTCAGGCAAATCAAAGGCTTATCTGGGTAGACAATACATGACAGAGGATATTGAATCTCTAAGCTCTGACGAACTATTAAAGCTTCATTCTAAATATGAAAACCACATTGCCTCACTAATGACTCGTGATTTGAGTCGATCTCTTGTATGCCTATACACAAAAGCAGTGAGTCACTTTCTACCTGTGGATAGTGACAGTTTATCACATGACCTTGAAAGTAATCCTATTGTTTCAAGTTCAATTGGCAAATTAGCATGTGTCATGTTTTACAAGTTCGGAAATTACCTTGCTCCTGTCGTAACATTACTAGTTACTGGGAGCCATATTGATTTCTCAAAAATAAATTTTACTGCAGAAGAAAATGGACGAAACCCAGACGACTCCACAACCGAACCCCAGTCCAGTTTTGACACAGGTTCAAACTGTGACTAAGGCTAAAAGTCCAGGAAGGGTTGAGGCTGGAAAGAGAGTAGCTGCATTGAATAAACAAAGAAAGTTAGAACTACTGCAAAAGGTACATGTAACTGACCCACCGTCAATAACATCATTGGTGTCACTACCGTCAGGACAGCCAGGTCCGTCACACCCTCATCAAAGTGAGAGACAAACAACTAAGTCTGACCCCCGCCCTGACCCTGACCCCGAACCTCAATCAACAAAATATATAATTGCCAGATTTGTTGTCGGATTTGGTTACGTAGGTTATCAATTATACAAAAAATACAAACCACAGACTCGTACAGTGACCAAAAAATCAGACACTCCAAAAACAAAACCAGAAGTCGCCACATTACCAGTAACATCCAAAGCCGTTGACCCATTTTATATGCAGTAAATAAAAATATTATTTTAATTTTTCTTGCCTAAGAAATGAATGACACAAAGAACATGATGAACCTTGTGTATCACTCTGCCGTAATCAGCGGATTAGCAGTAGCTTATTCTATGCTAGGAAAAAGTCTACTCAAAATGAAATCAGCAGACTTGAGTAGACTTGACTTTGAAGACAGTGCTAAGCTAATTGTAGTTGTCACAGCGTCTATTGCGACAAAAGATTTTCTTGTCAAGCAAGGAATTATTCCCGAAA
This sequence comes from Semisulcospira habei, assembly GCA_036245525.1. NCBI lineage: Eukaryota > Metazoa > Mollusca > Gastropoda > Semisulcospiridae > Semisulcospira > Semisulcospira habei. The sequence goes on along the minus strand of BTPG01000004.1, from coordinate 225,287,352 downwards.
ATGTTTCTATGTAAATAAAAATAATATGGCGACGATAGCTATTATGATAGGAGGAGCGATGGTTAACGCTCTGGCATTTAGTGGCTCTAATTATCTCTTTTCAAAAATGGGTAGAGAAGAATCTGCTCTGGAGATGAGACGACACAATGAGGCATCAGAAAAATTAGCACAAGCTCAACAAGAATATGAAAAGAATAGAATTGAAAAACTTGATTTCATCAATGAAAAACTCAGGCTTGAAGGCCACGCACAACATACATTTTCAAATACAGACGAAGCAATCAGGGAATACTATCTTGTCACAGGTGAAGACATGTCTATCCCGAAACCAAAACTAAGTGACTATTACAAACCAAGCACACAACAAAGAAACGGGGAGATAATCTTTGTTCTAGTGGGAATGACATTTGTTTATTTTACAGGAGTTTTCATTGCTAGAAAAAATGGCAGCCGAAAATAAACTATCAAAAATATATTACTCTCCATCAGGCTATTGGAAAGGAGCAACAGCTATTCAGAAATTACATGCCGCTGTGGGCGGAGATATATCACTCAATCAAGTCAAACAATGGTTACAGAGACAAGCAATTTGGCAGATATATCTTCCTGCTCCAAGAAAGATAACGAGGCCCCATTTTGAGAACACAACACCTAATGACACACACCAAATGGACCTCCTGTTCTTACCCCATGACACAATAAGAAAGAAACGATACAAATATGCATTAACTGTTGTAGACATTGCTTCAAGGTACAAAGACGCTGAACCCATATCTGACAAAACAGCCAGTACAGTTGCTACAGCATTAACAAAAATATATGGTCGAGGCCCTTTAAGATACCCCAGACTAGTGCAGGTTGATGATGGATCAGAATTCAAAGGTGCTGTTAATCAGTTATTTGCGAAGCATGGCGTACTGGTCAGACGTGGTATTCCAGGCGTGCACAGATCGCAGGCAATTGTTGAAAACTTTAACAAACAGTTATCAGAAAGACTTTTCAGTTACCAGTATTCTAAGGAACTCATGCATGACACCCGTAACACGGAGTGGGTAAAGAGATTACCACATGTGATAAAAGCAATGAATAACGAAGGACACCCTAAGCCTGCTGATGCTATTAAATTGAAAACAATTACAGAGCCAAAAACAGGACCAACCCCACCTCCAGACACAAGTTTATTTACTAAACAGGTGAGATATTTATATCAGCCAGGGGAGGCTGAGAACGACGACAGACGCAGGGCAACAGACCCTATCTGGTCAACGTCTGTACACAATATAAAAAAAATAATTCCCGGTCCAGACGCAACAATATATTACCTGTATGACCCTGCACCCCAGAGGGCATTTGTCAGAGAAGAATTACAGATTATTCCCCCAGACACCGTTACTCATTTCAGTAACTAAGTCGTCAATTAATTCATCAACCAGTTCATCACAAATGTCTTCAGATAACTTGAGTCTGTAATGCCCAGGTGCATAAGCTTTTTCCTTACTGTGAAAAACACGTTTCGTGTCTCCAACTGCAAGTGATTTCTTATGTGTTTGAATTATTTCAAGATTATGTTTGTTTGATCTCAGTGACTTGTTTGGATAATCAGGCATTAATGCACCATCTAACACTTGCTTGTAATGTTCATGACGTATGTCTTTATTTTTTATTGCTGTTTTTTTAATTCCTTTGGCTTTTGACTGACTACCTTTCTGGTGCAGTATAGAATACATTTTTGATCTCAGTCCAACGTACTCAACTATTGGCACACCATTCAGTTCATCCTTAAACTTACCAGGCACTTTCTTGTTTTGTGTGCTGTACAGTGGATGATCCTTAGGGTAATCAGACGTGTCATACATGTGTAGTTCTGTTTTCATGTCTTCATAAAAGTCTTCAGTAGGCACGTCTATTATCATAGAGTCAGTGTCAGTGTATAACAGACGGCAGTCAGGATACTTTGGTTTGAAGTAATCATAATAAAATTCAAGCATCAACAGTTTTGACAACTCAAGAATTGCCATACCAATGAATACTGGCTTGTCCAGTTTGACAATTTTTTTTTTGAGTGACACAGCATACAATGATGAATGAAACTCTTTATACCCTGTGTACTGTGGCTTGCCTGTAAGTTTAATTGCACCCAATTCAGTTGTTACTAGTCTCACATCTTTGCGGTGATGAGGATTTTCCATAGTCTTGCCAAAACAGGCATTGTTCATAAGCTTAAAGAAGTCTTTGTCAAATGCAGTGTTGCCGTCTCTGGCACGAAGGGTTGTGTTCTTCATTATATAATCTTTCATGAAAGCACTCTGATCAAATTGAATTCCTCTGTGAACTTTCTTTAGTACTAACCCGTGTCTGATGTAAAACTGCAACAAGCGGTAGTGACAAACGTAATTGAATTTGTCATTCAAATTTGGTACAAGTTTGGTGTCTTCTTTTTTTCCTGTCATACTCATTTTCTCAACTGCCAACGGATAATCATTGTGGTAATCATGTAGATGATGTGGGTACTCTAGGTCTACTTCAAAGATCCAACCCTTCGCGTCGTTTTGGTCAAGATTCATAATATTGTTAGTTAACCCTGACTCTGTTACATCATACTGTGACAAATCATACAGACAAAAGTTTTTCAAGGGCAATAACTCACACATTGCCCAGCCATACAAATTATTAGCGTCCAAGTACGTAATGAATGACCTTGACCCCGGGCTTGAGGGGTCAAACCCCCGGCCAAGGTCACCATAACCGTCCAGATATTTATTGTTGGCCCTGGCGTAATTGTTCGATGCAATACTAATGCCTCCCCTCAATCCACGTTCCACCATTTCACCCATCGTACGATCAGACAACAGGTCTATAGATATCTTACTGGATTTCAAAAATGCATCCCATGTCATGCCAGGACTAGTTATGTAGCAGGCTGGGTCAAGCTTGTAGTGTAACAAACCCTTTTCACGGTAACTTTCAAATACGTCTGCTAGCAAACAAACGTCAGCTTTCAAGTACTGGTCATGGTAATCACCAATTGTCTGACATCCTAATTTACCCCACGCATCAAGAGTGTGTTGATATTCAGAGTCAGAAATGCCTTTTCCAGTTAGTGTAGAATAAAATTTCTCTTTTGGTGGCAGTCTTGTTTCTTCAAACACAACTCAGTGATCAATGTACTCATATGGATAGACACCTTTCTTAACCAAGTCTGACTCAAAATATTTACTTGTTATTGGATACTCAGTCAGCCCTTCTGCCAGACTAGCAAGACCTAAAGACAAATGTTGCATGGAGTCATAAAATGCTAATTTGTCTAACCTAAAAGTTAAGTATTTCTCAGTTGTCTGGGCAATACAACTTATGTTTTTGTAAGACTCATCTACAGCCTGCATGATGATGTGTGAATCATATCCTTTGAGATTGTGGAAAAAGATTGGTAACTTATATGTCTTGGGATCTGTTTTTAATAATAAGTTACAATTGTTATGAGCAGCTCCCCTGTAACGTCCAGTTATGTGATCATGGTCACGAACTTTATCACCCCCCAGAGGTTGTTCACAAATCCAACACTTCTCTGCTGTATCAAATTTTAGTTTGTCTTCTTCTGTCATCACCAAAGGCATCTGACATGTTGTGAGATATTGTACTACCTGACTGTACAGTTGTCTCATTTCTGTTAAAAACAAACATGCTGCATTTTCACCCCTGTAGATAACAGGCTCTGAATGCAAACCGTCTGACCTAACAATAATGTATCCAAAAGAACACACCACTTGGTCACTCAACTTTATAGTCTTTGGTAATGACTCTGGAACATGACCTTCATACGGAACAACCAGTGATTCAAAATCTGCGTACACTACAAACGGCAACTTTTGTTGATTCCCATAGTTTTTAAAATACACTTGACTACCAGGATCTGGATACTTAAGTACAGTTTGTATGCCATCAGCTGACCTGCAGTGTAAAACATGTTTGTGTGCCACAGCAATAGAAGAGAATCTTTGTAAACATCTTTTACACACTTCCTGTTTCCTACCATATTTTGATACATGATTATGAATTAGACGTGACATACTCCTGATAATTGTGTAGTGAAAGTTATTGTCATCACCGATTAGCAACATGTCAACATGCTTATCTTCTGACTGCCCATATGTTGGAGCAAGTGGTGATACTCTAATGGGTTGTAACTTATCAACAGACTCATTATCCCACACATACACATTTACAGATATACCAGGATTTAGTTTTTCAAACAAGTCTATGTCCTCTATTTTAACAGGGAACTCAATGCCACTAAAATCAAGTTCATTTACAAATTTGATGTAGTTAGATACACGTTCTGGTTTTGATTTTATAAAGTGTAGTTTAGCAAGCACACACCACATGAAACAATAGTTGTCATTGTTCTGTATGTTGACGACAGCCTTTTTGTTTACTACTTCTGTTGGCAGTGGCAACCATGCTTTACCTAATATAGGATGATACCTAGACTGCTTTAGTTGCAGTTCATGTACATGTCCTTCGTGCCAACCAGACCCCTTCATTCTTGCACTGTCAATTGCCTGTAGAAAGTCTGGTAATAGTCTGTCTCTAAACACGTTCTCCAGTTCTCTTCTTGTGTTAACAGTGTGTTGTCTTGTTGATATGTACGATACAATCACTTCACCGTCCACCCTAGTGAATACGATTTTTGCAACAATTTGAATCTTCACACTGCCTGTGAGAAGATTTTGTTGTATGACAGAAAAAGAGTTTTCTATTGATTGATAGACATTATTAGTATTGGATATGGGTAAGTTTGTTGTGTGAAACACGTTTCTTAAACTAGATGAGCCAGGGTTTTGAACATTGTCCGTCATTTTTATTTGTCCGACAAAATAATAAATGAAAAAATATTACCGCTGGCTCACCTTGTGTAATACCACTTTATTAACTGTAACACTGTCAATATAAACATTTAGTTTGCGTAGTTGTTTAAATATGCTATAACAAACTTCCCCTAACCAACCATAGTTGGTATCATCAACTTTAAAAGTAGGTGTCTTTAAATCAACTGTCATGCACTCCACATCTGGATGCTCATCGACATAATCCAAAGTCACACTATATGTAACATATATTTCTGATGGTGCTGAAAGGCTTATGTAAGTCTGTTTGGGTGATATTAAATCAGTAAAGTGCATAACATCTTTGAAAAGGTGTGTGAGATCAAGCACCTGTATGATTTGTCCGTCTGTCATTTTTATTGGACAAACAAATGTATAAATTAATTTACATCAATTTACTAACCCATACCCTGTGGGCTGATCTGTCTTTAAAATGAGCTTTAGATGCTTAGTTGATTTCAGTTTATTTTTTACATCATCTCGTTCATGCTTATTTGGGATGACATCATTTTCTCTGAGACAGTCTTCAAAGCTGTCACGGTCCTTACAGTAAAACAAACAGATAAACTTTAACTGTTCTCGAAAATCTTTTAGTACAGCATTATATTTCTGAGTGAGAATCCATACACTGACATTTGCATGTCTGCCACTGAAGGCAAGTTCTGCTAATGTGTTTCTCTTCTTGACAATGTCTTTCTCTGCAGAACAGTCATCAACAATAAACAATGTTGGCTGTCCTTCAAATTGCTTGTAAAAATATTGTAGGTAGTCATTCAGTTTTTTCTCAGGGTCAACTAAATATATGTTGTTGTCAGTCCAAATAAATAAACGGTTGTGATAAGCTTTGTTGTGTTTGATTGTAGGACAAAATATTACATTGTTTTCAAAGTGGTGGATGTATCTTGTTTGTAATAGGTTAAGAACAAATTCAGTTTTCCCACACCCTGTGGCGCCACAAAATAATCCACAGTGTGGGTCGAGTGTCATTAAGCTCAGGTTCATTTTAATACACAATATAATTTTAATATATGTGTCCACTTAGTCTGCTTTCTGCAATATTGAGTTGTGCGTCATATATCAGGTACAAATATATGTTTATGGCTGCAGCAGTTTCAACCTTCTTTTGTATCTGAATTGTTATTCCATCACTACCATTCTCAACAGTTCGTCCTGACCCATGAAGATAATCGTCATCTGTACTACGAAGATCTAACCAAAGTGCATATTTATTTGTCAGGTATTGTCCGATCCTAACATCATACAGATGTAGATCTTTGCACGCAATGTTTGCAGGTTTATCTCTAATCCTTCCACCCGCAAAATACTTTATGGTTTCGTCATAGTGTTGATAAGGTAACATTCCTGAAGCGTACACTTGATTAGGGCGGCCTTCGATTGTACAGGACAAATGTGTAATCTTAGGATTGTAGAATTTTTCTGAATCTCTTTTGTATGGACTCACCGGTTCAACAAACAACATAAGAATACCTTTCAGTGACCTGGCAGGCGTGTTCAAGTTTATGTTCCACATTGGGTCGCTCTTGTCTTTGGGTATTAAACTATGTCTAATCACCCTGTCATAATAAATTGGAAGTCTTGACTGATACTGATTTTGAATGAGTCTGGCTAGTTCAGTATGTGTGACAATTTCATATTCCAAGGAAATGTTAGAGATCTTGTATGTTGCATCTGTGGCAGATGATTTTATAACTTTGGAGTAGTCATTGAAAGTTAGTTCAAAGCTCAGACGGTCATTCAGTGCCCCTTGATAATAAGGCAAATGAGCTGTTAGGATTTCAAACTCAAGTGGAATGTAGAATCTGGTTCCATATGTTTCAGCTATAATAACTTCCTTTGGTACCCCAGTAGTTGTTTTGTCTCCGGCATTGATTCGAAGTTTACCAACGTTATCAGACTGTATGCCTTGGTAAACACGGTCTTCTCGTTCTTCTCTTGTGAGCCAAAGATCCTTGTAACAGTAGAACACATCTGAGTCGTCAAGACTAAACACTTCCTGTCCTTCAAGTTTTACTTTAATAGTCCTAACAATTGCTCTGCCAAGATTGTCAACCAGTGTTCTGTTTACGTCTGCGTCTGATGATAGTTCAATATTAAATGCTAGGCGTGCAGTGCCAGGAACAATAACGTCACTGGGTCCTAGGTTTGGAAACTTGACTGTAAGTGTTTGGTTCTGGTCTATGGTACTTGGATTGTTTGTGATGACGATTGATTGTCTTATGCCCTTAACACCCAGGGGCTCACGTAGTTTTCTGTATGGGTCTAACTTTGATCCGTAAGACTGTGTCATTTTTATTACGCACAATAAAAAATAATAAATTAATAAAACAATGGCAGCAGGAGGATTTAATCATGAAGATTTTAAAATGGATGACACGTATGATTTTGGTAATACAACAGATATGGCAGATATGGCAGATATGACTGGTACAAGAAATATTTACAGTTTACGTCATGAACTTTTAGAAACCAAAGTGAACTCATTTTATGATCATGTTGGTGGCCGCCCAGACAACGTAGACCCTAATCAGTTTGAACTTGATGGCAAGGGTCATTTATATTTAAATACTGTTGACAAAGGAAAAGTACTATTGACTAACAAAAAAGACCCTAGTAGGTTTAGGGCTTTAAGTACAATAAAAAATGAAGGTGGTGTTGGTGCCTTGCGTCAACTGGGTATTGGTGGGTCTCCTGTCACGCCAAGACTGGCTAGTGTTCTTCACGACACGCAAACAAAGTTGCCAACAGGACAACAAATTGAAATGGCACCTGAAACAAGCCTACCAGAAATAGCAAACACAGTGATACAAGAAACCTCATTTACTGAAGGGCAATTAAATGACGCTTTGAAAACAATAAACGACCCACCTTTGTCAATGAGGGAGATTATGGGATTGGATAAATCATTACAGACAATAAGAGGTGAGATGGTTAATAATGTTGCCAAACTGGGTGAGCTTGATAAACACATAGAACGTGAAAAAGAGAAACTGGCTACAGCAGACAATGGAAATCTTGATACAGAAATGAAAGAAAGAATTCAACACAGATTAAATGATTTGCAGATAGAAAGATCAGGACGGTTAGAAACAATTAGTATTGCAAGAGGAAAACTGAAAACCCAAGTTAACAGAATTAGAGAAACTATTCAGAAAATACTTCACGAAGACACTACTCTGGCTGAGAGACTTAAAACACTTTTCAGAGAGCAGGGTATCACAATTGCTAGTTTAATTACAGCTCTTGGGTTTATTATCAGTACTGTTGTATTAGCTGTCTCCGGCAGTGGTGGTGGAGCACCCCCGGCACCAGCAACACCAACCCCGGGCCCACCAACCCCGGCTCCAACAGACCCAAAAGATTTACAGACGTGGGTAAAGAAACAGTTGTCTCACATATCAGACTTGCTTAAAAAATTGGCTGTGAAAGCAATAGATGCTTTGCCTGGCATAATTGGCACTGTTGTCAGTTGGTTGATTACTACAGCAGCAAAGGCAGTAGGGTTTATGGCAGAGCATGTGTGGGTATTTTTGGTGACAGTAGGAGGGTTGATGGTGGGTTATTTAATGAAACAGATAAAGAAGTAATACTCCTAGCCCTGTTAATCCTATTACTAATGCAGTTCTCTCTGACTCATGAGTGTCAGGGGTTGGTGTAGGGGTTACCGCTTGTATGAGTGCCGGTGTTGGGGCCGGGACCGGGGCCGGGGGTGTTACCGTCTGTAATGATTTTAATGACTGTACATGTGTGGTTGTGGCACCCAAGTTTACAGATTGATTGAGTCCTAATTTTTGATCATGACCTGCAACAATGATTTCATTATTATAATTTGTTATTGTCCCCATTTGGAGTTGAAGATCAGATGGTAACATGTATAACCCGATGCCAACTACAAAGTCAACTTTTGATCTGGCATATCTGAGTACGTCTTGATAGCGTTGTATGCTTGATGGTAAATCTACTACTGAATTAATTGAGTCTTCTAAGTTTGCGAGAAACTGTTTTTGTGCTTCAAATTTGCCACTTCCATTCAAAATGTTTGATTTTGTTAGTGATTGTGCTCCTAGTAAACACCAGACATATGTTCTGATAGACTCATTTACGCGTTCGACTCCCGCTTGAGTAAACCCGTCACTCCTGTCCAAGACAAATGTGGTCCATGCGTTAGTCTGCTTCTGCTCTATTGATCCTAACCAGACTTCAGATTTTGATGAGAATGAAGTGTAGGGAGGCCAGTAATCTTGAGGGTATTGTCTGTGACTCATAGCATAATACAATGTACCCATACCATTGTGATCATCAAGTTTTTGTGTGAAGTCATACTTAGTGCCAGGGTTAATGTTAAATTCATTACAGATGCGTTCAAATGCTTTCATATCCATGGGGTTGTTATACCTGTTGAAACTGGATTCAGTGGGTAATGGTGTATGCAGTTCTGACAGTATACGTCTAAGCTGGTAATAAACATGGAAACGATACACAGACCTAATCAGTTTGTTTGAGTGATTCAAATGATCTGTAAATGAAACACCACAGCCTGTAGTTGAGCATAGTATTGCAAAGTTGAGTTGGTTTTGAAACATCTGTAGTGGACTTGAAGACCACTTTCTTGCAGTAGAGTCATCTGTTATTGGAGGGTTTAGGTAATGATCAAACGGATTTGGTACTTTCACTTGGAATAGGTCTTGTTCAGACACAGCTATGTCGAGTTGATTTAGTTGAATTATTTTCTGTTCATAAGTAGGTGCAACATTATATTTGGCATTCACATTAAATTGAAATGCGTTTGTAGTGGTAATGGTTGGTGATTTAAATTCCATCCTTTTTTATATGAGATAATAAAAATGTTTATTACCTTAACAAATCTTGACACAAGCAAACCAGTGTGGTTAACTAATGGGATTGATAATCGTGATGGTAGCAAGTCTGTAGCTATCCATGAAATGTTCTATACAGTAAAATGGTTTAATGTAACAGATGATATATATAATAAAGTAATTTTTGATGGTAAGACTGAAGCTATACCACCTGGGTATTATGACTTTTGTACTATAGCTGAATGGTTTCAAAGTAATTTTAAAATTAAAGCAACTTTAAATCCAGCTAACCTACTTGTTACATTAGAATTTTTGACACAAAATTGGTTAAGGATCTCAGATAAATTTGCATATTTACTTGGATTTTATATTGACGAAGATTGGTGGAGAACAGATAATTTAGATGAAGCTATGTCTGGTATTATAACAATGAAGATTAAAAAACTTAAAATAACTGGAAAACGCCCTGTCAATTTGTCAGTACACACAGTACTAAATGTTTATTTGAAAGAACTAAACACATCTGAGAATGTTCACAATGGAAAGCCTTCAACTTTGTTGAGATGCTTACCAACTGGAACTGCACCGTATTGTGAAAGTGTAGTTGTTAGATTTCCTAATTTGCAGTTTAAGAAATTAGGTTCTAGTTTCTTTGAGTCACTGAGTATATCTGTAACTAATCAGGATGACAAACCAGTTCTTATGCATGATTTTAGTGTTGTGTTGGAAATTAAATAATTTTATTTTTGTTTATAAAAAATGAGTGGTGGTCCAAAGTCGAGAATCATACCAGTTGCATGTCCAGTAACAGAATTGAAAGATTTGGCAGACGTACAGGATTTTGAGAAGGAAGGGGATGTTGGAGAAATATATGGTTTTGAACTTGATTCAAATGGCATGTACAAGAGGAAAGTAATTGTCGACATGAAAGACGGTGAAAAACAGATTCCTAAACTTGGTCAGCTTCGTGATGTTACTGTACCTACTCCACCTGTAAATAATTCGCCCTACAACTTAATACATGTGGGAAATAAGTGGGTGGTTTCACCTGTACCTGTTCCACCACCCACAATTGACTGGGACATAAAGTTGGAATTTATTAGTCCTTATGTATACACTGATGACGAAGGTGCCTTAGTGTTTAGGAAGGTTGTTAACTCGGGGCCGCTTATTGTAAGTCTTGTTCCAAGCTTTGCCCCAGACAACAATAGCAGAGAAAAACTGAAAGTTGAAAATTATGAGAGACGGCGGTATCTTCTTACAACTAGAAAGGGTAGATCAGATACTTCTGTTGTGTTTATGCCAGCAAGCTTAGTCGTGGCTAGAGAAGCGACAATAGTATTTGAAATTATCATGAAATCTGTTGCTACTGCTAAAGAGGCTCAAATTGCACAGGGAATTAAACTTACATGGGACGAAACAGTAACAGAATCATCAAAGGTTTTTATTGCTATTACAAAAAATAATGATGTTATTAATGTTTCGAGCAGTGTTCCAGCTGTCAAGGTGGTGGTCGACAAAACAACTTTTGTTCGTCTAACTTACATAAACCTTGAACACATTGATCTTGTTGCATTTTATTATGCCAGCAAATTGTATACTTTTGAAGAGTTGCAAAATGTAATTGCTGATTAAATAAAAAAAAATATTTGTCAATAAAAAAAATGGTAAACTTCTATCCGCAACTACCAACGCTTGATCCGACTGAAACAAATGTGATGACTAAAACAACGCTTGCGCCTGATCCACATATGCCAATTGCTTCAGATAAAACATTACAGGCAGATGCATTCAGATTAAATAATATTACAGAAGCTTTGAAATATTTGGAGAGTGAGGAGGCTAAGTACTCACGGTGCAAAAGGAGGTATAAGTCAGTATTTAATTCTGTTCAAAACACTTCTATGGCTATTGGTGCAGTTTCAGCTTCATGTTCTGTAGGGGGTATTGTTCTGTTCGCCACAGGAATTGGAAGTTTGGCTGGAATAGCAGTTGAGGCTGTTAGCGTTGCTACATGCCTGGCTTGCTTTGGTTTGGAAGCCTTGAACAAGAGGTTTCACACAAAATTACAGAAACATGAAGCATTGAGTACGCTTGCTGGTGCAAAGCTGAGCAGTATGAAACTTATTATCAGTAAGGCATTAAACGATAATTTTATTGATGATGAAGAATTTAAGCGAGTCCAGGATGATTTAAATAATTACAAAAAACAGAAGTCAGAAATACAGAATAAAATGCGTAGTCAATCTCCCGTCAATGTTGAAGAACTGAAGGCTAGTTTTTTAGCAGAGGGAAAAAGGATAGGGGTACAGGAAACCACAGAAAAACTACACAATCTTTTAAACAAATAAAAATCAGATTTGGTAATCAATCAATATTTTTGTCATATGCTTCGCAGAGAGATGACATGTCATTTACACCACTTGTGCCTGATTATTTAACCCCATCAGCACCACCACCTGAGTATTACTGAGAAAAAAAAGTTTTTTTATTGTCCTTGTATCTTGGCAAATCTGACCGAGTAAGTTGTGACTTAAGTCAAGTTGTTGTAAGAACTTATAAGAACTTACAGTAAGTAATTAATAAGTTCTTATGATAAGTAATTAATAAGTTCTTATGATAAGTAACTTAAAGGTTACCTCTGCAGGTTCTTAAAAGTTAGTTGTAACTTGCTAGTAACGTATAAAGTTTTACTTGAGAAAATCGTGTTTCTCAGAAATCGACTCTGACAGGGGGGTGTGTAAAAGTCATTAGTCTATTATAGAGTGCACTGTCAGGATTTTGGTTTGATTTGAGAGAAACGACAGTGTGGACGTTAACGACCGTAATTAGTTAATTATTGGGGTTAATTAAGACAATGGGTAATTCGAAGTCTTTGGAAAGTACTATTCTCGACTGGTAATGTTCATCATTTTTTTTTTTAACAATGTGTGATTAGGTTTTGTCAGAGACAATAGTTAGAATCCGGGAAAAATGAAAGGTGACGTCACATGAGTGTTTTGTCAGCAAAAATTGTGGAAAGATGACGTCGTCAAAAAATCTCTTGTATTGTACTTTCTATTATCTCTCCCGTATGAGACCCTGAGAAATGGGTTCTTGGGGCTGAAAGGGTTAAAGACCATCATTTACAGAAATGAACTTTGAATGAAAACTCATGAGAGAGCACTTTGCAGGGGAGGGGGGGGGCTGGGGGGGGGGGGGGGGGGGGGAAGGTAGCTGGTCAAAACAGGTTCTAATGTATGCTGATGGTTGACCTGTACATCACATGTTGAGGACTGGCTGTAATTAGTTTAGATTCAGAGCTTTAGTCACATGGGACTGATGTGATAAATACAAATAGGGGAGGGAGGGGGGGGGGGGGGGGGAGAAAATTCTTCAAGGCATGGGACATGGGATGTTTTTCCCTTGACCCATTCGCTGCACAGGAATATTGAACACAAACCAACTACAAAGATCCTCATGAGCCCCGGCGGTTACCACTTTGTATCCATTGTTCCATGCTGGGGTTCTTTGACCTTAACCCAGTCAGCCCCAAGGCCACGATTTCTAAATTTGGGAGGTGTCACTTAACGATTATGTACCAGTGGCAGGAGATGGGTGGACCATGATAATTCAAGGGTAGTGCCAGATTAGCTTGGCGCCTTCAGAATTATCTCCTGCTACCCCACCCGGGTCTGCCCTGAGGGACGGGTGAGATTAACTACTTTTTAGTTCCCAGGGTCACCCTGGTCAGCCCCCACAGGGTGGGGTTTCCCCTCTATTCCGGGGCATGTGTTTCTGTCTATCCTTGGTCCATTCACCTGTATTCTCCTTTTTTAAACTCTCCCTACTGTCTGCGCTGCCTGTAGCTCTTGATATTGGATGTGTGTTGCTAAATGGTCTTAGCTTTATTTAGCTTATCAGACCGGCTGGCGACATACATTCAATATTCTGTTTAGTTGTTTTTTTCACAAGCAGTGCAGGCACGTTCTGAGAAAGTCTTGTTGCTGTCGGGACGTTAAGCAATGTACAACCAACCAACATACATTCAATATTCTGTTTAGTTGGGTTTTTTCACAAACAGTGCAGGCACGTCCTGAGAAAGTCTTGTAGCTGGCGGGACGTTAAGCAGTGTACAACCAACCAACCCAAGGCCACGATTCTTAAATTTTGGAGGTGTCACTAACGATTATGTACTAGTTGCAGGAGATGGATAGACCATGATAATTCAAGGGTAGAGCCAGATTAGCTTGGCGCCTTCATGCGTCAGGCTAATCTGGCTCTACCCTTGAATTATCATGATCCGTCCCTCTCCTGCTGTAGGGCGTTGGGGCTCAGTGGATTAAATTTACACAGATTTCAAAAGTTCAATATGCGTCCAATGGCAGGGAAGGTGTTAGTGCTTCAACTGCTACCGACGGTGACGCTCAGTGCCAAAGACACGTAACCACACGTCTTTTTCCACAGAGTGTTAATGTCATTAGCAGTCAAGGGGTTAATCTATCTGTGTTTTGCTTCAAGTTGCATGCACACACCAAAATTCATAGTGCAAGCATGGTTTATCTCAAGTACTTTTGTTTGAAGCTAGCTGTCATCGCTGGACATACAAATAATGTTTTGTCAGAAATTTTAAGATTTAGTTTGTATGTCCTACAATTGGAGGTAGAGAAGCCATATAACACAAGTCAAGTGCAGTGTCTATAATCAACACGGTGCCTCAGGCACTGTCCATGAACTATCGTGGTCAATCCATCTCTGGGAGTATTGAGAACAATTACAAGTCTTTGCAGTGTGTGGGATGACCAAACAATTATGCCATGGGCTGCATTTTAAAAATAAGAGTACTACTGACTATTAACCCTTATCATTTGGAACACACCAGTGTGTGAAATAAGTTTGACTAAAATAGTTCAAGGGTAGTACCAGAATAGCTTGGCACCAAACTATTCTGGCACCACCCTTGAACTAAAGCCATCCTTGTCTGTAAGTACTATAATGTAGCTTGCATATGGCAGTGTACAAATTTGAAGCTTTTATCCACAGTATGATATAGGTTAAAACAGTGAAAGCAAACAAAAAAGAAACAATCCCACACCATTTGTGGGAGTTCTCCCCTGATAAACCCACTCGGGGAGTACACTACAAGTACACTTTTGTTCAAATAAGATGCCAAGCGTCTCATTTGAATAATAAGTATACTTGTGGAGCGTACTCCCCTAGTGGGTCTGTCTTGGGAGTACTTTCCCAAACGGTACATTGTTTTCTGAAATATTGCAAAATCAATTGTTAGTTTATATTGAGCACTGCCTTGTGAATACAAATAAAGTACAACAATTCAGACAGAACATTCACTCCTTACTTGCATTCGTTTGATGAACAGTTTTCCAATCTGTTTGCAGGCGACTGGCCGGACATCAGGGCTTTACCGCCTGCCTGGTGTGAAGGAGCTGTCCACCACAGGTGCCACCTCACCAATGCATCGCCCACCCAACTACACGGACTCTGCATACTTCATCCACCGCCGCTACGAGGACACCGCACTCGTCATCTTCCGACAGAACCAGAAGAAAAAGGGGGACAGTGTTGAGGACCACTACTTTCACATCCCGCAGTTTTCACCCACCAAACCACCGGAGTATCCGGCACCATTTGAAGAAAGACATCCGTTACACCAAGTGAAAAAGTCTCACGGCGAAAGTTATTCCCCGCCACCATTTGAAGAGAGGCATCCATTGTATGCAGGCAGTAAGTCCCATGGTGGACATGTGTCTCCGCCTCCTGATTACGATTCTAACGGACCAGGCCACCGTTCACCGTCAGCCAGAGATATAGCAGAGAAATACAGACACATTTCACCCAAGTCAGAGAAATCAGTAAAAAGCACACCAGAAAAATCGTTAAACAGCACACCAGAGAAGGCAGTGTACAGTTCGTCTG
Source organism: Semisulcospira habei (assembly GCA_036245525.1). NCBI lineage: Eukaryota > Metazoa > Mollusca > Gastropoda > Semisulcospiridae > Semisulcospira > Semisulcospira habei. The sequence goes on along the minus strand of BTPG01000004.1, from coordinate 225,271,718 downwards.
AACAGTCTGGGCTCAGTTCACCAGAGAAATCATCGTCCAACAATACACCTAAGAGATCTGTCAAGCTCTTACCTGGCCACAGGGAACCTGCATCTCCAGACACCAGGTCCAATTACTTACATGACTTTGGGGACACATCACATAGGTTTAAATCACCCAACTCCAGTAAAAGTGGCAACGTGTCGGTGGCATCAGGAGGAAGTGACGTAGATGCTATTGGGGCTGAAGGGGTAAGTCCTGTCTCCAGTGGAGTGGAGTTTGGTCATTACGGCAGCAGTGGAGTTGTTGCCAGAAGGAAAGTTGCCATGACAAGAACAGACACCAGTCGTACTCAAAGCAAAGTCTGTGCTCTGATGTGATGATGAGTGATGACTGCTTTGTGTGGTGCATGCGATGCGTGTGATGTAGTTATGCATGATGGGAGCCAGAGAGGATGAATACTTAATTGTCGCTTAACTTCATTTTCAAGTTCAGTATGTACTTGCTTCTGGGTTCAGATATTTTGCAGTTTAGATATTGGTATTGACAGTCTTTGGATGTATAAACATATCACCCTGTACGTAGTCTACACAAAGTCTACTTCCACCAGAAATTCAGAGATGGTTAAAATATACCGACTTTGTATTAGGCTTGCATGAGCTTGCTGTTTCAAAGAAGTGATTGATATAATCTTGCCATTTTTCGCTGATTCAGTCAATGCTTTGACAAAATACTGTATCAGTTTGTCTTGGTTTATCAGTATCAGAAATGTAAGTGAATATTTTTATCATAATTCTATCATTTTAAAGTGAGTTTTATTTAAAATTTGACGTGCTGTATTTTTAAGCATTATGATCTGATCTCACAACAGATGCAGACATATTTACATGTACTTGATTTTTTGGCGAGGTTTTATTTATGTCAGTCAATCTCTTTTAAGATGAGATGTGATACATGTTAAACACTAAACATTTCAGCTGTACCTGAGCTAAATGTGACATTGTTTTGTCCAAATAATTCAACTTAACCCTGTTTTCATGAGGCGGCTTAAACAAATCTGCAATGCATCGAAGATTAATTATTAATGATCAAATACAGTGTACAGATCTTCTAACAGAAATATCTCAATACTAAAATAGTCTGAGAACTTTAACTAATAATAATCTGACCTGATATTAATTTGGCTTACACCAGTCTCAACCTGTGTATCAACTGCAGTTGTGTGTTTATCTACTTATGACACTGACTAAAACATTGACGAAAAATGTTTGCCTGTGATATAGCTTGGTTGTGAATCTCATTTTCTGCACTTCACATGACTCTTGTATATATTCTCTCTCCATGTACATTTGCATGAACTGTGCATTATTGTTCGGCTGCATGGCTTAATTGTTTTTTTCTGCACAGTTGTGCCTGTGTTCTCTTGACTCTGTTAACCTGTTTTAAGCATAATTAACCTTGGTTTTTTGTTGAAATAGCAAAAAAACATTAATTTTTACACAATATCAAAAGTATCAAAGTGTCAAGTGAACTAAATTAGTGTTGGTACTGCTACTTTTGCTTTTTAAGCGAGTTGATGGTATAATGTTTTTTGTACCAGATGTTGGTGGGTTTGTTTTTTTTCTTCAGTTGACAGTTTACAGTTAAATGTGTTCATGTGGAAAACTGCAACATTTGAAATTTTCTTTAAAATACATTTCAAGTGTGATTTAACATCCAAAAGCTGCTTGTTGCATTCTTGTTCCCACATAAGGCAGCAAGTTTCTCATGAGAATATTATATTAACTTTGTTTCTTTACCAGGATCTTGAAGTTACATCTTTTTAAGTGAAGTTGGAACTTTGGTCAGCACGATTTGGAGACTATAGCTAGGCGCTAATTGAACAGACCTTGAACCGCACAGCCTGAATGTTGCCAGGGACCTGCAGGTAGAGAGCACGACTGGATACATTGTGAGGTTTTTTTTTTTTTATCCAACCACAATCCAACCACAAACTACTTGACTGGGTAATGCGGGAACCCAGCTGTGTTGCCAGATAAAGAGACTGATGTTTTGCGGTGAGGTTTAGTCACAAAATATTTCCTGCAAGAGAAAATTGAGCTGGGAGAATCTTCTCCTGTTCACTTTGAAATTTTGCCTGTATAGAGGAAACAGGCTCAGAAAGTTCAGATTATGGGAAGTAGTCGAAGGTTACAGGTACATGTACTGACATTATGGAAATATTTATGCAATCAACAGCAACTGATAATTGCAGAAAGTCAGTTGCTGAAGCATGTTGAATTAGCCACTGATTACAAACAGAATCAAAAGTAGTTTATGACTGCAGAAACTTGAGAAAGTAATTTTGTTAGAATTTTGCAAAAGGAGCTTCCTAGAATAAAAGTCTTGGAAGTAGGACTGTGAGAGTTAATTGACCTCAAACAGTTCCTGAGAATCCAAAGCATACAGAAACTTGAGAAAAGCAATCAGAGGGTAAAATTAGTCCTGCGACTGTGCTAAAGGATAACAATGGAGCTTCACCCATTCCTGGAACATGACACACACCCCAACCCTGGATGGTGGTATGTGATGACAACCACTGGCGACTGTCCATCCATGCGTGTTGGACATACCTGTAGATACTTGCCAGGACAGTCCTCGTTGCACCCCCCATCACACACACCATCTCCACAGCCCGGGGGGGAGGCAGGAAAGGTGTATGTGGTGGGCGGTGCAAACCCTAGTGGACCCTTCTGTGAAACGTTCGTCCTTGACCTCAACACAAGGTCATGGGACACGGTGGACAGTCCAGGACTGAGGCCTCGGTACGAACATGCAGCTTTCATCCCTCCAAGCCATCCACAGAGGATTTATGTGTTTGGTGGGGCCAACCAGGCCGGGAACATGAATGATATTCAGGCTCTGGACACCTCCACAAACACCTGGTCGACAGTGAGTGTATCGGGGACCCCTCCAGCACCCCGTACGCACCACACGACAGCTGCCATTGGCGACAAACTGATCATTTACAGTGGGGGGCACCAAGGGGCAGACCCTGTTGGTGACAGACAAGTCCACTGCTTTGATGCCAGATCTAATGCATGGTCCACTCTCTCTGTCCGTGGAGACTCACCTAAACCTCGCCATGGCCATGCCATGGTGTCTGTGGGTTCACGTGTATTTTTGCATGGCGGCATGGCAGGCTCCACCTTTTACGATGACCTTCACATCCTTGACCTTGACAAAAATGCATGGGTCGGGGTGAAGAAGAAAAGGACTTTCCCTTCTGCCCGAGCGGCACATGGCATGGCAGCGTGTGGCACGGATGTGTACGTGTTTGGGGGCATGAATCGTGAGGGGGCACTGGATGACCTGCATAAACTTGACACCAGTAAGTTCTCCCCCATCCCACCCCCCACCCCCACCTCCCCCCCCCCCACCCCTCCCCTCCACCCATGTCAAAAAAAAAAGAAGAGAAAATGAAGGCGCCCTGCATCAATAGCTGCATAGCATCGTATTGCATCGCAACGCTGTGCGTCACTTTCGTAACTATTGATTCAGGGCCCTCATTGAGCCATAAAATCAACTTTTGTGATTTGTCTTTTGAGGACGATGTACAACTTCAAGAGAGGGATCTATCTTGATAGTTTCAGGGTGATGTCAGATTCTGACACAACCTGGAGCCTCAATAGTCGATCCATCTTCTGTTTTTGGGGGTGTCACCAAACAGATATGTGCCAGTTGCTGGAGATGGATGGACCAAGATGATAATAATAATATTGCATGTAATCCTCATACTGCACATTATCCCTCACAAAAAGGCTCATAGTGCAACACTGGAAAAAAAAAAAACACACAATACACAAAAAACTAAAACAAGAAACCTTGCATGCGTATGCTGATGCCCCCCCCCCCCCCCCCCCAAAAAAAAAAAAAAAAAAAAAAAAAATCTATACATACATGTACTACCACACATACACAATTCACATAACACATATAATATACACTATGCAGAGTATTGAAAAAAATCCGTCATACATGCCTGATGGCGCCGAGCTGATCTGGCACTACACTTAACCCATATCATACTGAGGCTAAAAGCTTCAAATTTGTACATTGCCAATTGCAAGCTACATTATACTACTGACAGATAAGGATATAGACCAATGGCTTTAGTTCAAGGGTGGTGCCAGAATAGCTTGGCGCCAAGCTATTCTGGCACTACCCTTGAACTATTTTAGTCAAACTTATTTCACACACTGGTGGATTCCAAATGATAAGAGTTAAATTATCATGGTCGATATGTCTGCAGCTGTATTGCATCAGGGCAAAATGGGTTAAAGAGCAGGATTTTTGTTTGTGATCCCACTCCCCCATGTCCCTCCCCCACCCCCCCCCACCACCACCACCACCACAACCATATCCCTGAGCGCAGATTTACCAGCTTTGGCATGGAGACAAAAATAGGGAAATTAGGTGAAAGCTTATGCACATGTATATCTGGCCCACATTGCACTCATTAACCCATATCATACTGAGGCTACAAGCTTCCAATCTGTACACTGCCATATGCACGCTACATTATAGAACTTACAGATAAGGATACAAACCAGTGGCTTTAGTTCAAGGGTGGTGCCAGAATAGCTAGGCGCCAAGCTATTCTGGCACCACCTTTGAACTATTTTCGTCACACTTATTTCACACACTGGTGTATTCCACATGAAGAGGGTTAAGCAAGTCATGCGCAGTTTCTGTTTTGCTTACTGAGAGGAGCAAGTGCACTGAGCTTTCCCTGTGCATAAGATCTATCAATTAACCCATTTAACCCCACGGCTGCAGTTTCTCAAATTTAAGAGATGTCAGCTAGTAACTGCGTACCAGCTGCAGGAGATGGTTTGACTATGATAATTCAAGGGTAGTGCCAGCTTAGCTTGATGCCATCAGGCACTCTGATGGTCCATGCTTGTGACACACCCAAACCTCGCCAGGTGCCAAGCTAATCAGGGTCGATCCACCTCCTGCTGTAGTGCGTTGGAGCTAAGTGCTTTTGTATAGTTACATTTTCCTTGATAGTACCAAATTTACCATATATATTTCTCCTATTTTAACTCTTGTACTGATGAGACATAACAGATCTATCAGCAATGATAGTTACAGGATAGTGCCAGATTAGCTTTGCACCTGGAAGGAGCGCTCACTGCAGCTGTCTAGTGGATAACTTTTCACTGGTACTGCCAGATATATCATGCATATCATATGCTTCATACTTTAACCCATTACATCCTGAGGCTGATTTTTTTTTAAAAAGTGCTCATTGTCCTCTAAAGGCTGCATGACAGATTAGGAGATAGAGCAACCATTTTAGTTTAAGGGTGGTGCCAGAATAGCTTGGCGCCTGTGGCGCCAAGCTATTCTGGCACCACCCTTGAACTATCATAGTCAAATTTACTTCGAGCAATGGGTGTATCAGGATGAAAAGGGTTAACACGGTCACTCTTAACCCCTTCCATGCCACAGGACACTTATTTAGTTTCTGAAGTCTCATTGACCAAAAGTCAAGGCCATCCAAGAGACAGGGAACAACTTGTTGTCAGCAAGAGGCATAGATCCTCATGAGCCCCCCGCAGTCGCGGGGGCTCATGAGGGTCTATACCTCTTGCTGTTGGATCATGTTCACTTTTTCTCAGCAGTGAAGCGCTGAATCGGCCCTGATAGTTCAAGGGTGGTTCTGGATTATTTATGTGCATGACCAGGTAGCATGCTGTTCTGGCATTACACTTGAACTGTCTTGGCTGTGTGTGTGTGTGTGTACATGCGTGTTCTCATGGGGTGTATGTTTGTGTCTGTATGTCCCAAAGTTACATCATGGATGCGTCATCTACCCCATCTTGTACTATTATTTTTGTTTACACCACAGACTGGATTGAAATAAATTTATATGTGCTGTGCTTCTTCAGCCTCAATGACATGGACAAAAATAGAGCTACAAGGGCCGCCCCCTGCTTGCCGTCTGGACTTTGCACTGTGTGTGGTGGAGCTGAAGGTGCCTAAACAAGGGGCCAGCACCCAGGGCACAGGGGAGCTAACCCAGGCCAGTGGCCATGCGCGTGAAGTGCTGGAGCGTGAACTTAAGCCAGGCAGTGCCAGTTCCAGAGACAGTTGGACTGATGCCAAGGGTATGTACTGTTCACCCATTAACCGATTTCATCCTGAGGCTGATTTTGTACAATTTTGCTTATTGCGGTACGAAAGCTAAATTACTGATTAGGAGATAGATCAACTGTTTTAGTTCAAGGGTGGTGCCAGCATAGCTTGGCGCCTCAGGCGCCAAGCTATGCTAACACCACCCTTGAACTATCAGTCCATTTTATTTCAAGCCATGAGTGTATCTGGATGAAACGGGTTAACTCCCAGAGCTAAATGACTTTCATTCTGTAGAATGGCAAGTCCTTTGTTCTGGGACTTTACAAGTCATCATTGAAGTTTGGACATATGGATAGGTCTAGCAGTACAATACAGTATTGCAGTACAATACAGTAAAAAAAATTAATCCGCTTTAAGCCATTCAGCCCTGACGCACTACAGCAAGAGATGGGTCGACCATGATAATTCAAGGGCAGTGCCAGATTAGCTTGGCGCCTGTCAGCGCCAAGCTAATCTGGCACTGCCCTTGAATTATCATGGTCGATCCTTCTCCTGCAACTGGTGCACAGTCATTAGATGACATCTCCAAAATTTGGGAAATACGGCCGTCGGGCTGAATGAGTTATGGTGTTAGCACACTAATTTTAAATCCATGAAAAAGCTTAAGGAATGACTTCTTTAAGTTCCATAGGGTCCCAGCCCTTCACTAGACACAGTGACTACCCCTTTCAAGCTCTCGTTATTACTGCTTAAAGAACATAAGTATAGATTCATATTCTTGTGTGTGGACAAAATAGTCTCTTTTGTCTGCATCCTTAAAACCAAGTGTGTGTGTGAAAGGTTTTACAAACAGCCACAGGTTTGGAAAGGTCAGCCATTTTTGCACTGAACAGCCAAACTGAGACTGACCTGTGCTTGTGGGTTTTGATTATACGACATCACACAAAATGCAGCCTCATGCCATAACACTTTTTCTTCAAAATCATTTACGGTCATTACCACTGAGAACAATAAACCCATGCAGGGTATCAACAGACATTTTCTTTAGTACTGTCAGCACTCTAGGTAGGGTTTCTGCACCCATAACTGAACAGCCAAGCTCTGCGTTTTCAGATAGCCTGTTCTAAATGACTGTAGTAGGCATTCCTAATTTTGTTTGGCAGGCTCACAATATCTGCTATATGTATCTTGAAACTGTACTGGGATATGTTCCATTATAATTCGTTAATTTACTAGTTCAATAAAATAATTGTAAAATCAGTATATGGATACACACCTGTACTAGCTTTTTTATAAAGAATGTGATAGCGTGCCAATTTAGCCACCCTAAGCAATCAGGGATGCATAAATAATGGGATGGAACGCCACACTTCCTTTGCAAGAATACATGTCGTTTTACGGTGACGCAATAATTTTTAACCCCTATCCTTCGGAATACACCAGTATGTGAAATAACTTTGACTAAAATAGTTCAAGGGTAGTGCCAGAATAAGCTATTCTGGCACCACCCTTGAACTAAAGCCATTGGTCTATATCCTTATGTGTAAGTACTATAATGTAGCTTGCAAATGGCAGTGTACAAATTTGAAGTTTTTAGCCTCAGTATGATATGGGTTAAAAAAGTAATCAAAAACGTGACGAAAAGCACTATGCTGCATTATATCAGAAACAATCGTGAAGGGAAAATCGGTTCCTTGTGCTTGACAAAAGATGGCACAATTGCATCCTGATGTGTCTCGTCTGTGAGTGCCGCTGCAGATTTTGAGTGTGACTGTTCCCATACTCTCAGGTAAATGTAAAACTAAATTCCTTCCTATCATCACGAATATATGCATTTCAGTTTTTCGCTTGCTATCGGAAACATTTAAAAGAAGCAGAGACATCAAAGAGGTGATTTTCGTTTGTTTCAGTGAGCTGAAAGTTAGAACTTTATGGTTAGGGCTGATAGACAACAGAAAGCTAGTACAAGTTTTCGCTAACAGAGAACAGATAGGATTCCAAGGGTTGCCATTTAATAACATGCAAACAGGTTCTGCTGTACTGTCCATACCCATTTTCTTCTTACTTGACCCTTTACATCCTGAGGCTGAGCGCAAATTCTGTCTTGAGGGCGTATACAGCTGAAGAAGAGAGGCAAGGTAGTGTGGGCAGGAACAGGTAATACAACTGTGAGTCATGCATGAAATTTTGTACTGAATCCTAGCTGTTACAGGTAACTAGTGAAGAGTAGACAGATGGGGTGTGATATGATCCGATCTAGGGACTCTAAGAATCAACCTAGCAGCTGAGTTTTGAATTTTCTGGAGTGTGCCAATCAGATACTTGCCTGATAATTTTCTGTTCTGTGACATTCTTTCCTTCAACAGCATTTTACTGAATATAAGGACTGTTTTTGGAGTATAGGTGTCATTTTAGGGAAATCTCTGCAATGATGACAGTTCGTTAGATGGATAATACTGGTAGCCTTAAAAAACAAATTTTGTTTTTGCATTGTACAGGTTTTGCGTTTGGCACGCACAAGTTTGTGGCCCATGTCTCGTCTTTTGCTTTGTCCATTTTAAATTGTTTTTCACTGTTTATCAAGTCAAAATGTATGTTCCAGCATCAGAAGCATTTTTCCCCATTGAGACAAGTTCAGAGGCTACCCAGGAAAAGAAATCAGAGGAGACAACTCCTGCACAACTCACACAGAAGGGAGAGAACCAAGAGGAAGGCGCAGCTGCCGCAGAAGCAGAGAATTCACCCACAGAGACTGTCAGGGTGCTTTTGCTGAATGGGGGGATGGACACTGAAGGAGAAATGTTCGACGACACTCTAGTCTTCAGACTGTAGTGACGAAATACCAACACTTGTGGTTAACCGCCTTTATAATAATAATAATAATACCGTTATTATATAGACGCTTTTTCTCAATTTTGGGGAAATCGACTCAAAGTGCCGCGCCTGAAACCCAACACACACACTCACGAAACAGACACGGATTTACGCCATTTAAGACAAACACAGTACAAGACAAACGAAGGGCCAGTCAGCTACTGAAGTTACAGAGATTTTTGATCGCTTGTATTTGAAATTTGTAAAGTGGCCTGAGACCGGTACCAAAGTGGGGGGGGGGGGGGGGGGGGGGGTGGGGGGTGGAAGAACCGGAGTACCCGGAGAAAGAACCCCCGACGGGTACTCCGGTTCTTCCAAGATAAAAGCGAACACGCGGTTGCAAGAGGCATACAGCCTCATGAGCCCCCACACCTGTGCGGGGCTCATGAGGATGTGCACCTCTTGCTGACTCTGTTTCGTACCCGTGTTCCTTGGTGCTGAACTTACAATGCCAGAAACTCAACTCACAGTGTCAGGTAGTGATGGGACGTTGATGGGGTTGAGTGAAATGAGAATTGGCCCCTGTGACAAATGGGCTATGACAGATGTACATTGCTTAACACCCCAAGGATGGAATAGGAGCTCATCTTGGAACTTGATACTGCTCACTCATGGACCACCATTTACTGTAGGCAAAAATTTAGCCCATCCACCCCTGACGCTCTTCAACAGGATGTGGCTGGTCCATGAAAGTTCAAGGGTGGTGCCAGAATAGCTTGGCGCCTGAACTTTCATGGGTGATCTGTCTCCAGAACTGTCATCAAGACAACTTCCAAATAATTATGGGGCTGGCGACTTTAGGGGACAGTGTGTTATGAGCCTGTGTGTTATGAGCCTGTGTGTTATGAGCCTGCATATTTTCCAGTAGCCGAAAACGATATGGCAAACTTCAGTCTAACAGTGTTGTCTCAATGCTTCGACAACTAAAAGTATGCTCAGCACGAGGCATAGATTTTCATAAGCACCTGGGGGCTCTTGCGGGTCTATGTCTCTTGCATACGTACACAACCAAAGGCATGAAGTTTCTGCTTCCTATGCGACAAGTTTTTTTCTTTGGTTTATTGATTTGCGAGTACATTTGGGCTCACCTGTACTAATGTCTCATCCACAGTTGTGCATTACAACTACTTATGTTCAAGGCCACATGTGTTTATGTGGCTGTGTCAGTCAAATTGGATAATACTGGTGTACTAATTTTTGACCACGTTTAATTTAGAAGACATTATTTCTATCAGAGTATCACATTCCTGCATGATGTTTCATGCTTTTTGTTTTAACAATATATCGCTCTAAACTATAGGGGTATTGCTTTGTGGATGTCTGCTCTACCATTACTCTTTTCCATCAAACTCCATTCTCATACAATATGTATGTACAATATATCTGACAAGATGTTATTTGGCTGCCATCATCTTCTGAATCGCAAAGTGACAGAGATATTTGAGAAAAAAAAAAATTATTCAGCAGTTACTAGTTCTAACATTAAATTCTGAGTTAATTGCTCTAACTCTCTCTGTTCTGTGAAACGTTTCTTCATCACCCTCTCTCTCTTTCTTTAACCCATTCAGCCCTGACGCACTACAGCAGGAGATGGGTCGACCATGATAATTCAAGAGTAGTGCCAGATTAGCTTGGCGCCTGTCAGCGCCAAGCTAATCTGGCACTGGCCTTGAATTAGCATCCACCGTGAGATGGCCTTAGTTGCCTGCTTGGCGTTAAACCCAAGTAACTAACTTGAATTATCATGGTCAATCCATCTCCTGCAGCTGGTGGATAGTCATTAGATGACGCCTCCAAAATTTGGGAAATACAGCCGTCAGGCTGAATGAGTTAAGTATGTGGTCATTACAAATCAGGAGGCAGAGATTGTAATGAGTCCTACGCAGCTGCAGGTACTCATGAAAATCTATGCCACTTTCGAATGGCAAGTGACAGTCTGGCAGTGTATTGAGTTTGCGCTTGTTTTTTTTTTCACCTGCTGTAGATAAAGCTTGTCACAAGCAATTGCACCTTCATCATAATTATACTGCGCATCTTTCGCTCCAACTCTTGTGCTGATTTACTTCCTGTGCATCTTGTTCCCCATCTTTCATGATGATCAAGTTGCTGTGCATCTCGCTCTCCAGCTTTTCTTGGGAGGCTGGCTTGTACTTTGATAATGATGTTTAGCATCTGTGGTTTGTAGAAAAATGTATGAACTTATTTAAGGTGCATCGCATCAATAGCTGCAGAAATGTTGTATAGCATTGCCGGCGGCAATGCTATACAACACTTCAGCACCTATTGATGCGAGGTACCTTGAATGAGTTAACCCTCTCTTTTGAATGCAGATGCTGGTGCTGTTCACAGTGCCTGCATGCACAAGGGGTCTGATGCTTTGGTGGAGTTGTCATGATAGTTTAGCATTATATGTTTGCTGCAGAAATACATAGTTTGTAGTATGGTTAAATGTTTTGAGGGCAAAATGTTGCTTGGATTATTTTAGTTGTATGTTTAATTTTTGTTTGCTATGCTTATGTTAGTTGTTTATATGTTTTTAGAACAAGCTTGTTATCCATTTTTTAAAGGTGATTGAAAGGTGTGTGTGTGTGTGTGTGTGTGTGTGTGTGTGTGTGCGTGAATGTGTGTGTTTGCTTTATCAGTTTGTAATCTAAAGTTCTATTTGAATCCTACTTGTAACTAAAGAAATATATTGTTTGTCTGTTTGTTTTAAGCAGGTTCTTACTGTGTAAAGTTCTTTCTTTTACTTGGGCCAATGGCTGGCAAAGCCTTAGAAATTACACGAGGCATCTTAACCCTTTTTTACAGTACCGCTGATGTTTTAACTCATTCTACCCCAACACCGAAATCCCCAAATTTTGCCGTTGTTATCTGAAGACTGCATTGCAGTGCAGGACATAGATCGACCTTGATAGTTAATAATAATAATAATAATACCGTTATTATATAGGGAAATCGACTCAAAGCGCCGCGCCTGAAACCCAACACACACACACTCACGAAACAGACACGGATTTACGCCATTTAAGACAAACACAGTACAAGACAAACGAAGGGCCAGTCAGCTACTGAAGTTACAGAGAATTTTGATCGCTTGTATTTGAAATTTGTAAAGTGGCCTGAGACCGGTACCAAAGGGTGGGGGGGGGGGGGGGGGGGTGGAAGAACCGGAGTACCCGGAGAAAGAACCCCCGACAGTCCGCCCGAATTAACGGTGACACCAGAGGAGAAAAGTCCAACGCCGGAACCCGGTATCGAACCGCGCACCTTTGGCATTGGTGGCAGGCGCCTTAACCACTGCGCCACGGACCGCCCCAGCAAAGATGTGAGAGCCAAGCTAATCGGCGCCAAGCTATTCTGGCATCACCCTTGAACTATCATGGTCGATCCTCATCTTGCTGTGGTGTGTCTGGGGTGGAATGAGTTAACAGATGGCTTTTGATTGTAGACATGGTGAAATGCTTTGCTTTTGCTAGTACAACGTGCTATGAAATAAGCGGACTTTGGTTTCATGTCAAGCTTTTGCTGACCAGTAGTATGGAGTATGACAGCTTAGAATGTTTGTACTTACAGCGAAGTATGCAAGTCTACCCAGAAAACCACTTCACTGCCATTCTACGTACATAGTTCGTCTGAAATCTGTGTCAATTCAGCGCGAAGGAGCTCCAGACGTCCCATGAACAACGGCTACAAACTTGTTTCACTCTTGCAACCCGTATTTCCCAAATTTTGGAGGCGTCATCTAAGGACTATGCACCAGTTGCAGGAAATGGATCGACCATGATAATTCAAGGGTTAGTGCCAGATTAGCTTGGCGCCGATTAGCTTGGCTCTCACATCTTTGCTGAATGGGTTTAGCAAGAGGCATAGATCCTCATGAGCCCCTGCAATTGTGGGGGCTCATGAGGATCTGTACCTCTTGCGGTAATGTGGTGTCTATTTTTTCTCGGCAGTGAAGGGATGCAAGTAAAAGTCGGTACCGGCAAGTCCTTTTTTGTGTGTGAAAATGAAGATTTTCATTATATTGTAATAAAAATCTTGCTTTTCGCCAAAAAATGGACTAACTGTCTTTTGTCATCACATGGCAGACATGAGCTTAAGGTTCCATGCTGAGTTTTTTTTCTTACCAATTTAGTATGAAAGCTTGTGTATGCTTGTACAGTATACTTGGTTTGAACTAAATGGACTTCCACCTTTCTGCTGACCAGTACATAAAGCATGCAGTATAAAGGCTTTCATATATGCTTTTCGGTATGTATCGTTACGAAGGTAGTGTTAAATGCGTTTTTGTTTGTTTATTTCTTACAAGGAAATAAAGTTGGCGAACAACCTTTGCTGTTGAGAATGTCGTTTCTGTGCCATGGGAGAGAAAATGTGGTTAGCTTTGTACATCCTAAGTTGTTTCCCTTGGAATGGAAACCTGTTCAGGTCACGGTATACATTTAAATTGGGAAGGTCAGGCAGTAAAAGGCTCCGTATTTTTTAAAATAATTTTTGCCTTGTTTGAAAATTTGCAGTGTTGGGCTGACTGTTGGAATTTGCTGGAAATTTGTGGTTAGCTGAGAGGAGACATGTTTGGTGCTTTGATTCAAACCATCCTGAGCTTATCCAGTGGACATTTGTGGGCCTAAGTTGAGTTGCCTTTGACGTAGTGATTTGAGGGGCACGCTGATTTCAGCTGTGCTTGGGTGTGGGGTTGGTAAGGAACCAGTTTCATAGCCAAGAAATGAGACGGGTCATGTGCTGGGTTTTTTGGTATTTTGTGCATGGCAAATGTGCAGCTGGTGGGCGATAGTGTTTTTTAGGGAATTGAACAATTAGGGGATGACTGGGACTGACTAAGGCTAAGAGACTGGACAGTACGGAAACACCACTGTGGTCCGTGGCCTGTCAGGTGCACCACATGTCATATGCAACATAGACCGGAAACTGGTTTAGTGTAACCAGATCATTGAGTTTGGATGTTTGCAGTTGGAAAAGTAAGAATATCATGAAAAATTTGAAATTTTGCCAAAAAATCGCTGTGCATGCAGTTTTATAGGCGTTTTGGCATGTTTTGCGTGGCAACACCCTGTTTACCTGCACTGTGAGCTAGGTTTAGTGTGTTTGCTCATTTTATGAGTCTTTCCTTCGACCATGAGCTTTGACCTTGACCTTGAAAGGGGTGGGGTTTGGGGTGTTCAGTTTGATAAATGCGTTAAAAAAATTCACTCTTTCAGTTATTGAAGTTGTGTGGGGTGGGTAGGGGTTTGGGTTGGAGGAAGAGGGGGGGGTATTGGGGGCTTAAGGTCAAAGGTTAAGATAAAAACTACAATGAAACAGTGTTAGCATGTGCATTTCCTCAGACCGCTGACCTCGGAGTGAAATAAGCGGCCAAATTTTTGTGACATGCAGAAGTGTTATTTTGCATGGTACTGTTACACTGGTTGCATCTGAGGTGTCATTCTGCTGTAATTGTCATGAGGGATGTCTCTGGTGTCTTCTAAACCAAACACAAGCACTTGTACACTGAGTAAAGCTCATTTGAGTGCATTGTTATGGGACCAGCAGTTGCGGGTACCAGTACAGGGTTTTACAGAAGTGTTCACAAGTTTGGCACACACATGCCTACTGCATCTACAAGATGAGCTGAGGTGTTTTGAGACTCTGACAAGTGTGTTTTATATAAAAATGAACTGTACATAACCATTTTTCTATGCTACCTCCTAAATCAGCACTCCAGACACTTGTTAGTGTATGCGGCGTGTCCCGCGTAGCATAGTTTTGGTTGTTTTGTGTAGTCTTTTCCCTGTGGGATAGCTCAATAGACTTGATGTTTAAATTGCAGAGCTGTTTCATGACCCCTTTTGCCTAGGGAAAGATTGCCAGCAGCATATAGGGCATGGCAGCTGGTTACAGGCCTCTTCCAGCTTGTTGTCACCAGACAACAGGGTCATTGAGGATGCCTGGGTGTTGTCTTTTGGGCTGCCCTAAGATACACAAGGAAATGGCCTTGGGTCTCAAAGCTCATTTTTCATCAGTGTCAGTGTCATGGTAACTTTTTAAAGTTGTCCAGCCCACCAGAAGTCAGTTTGACTGTATTGCATGCGTGTGTAAACTTGGGAAAACAGAAAAAGTAGAGGGGTAGGCAATGGAAAAATATGAAAAAAAACCACTTTCATCTGCCTGTGTCTCAAATGCAACATTTCTGAAGATCAGATATATTACTTGATGTACATGCCAATTTTGGAGGCATTCTGACCATATCTAGGCTGTTTTTCATGGCATCAGATATGCATGATCCAACACATCAACAGCATTGTAAAGGCCACATCAAGGCACTTCACATAATGGGCCATAACATAAAGATGCAGCAACTTTCAAGGGTGTCACTTTGGGTTTGACTTAGCTATTGTCTAAGGGTTGCACTCATGGCAGATTGAATGGTGTTCAGGTGGGACAAGTTTCTCTGACAGGTGCACCACATGTCATATGCGACATAGACCGGAAACTGGTTTAGTGTAACCAGATCATTGAGTTTGGATGTTTGCAGTTGGAAAAGTAAGAAAATCATGAAGAATTTGAAATTTTGCCCAAAAATCGCTGTGCATACAGTTTTATAGGCGTTTTGGCATGTTTTGCGTGGCAACACCCTGTTTACCTGCACCGTGAGCTAGGTTTAGTGTGTTTGCTCATTTATTTTTTTGTCTTACAGGTAGTCATGAGTCTTTCCTTCGACCATGAGCTGTGACCTTTGACCTTGACCTTGAAAGGGGTGGGGTTTGGGGTGTTCAGTTTGATAAATGCGTTAAAAAAAATTCACTCTTTCAGTTATTGAAGTTGTGTGGGGTGGGTGTAGGGTGGGGTGGGTAGGGGTTTGGGTTGGAGGTAGGGGGGGGGGAAGAGGGGGGGGGGGTTGGGGGCTTAAGGTCAAAGGTTAAGATAAAAACTACAATGAAATAGTGTTAGCATGTGCATTTCCTCAGACCGCTGACCTCGGAGTGAAATAAGCGGCCAAATTTTTGTGACATGCAGAAGTGTTATTTTGCATGGTACTGTTACACTGGTTGCATCTGAGGTGTCATTCTGCTGTAATTGTCATGAGGGATGTCTCTGGTGTCTTTTCTAAACCAAACACAAGCACTTGTACACTGAGTAAAGCTCATTTGAGTGCATTGTTATGGGACCAGCAGTTGCGGGCACCAGTACAGGGTTTTACAGAAGTGTTCACAAGTTTGGCACACACATGCCTACTGCATCTACAAGATGAGCTGAGGTGTTTTAAGACTCTGACAAGTGTGTTTTATATAAAAATGAACTGTACATAACCATTTTTCTATGCTACCTCCTAAATCAGCACTCCAGACACTTGTTAGCGTATGCGGCGTGTCCTGCGTAGCATAGTTTTGGTTGTTTTGTGTAGTCTTTTCCCTGTGGGATAGCTCAATAGACTTGATGTTTAAATTGCAGAGCTGTTTCATGACCCCTTTTGCCTAGGGAAAGATTGCCAGCAGCATATAGGGCATGGCAGCTGGTTACAGGCCTCTTCCAGCTTCTTGTCACCAGACAACAAGGTCATTGAGGATGCCTGGGTGTTGTCTTTTGGGCTGCCCTAAGATACACAAGGAAATGGCCTTGGGTCTCAAAGCTCATTTTTCATCAGTGTCAGTGTCATGGTAACTTTTTAAAGTTGTCCAGCCCACCAGAAGTCAGTTTGACTGTATTGCATGCATGTGTAAACTTGGGAAAACAGAAAAAGTAGAGGGGTAGGCAATGGAAAAATATGAGAAAAAAAAAACACTTTCATCTGCCTGTGTCTCAAATGCAACATTTCTGAAGATCAGATATATTACTTGATGTACATGCCAATTTTGGAGGCATTCTGACCATATCTAGGCTGTTTTTCATGGCATCAGATATGCATGATCCAACACATCAACAGCATTGTAAAGGCCACATCAAGGCACTTCACATAATGGGCCATAACATAAAGATGCAGCAACTTTCAAGGGTGTCACTTTGGGTTTGACTTAGCTATTGTCTAAGGGTTGCACTCATGGCAGATTGAATGGTGTTCAGGTGGGACAAGTTTCTCTGACAGGTCACGGTATACATTTAAATTGGGAAGGTCAGGCAGTAAGAGGCTCCGTGTTTTTAAAAATAATTTTTGCCTTGTTTGAAAATTTGCAGTTGGGCTGACTGTTGGAATTTGCTGGAAATTTGTGGTTAGCTGAGAGGAGACATGTTTGGTGCTTTGATTCAAACCATCCTGAGCTTATCCAGTGGACATTTGTGGGCCTATGTTGAGTTGCCTTTGACGTAGTGATTTGAGGGGCACGCTGATTTCAGCTGTGCTTGGGTGTGGGGTTGGTAAGGAACCAGTTTCATAGCCAAGAAATGAGACGGGTCATGTGCTGTTTTTTTTTTTTTTTTTTTGTATTTTGTGCATGGCAAATGTGCAGCTGGTGGGCGATAGTGTTTTTTTAGGGAATTGAACAATTAGGGGATGACTGGGACTGACTAAGGCTAAGAGACTGGACAGTACGGAAACACCACTGTGGTCCGTGGCCTGTCATCCCTGAAGGAAACCCTGAAAGAAGATACGTATGCCGATCAACCTTGGTGGTTCACGGGTAGTGCCAGGCTAGGTTGGCGCCAAGCATCCCTCGCACTACCCTTGAACTTTCATGGTTGAGCAGTCTCCTAAATTTGGGTGTCGGTCTTAGCTGTGGCTCCACGTCAAAATGCGTGTTTCTACTGACTGGATAAGATCAAGGTATGTACTCAAACCAAGGGGAATCACAGCGCTGGACAAGATATGTAGATCAAGGTATGTAGACGGGACTACGCCTGTGCACGTAGCGGATATAAGGACTACGTCCCGTACGACCCACTAACCTGCAATTTATGCTTGGATCAGACACATTGTTAGTCAATATTATTTATTTTAAGCATCCGCTAGCTGCAAATAGATTGGTACACCTGAAGATCTTTGCAGAGGTAAAATATTGGGCCGCAAACGGTGATTGACCAAATCGGCGAGATATGTGTGCAAAATTTCATCGATCGTGTGTCCGATTTATCAGGCCAGATTTGCTGCTGCTGAGATGCGTCTGCACTACACTAAATACACTTGTCAACATTCCTGTGGGTTGTACAAATGACATTAAGTGGTTAGATTATGGAAATTTAGTCTCTTTCGAGCTGAAAAAGGTTATTTGATGTTGGAACTTCGCTGTGCAAAAGACGGTCTCGGTTGTTCAGAAATGGCCTACGGTGTGAAAAATATGGGACTACACTGCGCGCACGACGCTGAAGTAAAATCCACACTGACATTCGTATATTTGACGAAAGAGCCCCCTTGAGAGCTGTAAAAAGTAACGGAAACTTTAGTTTTGTAATGTCATGCGAATGAATCTCAATCTCTCTCTCTCTCTCACTCTCTCTCTCTGTAAAATATGTGATGACTTTTTTTGGCTATCTCAGTTTAAATGTGTTGAAGGGCAGATATAATTTAAGGACAGCCATGACAAAGACATGCGTGCCTGCTGTCTTCGTCCTTAGAAAATACAATTTTAGCTCAGTTGTGTGCGTGCGCACGCGTGTCACACTGACACACACACACACACACACACACACACACACACACACACACACACACACACACACACCGAGGAGATAGAGAGTTAAAACATACACTGTCGCCCCCCTCACTTGATTGCACGGTCACCTGCTTTGACTGGCCACATTTAAGTTGCACCGACGACATTTACTACACAATGTACCATGGTTTTCCGGTCACCTGCTGAACATCCAAAATTAACCGCATTTACGACTTCAGCTGGACTGGCCAAGGCTATCACGCAGCACGGCACGTCATTGACCGCTCGCTCGCCCCTCTCTCCCCCCGCCCCCCTTCCCCCCCCCCTTCCCACCCTACCCCCACCCGGGTCTGCCCTGGGGGACTTGGGTGGGGTTAGGTACTTTTTAGTTCCCAGGGTCACCCTGGTCAGCCCCACAGGGTGGGTTTCCTTTCTATTCTGGGGCATGTGTTTCTGTCTACCTTTGGTCCATTCACCTGTATTTGTCTATTTAAAACTCTCCCTACTGTCTGCACTGCCTGTAGCTCTTGATATTGGATGTGTGTTGCTAAATGGTCTTAGCTTTATTTAGGCCCCATGTTGTAGGTTTATTTAACGTTTTTGACCGGCTGGCGACATACATTCAATTTTCTGTATAGTTTTTTTTTCACAAGCAGTGCAGGCACGTCCTGAGAAAGCCTTGTTGCTGTCGGGACGTTAAGCAATGTACAATCAATCAATCAACCTTCCCACCCTTCCCCCTCCTCCTCTGCTGGGTCTCGGTGCGTACGTGCGCCAACGCAAGTGTCCCAGTAAAAGTGTGACTCACGTGTTACCTCCGGTGATTTGAACAGTACCATCGGTGAAAAGACATGACATTGACCCTGTGCACGTGCCGCCTTTCACATCTCCCTTTACGACACATATTCGCGAAGCGACAAAGATTCCATACCCACAGGTAACAACAGAATATCCTGATTACCACAGGAAAACACAATAGAACATAAATACTAGATGAGGGGAAAAAAATCAAAATGTTTGTTGACAGTAATAAAGAAAACATCCGACCACGTCACACCCCTGCTCAAACTCCTTCACTGGCTCCCCATCCCCCAACGCATCCAATACAAAATTCTGTCTCTCTGCTACAAATCCCTGAACAACGGCGCTCCTGCCTATCTCTCCAACTTACTTCACCCCTACACACCTTCCCGCTCCCTCCGCTCTGCCTCTGACCCTCTCCGCCTCCACATCCCTCGCACCAAACTTAACACTTTCGGCCCCCGCTCCATCTCCGTCTACGGTCCATCCACCTGGAACACTCTCCCACTCTCTCTCCGTCAGAAACATTCTCTCTCCTCCTTCCAGTCCGCCCTCAAAACTCACCTCTTTCAACAGTTTTAGCACTATATCACCACACTCCCCACCCCAAGCTGACCGTCGTAATGTATTCCACTGTTTGTGGTACGCAAGTCATTGTCTAAAGCGTGCGCATGCGTGCGCAAGTTGTGAGTGCGCGCTTAGAGTTATAATTATTATAAGATAAGCGCATTATAAATACCGTAATTATTATTATTATTAATATTATAGAAACACGCCTATGGTCACAATTGCTAAATGTCATTCGCATTGGTAATGCCGATAGACCATTTTCTACAGATGTTATGCGTCATACTGCCTCTCTCTCTCTCTCTCTCTCAAACACACGTGCGCGCGCACACACACACACACACACACACACACACACACACACACACACACACTCACACACACACACACACACACACACACACACACACACACACACACACACACACACACACACACACAACTTAATTGGCTCCTGAAATAAATGCTGATTCATAGACACCGTTTATTTTAAAGTAACTTCGATGGCCATGTTGCGCGCTTTTCTCGTGTAGTAGTTTTGCTGAACAAGTTTTGAGTTTGTCCTCTAGGATGGGAGATGAGCTAGAAGCGATAGACGGGAGCTTTGTGGAGATTGAGAGTGAAGATCCAACACCCGAGACAGCATCACAAAGTCCTAAAGCAAGAAAATGTCTGTGGTCTTTCATTGGCATCAACGTACAGCCTTGAACGCCATAAACGACTAAAACACTTACACCAGGAGAACGTGTTATGCCCAAAGACAGGATGTGGTAAAACTTTCCACGGTTTTCAGTGATAATCTCTTTCTCCACCTGAGCTCAGTGCACACGTCCATCAAATCCTTTGCCTATGAGAAATGCGGGAAAAGGCTCGGTGTTCGAAAATACAAGCAGGAACACCGAAAGAGGTGCCAGCAGATTACTTATAAATGTAATGGCATTGCGACAGAGCTCTCTCAAGTAGAGCCTCCCTCGTTGACCACCAGAAGAGGGACCATGAAGGCTTTAGTTTTAAGTGTGTCTATTGTAATGTGTTTCAGTGAAGTTGTGCTTGCTGCGGCACAAAAAGAGCTGTAATTGTGTGCCTTCGCAGGCAAGCACTGCCACATAAGGCATAGGCACTTTTCACTGGGCGACTATGATTTATTCGTTCAAAAATGAGTGAATGCTTGGGGGGGAGGGGGGGGGGGGGGCATTTTTTTTTTACGGATCAGTTGAAAATTAGCCTATTATTCGTTTTTAGGACGGGTCGTGGTGGGGCGAATTTAATAGCATGTCCATGATGTCAAAGGCGGGCAGGCTAAACCTCTAACAATTGAAGTAACAAGATACAAATTACGTCATGTCTAGTTACGCTGGCCTCGCTGCTGAACGTACATTTGGCGCGAAGCCGGCTGTATGTGCGCGTATATATGTATGTGTGAGAGTGTGCGTATGTATGTAAACAAGAGAATCTCCGAAATTTCTGTACACACAAGCTTGAAACTTGGCGAAATACTTTTTTAAGTTGGTGGCTAAGAGAGCCTCCAAGCATATTGTGATTGAATGTCTCATTGAAGACATAAACAACCGTTTATAGGAAGTCGGTTGACCCAGATTAGAGACCGTAATTTTTGTCATATTTACTTGAACCTTTGCATGGCCTGTTTGGAGAAAGACATTAGATGAGTTCGTTAGCCAGGTTTTTTTCAACTTCTTTAGTAAAAAAATAATTCCAGTTTTCTGAACAGAATTAAAACACTAAAAAAAAAACGGCTTTACTTCTAGAGAAAGTCAGACAGTGGCGGTGACGTAAAAGAGGAAACTCAGTCCGTCACGACGCAGACACTAACATATAATAATGATACTCTAAATATGACCGTGACGTCATTCTCTTTCGCGCGCGCGGCTCTCTCTCTCTCTCTCTCTCTCTCTCTCTCTCTCTCTCTCTCTCTCTCTCTCTCTCTCACACACACACACACACACACACACACACACACACAAACATGCGCGCAACTCCAAGAGGAATAGATCCTCATGCGCCCTCCAAGCACTTGAGGATCTATGCCTCTTGGCACTGTTTGGAGCGCTCGCGCACACACGCAATAACACGCACACACACATCGACGCGCTTTCAGAAGAGAATGCAGGTGACCCGTGTACTTAGTATATCATGTAGCTAGGTAAAGTCAACATGCTTTCACACAAATTATACTTACTTACTTACTTACGCCTGTCACCCCTACCCGGGTATAGGCCGTCGACGAGAGACCTCCAGCAACTCCTGTCCTGTGCTTCTCCTTCGATTCTACCCCAGTCAGTCTTGATGTCTGCTTGGAGGTCTCGACGCCAGGAGTTTCTCGGCCTACCTCTTTTCCTCTTTCCCTGGGGGTTCCATGACAATGCCTGCCTAGTGATACTGGAAGCTGGCTTTCTCAGACTGTGACCGATCCATCCCCATCTTCTTCGCCCAATTTCATTCTCTGCTGTTATCTACACAAATTATAGCAAGACTGAAATTGTACTGTAAAGTTCTAGTTTTGACAACATTTTCTCAAGCCTATGAAGCGAAAGTGAAACTCGTATCACGTAAATATAAAATTACGTAAAAAATAAATCTTACGCCATGATAAATGACGCTTGACAAATCATTGACGTATATGTCCTGCGCCCCTTATACAACTCACTGTCGCTTTGGCAGATCTGCGAGACTTTTTCAATATGAGATAATTCAACAGAATCAGGTCAAAGACAAAAGGTAGAGACCATTGACAGCGACGACAGCTCTCATATAGAAGGGGCTTTGTGGGTTATGGTTCATCCCATCTTGTTTAGTTTGCAATGTAGACTCATACGGGAGAGTAATCATCGTGACCATTAGGACGATTACAAAGTAAAGTAGGCAAAAGCACTGTCAGGGAAGAGAAGTGTGCATGATCGACCAGTGATCATAGATCTACTGTGGTCAAAGCAACAACAAACAAAAAAAAAGATAGGAAAGAGGCTGGAACACTGGGATGTGATACGTCCCCCTTCGGCGGAGGGGGGGGGGGGGGTGGCTTCCATGTGCATTGCTTCCAGTCACTTTCTTGGCGTCTCTTTCCTATCTTTTTTTTTTTTTTTTTTTTTTGTGCTTTGACCACAGTAGATCTATGATCACTGGTCGATCATGCACACTTCTCTCCCCTGACAGTGTTTTTGCCTACTTTACTGTGTAATCTTCCTAAAATGTTAGCACTGGCAGTCTCCCCTATTCTTTTCATTTATTACTACAATATCGACTGCAACCCCTTCCCCCCTTTTAGTAGGTTCTCTTTTAGGGTGCATGGAAATTTGGCTGTAGGTGGAGGCATGGAATGTATGCCCCTGCAGACACCATAGTAAAATGTGGCGGCTGTCATTGCAGGTAGGCCGCAAAATTTCCTGCCTTCCTTCAGCATTGCCGATGGTGTGCAGAAGAGGTCGCCCAAGACCGAAACAGCTGTCCACACCGGCTAAATATCTGGATCCCCCGCCCCATCTAGATTTAAATTGCCATGCACCGAGTGGCTGGAACGGTGGGATATGTGAGGGGGGGGGGGGGGGGGGTCCATGTGCATTGCTTCCAGTCACTTTCTTGGCGCACCCCCTCTTGCCTATCTCTTGTTTTGTGCTTTGGCCACAGTAGATCTATAATCACTGGTCGATCATGCACACTTCTCTCCCCTGACAGTGCTTTTGCCTACTTTACTTTGTAATCTTCCTAAATTGTTAGCACTGGCAGTCTCCCCTTTTCTTTTCATCGTGACCATTAAAAACCAGGTGCTAATTTGACCAGAAATCACTGTAGTAATGAATGAAGTAATAAAACGGCCAATGTATGGCTTTAAAAAATCTTGTTTCTTTTTTTGATACATGTAGCTCAAGTGGCTCAAATTAATTTACCACCTTTTAAAACTTGCGTACACACAGATCCGTATCAGACCTGCACACTGCCACTGATTCGCGATGGTACGATCTTTTGCTATGACGGTTTCCCGCCAAAATCCTGTCTATGTTCTGTGGTAACCTTATATGCGGAACTGAATGTTTATATATGGATTGTGTAAGTCGTCATTTTGAGACTGAGAGTCGTTGTGCGGTTTACTCTGCTAGTTTCAAAAGTAGAAATAGTATCCCTGGTGAAATTATCGTAATCAGTATCGATTTCTAACTTTCAACTTCGTGACATTAAAAAAAAAAAGATTATTAGGTTGATTCACATAAACCGCCTGTGAATGGTCCGGCGCCGAAACAACGTCAGTTGTCGCTAGAGGTCACTGAACTGGAAGGTCACTGAACTGAACTTGATGGTCACTGAACTCGGAGGTCACTGAACTCAAAGGAGGGACTGAAGATGAGCGACTGTGCTATTGTCACACACGTGTATGCACGCACGCACGCAATTGAGGAGCTAGGTGGCTCGGTGGTAGAGCGTTCGACTCTCCACCGAAAGATCCCGGGTGCGAATCCAGCTGGGGTCAAATTTTGTACAGACCCTATTTCGGTGCCCCGTCTATGAAATCAACATCGTGGTGGACAAAAGACGTTAAGTCCTAAAGTTTAACGTTTTAACGCACGCACGCACGCACGCACGCACGCACACACACACACGCACGCACGCACGCACACACACACACACACACACACACACACACACACACACACACACACACACACACACACTGATCGTTGTAATCAAGTAAACAACACACTGACTTGATCAACATGTGATGCATTTATTCAGTGCTGAGACAAACTGGTGAAACTGGATAATACAGTCAACCTCGCCTATAACAAGGTGGGATATAACAAACGTCAGACATGTACAGCACCCGCTTTTCATGAGGTCCCGACCACACAACGTACTTCGCATATAAAAAGGGTTCGAAGTAACAACACTAGGTCTACAAAAGATGTTTACACTATGATCCGATGTTTAGTCACATGAGTTGACGGTCTCTGTTCACGCTAAACGCCGCCAGGTTACGATAGCTGAACCGATGTTCGACTTTCTTTCTCAGTCTTTCTGAATTACAATATCACTACCCTCACGTGCTCTGGTAAAAGATTCTCACGCCAAAGAAACAAACAAACAAACAAACAAACAAATCGATGTAATTGATTGCTGTGCCATTTCGATGACTGACTTGGGACACGAGACTTAACCGACAGTAAAACACTAAAAGTGTGACACATGCAGTCATCATATCGGCGACACACGGAGCACGAGAAAGACAGTATAAGCATCAATTAGCCCACGTAAACACTACACTGGGTGTTTCTACGATCACACATATAGTTCAAGGGGGACCTAAATATTGGAGTTACTGCAGGGGTTAGCCAATGAACATCTAGGAGTAACATTAGCCATTGCATGCAGCTGACATGACTTGGAAGTAACGTGTGTTGTGTTCGTTGTTCCCACAAATGTTCATGTTGATCAGCCTCAT
The DNA here is from genome assembly GCA_036245525.1 of Semisulcospira habei. Classification (NCBI taxonomy): domain Eukaryota; kingdom Metazoa; phylum Mollusca; class Gastropoda; family Semisulcospiridae; genus Semisulcospira; species Semisulcospira habei. Next base: position 225,246,344 of record BTPG01000004.1, on the reverse strand, counting down.
ATAAAATAGTCAACATTCCAGCCGGGGTATGTTAGCATAGCTAAATGCATTCTGTCACTTTTCCTCTGCCTCTATCATACTTCTTTTTTTCCGGCATGTATCTTTATTACACCTTTTAATGGAATTTCAACTAGTTTATTGAGAGTATTTTACTGTATATTAAAATCAGACAGCTTTATAATGAATAAGTGTAGGCTGAGGGCAGCGATTTTCGCACAGTGTAGTCCCACTTTCTTCACACCGTAGGCCATCTCGGCGCAACCACGACCATTCCTGCACACCGTAGTCCCAACATCAGGCACCCTTTTCAGCTCGAAAGAGACTCAAATTCCCTAATTTAAACACAGAATACCACTTGTACAACCCGCAATAATGTTGACAAGTCCATTTGGTGTAGTCAGTGCCAGTGGACGCTGTTTTGCTGCAGAATCTGCCCCAACGAATCGGACACGTTATCAGTTCTGTCTACATACCCTGAAGATGGTGGGCTGGTCGCGTTGTTCCATGTATTGTATTACGTGATGCGCCACAGGGGCCTGACGATGCGCCACCGCGTGCGCGCCGCGCACACTGTGGCGCAGCGGATTTGCATATATTCAAAGCACCATCGTCAGGCCCCTATGGATGAGCAATAGCGGGTACACTGTGTACTAAAGAAAGACAAGGGTGTGTTATTATTGGGCTCATGTCTGATAACAGAGTGAGTCTAGGCAAACTACATCCGAAAAGGAACAAAGCGGGCCCATATGGCTCACGTGCGATAGCCGCCTGAGTAAATTTATGTCATCTATATGACGGCCGGGAGGGGTCAAAGGTTGGGGCCCCAGGGGACGAGTTGCGTTGGGGCTAGTGGGGAACTCTTACAGCGCCTCCCCCTGGATCACACTAGTCTAGGGCCTCTTGGCCGGTCTTCGTGAGGCACCCTCGTGCGTAATCCCTCCGGACTAGCATAGCATCCGTCTATCCCAAGACCGCCCGTGCGGCGTGGTCCCTGGCCACATCCTCTCCGAGGTGACCCCAAAAACTGGGCAGCACGAGCCCCCAGGCTAAACACGGCGGATCGAGAGGAGAGAACTTCGAAAATTAATCATTGTTCTGCTGCCTTGCAGGCCTGGCCGCTTGGCTGCGGAAAGGCTAAGGGAGGAAAACCCTGACATCAAAGCCCCCGTGTCTCCGGGGAAGTTTTTTGAGCCAGAGACTAGGACTTCACAGATAATACCTCCATCTTGAACCTCTGGTCGGAATACTTTCAGAACCTCTAAAGCGCTGAGCGCACTGTTCAATAAACAGTCATCCTCCAAATCCCACACCTCCCACTAAAGGTTGAATTGGACGAACCGCCCACCGCTGAAGAGACCCTCACAGCCATCCACCAGCTCAAGAGTGGCAAAGCAGCAGGCATTGACGGAATCCCGCCAGAGATCTGGAAACATGAAGGCCCAGCACTGCACAACAAACTCCACGACCTCTTTCTCTGCTGCTGGGAGGAAGGAACGCTACCAAAGGATCTCCGTGATGCAGTCGTCATTACCCTGTACAAGAACAAAGGAGACAAGTCTGCCTGCTCCAACTATCGTGGAATTACCCTGCTGTCCATTGCCGGGAAAATTCTCGCAAGGCTGCTCCTGAATCGGCTGGTACCTGCCATCGCTGAAGACCACCTCCCAGAGGGCCAGTGTGGCTTCAGAGCCAACAGGAGCACCACCGACATGGTCTTTGTGCTGAGACAGCTTCAGAAGAAGTGCCGCGAGCAGAACAAAGGGCTGTACGTAGCGTTTGTCGACCTAACAAAAGCGTTCGACACTGTGAGCAGGCAAGGCATGTGGCAGATCCTGGAGCGACTTGGCTGTCCCCCAAAGTTCCTCAGCATGATCGTCCAGCTACACGAGGACCAGCAAGGCCAGGTCAGACTCAACAATGACCTCTCAGAACCATTCCCCATTCCCAACGGTGTGAAGCAGGGCTGCGTGCTGGCACCGACCATCTTCACCATCTTTTTTAGTATGATGTTGAAACAGACCACAGTGGACCTCGACGATGACGACGCAGTGTACATCAGGTATCGTCTCGATGGCAGCCTGTTCAACCTCAGACGACTGCAGGCCCACATCAAAACCCTAAAGACCAACTGATTCGTGAGCTGCTCTTTGCTGATGACGCTGCCTGCGTTGCACACACAGAGGGAGCCATGCAGCGCATCACATCCTGCTTCGCAGACGCTGCCCAGCTCTTTGGACTCGAGGTCAGTCTGAAAAAAACAGAGGCCCGCCCCCCGGCACCCAAGGAAGAGCATCGCTCTCCCCACATCATCATCGGCGAGTCTGAACTGAAGCCAATGCACCAGTTTACCTACCTTGGCTGCATCATCACGTCAGACGCCAAGCTGGACAAGGAGCTGGACAGCAGGCTGGCAAAAGCGAACAGCGCGTTCGGGCGACTATTCAAGCGGGTGTGGCACAATCAACAGCTGAAAACAGGCACCAAGATCAGCGTGTACAGAGCTGTCGTCCTCACCACCCTGCTGTATGGTTCCGAGTCCTGGGCCCTCTACCTCAGCCAAATACGATTCCTCGAACGCTTCCACCTGCGCTGCCTGCGTACCATCATCGGCATTCACTGGAGTGACTATGTCACCAACGTCGAGGTCCTTGAACAGGCAGAAACTGCGAGCATCGAGGCTTTGTTGCTGCGGACACAGCTCCGCTGGGCGGGGCACGTCTCCAGGATGGAGGATCATCGCCTACCCAAGATCACCTTGTTCGGCGAGCTCGCCACAGGACACGAGACAGAGGGACACCAAAGAAGAGATACAAAGACTGTCTCAAGAAGTCACTTAGTTCCTGTCAAATCGACCACCGCCAGTGGTCTTCGCTTGCTGCGGACCGCGACACCTGGCGCTCCACCATTTACAAGGCAGCCGTCTCCTTTGAGGACTCGCGCAGAGCTAGCCTTAAGGACAAGCGGCTCAGGAGAGAAAAACAGAGATGCCGCAACTCAGAACCCTGAGCAGACCTCTCCTTGCAGCCACTGCGGTCGAACCTGCCTGTCACGAATTGGCCTCCGCAGCCACGAGCATGCCTGCAGACGTGTGGGCAACCCCTATAGAATCTTCGTTCGCGAAGTCAAAGCCAAGATGACGGCCGGGAAGCAAAACGACAAAGCCCTTCCCCAGTAGCAAAAGGTCTTCGGTCGACGACGGCCAAAGTAGGCCCACTCCCACGGCTGTGCGCAGGTCCACGCGGCCGGCGTCGTCGGCCCGAAGACCTTTGCTTACTAGGATTCAGTATGGATCACGTGTGTGCCTGATCCTGCACACTGACCGGCGTACCGCTTGAACTTCTGTTAATTACTTCCAAATGGTCACTCAGTCCTCAGTTTGAGCAAGCGTTGGAGTGTCTTGAAGCGGTGCACTAAATCTCGATGCCCCAGGTCACATTGTTTAACCGGCCTTATCATTCGGAATACACCAGTGTGTGAAATAAGTTCGACTAAAACAGTTCAAGGGGAGTACCAGAATAGCTTGACGCCTCTAGGCGCCAAGCTATTCCGGCTGGCACCATCCTTAACTGAACTAAAGCCATTCAGTGGTCCATGTCCTCATCTGTTAGTACCGTATAATGTAGCTTGCACATGGCAGTGTACAAACTGAATTTGAAGCTTTTAGCCTCAGTATGATATGGGTTAACTCAAGTTCAGCCCGACGCACGTATTTCCCAAATTTTGGAGGCGTCGTCATCACGACTATTCACCAGTTGCAGGAGATGGACCGACCATAATAATTCAAGGCCGGCAGTGCCAGATTAGCTTGGCGCCGACAGGCGCCAAGCTAAACTAGCACTACCCTTGAATTATCATGGTCGACCCATCTCCTGCTGTAGTGCGTCAGGGCTGAATGGGTTAAGGAATTTCATTGGATGAAGTTCGTACTAAGGGGAAATACTCATCGCTGGGCAGACAAACAGTTAGATGCTGTGCCCCTTCCTCACAGTCACCAATCGCCAGCCCACGGAAAAACTAATAATATGCAGACTGACATAACTCAACATAGTGACAGACTGACAGACGGTCATAATAATAGACATTCCGTAGGGCATTTGCCTCACCTACTCAGGTTGTGGTCAGTGAATGGCATGCAACTGTGTATGGGAGGAGTAGACCCAATAATGACTGGAGCGGATCTAGAGCGCGTCTGAGAAAGGGGGTGGGGCGCGGGGGGCAAACGACAACATCCCCCATCCCCCCCTTCCCTCCCCCCCCCCCCCCCCCTGCCCCAAACACACATTGACACCCCAACCGATGTATGTCCATGTTTTCCGAACTGTGTCATTTTGAGGGGACACACATCCAACTGAACATACAAATATATACAAAATCAAGACCAAAACGGTGACTGGCAAGTCCTATAATGAATTTTTAAAAAAAAATCATAACTAAGAAAGAAACACTCATGAAGAACAATTACAACTTAGTTGTTTTCAATTTTGTTCTTTCTCGCCGTGTTTCTTTATTTGAATTTTCTTTACAAATAGGACGAAGTCAACAGGTTGGAAAGTAAGATACTCAAGTCTGAACAAGATTATGCTTTACGGCTTACCTGAGGATGAGGGCGAGAAGCAAGGTACCTCCTCAGAAGATGCGTGCCTCCAATACAACAAGAAGGAACCAAGTGAATGCCGCTGGTTACTTTATCTCCAAAGAATGCCTTTCGTGACAAGATTTTTTTTTTTATCTACAAAACTGAATGCTGATTTAGATGAAATTGTCAAAAAAAATAAATTAAGAAGCAGAAGGGGAAAAAATTACAATTTTCTTGCCTTTTTTTTTTTTTTTTTTGGGTGGGGGGTGGGGGGGTGGGGTGGGGCTTACGTGCGATAGCAAAGTGAGTCTATGTTATGGGCAAATAAGGGGCAAGATTTTGATTTTTTTTTTTGGAAGGGGGGGCGGGGCGGGGGTGGGTGTGTGTGTGGGGGGGGGGGGGGGGAGGGGGGGCTCACTTGCGATAGCAAAGTAAGTGAGGCTATGTAGTGGGCCAGTAATAGTCCGTTGGTTGCTGTCGTCCGTGGTACAACTTTAACGTTGGTATTTTTCTCGGAAGCTATTCAAGCCACAGTCTTCAAATGTGGCCCAAGGGTACTTTTTGGATAGACCTATCTACGCATACCAATGTCAGTGACCTTGCTCAATAGCCAAGGTCACATGGGGTCCACAAATAGGTACAAAATAGCAATATTTTGACACAAATTCTGTTTTCAGGTTTAAATCCAAACTTGGTACAGAGATACCTGATAAGAGACCTATCCATGCATACTAATTGGCGGACCCTCAGAAAGGTCAAGGGTCACAGGAGGTCCAGAAGTAGGTAAAAAAAAATAGAGATATCCCCCCCCCCCCTCAACCAAAATAGAGATATTCCCCCCCCCCTCAACCCCCCGTCCCCCCACCAGAGATACCTGAGGATAAGACCTTTCTAAGCATGCTAATTTGGATGACCCATCGTTTACAATGATTTTTAAAAACACAGACTCACTCCACTGGCAGGGGTTAACTTTTTCACTGCTGAAAAAAGATGAGCACGATCCAACCGAGAAAGAGACATAGATCTTCATGAGCCCCCGCGACTGCGGGGGCTCATGAAGATCTATGCCTCTTCGCTGAGACCAATTTGTATCCATGTCTCTTGGACGGTGTTGGCTTTTTGGTCATGGAATGAATGAACCAAGATTTCATAAACAGAAATGTACGTACAGTGGCAGGGAAGGGGTTAAACCCGCGGTAAGGTGTGGGTTGTTTTGTGGTTTGTTTGGGTTTTTTTCCCCCCAAAATAGACACATAGACGTATATTATTGACTGCACTTACTTACTTTTTTCAGCGAGTCAAGAAGACACGAAGTCGAACTCTTACCACTGAGTCACTGACAAGAATGTAAAGTACCATTAAGCATAAAATTGAAGACATATTTCAGCACCATTTGTGTCTGTTACGCCTCGTCGAAACACATAATGAACTTCAACAGCAGTTTGAACACGCAGCAAAAACACACGCGCAATTGCAATTATTTATTCTGTGCTGGCGTTAGCGTGTCAATCTAGTTTTAGCTGTTTCTCGTACGGAAAGCGTTGTATAGAACGGAGCGGAGTCATTGTCAGGTTGCTTGATTTAAAGACGACGTGTGCTGAACTACTGGATTCTCCTGTGTCTAAATGAACCATAACTAGACCTGTGTGTAGCGGCGTTTCGTAACCATCTGTTACAGAAGTGTATCTTAGAACACTTACAGCGGTAGTGGGCCTTTAAGATGCAGTCCATTTGTGTCAGTATGCCATTCTGTTTTGAATAATTTTTGTTTATTAAGTTGTGATGCATACTTGTTACTTCTAAGCGTGGTTGCTTTACTTGTAGCGGGGAGCTTCCAGTCGCAAGTCACTCGTTCTCAGTCGCTGCGGACGTCTCTTTAAGTTCGCAAGAGCACCGTATCCGGTTAATAGCTTGGCCGCGTTTTCAGTTCAAAATGGCAACGGCATCGAGTTCCTTGATTTCGTATAGACTTGACGACGTCAGTCATGCTGGCTTTCATACTTCATCGTGTGAACTCAAACAAGTAGTAAAAGTTATCAGAGGTTGTGTTAACCCATTCAGCCCTGACGCCCTACAGCAGGAGATGGATCGACCATGATAATTCAAGGGTAGGCGCCAGATTAGCTTGGCGCCGCCAGGCGCCAAGCTAATCTGGCACTACCCTTGAATTATCATGGTCGATCCATCTCCTGCAACAGGTGCATAGTCGTTAGATGACGCCTCCAAAATTTGGGCAATACGTGCGTCGGGCTGGATGACTGCGATTAACCCCCTCGCAGCCAATGATCACGCATTGCGCGTCGCGGACTACCACGGCACACTGACCGACATTGGCACGAAAAACAGAGCATACAGATGGGACCAACCGCAAAAGGCATAAAGAATATAGGACTACAAGGAGACATAACCCCCCATGAGCCCCCCGCCACTGCAGTGTCTTGCAGCGGGGTAGCCCCTGTTGACTTTAGGCCTACGCCGCGACCGGGTTCATTGTTCCATTCCAGAGGTTTGTCATTGACTCGGGTCCAGAATGATCCTTAACTCATTCTACCCCAACACCGAAATCCCCAAATTTTTCCCGTTGTCCTCTGAAGACTGCACTGCAGGGCAGGACACAGATCGACCATGATAGTTCAAGGGGGATGCCAGAATAGCTTGGCGCCCATAGGCGCCAAGCTATTCTGGCATCCCCCTTGAACTATCATGGTCGATCTTTATCTTGCTGTGGTGTGTCTGGGGTAGAATGAGTAAAAAGCTAGTTTGATTCCTTTTTCATGATTTTCAGCACATACAGCCGAAAATGATTGTCTTCTTTCAGTCTCTTTACACTTTTTCTCATTGGCCTGGCTCTGATTCGACTTCAAGTTACCCTGGTCGCCCGTTCTCAAGGTAACGCCGGGAGTCCTCTTGTCACATGTTACCAAGGTAACGTGATAAGCCGGTAGACTCACTTATTACATGTTATGATGACAATGTTACTCGCTGAGCAAAGCGTTCTCCTACAAATTCGTCTCTGGCCAATCACATCTCTCTTGGTGCAAACATACTCTAATCTTCATTCAGTCAAACCTCTAAGTACCCAAGATGCCAATAAATAAACAATTTATTGGGCTACACAACAAAAGCCCCTCTTACAAACTGTCCTGTTACAAAATGAACATTAAAAGCAACGAGTAAGACTCGGAAACAATAAATCGAAAAATAAAGAACTTAACTTTAAGAGAGAGAGAGAGAGAGAGAGAGAGAGAGAGAGAGAGAGAGAGAGAGAGAGAGAGAGAGAGAGAGAGAGAGAGAGAGAGAGAGAGAGAGAGAGAGAGACGTCATATCTAGAGTCGATGTCTGCGTGGTGACGGAGTTGCTGCTTTTACGTCACCGTCACTGTCTGATTTTCTCCAGAAGTCGAGTCTTTTTACTTTTTCTTCAAAAGATAAAAAGCTGGCTAACGAACTCATCCAGTGTCTTTCTCCAATCTATCGTCTAGGCAAACTCCGCCAACTGTACTGCACATGTGTCCCAGACTCAGTTATGAATTTTGGCAGGTAAGTACAGTTTTTAATGCATTTGGTGCCATTCAGTTTTGTGTGACCGTTCAAAAAGGGGAGATAACTCTTAGAGGCACTTTTAAGCTATATGAGGATTGGATTTTATGCAATACAGATGCGTTTTGCTAAAATTGGAAGGCACACAGGTGACGGCAACACTTTGCAATAGTTTAAACGTTAAATTGTTCGAGACGTGCCGCATACGGATACGCGGAAAATTTGCCGCTTATCTGTAGGCGGCACGTCTCGAGGGAGTTACATGCAGCGCCGGATCAATCAGTTTTCAAGGGGGGGGGGGGGGTGCTCAACTTTTATTTTTTCTATTGCCAGGGTCATATATATAAAAAACCACAACCGAAACTGTTATTTTGACGTTTTTGAAAGTTTTTAACTGGTGTTACGTACGGCATTGAAACATATGCACAAGCGTTACAACTCAATTTTAAACACACTTATTTATAGTTTGATGCCAGCCCAAGGGGGGTAGGGTGCTGTAGTAGCAAAGCACCCCCCCCCCCCCAACCTGGATCCGGCCCTGCATCTTGAATTGGAAACCCCCCAGCCGTCCGACGGCCCACACAGCGAACCGTGAAACGCCATAGCACCGATATGACACCAGGATACCGTCAACTCCGGATATTTTCCGGATGGTGACCTTCGGTTGAGTGACACTGAATGTTTACAAACGAGACAGATCTTGGTTAACCCATTTAGCGCCAAGGCCGCATTTCCAACTGAAACTTTTAGAAGTGTCACCTAACAACTTTGCACCATTTGCAGGCAATGGACCGACCATGAAAATTCAAGGGTAGGGCCCGATTAGCTTGGCGCCTGATGGCGCCAAGCTAATCTGGCCCTACCCTTGAATTATCATGCTCGAGCCATCGCCTGCTATGGTCAATAAATAAATAAATAAATAAATAAATAAATAAATCAGCGCATTAAATAGGCGCTTTATCCCGATTGAACATCGGCTCAAAGCGCCGCCGCGAACTGAACCTAACAAGCACGCTCACGTGAATCACGCGCATAAACACAGAAAATTCACGTGGGGCTAAGGGCAAGCTCGAGCGAGCTTCTGAAGTTTTGGAAATTCAAAATCGTTTATCATTTGAAATTTGATTAACCCATATCATCCTGAGGCTAAAAGCTTCAAATTTGTACACTGCCGCTTGCAAGCTACATTAGAGTACTTACAGATAAGGATATAGACCAATGGCTTTAGTTCAAGGGTGGAGCCAAAATAGCTTGGTGCCTGGAGACGCCAAGCTATTCTTGCACTACCCTTGAACTATTTTAGTACACGTATTGCACATGCTGGTGTATTCCGAATGATAAGGATTAAGTGGGCTGAAATTGATACCAAAGTCGTGGGGGGAGGAAGAGCCGGAGTACCCGGAGAAAAAAACCCCGACGGTCCGCCGAACTAACGCATTGAGCCCGGTGCACGTATTTCCCAAATTTCGGAGGTGTCACCCAACGACTATGCACCTGTTGCAAGAGATGGATCGATCATGATAATTCAAGGGCAGTGCCAGATTAGCTTGGCGCCGACAGGCGCCAAGCTAATCTGGCACTACCCTTGAATTATCATGGTCGAAACAATTTGCTGTAGTGCGTCAGGCTGAATGGGATAACGGCCGTGACACTTACTAGAGGAGAAAAGTCCGACGCCGGAACCGGTTATCAAACCTCGCACCTCCAGCTGAGCATTGGTGGCAGGCGCTGGTTATTGAAATGGTCAACCCTTTCGCAGCAAGCGGCTCAATAGTTGCGTCTCGCAGACCACTCCTCCCCTGTGAAAGGCAAAATGCAGCAAGTCCAATTTTATGAGAAGCGAGATTTTCTTGCTTTCCACAGCAACAAAACATTAAATGGACTGCTCTCCTGCGTTTTCCCTTAGTACGGCAGCCTGTCCGATAACTATATCTGCTCGAGGTGAACGGACGCCGAGGAGGGTGCCAAGTTAATGCGGCACTACCTTTGAGCTGTCATGACTGATGTATCACCCATAGCCGCTGGTGGGCTACGCTCTCTTTGTACACACGCCTTTGAGAGTTGAGAAAGTCATAGTTTGCTATTAAATAAATAAATAAATAGATTGATGGGTGGACTGATCTAAGTATACTTTTTTGCGGTTCATACATTCTTCATATATTCAACCATCCATCGATCAGTCAATAAGTCCATCAATCAATCAATCAATCAATTAATCAATCAATCAATCAATAATAATCAGTCAAATATTGCGTTACATTTTCCAAGCAGATAACTAGCTCTTTGACCTTGTTTTTTGTACATGTTCCCCAAAATCCCCCCCCCCAAAAAAAAAAAATAAATAAATAAATAAATAAATAAATAAATAAATAAAAAATAAAATAAATAAATAAAAAATAAAAATAAAAAAATAATAAAATAAATAAATAAAATAAATAATAATAAATAAATAATAATAAATAAATAAATAAATAATAATAAATAAATAAATAAATAAATAAATAAATTAAAATAAATAAATAAATAAATAAATGGATTCGTCGTTATTTCGTAATTTCGAATCTCGTTTCTTTCTTTGTTAGACCACAGTGAGGAATAAGTTAACACATTAGAGACGTCAGTGCCGCATCTGGATGCACGGCAAAAAGCCGCGTGTGCGAATGCAGCACCCCTCAAATGAGTTAACCCTTTGCGTGTCGTTAGCGGATTTTGTCGCGATGATTCCTGTAGGAATCTTCGCGACAGAAGCCGCTACCGTGGACCTACGTGAAACGACGTGGACCTATCTACGCCATACGGAACAATCTGAAGGGCCTGCTTCTGGTTGGATTGCTCTTACAAACATCCGGCTGACCGGTCCTACTTTGTATGGGTGCGTACTTAACCCATATCATGCTGAGCCGGCTAAAAGCTTCAAATTTGTACACTGCCATACGCAAGCTACATTACAGTACTTACGGATAAGGATATAGACCAATGGCTTTAGTTCAAGGGTGGTGCCAGAATAGCTTGGCGCCTAGAGGCGCCAAGCTATTCTGGCACTAACCCTTGAACTATTTTAGTCAAACTTATTTCACACACTGGTGTATTCTGAATGATAAGAGTTAAAGTGACCTATTCCAGGCAGTAAAAGCGCGTACTTAAATTGACCTTTTCCAGGCAGTAAAGCGCGTACTTAAATTGACCTTTTCCAGACAGTAAAGCGCGTACATAAAGTGACCTTTTCCGGGCAGTAAAGCGCGTACATATAGTGAGCTTTTCCAGGCAGTAAAGCGCGTACTTAAATTGACCTTTGCCAGGCAGTAAAAGCGCGTACTTAAATTGACCTTTTCCAGACAGTAAAGCGCGTACATAAAGTGACATTTTCCAGGCAGTAAAGCGCGTACATAAAGTGACCTTTTTCAGGCAGTAAAGCGCGTACTTAAATTGACCTTTTCCAGGCAGTAAAGCGCGTACTTAAATTGACCTTTTCCAGACAGTAAAGCGCGTACATAAAGTGACCTTTTCCGGGCAGTAAAGCGCGTACATAACGTGAGCTTTTCAGTCCAGGCAGTAAAGCGCGTACTTAAATTGACCTTTTCCAGGCAGTAAAAGCGCGTACATAAATTGACCTTTTCCAGGCAGTAAAGCGCGTACATAAAGTGACCTTTTCCAGGCAGTAAAACGCGTACATAAAGTGACCTTTTTCAGGCAGTAATGCGCGTACTTACAGTGACCTTTTCCAGGCAGTGAAGCGTTAATAGTTTCCAATATAGCCTTCACAAGTGTTCGTGTCATGTCTTCTGTAATGCTGCACAATAGTCCTAACTTGACTTATGAAGTGTGAAAGCCGTAAGTAAAATAAAAGACATTTCTGTTCTTTTCTGCTCTTCCTGGCCTGCCCTGGGGGACTTGGTTGGGTTAACAACGTTTTAGTTCCAAGGGTCACCCCCACAGTTTGGAGTTTCCTCAATTTTTTATAATAATAATAATTATATTTATAAAGCGCAAACTCCCTGCAGTGCAGGTTCCGGCGCCGTACAATGCATATCAAATCAAATGACAAACTAAACACAAATCAATAGACAGCGGCAGCATAAAATACAAATATGACAATACAAATTCAAAAATGAACAGCACGTAAACACACCCAAAGCACAGACAACCATCGCAACAAGGACTGGCACAGGCTCATCATGATGTTATTGTGAAACAGAACAGAGACTGGAATTTGGTAAGAAAAGAGACTGAATTTTTTTGGGGGGAGGGGGGTCATTTGTTTCTGTCAACCCTAGGCCCGTTTTTTTTTTTTTTTTCAGTAAACTCTCCATTGGTGTGCGCTGCCCTTAGTCCTTGATACTGGAGGTATGTTGCTACAGAAACGGCCTGCTGCACCTACCTGATGATAAGTTCATCGGCAGAGAAACTTCTCAAAGTTCCAAAGTTCAATCTCAAATCTGCCGGTGAACGCTCTTTCAGATGTACTGCTCCTTTAACCTACTTTTTCTCGTAGACTTTCGTGTAATCTCTACGGTATTTGTGTACACCCCCCCCCCCCCACCACCACCCCCCTCCCTGCAGACTCGTGTGTGTGTGTGTCAGTGTGTGTGTGTGTGTGTGTGTGTGTGTGTGTCAGTGTGTGAGTGAGTGTGTGTGTGTGTGTGTGCGTGTGTGCGTGCGTGTGTGTGTGTGTGTGTGTGTGTGTGTGTGTCAGTGTGTGAGTGAGTGTGTGAGTGTGTGTGTGTGCGTGCGTGTGTGTGTGTGTGTGTGTGCGTGCGTGCGTGTGTGTGTGTGTGTGTGTGTGTGTGTGTGTGTGTGTGTGTGTGTGTGTGTGTGTGTGTGTGTGTGTCGTGTGTGTGTGTGTGTGTGTCGTTTTCGCCTGCGCATTGAGTTATACTATAAACATGAGAAATGCACCATATAAATACCATGTATTGTGATTTTTTTATATTTTTAAAAAAGTCATTTGTTTGCGGCTACTGCATCCTTTATATGTATCATTTCCCTGTTCCCCGATGCTCGAAAGTGCAGTAACGACTCTGGTCCGTGTGCCTTATCACACGCTTTGTGAAAAGAAATTAAAAAGTTTTAGCTGAAAGGCAAGACAACATCTACAACTAGTTGCAGGTCTGCCGCTGGGCCGCGATTTTATCAGTCAAAGCCCGCCGCCCTTGCTATAAGACAACTTTAAACTTGTGAACGGAAAATGTTTCAAGTGAGCACTAAAAGGACCTGGGGCCGACTTCAGCCTTCTCTGGCCCGCGCACGGCCGTGCGCGGGCCAGAGAAGGCTGAAGTCAGCCCCAGGTCCTTTTGCTCAATGTGTCATCAGTCGGAGTGACTTTTGGCCGGCCTTTCCGCTGCGCTGACTGTGACAGCCTGCTACCGTGGCATTACTGATACTGCCGCAGTGCGTCAACTAAGTCCAGTACTGATGATGATGTCTCGTAGTATTATGAGTGAGGTTTAGTTTGAAACGAACCACTCCTAACTCAACGACCGAGAGACTGAAGTCACGGCCGCGGGTACTGAAGCAGTTTATACCATTAGCATCATTTTCAATACTCCGTCCGGCGAACGCCGGCATCCGTCCAAGAGGCGGCCGCGTAGCTCTTCATGATATGCCTCTTGGAGATGTTTGGAGTGTTGTCTGTACTTATGGTTCAAGCTGCTCTCGGGAATCGTCCGGCGGAAACGTAACCTCTCTACTGTAATAGCATGCGTAAGACAGGAAGACTGACTAGGTGCTGAAGACGGTGTGATTTCATCGCGGATCCAAACTACCGGTGATCAGTTTACAATTTGCCGTCTGACACTCATTGTCGGTGCTGGTCTGGGTTATTGTCTCGTTGGTGACTGTTCAGGAGTGAGCAGACTGACAAATAGGTAAGAGGTAGTTCAGGGCTACTGTGTTATTGGTTGAAAGAGAGCGTTATTTGCGGTGTTGAATCAGTATTTAGATTGATCACGATTTTTGTGGGTTTTTTTTTTTTGTTGTTTGTTTTGTTTTAATCGTGACAAAGGGAGAGACTGTAAGGAAATAACCCACGCTGTATCAACGAAGATGCGAATGTTCGGTTACGAAACAAAACTAAAAAAGCGGAACAAACAATGACTGTTTTACAAATGAACTCATTCGGCCCCGACACACCGGCCACAGCAAGACAAGGATCGAGCATGATGGTTCAAGGATGGTGACAGCATAGCTTGGCGCCCATAGGCGTCAAGCTATTCTGGCACCATCCTTGAACCATCATGCTCGATCTGTCTCTAGAATTGTAATACAGTCCTCCAGAGGGCAACTTCAAATTTGGGGATTTCAGTCCTTGGGTAGAATGTGTTAAATCTGCAGTCTGCGAAATAAACACATCAACCTTCCGTTTATGAAGACACTCGATGCCGATAGCCTAGAACCACAGTAAACAGTTGATTAAAAAAAACCCCAAAAAAACCCCTCTGAACTCTGAATAACATGTTGCACGGCTCTGAGACGGTACAGGACATACAGCAGTTCTAAATTCATAACAGTAAATCGCTTCTGCGTTGATGCAGCGCGTAACCAATAAGGAGGATACACGTTCCGGAACAACGAGGACGAAACTTTTTACTTTAATTTTTTTTTTAATATGAGGATAATCAACGTGAGGACAACGAAACTTTATAAATTATATGTCATAAAACATGTCCTTCTATTTCATAGTGTTCCTTTCCTTGTTGGTTATTTCCTTATATATAAACCAGCAAAAGAGATCCGACAGTTTTTTTTTAAACACAGGAAAAACTTGACAAACATTGTAAATGATATGCTTAAAATATTTCGTTGCATTTCAAACGTGGGTTGTTGTTGTTTTTTTCACCTCTTGTTATTTCCTTATACTGACCAGCAAAAGAAATGCGACAGTTGTTAGAATCACAGGAATAACTTGACAAACTTTATAAATGATGTTTAAAAAAATGTCCTTGTATTTAAAAAAGATGGATTTTTTCCCTTGGTTATTCCCGTATCTGATTCAGCCCGACTGCCGTACTTCCCAGATTTTGGAGGCGTCATCTAATGACTATCCACCAGTTGCAGGAGATGGATCGACCATGATAATTTAAGGGCAGTCGACCCATCTCCTGCTGTAGTGCGTCAGGACTGAATGGGTTATGTACTGACCAGCCAAACAATTAATGCGACATCTTTGGAATCCTCGGAAACACTGACCTCAGTTTCCGAGTATTCGGCCAAAAATGACGCATTTCGCAATTTTGCTCGTCAGCGTAGCCTACGTGCAGATTCAGTTATCACGTAAAAAGCCCGGAGACGCTGGAGTCATGTCTACACTAATCTTATACGGGCTTATTTAGGCGTGATTTTATTTAACACATTTGAGACGTGCTGAATGCGGATACGCGGCTTTATGCGGCGTATCCGGAAAGAGTGAAGTCTTACAAATAATACTGGCGACTCAAGCGTCTTTCCGTCCGCCGGCTCATTCTTTCCCGACCCCACTGGGCCTCGGTGTTTTTTTGTTTTAACTCAATCGCGGCCAGCCGCATCCGGATCGGCGGCATAAGCCGCGCATCCGGACTCGGATGCGGCTGTGCGCAAATGCGTTAAACTAAATATGCGTCAGCGGTGACCGTACAAACCTTATACATTGATTTCCGGGCATAACTGCATGTTTCACTCAGGGACAGATTAATTAGGCCCCCACCTGACTGTGATATAGCGCCACAAAGGCCGTTATATCAGATCGCCAGCTACCCAGGGTTCTGTTTTCCTTCAGGACCTGGAGTTTGGAGCTATAAATAATTTTTACCTCGCCTCTGACGTTTGGTGGAGTTGAGCGGCACATACGCTTCAGCGGTAAAACGGACGCCAAGTTATGTCATCACGCAGTTATGAACAAAATAACAAGCGTAGGCACTCGTTAGCAGGTATTATAATTTGTTTTCCTCCCTACGTCACACGACCAAAAATACCCCTGTAGCGAAAAATGGCGGACGTTTTATAGCCCTCTCGATGACGCGTTAGGACCTCGTTTTCGAGTCTTGATATCAACTCGGTTCGACAAAATAGCAGAAAAAAACGCACTAAAGTAGTCCTATTTGACGTAATACACATCCTCTGTCTTATTTTTTACGACGTGAGGAGCCAACTAAACAATATTTAACCACTAATTACACAGCGCAAACAGCAAAAGCCTTCGCCAAATCCATCTCATCGCCATGCCGTAGTGCACCGAGCATTTTTAAAGTTCCGGAAACCACGGAACAAAAATAGCTTCCGAGTTTTTTTTAACCAATCAGAGACAGCAATCCTTGCAAACAACACACTGTCGTCTGCTCAGCCACCAACATGCCACAATTTCAACAAAGCACAGAGCAACAAATTCAAAAACTGAAACGAATATACACACCCAGCAACACTATACACAAAGCACGATATTGCCAAAGTTCTCTCTTCACGTCACTCAATACGGGACTATCTGAAGAAAAACATCTCACGAATTTTCGAAGACTATCTGACATCATGTCAACGCTGTAAAATAAAATCTTACCTTAAAATCTATTTCAGCACTAGTCCTGCTGTTAACAACGAGCGTTTTTTGGTATTCCTTTTTCCAGATATCCAAACACACATGACACTTTGGAATTATATAACAACGAAATTCTGCTGCACACTCGAAGCATCCCCTTCAGTCATCTTGAATCTAAAAGCCGGAGGCACCATGCTAACTTGCACAAGCTGTCACATCAGTGGTCAAATGCCGATCGCTTCATCAAAAAGTTCTTAATTTTTCTGAATCACACAGCAGTCAAGAAGGACTCTTACTGTCATACTTTGCGACCTTTTGTAGACATTGCAGCTTGAATCATTCTGTACACAAACCAAGATTAGGTTTTTACTCGCGAAACACTCGCTTCACACGGAATCATGCTACGTCACACTCTGTCTCGTAAAGACTGGGAATCCCCGGCTGAACATGTATATTCAATTGTGTCACCTAACCGCCACAGAAGCGGCCGTCTTCATAAACTGGATTTTTTTCTAAACAATAAACGGAGGAAGGAAAATCAAATACGTTATTGGTCGGAGGGGTTCGCTACACGGACCTTTGTAGGCCTTCGGGAGGTCAAAGGAATCATTATACCCCTCAGGCCTTCGGGGTACAATGATTCCTTTGACCTCCCTCAGGCCTACAAAGGTCCGTGTAGCGAACCCCTCTGACCAATAACTTATAATATGAGGTGTTGATATATTATATCAGGTGTTGATATTTGTCAAGTTATCCGCCACAGAAGCGGCCGTCTTCATAAAATGGATTTTTTTCTAAACAATAAACGGAGGAAGGAAAACAAATACGTTATTGGTCGGAGGGGTTTGCTACACGGTCGGACGCTTGTAGGCCTTAGGGAGGTCGAAGGAACCATTGTACCCCGAAGGCCGAAGAACTGAGGGGTACAATGGTTCCTTTGACCTCCCGAAAGCCTACAAGGGTCCGTGCAGCAAGCCCCTGCTACCAATAACGTAATTGTTTTCATTCCTCCAATATTTTTGTAAAAGAAATCAAGAAGACATCTTCCGACCTGGATCACGCCAGACATGACTGACGTCAAAGGAATATACATTTATACATAATAGACTTATCTCGTAATTTATAATATTTTATGACGTTGCGGCCATCTCTAGCAGTGTGCTTGTTGTTTCGAACAACATTAAGTAACGTTTTACTTGAGAATGTTTTTGTGATCTTTTATAGAACAAAACTCGCATCCTGAAGATGCGTCACAATGAGTGCTACAAGAATCCGCCATTTTTCGCTACGACTACGGGTTTTTGTAGCTCGGCCATGTGGTACAGTTTGCGCTAAAGGGATGTGTGACGTAGGGATGAAAACAAACAGTTTTGAGAATGTTGTGGGAGTGCTTAGGGCCTTTAATGCGATCTGCTCCAGGGCGGGCTTCGATTACTAACACTTCTCCGATAAAACGGGTTCTCAATGTCTTGTTTCAGCTAAGACTCCTTGCCTGTCCTTCTTTTCACAATCCATGTCAGTCGGCGCACGTAACATAGGTTTTTCTACTGCCCCTTGTACACAACGAAAAAAAACTCTCGTAACAGTGGATCCGGATGCAGTTCGTCTCGAATGAGTTACTGAAAAGTTAGTCCACTTATATAACAATTTATTTGTCAATTTGCTCTAACACTCAGTCTCGTACGCGCGCACTTATTCATATCGCTAAATAATCACGAAAGCCTGTTCAGCGAAAAAGGTAATAGAACCGAACACGGAACGTTTTCAGGGAAAATATTACATGTGGAGCGGGAATTATGTTGTTGGTACAGAACATCAGGATATTTTGGACCAAACTAGTAATCTCTGTACTTGACCTCAGCGCAGAAACAAATCACATTAGCTCATTCAGCCCGACGCACGTATTTCCCAAATTTGGGAGGCGTCATCTAACGACTATGCACCTGTTGCAGGAGATGGATCTACCATGATAATTCAAGGGCAGTGCCAGATTAGCTTGGCGCCGACAGGCGCCATGCTAATCTGGCACTACCCTTGAATCATCATGGTCGACCCATCTCCTGCTGTAGTGCGTCAGGACCGAATGGGTTTAAGTGTGTGTTACCAAATGCGATTCTAGTGAAAGTTTCGTAAATCGGGCTGTTGTAAGCACGTACGAATTCGTCTATAATTATCAGATGTTGTAACACACCTAAGAGTGCCCAGTGTAACTTAAATTCGGAATCCGATACGGAAGAATGCCACGGTTAATCTGCTGCATGTAGGCCAAAGAGAAGATGAAACAATCATCATCATCATAATAATAATAATAATAATAATAATAATAATAATAATAATAATAATAATAATAATGACGACGACGATGATGATGATGATGATGATGATATAATTTATTATTATTATTATTATTATTATTATTATTATTATTATTTTCATCTGTTACAACTGTTACGATTGCGCTTTGATATACGAGAGGAGTTTGTGTAACTGCGGGAAACAATTCGGAATATTTGTGCATTTAGTGGCAGAGGAGAAACTTTTTCCAAAAGATACCGATTAAAAGTTGGTTCTCTTATACCGTCAACAGTTTATTTACTGATTTCTGATCTCTTTATTGCCGGAAAGGATATTTGTCATTTTTGGGAAAACACTCAGTCTAGTGTACGCGCGCAGACATCGGTGCAGTTATATCGCTAATTAATTAACGAATCCTGCTCTTTAACCCATTTAACACAACGCTCTACGGCACGAGATGGATCGACCACGATAATTCAAGGGTAGTGCCAGATTAGCTTGGCGCCGACAGGCCAACGACGGCCGCAGTGGGCCCGGCGCGCACAGACTGAAGTGCGCGGGCCCAACAGCGGCCGTCGCCGTGGGCCCGAAAGCTTTTGCTGACTGGGTATCACCTTAACTCATTCTACCCCAGACACACCACAAGAAGATAAGGATCGACCATGATAGTTCAAGGGTGATGCCAGAATAGCTTGGCGCCTATGGGCGCCAAGCTATTCTGGCATCACCCTTGAACTATTATGGTCGATCTGTGTCCTGCGCTGCAATGCAGTCTTCAGAGGACAATGGCAACATTGAATGATTTCGGTGTTGGGGTAGAACTGAGTTAAATGCTTACTTACGGTTACTTACGGTTACTTACGGTTACTTACTGCTACAGGATTGAGGACACATAGTGGGCCTACTGTACAGTCATGCGTGGCTTCGGAAACAGCCTACGAGGTTTTCAAGACAGCTTTTCGTCAGACTACCCCAAAAGGCCTCGTAATGGACAAACAACTTGTCGACCGCTATTCGTCCTATGTGGATCACTTTGTACGTTCAGGACATTCAGTGCCGCCCGACACGTGCCCGTTGACGCAATGCAATATAATGTTGTATTCCATCAGCGCGCTCGTGAACGGCGCCCTTGGTTCAAAAGTTAATATTTTGTCCAATATGGATTTTTCTTCAAAAGTTTTGTCTGATCTCTCTCTCTCTCTCTCTCTCTCTCTCTCTCTCTCTCTCTCTCTCTATCTCCGTAAGTGTGTGTGTGTGCGCGCGTGTGTGTGTGTGTGTGTGTGTGTTATTCGTGTTTATTCTTATTTATTATTATTATTATTATTATTATTATTATTATTATTATTATTATTATTATTATTATTATTATTATTAATAATCGAAACTTATTTTTTGGATAGGTGATTAATTCGTTAGCAGATTAGAAGTGTTACAGTTAAGAAGTTACGAGCCGGTAAAAAGGTTATGTCGTTGTAAGATTGGGCAGACATTTGTCTCGGTTTCACGCGATACAGAATTTTTTTTTTTTAAATCGTTTGTAATGTACTATCTCTTTTTTTTATTATTCTTGCGCGATTTGATGTTATAAAATTGAAACGTGATTATGAAAACCTTATTCTCCCCCGACCCCACACCCCCCATCCCCCGGCCACGCTTACATTTTAGTTTGGACTGTCCTCCCCCCCCCCCCCTCCCCCTCCCCGCCCCTTTCTCCCTATATATTTATTTTCTGAGTTGAAAAACGACTTCAAAATAAGCTACTCACTCGAGCTGTTTGCTCGTTCGTGTGGTCGGTGCACTGATTGATTGATTGATTGATTGATTGATTGATTGATTGATTGATTGATTGAAAGTTGAAACGTGACTTGTAACCCTTTTCATCTCCATACACTTCAGCATGAAATTAATCGACCATGATACTTCAAGGGTGGTGCCAGAATAGCTTGGCGCCTAAGGCGCCAAGCTATTCTGGCACCACCCTTGAACTATAATGGTTGATCTGTCTCCGAACCTACGGTAATGTGGCCTTCAGAGGACCGTGCCTAAGCAAATTTTGAATCAGCCTCAGTGTGTAATAGGTTAAATAGCCTTACCTTCCACTGGCCCTTTGTTGACAGGCACGTTTGGACTAGTGGCAGTGTTTGCAGTTCTTATCGTGGGTCATGGTATCGCCAAAATCGTCATCGGTAAGAACATGTGTATGGGCTGGTCTGTGACTGAGTTCGGACCTTACCGCTCTTGGTCTTGGACCTTTGGATGTCGGTAGCGCGGTTTCTGTCGAGGTGACTCCACCTACAGGAATCACCTCGACAAACCGCGCTACTGACAGCCTAAAGGTTAACCCTTCACCCCCCGGCGACTGATGAAACCGTTTAGATCCGAGTTCCTACAGCAGGAGATGGATTGACCAGGATAATTCAAGGATAGTGCCAGAATAGCTTGGCGCCTTAATTGGCACTACCCTTGAATTATCATGGTCAATCCATCTCCTGCAACTGGTACATGGTCATTAGGCAACACCTCCAAAATATGAGAAATGGGACTTTGGGGCTAGTAAAAGGGTTAAATACCACCCTGCTGCAAGACGTATAGATCCTCATGAGCCCCCCCCCCCCCCCGCCGTTGAGGGGGCTCTTGAGGATCTATGCTTTTTTGCTGCTGAAACCACTGTGCATCGGCTACGGGTTTTTTTTTCGGACGGCCGTTTGGGCGGATTTTGGGACGTCAGTTAAACTGACGATGATTTCACAAACACATCACGCAGAGAGCCTTCTGCGTCCACTAGCAGTGGAGAGGTTAACTCATTCGCGGCCAGCCGCATCCGGATGCGCGGCTTATGCCGCGCATCCGGATGCGGCTGGCCGCGAATGAGTAGTTAAGAAGAGCTTCTGTTGCTTTATTCAGGTGCCCTATACCTGCATGCGTGTCCCGTCGAGCCCCTGCTGCCCGTCTACCTGATAGTGGGCGCCATTTTACCCGCAGGCTTCTACGTCGCTTGTCGTCTGAAGAGGCAAGAAAATGGCGGCTGCAACTTCACGTGTGAGAACCTCGGATTTGCGCTGGGGGTGGTGCTGTCTTTGTTTCTGTTCGCGTGGTTAACTACAGGTGATGGTGATGTTTGATGATTTGTACACGCCAGTACAGCGCGCTCAAAACATTTATGTTGCCAGTAGCTCAGTCGTGACGCGGCCTCAGTCAAAGAAGCGCAGCGAGAGAGAGAGAGAGAGAGAGAGAGAGAGAGAGAGAGAGAGAGAGAGAGAGAGAGAGAGAGAGAGAGAGAGAGAGAGAGAGAGAGAGAGAGAGAGAGAGAGAGAGAGAAACGTTAAACGTTTAAGGCTTACCGTCTATTGTCCACCACGAAAGTGATTTCAAAGACGGGTCACCGAAAAGAGGTATGTGCAAATTTTGACCTCAGCTGGGTTCGAACCCACGATCTTTCGGACTAGAGTCGAACGCTATACCACCGAGCCACCAAGCTCCCCTAGAGAGAGAGAGGGGGGGCGAGAGAGAGAGAGAGAGAGAGAGAGAGAGAGAGAGAGAGAGAGAGAGAGAGAGAGAGAGAGAGAGAGATGATGATGATGATGACGATGAAACGCTCTCCTCTTTTAAATCACTTTTCAAAACCCACCTAGTATAACGCTGCCTTTCACTAGTTCATTTCCCCAGCCATACACAATTCATCGCCACTGTCACCTGTGTGTGTGTGTGTGTGTGTGTGTGTGTGTGTGTGCGCGCGTGTGTGTGTGTGCGTGCGTGCGTGCGTGCGTGTGTGCGTGTGTGTTTGCGTGTTGGCCGTTAGCCTTTTCATTGTATCAGCGCTTAGAGCTACTTTTAGAAATAGCGCTTAACAAATCTCTTTTATTATTATTATTGCCGGATAAAGTTATTCGGCAACTAAATTCCTATCTTACAAGCTGTCCTGTATTTGAAACAAAGCAAAACAAAACACGACAGGAAAACACTGAAACTCATCATATAAAGAAAATACTAAGGAGAGAGAGAGAGAGAGAGAGAGAGAGAGAGAGAGAGAGAGAGAGAGAGAGAGAGAGAGAGAGAGAGAGAGAGAGAGAGAGAGAGAGAGAGAGAGAGAGAGAGAGAGAGAGAACTGAACTGAAACTTAATTTTGTAAGGCTGAAGAGAGTAGGCACGCAGGCCTTTTTTTCTGTCTCCAGGTACTGTTCTCTACGAAAAAGCCAAAGACAAACTGGCCACTGCTTCTGACTGCTACCTAGATGCAAATGCTTTTGACACATCAACAACATCTTGGCTAACTGTGACTTATGAGGTCACGGGTAGAAAAGATCCTGTTAATGTGTCGACATTAGCACCACAACCCGGACCATATCATGACGTAAACAAAGACACATCCGGTCTTCCTCCGAAGGCCACCACTGACGCGCAACGCACTTCTGCCGCTGGAACAAAGACAAATCTGACGACACTTAGTGACCCGGACATGACGTCATTACCCCGGATTGCGCGGCAAGATGTCACTTCCTTCGCAAATCCGGGAAATGACTTCCTTTCCGTTTCGATCAACACCACAGACAAGGTCACGTCTGCTACGTCTGAAGGTCGATCAAGGGACGATGATGCAGGTTCCGGTGGTGACGCAGGAGTCGCCTGTCAGTCTTGTGACGAGACGCTAATGAGATTCACGTTCGCTACTCTGGTGACGGAGTGGGTGTGCGCCGGCCTGTTTCTGTTCAGCATCATCTGTACCTTTTCTGCTGCAAAGTGTTGTGTATGAAATGATATCCCAATGTCGGCTAAAACGCCTTTGATCTTTAACCCATTCAGCCCTGACGCACTACCACAGGAGATGGATCGACCATGATAATTCAAGGGCAGTGCCAGATTAGCTTGGCGCCTGTCGGCGCCAAGCTAATCTGGCACTGCCCTTGAATTATCATGGTTGATCCATCTCCTGCAACTGGTGCATAGTCACTAGATGACGCCTCCAAAATTTGGGAAATACGGCCGTCGGGCTGAATGAGTTAAACATGTCTTTCTTGTGGTAATCACCTGAGTACAGTCTGTGTCACCTCAGTGTCTGTCAGCTGTGATGTCAAAAGTTCTTATCGCGTTCCACACCCCCATGCCCTTACGTTTCGGGATTTCAAGTTGCCAGCTTGTGGCCCAGCCGTATAGGTCCAGTAAGAAAGTCAGTCGTTGAACGTCGGAAAATATTCATCACTAGGCGCGGCATTTTAATCTTTATGGTCATCGAGACCACTGTTTCCTTCACTGCTTCTATATAGGGCTCTGGAACCTGACGTCATCACGCCAGTCTAAGCGCTCATAGGGAAATCGCTGTTTTTGTAACGGTCAGGAAAGTCCTGACGTACTATAAGCAATAACAGCAAGTCTTGCCATCACTGTAGCCCGGAAACCGCTCACCAGAATCTGTTGTTGTTTGTTTCCAAAGAGGAAGAAAAATAAAGAAAAACGTGTTGAAACACTATTTCGCTACTATTTGATGACTATAGTATCCTCTTAAGATGGCGGCTGACGCGCCGACGCTGCTAGGCAACGTGGGGAACTTTCCGAGCCCTATACTGACGAGCAAAAGAAATGCGATGTCAGTTTTGGAATCATGGGAAACACCAACATTCTCAGTGGAACCCTATACTTAGACGAGGGCTACATTGGACGTAAACATTGGAACGGCCATGGAACGGCGGAAGTGATAAAGAATTGTGACATCGCAGCAGAACTTGCCGACGTCACAGCTATAAAACATCGTTTTACGGAGGCCATTTTAGGGTTATTATGAGAAACACGATGAAGCAAAACTCATATGTTTCTCAGTTTCTCATTCAGAAATTGCAGCGAGTTCAGAATTGTGCTGCACGTCTCATAGTCCGCGCCTGGCACAGCATCAGCCCCGCATCCGGCACTCCTATTCTGAGACTGACAACTTCATTGGCTGCCAGTCAAACAACGCGGAGTCTCGTACAAAATCGCCTGGCTGTGCTACAAAGCTATTAACTACTCTACCCCTTCCTATCTCGCTGATCTTCTTCAACTATACACTCCCTCCCGCTCCCTCCGTTCAAGTAGTGACACGCGCCGCCTCAGTTCTCAGAGCGGTCCCTCTCTTCAAATACAAAACCAGAGGTGACCGTTCGTTGTTTTGCGCACGTTGGACCTGTTGTTTGGAACTCACTACCTATAGACATCAGACATTCTTCCTCATTCACTGCCTTTAAATCTGCCCTTAAGATCCACCTGTTTGATACCCCAATGTAGCTCAGTTCTTTGTCATTATGCACATGTGTGTGTGTGTGTGTGTGTGTATGTGTGTGTGTGTGTGTGTGTGTGTGTGTGTGTGTGTGTGTGTGTGTGTGCGTGCGCGCGAGTGTGTATTGTAGAATCCGTTGTTTCTTTGGTTTTATGACCCCCTCCACTCCCACTCTTTACTTCAACTTGTAAAGCGCTTAGAGCTTATGTAAGGATAAGCGCTATATTAGTTGCCATTATTATTATTATTATTATGTACGGTATTTATACCGTCAGGCTTTGTCGAGTCAATTCAAGCGTCACGTTGAATTGACTCGACAAAGCCTCGACATAAATAAAACATCACATTTGTAGAGGGCAGTTTACCTTTAAAAAGAAAAACAAAAAAAAAAACCCGACTTTAAGCGCTATAGAAAGAATACATACTTAGACTAAAACACTGATCATACGACAGTGGGATGAGTACATTTAACCACTGTGATAGATGTTAATGACTGATTCACGAAACTCGACGTGCTCATCACACACAGCGCCTTGCTCCGCGGCAGAGTCTGGCGGAGCTAGAACTCGTGTGTCAAAAGCAAGTCTCAGTTCGTAAATCTTCACCGGCTACTCATGGTTTACATACGGCATTAACTTTAATTGTACTTATACCTTTCAGTGTCCTTGCAGACCAGCCGTGTCTAACCCCACCCCAACCCCCCTCTACCCCTGCTCCCCCACTCCCCGCCCACCCCACCCCCCCCCCCCCCAAAAAAAAAAAAAAAAAAAAAAAAAGTTACGTGACGCCGCACTGCCAGACATCTGAACATGTGCGACTGTAGTACGCTCTGTGGTGTGACCAGAGCATTGGGTCACAGCGACCTCTCTCTCTTGGCTTGACTTCGCGAACGAAGATTCTATAGGGCTTGCCCACGTCGTCTGCAGGCATTTTCGTGGCTGCGGAGGCCAATCCGGGACAGGCAGGTTCGACCGCAGTGGCTGCAGGGGAAGGTCTGGTCAGGGTTCTGAGTTACGACAGCTCTGTTTTTTCTTCTGAGCCGCTTGTCCTTAAGGTTAGCTCTGCGAGAGTCCTCAAAGGAGACGGCTGCCTTGTGAATGGTGGAGCGCCAGGTGTCACGGTCCGCGGCAAGCGAAGACCACTGGTGGGGGTCGATTTGGCAGGCACTAAGTGACTTCTTGAGACCGTCTTTGTATCTCTTCTTTGGTGCCCCTCTGTCTCGGTGTCCAGTGGCGAGCTCGCCGAACAGAGTGATCTTGGGTAGGCGATGATCCTCCATCCTGGAGACGTGCCCCGCCCAGCGAAGCTGTGTCCGCAGCAGCAAAGCCTCGATGCTCACAGTTTCCGCCTGTTCAAGGACCTCGACGTTGGTGACATAGTCACTCCAGTGAATGCCCAGGATGGTACGCAGGCAGCGCTGGTGAAAGCGTTCGAGGAGTCGTAGTTGGCTGCGGTAGAGGGCCCAGGACTCGGAACCGTACAGCAGGGTGGTGAGGACGACAGCTCTGTACACGCTGATCTTGGTGCCTTTTTTCAGCTGTTGATTGTGCCACACCCGCTTGAATAGTCGCCCGAAAGCACTGTTCGCTTTTGCCAGCCTGTTGTCCAGCTCCTTGTCCAGCTTGGCGTCTGACGTGATGATGCAGCCAAGGTAGGTAAACTGGTGTACAGACTTCAGTTCGGACTCGCCGATGGTGATGTGGGGAGGGCGATGCTCTTCCTTGGGTGCCGGCTGATGAAGGACCTCTGTCTTTTTCAGACTGACCTCAAGTCCAAAGAGCTGGGCGGCATCTGCGAAGCAGGACGTAATGCGCTGCAAGGCTCTCTCTGTGTGTGCAATGAGGGCAGCGTCATCAGCAAAGAGCAGCTCACGAATCAGTTGGTCTAGGGTTTTCGTGTGGGCCTGCAGTCGTCTGAGGTTGAACAGGCTGCCATCGAGACGATACCTGATGTACACTGCGTCGTCATCGTCGAGGTCCACTGTGGCCTGCTTCAACATCATGCTGAAGAAGATGGTGAAGAGGGTCGGTGCCAGCACGCAGCCTTGCTTCACGCCGTTGCGAATGGGGAATGGTTCTGAGAGGTCACTGTTTAGTCTGACCTGGCCTTGCTGGTCCTCGTGGAGCTGGACGATCATGTTGAGGAACTTTGGGGGACAGCCTAGTCGCTCCAGGATCTGCCACATACCTTGCCTGCTCACAGTGTCAAACGCTTTTGTTAGGTCGACAAACATTACGTACAGCCCTTTGTTCTGCTCGCGGCACTTCTCCTGAAGCTGTCTCAGCACAAAGACCATGTCGGTGGTACTCCTGTTGGCTCTGAAGCCACACTGGCCCTCTGGGAGGTGGTCTTCAGCGATGGCAGGTACCAGCCGATTCAGGAGCAACCTTGCGAGAATTTTCCCGGCAATGGACAGCAGGGTAATTCCACGATAATTAGAGCAGGCAGACTTCTCTCCTTTGTTCTTGTACAGGGTGATGATGACTGCATCACGGAGATCCTTTGGTAGTGTTCCTTTTTCCCAGCAGCAGAGAAAGAGGTCGTGGAGCTTGTTGTGCAGTGCGGGGCCTCCATGTTTCCAGATCTCTGGCGGGATTCCGTCAATGCCTGCTGCTTTGCCACTGTGAGGGTCTCTTCGGCGGTGGGCGGTTCGTCCAATTCAACCTTTAGTGGAAGGTGTGGGATTTGGAGGATGACTGTTTCTTGAACAGTGCGCTCAGCGCCGAAGAGGTCCTGAAAGTATTCCGACCAGCGGTTCAAGATGGAGGTATTATCTGTGAGGAGTGCCTGTCCATCAGCGCTTCGCAGGGGACTTTGTACCTACACAGTAACGTTTGCGCTCTCTCTCTCTCTCTCTCTCTCTCTCTCTCTCAGCATGATCAAAATAAATCAGAGAGAGAGAGAGACTGAGAGAGAGAGGGAGCACTGACCTGACTAAGGTCAGTACTCCCGCCAGTCGACCGGCTTCTTCCAGCGGGAAAGGGAAGGGGAAACTATAATCAACTGTCTTGCAGGTTAGAAAACAATAGGCATAGATCCTCATGAGCCCGTGCTGTAGCAGGGGCTCAAGCCAATCTATGCCTCTTGTTCCGCTTTCGGTCACATTCACTCTCAACACTGATCTCGCACCGGGTTTTTAGTCGGCGGATCACGTGATTTGCCGGCTGGGGTCAACAACTGACTGAGCGCCTCCGACCCTTGGTCAAGAGGTCAGCATTTATAACGTCATAAAGGTTCAGCTGCGGCGCCGACAGACCGCAGAGGCAGTGATATTTCTTTGAAGTTCAACCCACCTCCGCCATCTCCCCCCCCCCCCCAGTCCCAGCCCCCTCCATCACCCCCCCCTCAGATCCAACACCAATTCCCATCCTTCATGCGCTTTTAGCATCGTCACTAGATGTGGACACAGATTATGTCTAAAAACTTTCCTCGACGGATAAAAGCCACAACCGTCTGAGGAACACGGATACAAATTGGTCCCAGCAAGAGGCATAGATCATCATGAGCCCCCGCAACTGCGGGGGCGCATGAGTATCTATGTCTTTTGCAATTTGACGTGTTCTAGCTATTCCTAGGCAGTGAAGGGTTAGCCATGCTTCGTTAGAGGCCCAAATAACGTCCTTAACTCATTCAGCCCGACGCACGTATTTCCCAAATTTTGGAGGAGTCATCTAACGACTATGCACCTCAGTGTTGCACGAGATGGATCGACCATGATAATTCAAGGGCAGTGCCAGATTAGCTTGGCGCCGACAGTCGATCTATCTCCTGCCGTGTAGGGCTGAATGAGTTAATGTGAAGAGTCGAGACCGTGGAACTGTCTTGGTCACCAACAGTCTCTGACCTCCTGAAATGGTTTGAATCTGTGTTGCTTGCCGTGATGGAAAGGCTGGACTGACTGAGAGGTTTCACCCCAAATATCATCTATAGAGCTGGCTTTGGTTGGCACTGAAGAGGTTCAGCCCGCTTCTCATGGGCCCCCGCGACTGCATAGGCTCATGATAATCAATGCTTCTCACAGATGAAAGGGTTGGCTGGAGGACTACCTTATTCCACCGGTCAGCGTACGGCTGACGCAAGTTTTACTGAGATGTTTATACACCAGCGACTTTCTGACAAAGGATGATGTTTGGCCTGCGTTCGCCTCTCCAGGGCGGATCAGTCACCTCCAGGAGGAGGAGGAGGGGGTGGGGGGGGGGGGTTCCAACTTTTTGTTTGGAACCTTCAACCTGATACAAAAGGCTTCCCCGACGGTAGACCTTTCTTCCAGGGGCCGAAAAATCGAAAAGTGGAAAAGGGGGGGGGGGGGGGGGGGGGGGAGTCGCGTGTGTGTTCTCTCATCATTCGCCAAAATATCAAACAACGGGGGCGGAGGTGGGGTGGGGGGGGGGGGGGGTGAAAACTCGCCAAAATATTCAACTTGGAGGAAAGGAGGGGGGATGTGTCCAAACACCCCAAAAAGGGACCTTGTTATAGCATTTTAAAGAATGTTGGGTCTGGGATGGGGGAAGGGGAGAGGGGCGGGGGTCCGGAACCCCCACCCCACCCCACCCCGATCCGCCCCTGGCCTCTCCTCGTATTTACAAAAAAAAAGAAATTGTTTTAAATTTTGCTTTTTTGTCTTTAAAATGTACACCTAGCGTTCGTGAGCCCTACACTATCTCCGTCAACGACAACCAAGAAGAGGCATACTATTAAAAAAAAAAAAACCGGCAGGACGCACCACATCTGCATCAACCAGAATGGAAGATAGACTTGTATTTGTAGTGAATTTGTTTTCAAGTTTGTTTGCAACTTCATGTACAGGACGGATCGACTATTTCGCATTTGTTAACTCATTCAGTCCGACGGCCGTATTTCCCAAATTTTGGAGGCGTCATGTAATGACTATGCATCAGCTGCAGGAGGTGGATCGACCATGATAATTCAAGAGCCGTGCCAGATTAGCTTGGCGCCGACAGGCGCCAAGCTAATCTGGCACTACCCTTGAATTATCATGGTCGACCCATTTTCTGTTGTAGTGCATCAGGGCTGAATGGGTTAAAACTCTGTCATTCGTGGCGTGCCGCGTACGGATACGCGGCGTAAAACCATGTATCCGTCTGCGGCATGTCTCTGGTGCGTCAAAGCTGTAAGGTATTGAATAGCCTAGCTAAATTAGTTCCTCAGCCCTTGACCGCTGTAAGGCATTGACTCATATAGCCTAGCTAAATTAGTTCCTCAGCCCTTGACCGCTGTATCGGAAAGATTTGTTTAACCCATTCAGCCCTGACGCCCTACAGCAGGAGAAGGGTCGACCATGATAATTCAGTCGGCGGCGCCAAGCTCATCTGGCACTGCCCTTGAATTATCATGGTCGATCACTCTCCTGCAACTGGTGCGTTGTCATTAGATGACGCCTCCAAAATTTAGGAAATAAGGCCGTCGGGCTGAATGAGTTAATTATTTATTATGTTGTTGTTGTTTTTTTTTTTTTAATTTGGTGGGGGTGTGTGGGTGTGCGTGTGTGGCGGGGGAGGGGGGGGGGGGAGTTGTCTTGTGTGTCTGGTGCGTGTTTTCGCTGAGGATAACGGTCTACTGTGCAGGAAAACACCCCAACCAAAAAGTGGCAGACAAGCGCGTAGAATGCACAGGAAATCGCAACCAAAAATAAAAGAGGAAAACAAAAACAACAAACAGAAACACGCTTAGAAAGGGTAAGTACAACACAGTTTGTGTTGTACGAAGCCTTTCTAAGAGTGTTTCTTTCTTTGTTGGTCTTTTTTTATGCAGTCAAAACAACACCGCACGTTTCTTGTCTACACGCTGTGACGTTTTGTCTGCTTTTTGGACGTAAGCCTAATGTCTGCCTGCTGGTGAAATAGTCTGCTTGCTCTCTGCATATCTGTTCAAGACCCCTGTATCAATAGCTGCGAAAATGTACAACTTCCGCAGCTATTGATACGGGGCGCCGTTTTGGCTCACGTGCTATACCTAAAGTGAGTCTATGTAACTGGCCATCCGATGTCTTTCCATCGTCCGTGGTAAACTTTAAAAAAACATTAGCAAACTTGGCCCAAGGGTACTTTGTGGTAACTTAACCTTTCTAAACATACCAATTTCAGTGATTCTCGCAAAGGTCAAGGTCAGAGGGGGTTGAGAAGGGGGTCAAAATTAGCCATATTTTGACACAAATTGTTTCTCCTGAAATACTATTTTAAACTTCAAACCCCGACGTAGTACAGAGATGCCTGATGGTAAGACCTTTCTATGCATGCTAATTTGAATGACCCTTCGGAAAGTTCAAGGGTCACAGGAGGTCGGCAAATATGTTAGAAATGAATTTTTGATAGAATTGTAGTTTTTGTCAAAGTTTTTGCTAACATTTCAGTCAGATGTGGCACAAAGGTAGCTAATAATAAGACCTTTCTATGCATACTAATTTAGTGGTCCTCTCGCAAAAGGTCAAGGGTCATGGGGGTCAAGAAATCGGTTTTTAAAAAAAAGAAAAAAAAAGAAGACGTATTTTGACCCAAAAATGTTTGTTTGTTTTTTTTAATGTTTTTTTCTCAAAGACTATTTTCAACTTCAAGCCCAAACTTGGTATAACAAATTTCTATGGATGCTAACTAATTTGCGCCCTCATGGGTCACGGAGGGTCGACAGATGTGTGAAAAACGCATACATTTTGAGAAAACTCCGATTTCACTGGTACAAAAGCCAGCCCTTTCTTATGTTTAGACACCTGAACATTTGCTCATTTCAGTGACCTGTTGGAAAGGTCAAGGTCAGAAAGGTCACACTTATTATATGGATTGGTCATAAACGTGAGTCGTTAGGGCTTTACCTTTTTTGTTATTATGAGTTTGTAACATGTATTATCGGGGTTCGTTTGTGTGATTAGTTTGATTGACTAACAACAGTGAATTTAATCAACGATTCTAATTATTTTAATAAAGCAACGATTCTAATATTTTTGATAAAGCAATATATGAAATATTTGAATCATTACAGTTTCCTGGATGAAACAATCGTGAGGACAATAAACGACCCCCTGCTCTGTTAAGGCATAGAAAAAAAAAGCATATTTTCTAGCTTAACTCATTCTACCCCAAGCCCGAAATCCCCAGATTTTGCCGTTGTCCTATGAAGACTGCATTGCAGTGCAGGACAAAGATCGACCATGATAGTTCAAGGGTGATGCCAGAATAGCTTGGCGTCCATAGGCGCCAAGCTATTCTGGCATCACCCTTGAACTATCATGGTCGATCCTTATCATGCTGTGGGGGGTCTGGGGTAGAATGAGTTAATTTGACAACGAAAATATGATCACTTTTCACACACCCCAAAAATAGACGTACTACCCGGCTCTGCTTTCACAGAGCAGATCTGTGATGACATTAACCTATTGCCGTGAATGCCGAGTTGCGGGGGCTCACTCAGTCACTATATGAGGATCTATCGCTCTTGCCGATACAACTTTGAATCTATGTTCCTGGGGCGGTTCGGCCGGGTCTCTTGAAATGACGAAGAATACAGAAACGCAATCTAAGTCCGCTGATAGGGAATTACTTACTTACTTACTTACGCCTGTCACCCCTACCCGGGTATAGGCCGTCGACGAGAGACCTCCAGCAACTCCTGTCCTGTGCTTCTCCTTCGATTCTACTCCAGGTGGTTCCCAGTCTCTTGATGTCTGCTTGGAGGTCTCGACGCCAGGAGTTTCTCGGCCTACCTCTTTTCCTCTTTCCCTGGGGGTTCCATGACAATGCCTGCCTAGTGATACTGGAAGCTGGCTTTCTCAGACTGTGACCGATCCATCCCCATCTTCTTCGCCCAATTTCATTCTCTGCTGTTACCTGCTCTGTTCTCTCCCAGAGTCTGACGTTGCTGATCTTCTCTGGCCAGTGGATTTTCAAAATTCTTCTAAGGCAACTGTTCATGAAGGTCTGTACTCTGTTGACTGGTTTTTGTCAATCTCCAAGTCTCTGCTCCATATAAGAGAACTGCTTTTACGTTGGAGTTGAAAATCCGGACTTTGGTGTGTTGTGACAGCTCTCTGGAACTCCACACTTTTTTTCAACTGGAGAAAGGCTGCTCTGGCTTTACCGATTCGTGCTCTGACATCTGCATCAGTGCCGCCTTTTTTTGTCTATGATGCTCCCGAGATAGGTGAAGGACTCCACCTCCTCCAACGGGGTGCCAGCAAGCAAGACTGGTTCTTCCCTGGTTGTGTTCAGCCTCATTGTCTTTGTTTGCTGATATGGAATACTATGCAAAAAGGTGTCCCAGGTAGCAAAGCGTCTTCGGGCCCACGACGGCCGCAGTGGGCCCGCGCACTGCTGTGCGCGGGCCCACTGCGGCCGTCGTGAGCCCGCAGACACTTCGCTTACTGGGTACAGCAGAAGAGGTTTCAATCTGGGAAACTCGATTTTCAACCGCAGCTTTAACACTGTACAATAAAGGCTATCCGAAATTCACAGTTAGGTATGATTTGCCCTTTTCGATGCCCTTTTACCAAAAAATAAATAATAAAAAAATATTATTTTTTATTTATTTATATTTATTTATTTATTATTTATTTATTATTATTATTTATTTATTATTTTATTATTATTTATTTATTTATTTATTTATTTATTTATTTTTTGGGGGAGGGGGTGGTGGGTGGTGGAAGGACTTTTTGTTTGTTTGTTGATTGGTTTCGAATGTACTCAATCGTTATACCTTGTGTTGCAGAAATCATGTTTTGTAGTCACTTGACTGTTTGAAATATGGTCTGGAAAAAAACAAATACTTTTACTGTTGTAAGATAAAAGTTGGCAGTCATTATTCTGTGTGTGGTGTGTGGTGTGTGTGTGTGTGTGTGTGTGTGTGTGTGTGTGTGTGTGTGTGTGTGTGTGTGTGTGTTTTAACAGACTGTGCAATATAGGCAATTAATTGAGCTGTTGAAATAGAAGGTCGATTTGGAAACAAGCAAACCAGCCAACCAACCGTCACCAACATTACCACGTGAGACGACCACCACCAATGACTAGAACAACACACGCACACACACACGTACGCACGCACGCGTAACAACGATCCTACGCACGCAAGAACAACACGCACGCACGCACACTGACAAGCACGCACACTGATACACATACACACTGACACACACATACACACATATACACACACACACACATACACACACTTCACACTCTCTCTCTCTCTCTCTCTCTCTCTCTCTCTCTCTCTCTCTCACACACACACACACACACACACACAGGCACTCACACACACACACACACACACACACACACATACACACACACACACACAGACACACACACACACAGACAAAAACCTGCAAAAAAGAACATTAGTTCACTTTTCACATATATCACTTTTGTATTGACGAAATTTCCAGGCATTATTTCACAACATTGTAGGCACAAAAAGAAAGATATGTATGAAGGTCGCTGCCAAGAGAACGTGTGTTTGCTCGTCTGTGACTTTGGACCTAACGGCTCTAGGTCGCAAGATCCTAAATCACATGCCAGAACAAAATGATCATGAATAAAGCAAGAAATGACGAGAGAGACTGAAAATCTTCGACAAAGTGGATATCATTTTATAGAAATTGTGCACAAACAACAGTAACAGCGTCATCAGATTGAGACAACGCAGTTTGTTTTCATCCCTAAACTCACACTACCAGTCTCTTTAGAGCAAACCGTACCGTGTGACCGTGATACAAAAACCCTTGTAGCGACAAATGGCGGACTTCTTGTAGCCCTCTTTGTGACGCATCTTGGATGCGAGTTTTGTTCTATAAAAGATCACCAAAACGTTCTAAAGTAAAATGTTACTTGTTGTTTGAAACAATAAGCACACTCAGTACTGCAGACGGCAACGTCATGAAATATTTTAAATTACGTCATAAGTCTATTATGTAATATTCATTTGACGTCAGTCGTGTCTGGCGTGATCCAGGTCGGAAGATGTCTTCTTGATTTCTTTTACGAAAATAGTGGAGGAATGAAAACAAATACGTTATTTGTAGCAGGGACTTGCTGCACGGACCCTTGTAGGCATTTTGGAGGTCAAAGGAACCATTGTACCCCTCAGGCCTTCGGCCTCCGGGGAACAATGGTTCATTTGGCCTCCCTCAGGCCTACAAGGGTTCGTGTAGCAACCCCCTGCGACCCATAACTTATGTGACAACAGCAATAGTATCCATATCACGTGATGTGAAAACTGATGTACGAGTTTGGTTCCCTGACTGCGGTTTTTCAAGAGCCGCAGTCAGGGGACATAACTTGTACAGGTAAGCATTCAGGGGACCAAACTTGTGCAAGTCCGGTGTTTTTACCTCACTCGGTGCACCTCAGTGTTTCAAAGGCAAGTTAAATCACCAGTTACTTTGATTGCACAAAAGGTTTAAACAACAATGCAAGATTAACCCTTTGGCGTCAGTAGTGTTGTTTGTGGCGATGATTCCTACAGGAATCATCGCGACAAACAACACTGCCGACCGCCAAAGGGTTAACTAAAAATTACATTGGTAAAAAAGTCAACAAAATTAAAGCTTGGACAGCGCACAAAAATAGCAACACATGTAAATGATTCTTTTTTCTCACTCGGGTAAAGCACTTGTCTAAACTTTTATTGGCAGCTAAGCACAAGTGTTTGACAATGGTGGACATAACAACATATAATTCCACTAATAATTCAGTTATGGTAAAGTTAATATCATTTTATTTCATTTTATTTTATTTCATTTCATTTTATTTTACTTCACTTTCCACATCATTTACTTAATAGAAATAATATGTCATTATTCACTTAACAGCATTTTATTATTTTTATTTTTTAAAACTTATTTTGAGGGTTTTTTTTTGGTTTTGTTTATTATTTTATTTATTTTATTTTACTTTACTCTGCTTTACTTTATCTTACTTTAAAAAAATTCATTTCGTTTTATTTCTTTTCATATGATTTTGTTTAGTTTTACTCTATTTTATTTATTTTACATTAATATTGATTTTTGGGGCTTTACTTTATCTTGTTTCACCACGCTTTGTTCCACATTTTAAAAATGTATCTTGGTTACATTTTTCATGAGTCATGATGTATTTCGCTGTCATATTTGCCCTCGGAGACAGAGGGCACCGAAAGAAATCAATATATTTGTTAACTCCACAGGGTTTAGAACTCAAGTCCGTCCGAACGTAAAACCTATGTACAAATAAAATAATCATGTCTTGTAAACTACTGTATAGCTTGTATTATACAAGTACTACCGTTTATCACTTGTTGTACTACTTTGCTGTTGAGACTCATCATCGTGGCATATGATCCAGGCGGGCCAGAGGGAGGGTGCTCTGTGCTCTTACTAAGTGAATGGGTCTACATTCTTGTGGCAAGACATGAGCAAACGTCAATCATATTGTTTTTAAATGTACATATTTTGAGTTGTACACGCACCTGTTATGTTACGTGATGGGGTAAATAACACACATTAAGCATATGAACATTCAACCCTCTGGCTGTCCGTAGTGCTTTTTGTCGAGGTGATTCCTGTAGGAATCACCTCGACAAAAAGCTCTACGGACAGCCAAAGGTTTCAACAGTATAATATATATTAAAATACATTATCAACCTTTTCGATTTTTTTATGCCAAGAAAAGCAGGATATCGCAAGAATGGATTCATGTAGAAATTACACATGTGCAAGGCTGCGGGGCAGATACTTTGGAACATGAGTTATTTATTTATGACACACAGGTCAAAGACAAAGAAACGACACGTTAAATAGGTCGTGTCCAGCCCGGCTGACCCACGATCTGCAAAAGCAATGAGCTTCTCATGAGATGTGACGCCGTGCCTCGCCTTTGAAGAGGTCTACTCTATTAGTGTCAACAAACTGGGGAGATTTCATCCCATCAGTTCAGTGCCGAGAAAATCTGAACACCACTCCCAACTGCAAGAGGTATAGATCCTCATGAGCCCCCCGCAACTGCGGGGGGCTCATGAGGAGCTATGCCTCCTGCTGACATTATTGCAAAGCCATGTTCCTGCGACAGCTAGGGTTTATTCGTGTACATTCCTGGGACACCTAGGCTTTATTCGTGTACATTCCTGGTACAGCTAGGGTTTATTCGTGCACGTTCCTGGGACAGCTAGGGTTTTTTTCGTGTACATTCCTGGTACAGCTAGGGTTTATTCGTGCACGTTCCTGAGACAGCTAGGCTTTATTCGTGTACATTCCTGGTACAGCTAGGGTTTATTCGTGTACGTTCCTGGGACAGCTAGGCTTTATTCGTGTACATTCCTGGGACAGCTAGGGTTTATTCGTGCACGTTCTTGGGACAGCTAGGGTTTTTTCGTGTACAATAGCAAAGACTGCACTGAGAAACATAGTCGGCGTCAGCTGGAACTGAACCGGTTAGAAGTGACCACAGCGCAAACACACGTAGGCGGCCTCGCTGTCAAGGAATGCTGCCCGCTACTGTCTTTGATCTTATTTTTATGTAGGAATGACTCCTGTACTGCAAGTCACCGGTACAATAGAGCAAACGAGTACATTCGGGTTTGAGACAGAAGAAGCGGAGCATTGTTCAGTGCATTTTCGGAGAACAAAAATATGACCAACAAGAACTGACAAAGAATAAACAACATTGAATTAAAATTACAGATGAACCCGGACAAACAATACCACAGGTTGTTTTTTTTCCTCCCTGTCCGATGTGACCGTTATTCAACGTCACTTTAATACATTTAAACGTCACATCAGCGAGTGCTAAACAGTCACGTCAGACACAATGGTTGATACGTGAAAGCTCACCTCATACAAACTCATCAAAGAATGTTCATCAAAACACCTTCTTTCCCCGGACGGTAACAGCTTTGTCTCACTGACTGTTCTGATCTTCGTTCAGCATTTCTTAACCTCCTCATTACCGGAGCAAAAAAAAAAAAAAACCACACTGGAGCAAAAAAACCGTGTCAAAATCGAAATAAAAATGTTAGGCTAACGTCTTGTCCACCCGAGGTGGTTCAAAGACGGGACAACGAAAAGGGTCTGACAAATTTGACCCAGCTGTCGACCCGGACCTGTCAGTAGGCAACGCTTTACCCGAGTCCCCTCCCCGGAAATCAGAACTGAGTAGGTTAAAACTGCACGTGTTTCGACGAAAACCATCGGATTAAAAACCAGGACAAACATGCGATATCGCATGTTTGTCCTGGTTTTTAATCCGATGGTTTTCGTCGAAACACGTGCAATTTTGAGCCAATTTTGACCTTCTGATATCCGAAAATTGTCTATTGCGGGGACGCACGAGCTTCTTATTTCTGGACCCAGTTGCTCCGTGTTTCTCTAACATCTCTTGTTGATTTGGCCACGTTTTCAAAGACATTACTTGCGTCTGCTGGCTGGG
This sequence comes from Semisulcospira habei, assembly GCA_036245525.1. Lineage (NCBI taxonomy): Eukaryota > Metazoa > Mollusca > Gastropoda > Semisulcospiridae > Semisulcospira > Semisulcospira habei. Next base: position 225,207,778 of record BTPG01000004.1, on the reverse strand, counting down.
TTATCCGAAGCATTTGCCGTCTAGCACGGACGAGATTTGTCTTCTGTTCCTGGCTAGAGCAGTCTTTTCGATGTCATTATTTACCGTTTTACAAACCGTCTGCACATTAATTGGACATACATCGGTTTCTGAAAAAAAAAAGTGTCTTCCAATCAGCGGCCTCAGTTTGTTTCTCGACAAAAAGTATTGGGAAATGGTTCTTTTCAGTGAGGAGACGAACGTGCCTTTGGCACATCAGTATTGAGAAAACAGTATGAATTCGTCACTGATCATGTCTGCTCTTGGACTGGTGAAGGTCTGCGTTCAGAATCAGTTTGTCGCAGTTCAAAGTCGCGGCGATAGGTCAAGGTCGCAGCGTTGTCTATCGCTTTATCATGTACGATCGTGTGCAGGCAACAGGACCGGCGATGCAGAGAGTTGACGCTTGTTGAATTAGGTCCGGGCAGTTTCACCACTGCGGCCGTCGTGGACCCGAGGATTTTGCTTACTGGGTATCTTGTTTACCGCTCTCCCTTGCTGCTGACTTTGACTGAGTCGAGCTTTAGCCCTATGTCATTTCGTAAGCGACGCAGTCAGCGTATGCATGGTGCCGGATTCAAAAGTGTGATCCAAGGTCTCGTTTTACCAGAGCGCTCCAATGGCTGCGTTGACAGGTTTCTGGTTCTGGCAGACAGTTCACGGACAAAAGAGCGGCAAAACGAGACCTTGGAGCAGTCTTCTGACCCTGCTTTCACGGACTGCCCAGAAGACTGTGATTTCATTTTAATTCGCTACACAGATCTGGTCGTGGTGTCTGTTTGTCATACTACTCGTGGCAAGGGCTGTTCGTTAGACCTGCCGCTGGCGATGAGCAGGTCGCTGGTGTGACCGTTTGTCTGCTTGATGGTGGCCTTGTCGTCGTCGTCGTCGTCGTCGTCGTCGTCGCTCTCGTGCCCGCTGTCGGGGCAGGAGCCGGTGGAGGGCACGACCTTGAGGAAGGTCAGTCGTTTCTGGATGGGTGTGCGAACACTGGTGCTGGGCAGGACATCAATGTCCACGCGACAATCCAGAAACGACTGACGTTCCAGCATGGTTATCTTGTTCACCACGTCTGTGGTCATATCTTGCTTGTTGTGCTGAAACTCCTCATTGTCCATTTGAACCACCATAGATTCTCGCGCCGCATCGTGATGCTGAAAAGCCACGGCAGTAGTCAGCGCCCGCCGGCCGTTGCCATGGGTGATGCGCGGCCTCATGTTGTCCTTGCAGGTCAGTGCCGTCTTAAACTTCCGCCGGAAGTCCTTGCTGAGCACGCAGTACAGAATTGGGTTGACGGCGTTGACGGCGTAGGAGAAGCAGAGAACGAGGATGGCGCGGTTGTTGAAGATCTGCACGGTGCCCTCGCCAGTGAAGTCCTCGTACAGGTTGACCACGTGCAGCGGCAGCCAGAAGACGAGGAAGGCCAGAGTGATTGCAAGGACGATCTTCGCGATCCGCCGCCGCTCCCTCAGCGCAGACGCGCTCTCCCCCTGGGATGCTGACTCGGCCCCCGGGCGCCGCCTCGTCCACAGAAGAACTCCAATACGTGCGTGACAGAAGGCGAGAACGACCTGCGGCAGGAGGTACGTGCCCAGGAACATGAGCACAGAGTCCAGCCGCCTCAGTGTCAGCGCGACCTGCATGCGCGTGCAGTAGTGCTCTCGACGCCCATAGTATGCGTAGGCTGTGATGTCGAAGAGGTAGACTCGCGACACCATCACGGCCAGTGACAACACCCAGATGGATATGATGATCACCCCGGTCGTCTTTCCCGACCTGGCGATTAAAAAAAAAAAATCATCACATATCAGGCCTGCATTGTCGGCAATATTGGGCAAAATCAGCTCTGTAACCTGCCGTATATCGGTACCTGATCTCAAAGTCATTAACCCTTTGCGTGTTGGTAGAGGTTTTTGTCGCGATGATTCCTGGCGGAATCATCGCGACTAAAACCTCTACCGACACGCGGGGAGCTGGGTGGTTCGGTGGTAGAGCGTTCGACTCTCGTCCGAAAGGTCGTGGGTTCGAACCCAGCTGGGGTCAAAATTAGTACAGACCTCTTTTCCGTGCCCCGTCTTTGAAATCACCTTCGTTGTGGACAAAAGACGTTAAGCCCTGAACGTTTAACTGGGTTTCCCCCCCCCCCCCCCTACCAACACGCAAAGGCTTAACATTATAAAAGCAGTTTCCTGTGTATTGTAGTCTGGATGTCTCAGTATGCATAAATGTGTGTGCGTGCAACTTCATACGAGAGCACGTCAGCACGTGCGTACACGTGTGTGTGTTTCACTTTCTAAGCTGCTTAAATGTCTCTTCTTTTTTTTAAAAAATAATCTTGTATAATCGCATTTTCAAAACAAAAAAAGAAATGTTCGCAAGGTCAACAGGTTTTTAAGTGCATTTCCCTGTTTATCGTATTTGTAAGCGAGACTGAGTCTGCACGACTTTCTGTGTGTTCCTACACTTTACGCGGGTTTCTCTCTTAACCCATTCAGTAGTGTTCATGCTGCCATCGGTACTGTAAACAGTACCGGGGACCGCATGCACAAGAGGGTCAAGCTTCACAACAGCCCCAGCACGGAGTCCGTCGTAAGCAAAGCGACCACAGCGGGCTTCTCGGCCAATCGGATTACCCGATTTTCCGCACCTGTGCACCGGGACAATGATCTGGGAAAACGTGGCAGTCACGTGCTAAAACCACTATGTCTTCCTCAGTTGACAAACGGCGGAGATGTAAGTAAATAGGATTGATACTTATTATTCTGTGATCAAGAGTCATGGATTCTCATGACTCGAGCCCCTGCGTTCGCATCAAATATGTCTCTTGTCAATGCGCGGAATGGCATGAGTGATGGACTGAACCGCTGATGATGGAAAGACAAAGCGTCCTTTCGATGATGTCCGTGCGCACAGTCATAACTTGGGCAGCCGATGACTCATTCAGCCCGGCGCACGTATTTCTCAAATTTTGGAGGCGTCACCTAACGACTGTGCACTTGTTGCAGGAGATGGGTCGACCATGATAATTCAAGGGCAGTGCCAGATTAGCTTGGCGCCTGTCGGCGCCAAGCTAATCTGGCACTACCCTTGAATTATCATGGTCGATCCCCTGCTGTACTGCGTCAGGGCTGAATGGGTTAATAAATCAGACTGAAAAACGCAAACGGGAAAGCGGCAAAACGAGAGGCGTAGATCCTCATGAGCCCCCCCCCCACATCTTCAGGAGCTCATGAGGATCCATGCTTCATGCAGGTGGATGATATTGAATGTGAAGTCGGCAATGAGGACTTCCTGCTTATCGGCGGGAATCGAAAGATGCGTAAGCCGTTCAGAAGACCGTTTTTTACAGATTTAGTTTCACTCTGATGTACACCGCCAACTGCGTGCTGCTTTGCGATTTTGGCAGGCAACTGAAAATCTTTTCTGTGTCACCGAGTCTGCCATATCCACCATAAGCTGTCCCTGTTTTTTCGAAAGAAGAAAAAGCTAAACAACTAGGACGCTCATACTTAAAACAAGTCCGCTCAGGGGATGCTTGACATGTATAGGCCGTTTGACATGGGAGCCCACAACGTTTCTTCCAAATATCTCCGCAAAGAAACACTTTTTTGGTACCACTTTAAGAACAAATATAATTTAGTGCCAATTGACCTAATGGAATATTTTTTACTGAACCCCTATGATTTGTCGATTTTGCTGTACAGTCGTAAAAAGTTGGCGAAAAAGCAAGAACAAGCCATTTTCAATACTCTACATAACTCATTCTACCCCAGACACACCACAGGAAGATAAGGATCGACCATGATAGTTCAAGGGTGATGCCAGAATAGCTTGGTGCCTATGGGCGCCAAGCTATTCTGGCATCACCCTTGAACTATCATGGTCGATCTGTGTCCTGCACTGCAATGTAGTCCGCATCAGATTACGGCAAAATTTAAGCGTAAAAAAGTTGGCGAAAAAGCAAGAACAAGCCATTTTCAATACTCTACATAACTCATTATACCCCGGACAAACCACAGGAAGATAAGGATCGACCATGATAGTTCAAGGGTGATGCCAGAATAGCTTAGCGCCTATGAGCGCCAAGCTATTCTGGCATCACCCTTGAACTATCATGGTCGGTCTGTGTCCTGCACTGCAATGCAGTCTTCAGAGGACAACGGCAAAATTGGGGGATTTCGGTGATGGGGTAGATTGAGTTAAGAACAAATATAATTTAGTGCCAACTGACCTAATATGGAATATTTTTTACTGAACCCCTATGATTTGTCGATTTTTCTGTACAGTCATAAAAAGTTGGCGAAAAAGCAAGAACAAGCCATTTTCAATACTCTACAGAGAGCCCCGGCAGATTTCAATATCGAGGTCAAGCGTACAGACTTCATGGTTGCCTGCGCTGTTCGTTCAGGTTTGAAATCGTGGCCAGTTCACGTAAAAATGGACCTTTCTTATACTACTGTCTTCTGACTAGCGAGAGCAAGATCGAATGGCGCATGTTTGATGTACTGGCCGGCAACAGTACCACAACATGTGCTGTGTCTCTGTAAACACTTGTCTTCTAGATGAAAAGAAGCTTAGAAATGTGTTAGGAAAATCCGTTTTTTTTTTTTTTTTTTTTTGTTGTTTTTTTTTTTTAGGAAAAGCGGAACAACGTTTTGGATCGACGATCTGTCATCAGGTGGAAATGATACAAAGTGATAACAATGTAGACAATGTAGATCAGATCAGAACATACAAGAGAAATTCACTGGTGCACTTTTTTTTTTCTTTCTATTTTCTGTTCAGCTCTGATCTACATTGTTTTCACGTTGTTTCAATTCAACCTGATAACGGATCTGAGATACTGGATTCGAGAGAGGCATTCAGGCGAGCCTTAAAGACCCATCTTTTTTCTGTCTGCTACGAATGACTTTTATCACAGACCTGTCATGTTGAAGTCATCTCTATCTGTATTAGAAGTTGTGTGTGTGTGTGTGTGTGTGTGTGTGTGTGTGTGTGTGTGTGTGTGTGTGTGCGCGCGCGCGCGCGCGCGCGTGCCGGCGTAAGTGCTAATATGAGTCCATAAACGTAGCTTTTTGGAATGGTGACTTTATAGATTGTTTATAGAGTACGTTGTATTTAAAAAAAAAAAAATTTTTGTAAATTGCGTTTTTGTAATTAGTTAATTTTGTACAATTAGTTTTTGTTAAGCGCCTAGACTTCTAATCGGAGGTTACAAGTACTCAATATTGTTGTTATTATTATTATCTTCGATTTTGAAACAAAAGGGTTTTCCTACCACACTTCTAAGTTTCTTTTCTTTTCATTTATGGAACCCTTGCGGCATTATACTGAGGAGCAAAAGAAATGCGTCAGTATATGTTTTCTATGTTTTCATTCAACTTGCCTTCTAAGGCATGTAGTCTAAATCGATGTACCGTTTGCGGGAGTATAAATACTCCCCGAATACACTGACTTAACCCATATCATACTGAGGCTTAAAGCTTCCAATTTGTACACTGCCATATGCAAGCTATATTATAGTACTTACAGATAAGGATATAGGCCAATGGCTTTAGTTTTACGGGTAGTGCCAGAATAGCTTGGCGCCTAGAGGCGCCAAGCTATTCTGGCACTACCCTTGATCTATTTTAGTCAAAACTATTTCACACCGTATTCCGAATGATAAGGGCTAGTAGGGAGTACACCACACGCACATTTCTATTCGAATTAGATGCTAAGCATCTCGTTTGAATGGAAGTGTACTTTGACGAACTCACCGATTAGGTCTATCTGAGGAGCGCTCCCGCCAACAAACGGTATATTTACCTGAATGTTCTGAATCGGTGAGGGTGTATGACGGCCAGGTACCGGTCCAGCCCTGTAGCCATCAGCGTCAGCACGCTCACTGATAGGCACACTGAGTTGACGTAGGCGTGCATCTTACCTGCAAAATCAATCAATCAATCAATCAATCAATCAATCAATCAATCAATCAATCAATCAATCAATCAATCAATCAATCAATCAATCAATCAATCAATCAATCAATCAATCAATCATTCCATTTGTCAGTCAGTCAATCCTTCGATCGATCGGTCAGTAACGCATTCAGCCAAGCGATCCATTCATCGATCAGTCTATAAATGCATGCGTGAGTAAGTAAGTGAACGAAAGAAAACAAAGGTGGCGGGGTAGGGGGGGGGGGGACAGGTATGACAAAAAGAGGCCCAGACACCGGGTAGGTATTTTTGTTGTGCATGCGGTACTGTAGATAATGCACCTGTGTGTGTACAGCTATTGGTGTATGCATGCATATAGTCCTATGTGTGTACAGCTATTGGTGTACACGCATGCAGATACACCTATATGTGTTGGCGTATGCATGCTGAGAATAAACACAAACAAAAATTGGTTAATGACTTCAACATAACACAACAATCATCTGAGCGAGACGAAAAACGGACTTGAATTAATTTTCTTCTTTCCTGGGGCAAATAGCAGGACATAAATTTAGCCTCAATGTGCAGTCAACATTACGAATTTAACCCATTACATCCTGAGGTAGATTTTTTTAAAAAGTTTGCTTATTGTCCTATGAGGTATACATTACAGATTAGGAGACAGATCACCCATAGTGTAGAGTGTAATCTTTTCAGGGCCCCGCTATGTTTTTGTAATCGAAGTTATTGTTCTTGTTTTCCTATGTCATGATGTTTCCTATTGATAAATATTGTTCTTGTTTTTCTTTGACAAAAAAAAAAAATCAGAATAACGATGGTTTAAGGCCAAAGAATGGTTATTTTGACATCTGACATGTTTCGTCCATCAAGGCTTCTCTTGAGAGAACACGTGTTTTAACTCATTGTACCTCTAGACCGAAATCCCACAAATGTTGCCGTTGTCTTCTGAAGACTGCTTTGCAGTGCAGGACACAGATCGACCATGATAGTTCAAGGGTGATGCCAGAATAGCTTGGCGCCCATAGGCGCCAAGCTATTCTGGCATCACCCTTGAACTATCAAGGTCGATCCATATCTTGCTGCGGTGTGTCTGGGCCGGTAGAATGCGTTAAAAGATCACGTTGTTTGTTTGTTTGTTTGTTTTAAATAATTGTGGTTGCTCAAAGCATAATAAGATGAAACTTTTCAGAGTATCCCCAAGCTTATTCATCCTCATCCTTCACCATGTACACTTTTAAGTAGTACGCATATTTATGACGCAAGGCAGGATGCAAGCGTATTTAACCCATTTAGCTCCAACGCTCTGGCCTTCCTCACTCCACCACTCTCACTCTCCAGCGCGTCCAGAACAATGCTGCCCGCCTCGTCCTCAGGAAGAAAAAATCCGACCACATCACTCCCCTGCTCAAGCTCCTTCACTGGCTCCCCATCCCCCAACGCATCCAATACAAGATTCTGTCTCTCTGCTACAAATCCCTGAACAACTACGCTCCTACGTATCTCTCCAACTTACTTCACCCCTACACTCCTCCCCGCTCCCTCCGCTCCGCCTCTGACCCTCTCCGCCTCCTCATCCCCCGCACCAAACTCAGCACTTTCGGCCCCCGCTCTTTCTCAGTATACGGTCCAACCACCTGGAACACTCTCCCACTCTCTCTCCGTCAGAAACACTCGCTCTCCTCCTTCCAGTCTGCCCTCAAAACTCATCTCTTTCACTATATCACCACACTCCCCAGCCCAAGCTGACCGTCCTAATGTATCTTCACTATTTGTGTTACGTGAGTCATTGTCTAAAGCGTGCGCATGCGTGTGCGAGTTGTGAGTGCGCGCTTAGAGTTATAATTATTATAAGATAAGCGCATTATAAATACCGTAATTATTATTATTAATTATTATATACAGCAGGAGATGGATTGACCATGATCATTCAAAGGTAGTTCCAGATTATCTTGGCGCCTTCAACAGGAGATGGATTGACCATGATCATTCAAGGGTAGTGCCAGATTAGCTTGGCGCCTTGAGGCGCCAAACTAATCTGGCACTACCCTTGAATGATCATGGTCAGTCCATCTCCTGCTACTGAAACATAGTCACTAGGTATCGCCTTCAAAATTTGGAAAATGCGTCCGTGGGGTTAAATGTGTTAATTCCATAGACTTTTGCCTTTTTTTCTGGAGCCAGTCCACGAAATGTGACTACTGGCCAGTTTAAAAGCTTTGTTTTAATCGCAGACTCGGTCATTATGACAGAGGTGGCTAACTGGTCTCATGATCTCTCAAAATACGGTTTCGGTGTGAGTAAGTTTGGGTTTTGTCAGAGATGAGGGTGTTGGTAATTAAAATTGAATAGTTTTATGGCATCTGCTCGGCAATAATTAGATGGGATTCTCAAAAGTCAAAGCTTGCCCCGCCCGAAATCACGATGGTTGCAGATACAGGGCCCAGAAACCTGCAATCGTTAAAGGTGTCCGTACACGAGGCCGCCGCCTAGCAATGGGACCGACGTATCTTGTCCTATCCGCGCATTATCATCCAGCCACTCGATAGTTTGTCGATAGGTCTCGCTGGTTGGTTGGTTAGTTCGGGTTTAACGTCCACAGCACCGAGGTGATCATGGACGGCCCTGACGGGCGGGTTATGAGGGACAGGGAAATCTATTGCCTATGGAGTTCGACCTGAACACTGATCAACTCAGACGCACTCCAACTGTGCCACTTTGATTTACCAGGACCTTTCAACGGACATGCTATTGAACAAATCCGTTTTCCCCCTGGATTGTGAGTCCAGCTACCGGGGCCGGGACGGGATTCGAACCCACGACCCGGCGATTCCCTTCCATATGCGCTCTCCTGCTCTGACGTTTAACCGCCTGAGCTATTTCGGACTCTAATCAGTAGGTCTCGCTAGCTCGGCGATACTTTTCTACTCCACCTGATAGTCCGAATAGAACCCGCTGCTTCTATTTTTCCTATCCTAGCCAGCTCGCCTATCCGCAAATCAGTACTATACCAAACAGCAGAGCCCTTCGCGTCACGCATCAGTGACGGTATCTCTGCCGTCAGCACTCGGCTGAGAACTTCATTGTGTTGTCACTTGGATCTTTCCCACACATTTCTTGCACAAAACCGGACATGGAAGTAGTCACTCTCTCCTCACCAGACTCGTTTCTGCTTCTCCATCGCAACGATAATTGTGGTTGCTGCGAATTTTTCTCGATTCTTCGTCTTCCATTCTATCTAGCCTCGAGGGCATACAACTGAGTTTCGCGAGATTTTCCATATAAGGACATAGCGCGTACCGCTTGCGGAGAGCTATCGGCTGTGTACGGCGAAAAGCTATCGAGTTGATAGGATATTTCGCCGATAGTTTTCTATCGTCATGTCAGAACTATCCCCCACGTGTACGACTGCCTCAACCGATTTTGCTAATGAGTGTCGGCTCCGCCCTAGCTTTTCAGTATTACCAAAAGACTAGGACAGGATGTATGAGAGGCTCCGCTGAGCCGCTGTCCGAGCTGGGATACTGACTCGTATAGTTTTTCTTCATCCTGTGAAAAGACGTTAACCCCATGATTGCAACTGACGGTACCGCTCGGCGGAAAAGACGCGTAGTTAAGCGTAGCAGGCAAGGGGTTGAACACAAGCTTAACACATTCTGCTCCAGGACGGAAATCCCCAAATTGTGTTGTTGCCCCCTGAAGACTGTATTACACTTCTGAACACATATCGAGCGTGATAGTTCAAGGGTTGTGCCAGAATAGCTTGGCGCCTATGGGCGCCAAGCTATTCTGGCACAACCCTTGAACTATCACGCTCGATCCATGTCTTGCCGCGACGTCAGTGTCCGAGTTGAATGAGTTAAAACTTTTCGCGTATTCGCAGTCACACTGCAGGAGGGACTGCAGCTGTGACTGACGCAGATTGTGTGTCACTGACGTCTGCTAGTCAGACGGTTTCATAACCCCATGGGCAGCGGGAAACTAGACTGATTTTTGAATTCAGTGACCTCTCAAGGCACAGAGCAAGTCTGCAGTTCAACATCCGAAGATGATATTTCAAATTTTAATAGACTGCTCCTCCTGAAGAGGTCTGTCCACTAAGACACTGAACTATCGGATCTCGATCTACACTGAACTATTTGATCTCGATCTACACTGCTATTTTGATCTCGATCTACACTGAACTATTTGATCTCGATCTACACTGAACTATTTAATCTCGATCTACACTGAACTATTTGATCTCGATCTACACTGCTATTTTGATCTCGATCTACACTGAACTATTTGATCTCGATCTACACTGAACTATTTGATCTCGATCTACACTGAACTATTTGATCTCGATCTACACTGAACTATTTGATCTCGATCTACACTGCTATTTTGATCTCGATCTACACTGAACTATTTGATCTCGATCTACACTGCTATTTTGATCTCGATCTACACTGAACTATTTGATCTCGATCTACACTGCTATTTTGATCTCGATCTACACTGAACTATTTGATCTCGATCTACACTGAACTATTTGATCTCGATCTACACTGCTATTTTGATCTCGATCTACACTGAGCTATTTGATCTCGATCTACACTGAACTATTTGATCTCGATCTACACTGCTATTTTGATCTCGATCTACACTGAGCTATTTGATCTCGATCTACACTGCTATTTTGATCTCGATCTACACTGAGCTATTTGATCTCGATCTACACTGCTATTTTGATCTCGATCTACACTGAGCTATTTGATCTCGATCTACACTGCTATTTTGATCTCGATCTACACTGCTATTTTGATCTCGATCTACACTGAACTATTTGATCTCGATCTACACTGAACTATTTGATCTCGATCTACACTGAACTATTTGATCTCGATCTACACTGCTATTTTGATCTCGATCTACACTGAGCTATTTGATCTCGATCTACACTGCTATTTTGATCTCGATCTACACTGAACTATTTGATCTCGATCTACACTGCTATTTTGATCTCGATCTACACTGAGCTATTTGATCTCGATCTACACTGAACTATTTGATCTCGATCTACACTGCTATTTTGATCTCGATCTACACTGAACTATTTGATCTCGATCTACACTGCTATTTTGATCTCGATCTACACTGAACTATTTGATCTCGATCTACACTGCTATTTTGATCTCGATCTACACTGAACTATTTGATCTCGATCTACACTGAACTATTTGATCTCGATCTACACTGAACTATTTGATCTCGATCTACACTGAGCTATTTGATCTCGATCTACACTGAACTATTTGATCTCGATCTACACTGCTATTTTGATCTCGATCTACACTGAACTATTTGATCTCGATCTACACTGCTATTTTGATCTCGATCTACACTGCTATTTTGATCTCGATCTACACTGAACTATTTGATCTCGATCTACACTGAACTATTTGATCTCGATCTACACTGAACTATTTGATCTCGATCTACACTGCTATTTTGATCTCGATCTACACTGAGCTATTTGATCTCGATCTACACTGCTATTTTGATCTCGATCTACACTGAACTATTTGATCTCGATCTACACTGCTATTTTGATCTCGATCTACACTGAGCTATTTGATCTCGATCTACACTGAACTATTTGATCTCGATCTACACTGCTATTTTGATCTCGATCTACACTGAACTATTTGATCTCGATCTACACTGCTATTTTGATCTCGATCTACACTGAACTATTTGATCTCGATCTACACTGAACTATTTGATCTCGATCTACACTGAACTATTTGATCTCGATCTACACTGAACTATTTGATCTCGATCTACACTGCTATTTTGATCTCGATCTACACTGAACTATTTGATCTCGATCTACACTGCTATTTTGATCTCGATCTACACTGAACTATTTGATCTCGATCTACACTGCTATTTTGATCTCGATCTACACTGCTATTTTGATCTCGATCTACACTGAACTATTTGATCTCGATCTACACTGCTATTTTGATCTCGATCTACACTGAACTATTTGATCTCGATCTACACTGCTATTTTGATCTCGATCTACACTGCTATTTTGATCTCGATCTACACTGCTATTTTGATCTCGATCTACACTGAACTATTTGATCTCGATCTACACTGAACTATTTGATCTCGATCTACACTGAACTATTTGATCTCGATCTACACTGAACTATTTGATCTCGATCTACACTGCTATTTTGATCTCGATCTACACTGAGCTATTTGATCTCGATCTACACTGCTATTTTGATCTCGATCTACACTGCTATTTTGATCTCGATCTACACTGAACTATTTGATCTCGATCTACACTGCTATTTTGATCTCGATCTACACTGCTATTTTGATCTCGATCTACACTGACCTATTTGATCTCGATCTACACTGAACTATTTGATCTCGATCTACACTGAACTATTTGATCTCGATCTACACTGAACTATTTGATCTCGATCTACACTGCTATTTTGATCTCGATCTACACTGAGCTATTTGATCTCGATCTACACTGCTATTTTGATCTCGATCTACACTGCTATTTTGATCTCGATCTACACTGAACTATTTGATCTCGATCTACACTGCTATTTTGATCTCGATCTACACTGAACTATTTGATCTCGATCTACACTGCTATTTTGATCTCGATCTACACTGAGCTATTTGATCTCGATCTACACTGCTATTTTGATCTCGATCTACACTGCTATTTTGATCTCGATCTACACTGAACTATTTGATCTCGATCTACACTGAACTATTTGATCTCGATCTACACTGCTATTTTGATCTCGATCTACACTGAACTATTTGATCTCGATCTACACTGCTATTTTGATCTCGATCTACACTGAACTATTTGATCTCGATCTACACTGCTATTTTGATCTCGATCTACACTGAACTATTTGATCTCGATCTACACTCAACTATTTGATCTCGATCTACACTGAACTATTTGATCTCGATCTACACTGCTATTTTGATCTCGATCTACACTGAACTATTTGATCTCGATCTACACTGCTATTTTGATCTCGATCTACACTGAACTATTTGATCTCGATCTACACTGAACTATTTGATCTCGATCTACACTGAACTATTTGATCTCGATCTACACTGCTATTTTGATCTCGATCTACACTGAACTATTTGATCTCGATCTACACTGCTATTTTGATCTCGATCTACACTGAGCTATTTGATCTCGATCTACACTGCTATTTTGATCTCGATCTACACTGAACTATTTGATCTCGATCTACACTGCTATTTGATCTCGATCTACACTGAACTATTTGATCTCGATCTACACTGCTATTTTGATCTCGATCTACACTGAACTATTTGATCTCGATCTACACTGCTATTTTGATCTCGATCTACACTGAACTATTTGATCTCGATCTACACTGCTATTTTGATCTCGATCTACACTGAACTATTTGATCTCGATCTACACTGAACTATTTGATCTCGATCTACACTGAACTATTTGATCTCGATCTACACTGCTATTTTGATCTCGATCTACACTGAACTATTTGATCTCGATCTACACTGCTATTTTGATCTCGATCTACACTGACTATTTGATCTCGATCTACACTGCTATTTTGATCTCGATCTACACTGAACTATTTGATCTCGATCTACACTGCTATTTTGATCTCGATCTACACTGAGCTATTTGATCTCGATCTACACTGCTATTTTGATCTCGATCTACACTGAACTATTTGATCTCGATCTACACTGCTATTTTGATCTCGATCTACACTGAACTATTTGATCTCGATCTACACTGAGCTATTTGATCTCGATCTACACTGCTATTTTGATCTCGATCTACACTGCTATTTTGATCTCGATCTACACTGAACTATTTGATCTCGATCTACACTGCTATTTTGATCTCGATCTACACTGACTATCATCATAATTTGGCTGTGCACAAAATACAGTCTGTCTAAAGAGGAACTTCGTAAGGAGAGTGAGATATCAACCCCTCACTGCCGAGAAAATAAGTGTACGCCATCAAACTGCAAGAGGCGATCCTCATGAGGATCTATGTGTCTTGTTGAGACCACTTTGTGTCCAAGCTCTTTGGACAGTCGTGGCCGCTTTTGGTTGATTCAATGGTTAAATGAAGCTTTATTTATCAACGGTTGAGGCATTGACATCGTCACAGACATAGCCATTTTTCATCCCTGCCGTTGCTACAAAACTACGAGACACTATACCCAAAACTAAGTATATATAATAATGTACATGACGGTATATGAAACAAAAACATTGCCAGCTTAGGGAAAGAAAGTCCCATGATGATCTCACACTCCTAAACACACACACACACACACACACACACACACACACACACACACACACACACACACACACACACACACACACACCATCACACACACGCGCGCGCGCGCACGCACGCACGCACGCGCGCACACACACACACACACACACACACAGCGAAGGCAGATTTCAGACACAATACATGTCCGTTGGCAGGAAAGGGGTTACGGTATTGAAAAGGCCAACCCCCCTAACCCCCCCCCCCTCGCCCACCGCCCACCCCCCCCATCCGGACCCCCCCCCAAAAAAAAAAAAAAAAAAAAAAGAAAAGCAAGCAAGCAAGCAAACAAACAACCATAACAACAAAAACAAAAACAACCAATCGACCAGCCAACCAACCAAACAACCAACCGGCAACCAAACAAAGAAAGAAACAAAAAAAAACAACAACACAACAGCAACAAAAATTTAACTGAAGTCTTTCTGCTCAGCCAAACTAATTCTCACATTGCAACAGGATAAGCCCTTATTAATTGAATTAAACTGAATTAATTTCCAGGCTGTCATTTCACTTTCGAAAGGTATGACGTCTGCGGCGGAGTTTCCATGGCATATTTATCATCTGCCTCGTTGCTCGGTCATTGCCCTTTTAGCCGGGCCATACACCAGAAAGGTATCCCGCCACTACAGGTCAGTTGCACTTCAGTTTGCCCGCACTGCGCATATGTTTTGCGCTGTTACCTATTCACTAAACCCCTCTGGTCTTTCTCCGTATGAGGAGTTGCATCAACCACCGAGCAAGCGGCACAGAGCCTCATGAGCCCCTGCGGCCGCAGAGGCTAATGAGGCTCTATGCCGCTTGCAGGTGAGACCGAATGCTGATGTATGTGCTTTTCAGTCGCGACACCAAAACAGACATTAAATCGCTCCTTAAATACCACACGTCTTTAGATCCTGGCATGAGGCACGTCGCTTAATCAAGTTGAAATATGCACCTGGACACTTTAGTTCGTAAACTGTCAAGCAGTAGAGTGTTTAATTCAGTGCACACACACGCCAGAAGATAACTTTGCGCTAACTTGGGAACCTTTACACGAAAGGGCCGAGCGCGCACCCAAAGGCGGGTCGGGTCTTTGAAAAGGTTATTTCAAGTATTTTAATCGTGTTTTATGTTTTAAAAGGTCATACAGCGTTTATTAATTTACTTTTTTTTTTTTTAGATTAGAGGCCTGTATCAACAGACCAATAGCATAAGGCAGCCACCTGTAGTGTGTGCAGGGCATTGGATTCAGTTGTGTGATAGAGTATTAATTTTTTTAAAAATTATTGTTGACTGTGATGTTTGTAATTGTAACGACAACACACATTCCTATGCTTTATGTTCTTAAGGCAAATGGCAATAAACAGTATCTATCTATCTATCTATCTATCTATCTATCTATCTATCTATCTATCTATCTATCTATCTATCTATCTATCTATCTATTTATCTATCTATCTATCTATCTATCTGTCTATCTATCTATCTATCTATCTATCTATCTATCTTCTTCTTCTTCTTCTTCTCGAACGCCGTCACACTTGGAGTTTGGCTCTCAAAATGAAATCTGTGTTTTTCTGTAGCGCCCCCACAGGCCCGTTCAGTTTCTCTTGTAGGGTGGCGGGCTTCTGCCATATCTCCTCCCTCAGCAGCTGGTGGTTCCCACAGTCCTGGAGGATGTGCTCTGTGGTCTGCTCTGCTTCTCCACAAGGGCACAGGGGAGATGGCACGAGGTGGAAGCGTCTGTGCAGGTGGAAATTGAGTCGGTTGTGCCCGGTCCTCAGACGAAAGATGGTCACCTGCTCTTGTCGGGACAGCTGATGGTAACTGTCTAGGGGCCGTTGTGGTGGTCTGTACACAGACTTAATGATGGTCTTCATCTCTGTGAAGCTGACTCCATTTTCGTCTTGTTCTTTCTCTGCGCCCACTTTTGCCATTCTGTCAGCTTCTTCATTGCCGTAGATACCACAGCGTGAAGGGATCCACTGCAGCACCAGTCTGGTGCACTTGATGTTTTGCAGTGCCTCTTGTAGACATGGCAGTTTGCTTGCTGTTGCTGCCTCAAGGACAGACAGAGCATCACTGAGTCAGGAAGACAATCTGGGCATCAGGGTCTGCAGTATCACTAAGGGTGTTTGCAGCATGGACCAGGGCTTCCACCTCAGCTCTGTAATTTGTGCAGTGAAGGCCTGTTGGTACTGCCTCTGCCTGCCATTTTCCGTTTGGGTACTGAATGTACACCCCAGCCCCTCCATTCTGAACTGCATCTGTGGCTGATCCATCGGTGTATGCCTCCTGGGGATACTTTTCTTCGAGCATGGCCAGTGTCAGGGCTTTCTTGCTCACAGTGCTGTGCTCATCTTTGGTGGTGATGTAGGGTACCGTGGAAGAGATGATGATGTTTTCTGGCTTACTTTCCCAGAGTGGAAGGTGACTAGTAGGATTCAGTCTATCTATCTATCTATCTATCTATCTATCTATCTATCTATCTATCTATCTATCTATCTATCTATCTATCTATACTACTCTTCCAACGCATTGCAACGGTTAGTTACTTGGGTTTAACGCCGAGCAGGCAACTAAGGCCACCTCACGGCGATTGCAACGGGGCCCTGTAATGTTTGCATTGAGAGGAAACGCCGGGTCGAACAACACCGTAGTTAACTCATTCGCGGCGCCGCCAGCCGCATCCGGATGCGCGGCTTATGCCGCGCCTCCGGATGCGGCTGGCCGCGAATGAGTTAATGATGTTTTATCATAGACCAAGATATTTTGGTATTCCAAGTTGATGACCTTCATCATGTTTATGAGTGTCAACAGTTTGTGCGCACGCATAATGGTTCATTGTGCACGATGATTTTATGTATACATGTATATGTTCATAATATGTACATATATTGCGCTTGCAGATTTTTTTCTCTCTCCCCACCCCCCCACCCCCCCCCCCGCACCCCCCCCTCCACCCACAATGAGAAATAATATCTTCCTACGCCACTCTCAGTATGCAAAGGTAAACCTACCTGTTTCGCCTGTCTTTTGCCACTGTAACAGTAGTGCAGTGGTAGAAGACAGCACAGATCCTAAATAGTGTAGGATCTTTGAAGACAGTAGTCTTACTCTACTGTTTCTAATGTCACTATAACTGCTTACATTGTATGAATGTGGTTTTTGATTGTGGATTATGTGATGTGATATGTGTTGATGTCTAGTTTGTATGGCCCAATGCGGTATTTAGTTGTGAATTTTGTTTTTATGTATATATGTTTACTGTATATGTTTAACCCATTCAGCCCTGACGCACTACGGCAGGAATGGGTCGACCTGTCGGCGCCAAGCTAATCTGGCGCTACCCTTGAATTATCATGGTCGATCCATCTCCTGCAACTGGTGCATAGTCATTAGATGACGCCTCCAAAATTTGGTAAATATGGCCGTCGGGCTGAATGAGTTAAACGTGTAAAGCGCTTAGACTAGAGCCGATTGGAATAAGCACTATATAAATATACATTATTATTATTATTATTATTATTATTATTATAAATATACATTATTATTAGTAGTAATAGTAGTATTAGTATACGGCTGTGCGTGGGCCCACTGCGGCGGTCGTGGGCCCGAAGACGCCGTTTTGCTTCTAGTGGGGAGTCCGCTCCATTTGATACTAACAGGCATGCATTTTCATGATCCTCTGCGGCCGCAGAAACTCCGACTGAAGATTTATATCTGTTGAGTTTCTGTAGCAGGCACAGATACATCCACAGTCCGAGGTATCTGTCCGCCTGCGTATACTATGTATAGACGGTTATAGCGTTTAGAGGGACTCGCTATAATCGTCCACACACGATATACGACGGGTTTTCACTCTACCGTGATTTGGCCGCGGCAAAAGCCAGTATGTCCATTTTTGTAGTTTAACTCAATCGAGGCGCGCAGCCTCTGGATACGCTGCTTACGCCGCGTATCCGGAGACGGCACGTCTCGAATGAGTTAAAATGAAAATTTCGCTGTTCTCAGAAGTCTAGGCACTCTGCCGCGATTTGTGGACTAAAAGCCCTTTTTGAGAAAAGCGCGATTTTTATTTTATATGAAGAAAATCTCACTTTTCTCAAAAATGGTCACTGCCGTACGGTAGATTTGGAGAAAAGAACTATTAGAGAGAGAGAGAGAGAGAGAGAGCCGGAGAGAGAGAGAGAGAGAGAGAGAGAGAGAGAGAGAGAGAGAGAGAGAGAGAGAGAGAGAGAGAGAGAGAGAGAGAGAACAATGAACAATGAACTTTTATTTTACAACGGTAGAAGTATTTGGTTACAAGACCAATTTTCAAACTTGCCGTTGCTACAAACTAATAATCAACATTATCATCAGAGAGAGAGGAGAGAGATGAGAGAGAGAGAGAGAGAGAGAGAGAGAGAGAGAGAGTGAGAGAGAGAGAGAGAGAGAGAGAGAGAGAGATAATGATGATGATGATGATGATGAAACTTTATTTATCCACGGTAAAAAGTTTTGACAGAAACAAATCGTCCTTTTACAAACTTGCCGTTGCTAATATCTACAACATAAAATAGGTTAATAATAATAATAATAATAATAATAATAATAATAATAATAATAATAAAGACGTTATATCTACACACATTATTTCAGGCAACAACAATTTAAAAGAAAATAGAAACAAGAGAGAGAGAGAGAGAGAGAGAGAGAGAGAGAGAGAGAGAGAGAGAGAGAGAGAGAGAGCCGGATCGACGACGAAGTATTTAGGAACTTTCTCTAATCTTTCCCCCCCCCCCCACCCCCACCCTCTTGCAACACCCCTCCCCCCCCCCCCCCCCCTTTTCGCTGCCCGTGATCACCAATTTCGCGCCCGAAACCATCTCGATCTACACTGAACTATTTACTATTTGATCTCGATCTACACTGAACTATTTGATCTCGACTGGATCTACACTGAACTATTTGATCTCGATCTACACTGAACTATTTGATCTCGATCTACACTGAGCTATTTGATCTCGATCTACACTGCTATTTTGATCTCGATCTACACTGAACTATTTGATCTCGATCTACACTGCTATTTTGATCTCGATCTACACTGACTATCATCATAATTTGGCTGTGCACAAAATACAGTCTGTCTAAAGGGGAACTTCGTAAGGAGAGTGAGATATCAACCCCTCACTGCCGAGAAAATAAGTGTACGCCATCAAACTGCAAGAGGCGATCCTCATGAGGATCTATGTGTCTTGTTGAGACCACTTTGTGTCCAAGCTCTTTGGACAGTCGTGGCCGCTTTTGGTTGATTCAATGGTTAAATGAAGCTTTATTTATCAACGGTTGAGGCATTGACATCGTCACAGACATAGCCATTTTTCATCCCTGCCGTTGCTACAAAACTACGAGACACTATACCCAAAACTAAGTATATATATAATAATGTACATGACGGTATATGAAACAAAAACATTGCCAGCTTAGGGAAAGAAAGTCCCATGATGATCTCACACTCCTAAACACACACACACACACACACACACACACACACACACACACACACACACACACACACACACACACACACACACACACCATCACACACACGCGCGCGCGCGCACGCACGCACGCACACACACACACACACACACACACACACACACACACACACACACACACACACACACACACACACAGCGAAGGCAGATTTCAGACACAATATATGTCCGTTGGCAGGAAAGGGGTTACGGTATTGAAAAGGCCAACCCCCCTACCCCCCCCCCCCCCCCCGCCCCCCGCCCCCCCCCCCATCCGGACCCCCCCCCAAAAAGAAAAAAAAAGAAAAAAAGAAAAGAAAAGCAAGCAAGCAAGCAAACAAACAACCATAACAACAAAAACAAAAACAAAAACAACCAGTCGACCAGCCAACCAACCAAACAACCAACCGGCAACCAAACAAAGAAAGAAACAAAAAAAAAAAACAAACACAACAGCAACAAAAATTTAACTGAAGTCTTTCTGCTCAGCCAAACTAATTCTCACATTGCAACAGGATAAGCCCTTATTAATTGAATTAAACTGAATTAATTTCCAGGCTGTCATTTCACTTTCGAAAGGTATGAAGTCTGCGGCGGAGTTTCCATGGCATATTTATCATCTGCCTCGTTGCTCGGTCATTGCCCTTTTAGCCGGGCCATACACCAGAAAGGTATCCCGCCACTACAGGTCAGTTGCACTTCAGTTTGCCCGCACTGCGCATATGTTTTGCGCTGTTACCTATTCACTAAACCCCTCTGGTCTTTCTCCGTATGAGGAGTTGCATCAACCACCGAGCAAGCGGCACAGAGCCTCATGAGCCCCTGCGGCCGCAGAGGCTAATGAGGCTCTATGCCGCTTGCAAGCTGAACTCGGTGAGACCGTATGTGCTTTTCAGTCGCGACACCAAAACAGACATTAAATCGCTCCTTAAATACCACACGTCTTTAGATCCTGGCATGAGGCACGTCGCTTAATCAAGTTGAAATATGCACCTGGACACTTTAGTTCGTAAACTGTCAAGCAGTAGAGTGTTTAATTCAGTGCACACACACGCCACGAAGATAACTTTGCGCTAACTTGGGAACCTTTACACGAAAGGGCCGAGCGCGCACCCAAAGGCGGGTCGGGTCTTTGAAAAGGTTATTTCAAGTATTTTAATCGTGTTTTATGTTTTAAAAGGTCATACAGCGTTTATTAATTTACTTTTTTTTTTTTTTTAGATTAGAGGCCTGTATCAACAGACCAATAGCATAAGGCAGCCACCTGTAGTGTGTGCAGGGCATTGGATTCAGTTGTGTGATAGAGTATTAATTTTTTTAAAAATTATTGTTGACTGTGATGTTTGTAATTGTAACGACAACACACATTCCTATGCTTTATGTTCTTAAGGCAAATGGCAATAAACAGTATCTATCTATCTATCTATCTATCTATCTATCTATCTATCTATCTATCTATCTATCTATCTATCTTCTTCTTCTTCTTCTTCTCGAACGCCGTCACACTTGGAGTTTGGCTCTCAAAATGAAATCTGTGTTTTTCTGTAGCGCCCCCACAGGCCCGTTCAGTTTCTCATGTAGGGTGGCGGGCTTCGGCCATATCTCCTCCCTCAGCAGCTGGTGGTTCCCACAGTCCTGGAGGATGTGCTCTGTGGTCTGCTCTGCTTCTCCACAAGGGCACAGGGGAGATGGCACGAGGTGGAAGCGTCTGTGCAGGTGGAAATTGAGTCGGTTGTGCCCGGTCCTCAGACGGAAGATGGTCACCTGCTCTTGTCGGGACAGCTGATGGTAACTGTCTAGGGGCCGTTGTGGTGGTCTGTACACAGACTTAATGATGGTCTTCATCTCTGTGAAGCTGACTCCATTTTCGTCTTGTTCTTTCTCTGCGCCCACTTTTGCCATTCTGTCAGCTTCTTCATTGCCGTAGATACCACAGCGTGAAGGGATCCACTGCAGCACCAGTCTGGTGCACTTGATGTTTTGCAGTGCCTCTTGTAGACATGGCAGTTTGCTTGCTGTTGCTGCCTCAAGGACAGACAGAGCATCACTGAGTCAGGAAGACAATCTGGGCATTAGGGTCTGCAGTGTCACTAAGGGTGTTTGCAGCATGGACCAGGGCTTCCACCTCAGCTCTGTAATTTGTGCAGTGAAGGCCTGTTGGTACTGCCTCTGCCTGCCATTTTCCGTTTGGGTACTGAATGTACACCCCAGCCCCTCTATTCTGAACTGCATCTGTGGCTGATCCATCGGTGTATGCCCGTATCCATGCCTCCTGGGGATACTTTTCTTCGAGCATGGCCAGTGTCAGGGCTTTCTTGCTCACAGTGCTGTGCTCATCTTTGGTGGTGATGTAGGGTACCGTGGAAGAGATGATGATGTTTTCTGGCTTACTTTCCCAGGGTGGAAGGTGACTAGTAGGATCTATCTATCTATCTATCTATCTATCTATCTATCTATCTATCTATCTATCTATCTATCTATGCTACTCTTCCAACGCATTGCAACGGTTAGTTACTTGGGTTTAACGCCGAGCAGGCAACTAAGGCCACCTCACGGCGATTGCAACGGGGCCCTGTAATGTTTGCATTGAGAGGAAACGCCGGGTCGAACAACACCGTAGTTAACTAATTTGCGGCGCCGCCAGCCGCATCCGGATGCGCGGCTTATGCCGCGCCTCCGGATGCGGCTGGCCGCGAATGAGTTAATGATGTTTTATCATAGACCAAGATATTTTGGTATTCCAAGTTGATGACCTTCATCATGTTTATGAGTGTCAACAGTTTGTGCGCACGCATAATGGTTCATTGTGCACGATGATTTATGTATACATGTATATGTTCATAATATGTACATATATTGCGCTTGCAGATTTTTTTCTCTCTCCCCACCCCCCACCCCCCGCACCCCCCCCCCCTCCACCCACAATGAGAAATAATATCTTCCTACGCCACTCTCAGTATGCAAAGGTAAACCTACCTGTTTCGCCTGTCTTTTGCCACTGTAACAGTAGTGCAGTGGTAGAAGACAGCACAGATCCTAAATAGTGTAGGATCTTTGAAGACAGTAGTCTTACTCTACTGTTTCTAATGTCACTATAACTGCTTACATTGTATGAATGTGGTTTTTGATTGTGGATTATGTGATGTGATATGTGTTGATGTCTAGTTTGTATGGCCCAATGCGGTATTTAGTTGTGAATTTTGTTTTTATGTATATAAGTTTACTGTATATGTTTAACCCATTCAGCCCTGACGCACTACGGCAGGAATGGGTCGACCATGATAATTCAAGGGTAGCGCCTGATCAGCTTGGCGCCTGTCGGCGCCAAGCTAATCTGGCGCTACCCTTGAATTATCATGGTCGATCCATCTCCTGCAACTGGTGCATAGTCATTAGATGACGCCTCCAAAATTTGGTAAATATGGCCGTCGGGCTGAGTGAGTTAAACGTGTAAAGCGCTTAGACTAGAGCCGATTGGAATAAGCACTATATAAATATACATTATTATTATTATTATTATTATTATTATTATTATAAATATACATTATTATTAGTAGTAATAGTAGTATTAGTATACGGCTGTGCCTGGGCCCACTGCGGCGGTCGTGGGCCCGAAGACGCCGTTTTGCTTCTAGTGGGGAGTCCGCTCCATTTGATACTAACAGGCATGCATTTTCATGATCCTCTGCGGCCGCAGAAACTCCGACTGAAGATTTATATCTGTTGAGTTTCTGTAGCAGGCACAGATACATCCACAGTCCGAGGTATCTGTCCGCCTGCGTATACTATGTATAGACGGTTATAGCGTTTAGAGGGACTCGCTATAATCGTCCACACACGATATACGACGGGTTTTCACTCTACCGTGATTTGGCCGCGGCAAAAGCCAGTATGTCCATTTTTGTAGTTTAACTCAATCGAGGCGCGCAGCCTCTGGATACGCTGCTTACGCCGCTTACGGCACGTCTCGAATGAGTTAAAATGAAAATTTCGCTGTTCTCAGAAGTCTAGGCACTCTGCCGCGATTTGTGGACTAAAAGCCCTTTTTGAGAAAAGCGCGATTTTTATTTTATATGAAGAAAATCTCACTTTTCTCAAAAATGGTCACTGCCGTACGGTAGATTTGGAGAAAAGAACTATTAGAGAGAGAGAGAGAGAGAGAGAGAGAGAGAGCCGGAGAGAGAGAGAGAGAGAGAGAGAGAGAGAGAGAGAGAGAGAGAGAGAGAGAGAGAGAGAGAGAGAACAATGAACAATGAACTTTTATTTTACAACGGTAGAAGTATTTGGTTACAAGACCAATTTTCAAACTTGCCGTTGCTACAAACTAATAATCAACATTATCATCAGAGAGAGAGAGAGAGAGAGAGAGTGAGAGAGAGAGAGAGATAATGATGATGATGATGATGATGAAACTTTATTTATCCACGGTAAAAAGTTTTGACAGAAACAAATCGTCCTTTTACAAACTTGCCGTTGCTAATATCTACAACATAAAATAGGTTAATAATAATAATAATAATAATAATAATAATAATAATAATAATAATAATAATAATAATAATAATAATAATAATAATAAAGACGTTATATCTACACACATTATTTCAGGCAACAACAATTTAAAAGAAAATAGAAACAAGAGAGAGAGAGAGAGAGAGAGAGAGAGAGAGAGAGAGAGAGAGAGAGAGAGAGAGAGAGAGCCGGATCGACGACGAAGTATTTAGGAACTTTCTCTAATCTTTCCCCCCCCCCACCCCCACCCTCTTGCAACACCCCTCCCCCCCCCCCCCCCCTTTTCGCTGCCCGTGATCACCAATTTCGCGCCCGAAACCANACTGCGGCACACTGACCGACTTTCGCGTGAAGAACATAAATAAAATGGGCACAAACAATACAGAACAACCAAGAGACGTATAAATCCTCATGAGCCCCCCGCGACTGCGCGGGGCTCATGAGGATTTATACATCTCTTGCAAATGGGCATCATTCGCCTTGGCCCCGGCAGTTAAGGCGCCTTGCCCCGGCATTGAAGGGGTTAATTGAATCCAGCGGCCCAAGACTGCCCCCAGAGATCTTCTTTGGGGGACGCATGTGTAACAGTTTGTGACCGCGAGTGAGGGGTCACCACTGACTTAGAATAATTCAACAATGACAGATGGGCACAACTTGTCCAGTGCGGTCCGGTGCGGTCATAATAAGAAGGGAGGAAGGGGAGGTAATAGGGGAAGGAGGGGCGAAGGGGATTTGGGGGGGGGGGGTTGGAGAGGGTGGGGGGGGGGGGGGGGAGAGAAGTCCCGGTCAGTGCTCCGATGTACTGGCCATCCCCTTTCTGAGGTTTAATACCTCGGCACGAAAATTATCCTGAGTAATAAATATCTCTCGGCAAAAAGTTTCCCATTCTCCCTCGCCAGTCAGTCTCAGCGCAAACGCGACCGTACCGTGTGCGCCCCTACATGCGTCCTGCAGAAGCTCATGACAGAGAATCCTTAACTGACCCCTAACTACTGGGAAATAGCCGTGTACGCGATCCCACTGCAAGAAACACAGATCCTCATGAGCCCTCTTTCCGGTATTAACTCTTTCGAGACGAACTGCATCCGGATACGCGTCTCAAATGAGTAAACAGTTCCACCGTGACAAAGAACAATGCCGCAGTGACTGATCGGGGCGATCTATCCGCGAAACACCGTCAGGTCCCTCAGTTTAGTTCTCACTACAAAGGGGCACATCCTACCTTACTGATTTGATCGCCGTGAGACGGGTTTATAGTCGCCTGCTCGGCGATAAACCGAAAATAGCTAACGAAATAACTAACGATTGTAATTGACATGAATCAGATTCAGAAATACTGAACTTGACTCAATGTCTTCCTTATTGCTGCCTTTGAAAGATTATGTCATTACAAAACTTAAAGACGCTCGGAGTAGTTCTGAAGAGTCACAGTATGTCATTCAGTGGTCTGCAGAGATTTATGAAACTCTTTACCATTCGCAACCTGCAGTTCTTGGAAATCTATCCCTATTCCAAAGAAGTACCCAACGGAGAAAGAAACACGCTTAGAAAAGACGGGTACAACACAATTTATTAATATTTCGGGTAAATACCCTTTGTCAAAATAGACAAACAAACAAACATAGAGATTAGCCGCTACTTATCTACTTACTGATTTGATCGCCGTGAGACGGGTTTATAGTCGCCTGCTCGGCGATAAACCGAAAATAGCTAACGAAATAACTAACGATTGTAATTGACATGAATCAGATTCAGAAATACTGAACTTGACTCAATGTCTTCCTTATTGCTGCCTTTGAAAGATTATGTCATTACAAAACTTAAAGACGCTCGGAGTAGTTCTGAAGAGTCACAGTATGTCATTCAGTGGTCTGCAGAGATTTATGAAACTCTTCATATCCCTATTCCGCCCTAGGGACTCGGCCATCAGAACCCCGCTTAAGGGGCCAGATGCATGAGTGAGCTTAGTCCTGCACCAGCCACTAAGCAAAGTGCCGCGCACCTTGCTCAGTGGCTGGTGCAAGACTAAGCTCGCTCATGCAACTGGCCGGCCCAGCAGGTTCGGGGATAGGGATCAGCCCCGACCCTCTGTTTCTATGATGAAGGGGAATGATGGAGGTTGTCCAGTGCGGTCTTACTACGAAGGCGGAGGGACGAGGGGTGGTCGGAGGGGCAGAGGATGGGGAGGAAAGGGTGGAGGGGTAGGGGTGGGGGTGGGGTGGGTGTTGAGAGAAGTCAGTCGCGGTCAGTGCTCCGATGCACTGACGATCCCTTTTCAGGTCTCAGCTTGGTGAACCAGTTGTTGTTGTCTATGAATGGAATACCAGAGCTTGACTTCCTGGTGGCCTTGCGGGTCATCGGCTGACCTTCACCGCCCACAGTTGACCTCGACAGACCGCCATCCCTCATGCCCATACGTCAGGCGGCCCTCCCCTCCAGTGCTGAGGTCTTTTCCCGTTCCCCAGTACGCAAAAGGCCATCGGGTGCAGCGGACTTCCACCCGATCATAGCCTTTTGCGTGCGGAGTACGGCAGTCGTAAACACGGCCCACCCTTGATGCGTATCACTATCACCTACGCGCCGTATTGAAAAACAAAGGGCTCGATCTGTGTCATGAAGACGCCGCATGGACTCTCCGGCGTGAGCTCCTACGGCTGCAAAGGCTCACTAGGATCTATGCCTTTTGCACATGGAAATGATTGTGGTTAAGAAAATGACGACAGGCCTTTCCCGTTTCCTGTTCATTGATATGATACAAAATACCCCGATGGACGTAAACCAACCACAAACAGACCGTCTCTCACCCACGTTGCACCAATCCGTCCGTCAAACGTGCCATGTCAAAGGTCGCGGGGTACACTGACAGCAGACCCCTGAATGAGTTAAAATGACTGAATGAAAGTTTTCTCAAAAGCTTTTTCGCTTCCAACAAGGGGAGTTACTTTGTCGGTACATTCTTTTATATTTCCTTGTCTGCGTTGCTTTTCAAAATGTGTTTTCCTTTCCTCCTTCTCTCAACGATCGTTTATTGACTTATTCTTTCGTCAATTTATGAATTTTATTTATACGTTATTTGTGTATTCGCTATTTCGAGCCTTCGTTCATTGAATTATTGATTTGTTGATTATATTGACTTAATTATTTATTTATTTTATTTTATTATTTTCATTATTTAGTTATTTATTTTGTTTATATTTATTTATTTTATTATTTCATTTTACTTATTTAGTTATTTATTTTATTTTATTATTTATTTATTTATTATTATTTATTTATTTATTTATTTATTTATTTATTTATTTTTATTTACTTTTTATTTATTCGTCTGGGGCCTCCGTCTCGCCGCACATATAGCAGCTACAGAGTCACTGACCTCTTGCACCGCTGACACAGTTTACATACGAGGCGGTTACTTAATATTGTCTACAGCACGGAGCTGAGTCGTGACATATAGCTAGTTAAATGTCAGCTTTCACGGCCAGACCGCCGAAAATGTAGACCCGAACGCCCTCAGTTGAAGGAACAACATGTAGTTGACTCAATTCAAGCAAGAGGTAAACCCCGTAATTTTGTCGTCTGCAAGAGGCATCCAGCAGGCCGGCTCATGAGAACCTATGCCTCTTGCAGACGACAAATTACGGGGGGTTTAGTCAGGGACTATGATGTGTGTTTGCTGGCTCCAAGCGCCACACCCTGGCAAACCACCTCAGCTGGTGGGCTAAACCACGTGAGGGGGTGGTGTTCACATTGCACCACTAGGCGGATGAGCTGTTTCTGACAGCCAACGGCTAGAGGACGGAGGAGATCAGGTTGGATCCAACGGCCAAATGTGGGGGAGTAAACCCTTCAAATCAGGAGTGGAGCCCCGAAGGCAGACAGCTGCCTGTATTCACGCACTGTTCTGGCAGCTCCTGCAGCCAAACTGGTGCCAAACGTACTGCTTTGCATTCCTTTGGATACATCAGCGAGGCCGAGAGGGGGATCTTGACGACTGGGCACCCCAGGATCTCCATACACTTCGCCCAGGCTTGCGCCCTGGAGAGGTCACTCCAGTGACTGACCCAGCAAGCGCATATACTCCATTGTCTTCCGAGACAGGATGCCAAACCATGATGTGTGTTAAATTAGCATTCCAGCACGATTATCGCCCGTCACCTGAGGTGTTGACATACGCCGGAGATTGATGAACTGCACCGTCTTAACCAAAAACTGACTTGAAAGAGAAAAAAAAAATGCTTAAAGCATGTCACAGGCACATGAGGCCAAATACTTAAAGATGTGCGTCTGCACATCGTGCTTTCACGAAAAGAAGAACGTCCAAGTTTTAAAGCGACCTGCTCCAGATAATAAAGGTTAATAATTCGCAGTATCTCTCTCATAAATACTCTCAGTATGTCTTACAATAATTATGCACAGTGCTGCACAAAATGGAAAACTTAATTTTTGTTTAAGTGTAAAGTTTGAATGTGGTAAAAAATTAAAGACTTTTCTACTCTTTTTAAGTTGTGTGCGTAGGAGAGTTCCTCCATGCGCACAGTGGGCACTGCGGAGTAGAAACTTCTGTTACGTCATCCTACTCACATAGATTGTGAAAAGAAGGGCAGACGAGTCTTAGTTGAGGCAAGACAATCTCGAGAACCCGTTGTAACGGCGTGCTTTGTCAGTCAAAGCCCGCTCTGGAGCTGGTCACTAAAGGTGAACAGCTTTCAAGTTAAGCGTCAAATAGTGAAAGCTGCTTACGTGTGCTGGTTTGTGATTTTGGACATCACAGCCATAGATCCATAAGAACCCAAACCATAGACTAGCATCGTGTAACCCCTTGGGTGCTACTGACGATACCGATCGGCGGAAAAGACGCAGAGTTACGCGTCTTTTCCGCCGATCGATATCGTCCGTACCGGCTACTGAGCCGTCGAGTGGTTAAACTATAATGCAACGCACACTGAGCTAAGTAAACGTTATACTCAGATGCCTGTGAAAGCTCCACAGCGCTGACGCCTAAGACACGTGCCCAATGTTTTCTTTCTCAGTCCTTTTCCTATTCGCTACGACCGTGCATGTTTATTTTAAAGGGTTTCATAATGATAATGAATTTGGAGCCAAAAAGATCGTGTCAGTCAAACGATCACTAGTGTTCCTTGACTTAACTGAGTTTTTAAAGTCGCGGCGAACATACGACCAAACATTGAGCACAGCCGTGACCTGAGAGAGAGAGAGAGAGAGAGAGAGAGAGAGAGCCGAGAGAGAGAGAGAGAGCCCAGTCATCGATTTTTATAGCGTTCACGAAAACCACGAGGGGGCAAGACAGTGCTGATGCAATCGTTTTGCTCTGCCGTCTGAAAACCATTCGCTGTTCGTCAGCTAATCTGGCTCCAGATAACAGATTTACCGGGATAGCTCAAATTATGTCGCTTAATCGTCGTTACAGACAATAAAATAGTATAGTCTATTCTATAACAACATGTTCTTTCGAACTGCGGGAAAAAGGTTTTTAAAATTATTTGCGTGTTTTATTTCTAAAACTGACAAAAACTGATTGTGTTGTCACTTGAGCGTGTTTCTTTCTTTGTTGTACACAAACCAAGGGGTTTGTGAGCTTTCTTTGTTGGGATTTTTTTTCTTCATTTTACGCTCTTGGCGTCACCTTTTTGTCTGGATGTCTTATTTTTGCTGGCTATTTCCTAACATTTTAACCCTTTGCGTGTCAGTAGCGGTTTTAGTCGCGATGATTCCTTTAGGAATCATCGCGGCTAAAACCGCTACCGACATGCAGAGGGTTAAACGCGTTGCAGGACTAATAATAATAATAATAATAATATCATTATATCGTTTTTGTAAGTATTTATTGTATAGGATGTATACATTTAAAAAAATTATATCATTAATAAACAGTGCTGTATCCCGCACACACACACACACACACACACACACACACACACACACACACACACACACACACACAAATCAGGCTCGAATCACTGTACATAATACAATACAATACAATACAATACAACACAACACAATACAATACAATAATACTTTATTAATCCCCCATGGGGACATTAACTGTCTGCCCATACAACACATGGCATCATCATTCACTCATTCAATTAATTAAATAACATATAACTCTCAGTTAAAGAGATGAACTGTAACAGACGTAATGTACCTTTGTAACACTATTGGCATCAGAAACACTTATGGTTTATGCCCCCTGTGCTTCTGGTGTCAACAATGTTGCAGTGAACTACTGAATGGGCTAGTACTAAATAACAAAAGAATGTTGACAGACACTATGTACTGATATTACTGTTGAAAAGGGTAACAGCCTGAGGGACAATAGATTTGGCATAACGTGATGTACTACTCAGTTTGGGTACTCGAATGGTACATGATTATCAAGTTAATGATTATAATAATTTGGGAAATACGGCCGTCGGGCTGTAAGAGTTAATCATTTTCATTGTCAACTCGCCGTCCAAAGAAACGATTCTTTGGGCATCGCTTCCTTGTTTGTATACCACTTTTTAAAATCTCGAAAGGTTCCTTCTATGCTGACGAGCAAAACAAAAACAAACAACAACAACAAAAAAGTGACATTTATGAATGAACGAAAACTGACACGTTGAAATGCGACATTTTGGGAGTGTTTAAGTGTTTCCGATGGTTCCCAAAAATGTCGCATATTTTGGCTCGTCAGTATATCTGTTGCACTCGGACGAGCAAAAGAAATGCGACATTTTTTAAATAAACGAAAACACGTTGAAATGCGACATTTGGGGGAATCATTTAGTGTTTCCGATGATTCACAAAAAAGTAGCATTTGTTTTACTTGTCAGTATATCTCAGTGTTGCACTCGGACGAGCAAAAGAAATTCGACATTTTTGGAATAAACGAAAACACTTTGAAATCATGCGACATTTTTGAATCATCGGAAACACTGTAGTGTTTTCGATGATTCCAAAGAATGACGCAATTTTTTCAGACATTTTGACGAGCAAAGGAAATGCGACATTTTTGGGATGATTCTAAAAAAAAAGTTTTCGTTCATTTAAAAAATGTCGCATTTCTTTTGCTCGTCAGTATATCTGTTACACTCGGCCGACGAACAGACGTTGGTGTACTCACATGCGATTTCTCCGAAGGGCCAGTCAGAGAGGGCGTACGCCGTGGCTTGGATGGGCACCGTGAACAGCAGGTAGATCATGTTGACCCCGGCCAGGTTGAGCAGGTAAAAGTAAGTCACTTTACGCATGTTGACGTGCCGTGCTATGACAAAGATCACCAGGCCGTTACCGATCAAGCCCACGACGCATATCAGGAAGAGGACTGCAGGCACCACCCTCAAGTGGAGGCCCGGGTCGGGCTCTACCAACGCGTAGTTGTAGTCGAACTCGGATATGTTGTGATGTGTAGTGTTGTTGTTGGTAGTGTTGCCGGCGAAGGTGTTCCCGTCGTCGTAGTCACTACTGTAGTCGAAGTAGTAGAAGATGGAGCCGTCGTCGTACAGGACAGAGATCATACCATCTGCGTCCACTGTTCTGTTGATAATAGTTGCCATGGTGAAAATGAAAAATGAAAGAAAGTTGATTACCACAAAGTCCACAAGTTGAGTAGAAAGTCCTCAAGAGGTGAGTAAATCCACACTAAGAGATGGCATACAGTGTACAACAGTAAGCCTTAAAGACTTGATGAAAACGTTCCAGTCGTTGTTTACGGTTGCTGCCGTTGGAGAGCGTGGTTTACAGACGTGCCTCTCGTGAGGTCCGGCCGGGTAAATGACCAGCACTCATGGAGACACGCATGAGTCAGGAGCTGTCACCGCTAACTCGGTCCCTCCCTGTCTCTCCTAGCTCAAGCGTCACTCTTCCAGTCAGACGCAATAAGCACCCCGGGGGGCGAGCCCAGGGTCGGGGAGTGTAGCGGCTGCAGTGTGCAGCGCGGCAATTCGGTCTGTCAGAATCGCAGAGGTCTTTGACCGCTCCTTCAGACGTCCGCAGCTAAACTTTTGACGTCAAGACAGCTGTTCGTGTGTGAGTGCGCAGTGTAAAATCGTGTGACGCTAACTGCACAAGTCAGCCTCTCTCACTTCTAGTATACTCTGGTCCTTCAGTTTTGAACGATCGCGCGTCGAATCGGGTGGGTTCCATTTATCTACCTGTCTGTGAGTCAGTGACTGCATTTCCAATTTTAATTTTAGTCTGGGTTTCAGACTCTCTCAGCTTAAAACTTGCTTGCATCCACTGGCGACTGAGCGCACGCGGCGAAAAGCTAACACTGAGGCCACACCCCCATCTCGTTACGCTTCACGTTTGTCTCCTGGTCTGCCTATTGTCAACTCTCGCTTTACCCGCGTACACTGAACTCAACGGCCACCTCCCCCTTTTTGTCCGAGAAATTAATGCAGATCCTCGTGAACCCCTCGAAGAATGCGCGAGCGCATGAGGATCTATCAGTGTAGATGTATGCTTTTACTCAAGACTAGCAGTGTGCGTGTTATCATTTCTCCATTTCTTCATTACCTCGCTCCCCCTCCCCACCCCGGGCCCTTCCTCCCCTCCCCCCGCCCCCGCCCCCTTCCACACGCGCACACACGCACGCACGCACACAAACACACACACACACACACACGCACACACACTCGTCGGGCTGTCGTCGGCTGCAGTGGGCCCGCGCACGACTGTGCGCGGGCCCACTGCAGCCGACGTCAGCCCGAAGACATTAACTTACTGGGACACACAAAGTAAGCTATACATTCCTTCATCAAACAGTAGCAGTGCCTATATAAATGTGACCATCTCAGGCGATAAATTATCTGGCCATAATGAAAAGGACCTAGCCGCTCAGTGCTTCAGGCAACGAAGAGTTAATAATCCGCCAGTAAATTCTTCGTATGTCTTCCAGTAATGCTGCACAAGAGTCCTAAGTTACGACGTTTGATGTCATAAAATGAACAAACTTTTCTGGACTTCTTCTCCTTGTGTAAGCAGGAGAGTTCCACCGACTCGAACCAGGGGCAGTAAAAAAACAATGAGATGGGATGAACTTACTTTACTTACGCCTGTCACCCCTCCCAGGGTATAGGCCGTCGACGAGAGACCTCCAGCGACTCCTGTCCTGTGCTTCTCCTTCGATTTTACTCCAGGTGGTTCCCAGTCTCTTGATGTCTGCTTGGAGGTCTCCGACTGACGCCAGGTGTTT